>JAUPFT010000021.1:22524107-23267441 GCA_036936625.1 Parnassius smintheus behrii
ATATTGGATAACATAAAACCAAAATAAGTTCTTAGAAAATTATTGCTATGCCCGATATACACCCAATAAGTATATTTACTAAAAAGTTTCTCTTTTAATCACAGTTTCGTATACACAGTATCCAGTATAACAGTTTAATTAGTTATTTTGCTAAACGTGGCAATTATCCGAATAATGGCTAGATATTTTGATTTTTTGATAAAGCAAGAATAAGTATTCAGTAGCATTGTGTTTAATCTTATCAGTTAGTTATTCTTAGTTTATTTAGCAGTAAGTAGATGGCGCTAATATTAGGTTAAAACTATGAAAACCAAAACTTATGCAAATGTGGTCAGACCGTAGAATTGACCATGTTATCGTGAAGTGCTGGACCACTTCAAATATCGTAATCATTTCATGATAACCTATTATTAGTGACCATTTCTACATAGTTTGAAACAACTTTGCTTCCCACCGTCTATACGCTTAGATATTTTAAACTACGCAACAAATTTTGAAGTGGTTTTCATCAATAGACAAAATAATTGAAGAAGAAAGTTTATCTAAATAACACACGCATACTATAGTAATCTATAAATATAGAAATAATTTGCCGTCCAATATCTCGCTAAAACTCACTGATTTTGATGAAATTTTTTGTGTCCCTGGATGCCTTAGATTAACAATTTTAAACTTAAACTTTAGAAAAACAAAGTACCGATTTTACGATATGATTAGAACATTATAAAATAGCAATGTTGGGTTTAGTTGTTGTTTATTCATCGATTTGGTCAAACCTTATCATGGCGTGGACAAGACAGTGTTAAATTTCATGAAATGCCACAATTTTACGTAATGAACGAATATTCATGATAAAATCAATTCTACGATCTGGTCACGACGTATATAAAATATCTTTAACAAAGTATAAGTGTAATGAGAGTTTTGCAATAATTGCAGGCAAACCAATTATAATCAGTAAATTTTTATATATTAGAAATTAAACTAAAAACCATCTGAACTTTCATAGATTTCTCTAATATTTATTTAAATTATTACTAATAAAGTGAAACAATGAAAACTTAAAATAAATCTTAGAAGTTTCAAATCGTTTAATAAATATAATTATTTAAACATATAAATGTAAGTTATTTATGTTATTTAATTTAATAGTAATTAACTAATAACTGAAGGCAAAATATACTACTTTTTACTTTTCTATGACAAATGGCGCTATTCCGGAAACGTAAAATGTACATCCTTGGCGTAGTTTCAAATTATTACATAACAATGAAAACAAATTTTAAACTTTAATTATAAATATAGTGTCCATTTAAAAAAATACTACGCTTTCCCGCTTAAAGCTAATAGAATCATATATAATAGAAAATTAAATTTTAAAGAAAGAAAATATCAACCCTACTTTTAGGTTCCGCAATCGGATAAAAAGTCGAGTTACTAACTGCCTACATACAAAATATCATGGAGATCTATCTATTAGTTTTTGCGTGAATCGTGATTACACGGACAGACAGAAAGACAGACTGTATACAGTATACTGACAGTTTTTATATATATATATATATATATATATATATATATATATATATATATATATATATATATATATATATATATATATATATATATAATAAATCTGTAGAAAATTCGTGTCCGTAATTCTCATATTTCTGGAAAAAAACTGTAAAGTAAAAAATATAAAATGAAATAAATACGCTATAATAATTCATAATTGTTTACTCGTATATAGAATGTAGGTAGATATTACAAAGGTATAATCAAAACTCTAGTTAGTTTGTGATTAAAACATAAAAGTTCCGATACATTCTGCCTTATCGAGGCGTGCAAATTTTGAATAAATAGTTATAATACAATTTTTATAATACAATTATTGATGCATTTAGTTTATTAATATAATATAAAAATGTCCAATTAATTATAAAATAAATGTCAAAAGATTAATTACAAAAACAATATCACATAATCGTTTACAAATGTCAAAATATAAATGTTCATAATATGTAAAAACAGTAAAAATAACTTTATACGTCGTAGAGCCATATAAAAATATATTAAAAGTATAGTTGTAGCACGATTGGGTCGACTCGACCGGGGAAGGACCACGCTCTCACAGAATACCAGCGTAAAACAGTAGCTTAATGCTGATGTGTTTTGTATGGTGAGTGTAGAGAACCGGAGACCCTTTTTACTGGAAACTAGGCATTCCATCTTAGTCCTCACGGGTGAAAACGCATCTGTATTTTGATTCGTAATCGAGGATAGATGTAGATGTCTATGGACCACAGCAACCACTTACCATTACTGACTGTGGAGACTGTGTGCTCGTTTGTCACCTTATCCTATAAAAAAAAACTAATAATTATTCTTTAACTAACGAAGTCTTCTTTTACTAACTCACAGTAAAAAATTCAAGCTATTTGGATATAGATATTTAAATACGTAATTTGTTTTGAATTTTATGATCAAGATACTTATTAACGGTATAAAAACAATTAAGTATGAGCCATTTATGAAGGTTGTTTTTGAACTTTGTCATTGGAAAATTTTTAAACTCGTCGGGTAAAGACCTAAAAGTTTTAATAGCCATTATGTATGATTTTTTTGAAAGAACATCAATTTACATTTTGGAAAGTATATTCTGTTATTAAACTTTTTTCTTAAAATTCTATCTCTTAAAAATTATTACTTGGGTAGTAATCAGGAAATTGCTTGACAAAAATCGCGGCTTGTTTTGTATACATATACATGCGAGTAATAGCACATATATTTCTTTAAATAATGGCTTACACGATATCATGGAATGTGCTTCACAGAATGCTCAAATGCATTTTATTTTAATTTTAAATACTCTATTTCAGAACAGTTGCCCCATATCAGAAGTCCATACTGCAATATCGATGAGACGTAGTCATGATAGGCGTCTAACGCTGCTTTGGCAGATGCTATCTCTCGAAGTCGAAAGTCACAATAATAAGAAGTGTACCCATAGTTATTTGGGAGATGTTTTGGTAACATTTAACATGTTCATGTGAACCTATGATGATGGCCATTTCAAATTAATATAATTTTTGTTTAGTTAAGGGGAAATATAATCTCAAATGGCTTAGCAAGATCCTTCGTTACGCCGCAAATATTGCAGCATTGATTGCATTCGAAATAAATATATGGTAAATTTGAGGATTAATGTTAAGGATTATGTTAGACGAAAACACGATTTCGTAAAATTTTCTCGATAGAAAAAAATCTAAAGTTACCTCCAAAATAAACAATAAACCGCTGTTATTCATAAAATGCTTTAAATAAGATCATGAAACTTTGCATACTAACTGAACTAACTATAAAGCAGTGCTTATGTTATTTACTTTTTTTAAAATACCATTATTTTCACTGTAAAAAGCAATTACCTAAGCTATCGGCCTCTTGAAGCGATTCCTGCCGCACGGTCACTTCGCTTCGGCCATTGAACAGGGAGGTTGTGTCGTTTACGGTCAGAAAATATATTACGCAACAGGACGACGTAAAATTAAAATGGGAATTAACCGTAATAAAAATAAGTAGCGACTGGCTTGGCGTTAAGAAACAGGCATAAATATGATAAAACTAATGAAATAAGTGTCTAACGACCTTTCTACTTACAGTATTAGTGATTACAAACATGTCAGTACATAGCATACGACGCGCGGGCAAGTGGGAACGAAATTTTAATTTGAGCTGACTTACTCTATCCCCTTAAGAATTATATTACAAATTTATGTTATTTAAAAAAAATGGAATTCCTTTTTCAAAACTAGTGTTTTGTTTATTGATTAGCGTTATGTTTTCATCGCATTTGAGTCTTTTTCGTCAGCATGGATACGTTAAAAATTCAATTAATTATAGAATGTGAGTACAGTCGTGGTAACAACGCGACACAAGCAGCACGCAACAAATACGATGTTTACGGAGCGAATACTAAAAACAAACGCACCTGCTGTTATTGGTTTGCCCTCTTCCGTTCTGGAAATTTCGACCTAAAAAAACCCGTGTTCGACCGAAAACTTTGGTCGACAATGACGAATCAAATGTGGAATGAGCAGCAGCTTGCACGTTAGCATCAAAAAATATTGGTCCATTTGCGTCACATTGGCAAGGTAAAAAAGCTGGACAAATGGGTGCCCTACGAACTTAATATCGCCAGCGCAAAGTACGCGTCGAGACGTGTCTTCCACACAAACGAAGGAATATAAACTGCATTGTTAACTACGACGAAAAATTGTCTGTTTGACAATCGCAAGTACTAACCAAGTTGGTTGGATCCTGGTTCAGCATCTAAACAGTGCCTTAAAAGAAAACTTACCGCTATAAAGTCATGGTCACTGTTGGTGGTCTAGCATCGGTGTAATTCATTGCAACTTCTTGCCAAACGGTATGAGCATTATTGCAGATATATACTGTGAAGAACTCAACACAATCATGGAGAAGCTCTCACGTCTACATCCAGGTTTGGTCAATCGCTCGTCTCCGGGGCTTCTGCACGTCCACGCGCATCATCATACTGCACAACAAACGCTCTCTAAGTTACAAGAACTGAGGTCGGAAGCTCTCCGGGATCCACCGTACTCACCAGATTTCTACTGATCTTATACCTACAGACATCTTCTTTTACCAGAATTTGGATAACTTTAGGCGGGAAAAAATTTAATACCGGAGAGGCAGTACAAAATGCCTTTCAAGAATTACTTGCCTCGCGTCCAGCTAATTTTTTCAACTATAGCATCAATAAACTACTAACGTGTTGGCAAAGATGCACCTATTGCATGAGCATTATTAGAAATAAAAATACGTAAACTTATTTTATAAAAAGGGTTATTTCATAGCTAAAAACCTAATAGTATTCTCGTCTTACTGTCATTACTATTGTTATTATTAAACATTATTAAAAATAATTAAAAACTCTTATTAGAACAAGGGTAATTTTATAAGAATCTTATGTCAATTGCAAACACGATAGATAATAATGGTCCTTGGCAATAATATACAAACTATTGGTATATAAACTAAATTCAAAATTAATATAAAAACATATAAACGGTGAGTTTCTATCTTGAAAATAATGATTTAGGCTTTACCTTAAGCGAACAGTATTCGGATGTGAATTTCTTTGGCTGTATCACTTTCAAATTCATTTAACATTCTATTTCCGTAATACACATCTGTCTGGAAATGAAAATGCATAGATCTCTGTCTGAAAAATAAAATGCATGCATTGACATGCTAATGTAGTGCAGTGAAATGTAGTATCATTGATCGGTCTTTTGATAATTATTATAAAATGCAAACACTGCACATTGAATAAATATACTTTTGAGGATTTTATTACCTTTTATTTAATTAATTGTAAGAAATGTTTTTTTTTTAATTTAATAAATTTTAAAATTACGTCAGTGGCACTGTTTAAGAAATCCACATCGTTATCAATCCCGATTAAAAAAAATGAAATTTTCCACTCAAAGGCTAAGGTAAGGCCGTATAGCGAGGAAACGCAGCCAACATTGTCAGTGTTATATCGCGAGGAGTTGAAGTAAATCCAAAAAATAGCCATATTAGTCATTTTTACATTAGGATTTACCCGTAATATGAAACACTCGTACCGACTGTACTTAAAGACTGGGGACTACGCCTTGTTTTTTGCTTTTAGAACGAGTATTCTACAATAAAAAAAAGAAAAGAAAAACAAAAATTGATACGACCCATGGTTAAGCACGGGCCTCTTCCGATTTCGAATATATATATATATACGAGTATATATATATACGAGTATATATATATATATATATATATATATATATATATATATATATATATATATATATATATATATATATATATATATATATATATAGAGAGAGAGAGAGAAAGAGCAATTAGACAGTTGCCCTACTCCAGTACAGACTTCACATAGGACATGTTTTATTAATATGGAAATATTTTATTCCTCAGACATCATCACACGTAACGGTTTCCTTTACCGTTGAAACATGACTAACAAAACTTACCAGAGGCAAAGAATATAATATACACTACGCGAAAAGAAACGACACTTAAGCATGTGTGCACGTAAAATCGCTTGCGGCTATGTGTGGGTGTCTGGATCTGTGCGGGGGCCGTGAGAGGCGCGCGGGGCGTTGAACGGGCAGTCGCAGACTGCCCTGGCCGAGGTCTTATAGTAGTAATACCGATATTTGTTAGTATTAGTTAATATGAATATATTCGTCAAGTGATATAATATTTCAATTAATATATGAATATTACTGATATCTTAATGTACATATTACTATTCTATTCATGTAGGTATTAAGTTTATGTTACCAAGTAACTTTATTAGTTTTTATAGCCGTGTACGCTAGGTTTATATGCTTTGATAAATATTAATGTTGTTATTAAATAAATGATAATATAGTATATGTATAAGTATTACTGAAAGTGGTTTTAAGTAATTACAATTAAAATAAATTACACTGCACAAAACAAGGGCACTTGTTTTGTTAGTTTAATTTTTAACAATGTTTTATGATACCTAAAAATACCCAATAATAAATAGTGAACTCATTTTAATGAAAGTCGATATGATCTTAACAAGAATTATGGGGAAATACTATGACAATAAAACTAATATATCGCCAATAATTTTATTATATTACATTAACTGAAATATACACTATTAAAAATACCACTAGAGAGTCAAGAAGTTTTAGACATCTATACAGAGTTTTTGGATTTTGTTCATTGTTGTATTTATGGATTATTTCATTAGAAATAGAAATGACTTATCTCCTCAACACATAGGGAACAATTTGTCGGCCGCCATGTCTCAGGAAACCTGCATACCTTTGGATTTTCTAAAAAAATATACATGCTACGAATTTTTTCAATTGTTAGAAATAATAATGAAAATTAAAGAATTAATCGAAAAATTCAAAAATATATAAGAGTAAATTATTTTTAAAGGATAGTAGGTAATACTGATTAATGCGTACCGAAATACTAAGTGTTGGTTAATTATTTAAGATTACCATTAACTGTCGTGCATATTTAGTTTTGTAGGAAGTTTTAATAATCCTCATTTAATAAAAGTTGATTAAAAATTAAACGTATCCTTCACTACCCAAATACATAAGTTTACATAATATATAACACATACCTACTATGTATCTTCTTTGGTACAAGTCTATAATATTCCATTTCGGTTCGATATCAACCCTAGCGTTACACGCTTCGACTCAAGGTCACCGTCGCTTAAGCTCTCACGTACAGGGAGTGTCACCGCTGTGCAGAGCCAAACCTTCATACTACCTTGACTCGGTGATATACTCCTTAATGTATCGGTGTCAGTGGGTATGGAACCCGGGTTGCTCGCGTGCAGTGAAATTACTGTTAGTGCTTATACATACTTCGTTTTTTATGAAATATTTTTATTCATTCATTCTTACTATCACAGTCCAACGCTGAACATAGGCTTCCTCACAAATTGCCTCATAACGGTGATATTCACCACAGATTTGGTAGTTTTGTTATTAAACAGACGCTGCTGCCCATCTCCTGTATTTTCCTTCTGTCGCCTCCTACGACACCTACTGGACGAGGTCACGGTCTAAAGTATTCATTGCATTATAATTACAATGTCATTCAAATTTTAGACGTGACGTTTTTAATGTGGCAAACCATTCAAAATCTCATGAATAATCTAAAACAGCAGGAGATAAAGCTAACACGGCTTACTTATAAATAAATAAATAGGTTGAGGGGAAAGTAATGGGCAAACTAACGCGGTACGAAGAGTGCGAATGCAGTGTGCGGCGTATTAAAATTTTAGAGCAAGGAACATCTGTAGGTATTTTAAGATTAAATCCTGGGGAAAATTCTTGTATTATGCTCAGAAAATAACTTTTATTTCACCTTTTCAAAAATTCACTGCTGAACTTAGGTCTCCCACCCTGGCTATTTAATACGCGGGATACTTGCCATGGTTGCCACGCTGCACAGACGGGTTAGTAACCACCTATCTACTGGTTTATTTTTCTTTATTTAGAAGATAGGCAGCAGTATCTTTCCGATAACAAGGCATAATAATATCCGCCCTATGAAGCAATCTATGGAAGAAAGATCAATCTGTGCCCAATAGCAGTAGTCATGCAAGTTATATTTTTACCTTTTTCTTTTAAGTGCTAGTAAATCTTTATCCAATACCTGCCTTAATCAACTATATTGAATACGCAGACTTTACTTTAATACATATTATATGCTCTAAGCTACGTAACTAACTGCACCAACTGTAATGAAGGAAAGTTATTACTTTTAACCACGGGTAAAACCTGATACTTTTGCATTATCCAGTGTTGGGGTTTTATTAAACAGAGTTATTAGCTAGGCATAACATTACTGGCAGAGCGGTAAACTATTTTTATACCTATATCTTTCGAGAGACACAAGCCAGGTTGGATTCTGGCAACGTGCCTGAATAAGGCAAGCCAGGACTGGATTGTGGGTGAAATCAGAAAACCCTGGCCGGAGGCAGAGCTCTCGGTAATACCCGAGGGCGAACTGTCTAAGCTTCAGCTGGGCATTACCTACTTGCCCCGCAGCGAAGCCGACTTTCCAGAGGAGGCGGCTGTGCTGTTGAGGGCACAAAATGAAGGGTTCCGTACTGAGCTCTGGAGAATCCTCCACCGTAGGGACGAGGAGAATGGGTTCCTAGTAACCCTTTCTCTGGACGACCCATTGGCGGAGGCTCTTCGGAAGGCAGGCGGCAGAGTCATCCTTGGTTTTAAGATGATAACTTTTAAAGTCAAGGGAGACTCCGACGCGGCAATGGAACCCGAATCGCCCCAACCCCAACCCCAATCCCCCCAGCCCTCCACCTCTCGGGGTGAGACTGGAACGCCACCGGTGAGAGTGACGAAGACCCAAGGCGCAGATTTCGCCTCGGTCCAACGGCCTCCGCTGGTGTCGTCCAGGCCGGGGGGGAGGGCAGGTGGGAGCGGTTCGACGAAAGGTAAGGCGGGGGTCAAGTTCGCAGGCAAAGGACGTCCTCGTCCTCAACAGGCGGAAAAGACCCCTGCCCCTACACCCATAAATGGCTAAACCCAAGGGTAAGACGAGGGTCCTCCAAGCAAATCTTCACCATGCAGCAGCTTCTTCTACCGTGGTGGAGGTTTGCTTTGCAGAGGACAACATTGACCTCGCCCTTATACAAGAGCCTTGGGTGGCCAACGTCAAGTTCCGGGATTGGCGGCTGCCGGTAAGATTCTTGTCAATACCAAAGGCGGTAGATCCAGATATTGTATAATTTATAACAAAAATATTGAAATTTTAGCTATTCCAGAGTACTGCAACGCTGACCTGGTTACAGCCTTCATAAATCTCAAGGGATGCACGGGGGCCAGAGTAATCATTTGCTCAGTCTATCTTCCCGGCGAGAACGCAGATCCTGCCATCGAGTTAGAGCGAGTGGCGGAGTTCTCCCGAAAACACAACGCCGAACTTGTGGTGGGTTGTGATGCTAATGCTAACCACACAGCCTGGGGAAGCACCAACATCAACGAAAGAAGTGAGTTACTTTATGATTTTTTCATCTCCAACCGCCTGGTAAGCCTAAACTTAGGTTGTACACCAACCTTTGTAAGGCGTGCTAGGCAAGAAGTGTTAGACATAACCTTTGCTACCAAGAACATGTCCAGGCGGATAAATGACTGACATGTTAGTAGCAAAAACTCGATGTCTGATCACAAGCACATTGAGTTTGTGATTGGAGCATCACCAACCTTTGAAACCGTTTTTAGGGAACCGAAAGCGACCTCCTAGGATATCTACAGAGATAGCCTAAGCAGGAATTTGGAAACGTTTCCTAAAAGCATCAAAACAATTGAAGGTCTGGAGTTAGTGACGGAGACAGTAACCGTAGGTATCCGTGAAGCCCTCGAGGACGGTTGTCCCGTCAAAACCAAGACCTCAACACGAAATGTTTCTTGGTGGAATTCTAAGCTGAAGGGACTTAGGGAAAAAGACCAGGAAACTATTTAATAGGGCTAAGAAAAGCAAATCGTGGGATATTTATAGTGCAGCCCTAACTGAATTTAATAAAGAAATCAGGAAAGCCAAGAGAGCATCGTGGAGGAAGCTATGCGAGGAAGTTGAGTCTTTGCCTTGCAGTGCAAGACTACACAAGATGCTATCGAAAGCTAAACCTAATCAGATCAGACTTCTTAAAAAGCCGGAAGATAACTTTACTAATAGTGAAACAGAAACATTGGAGTTACTTGCGTCAACCCATTTCCCAGGGTCATACAAGACTTCAGCCTTGAACTCTTTCAGAGCCCTACGAAGGCCTTGCAATGAGGACTGGCGTAGGTCTGCAAAGAAAATAAGGCCAAACCTGGTGCAGTGGGCTGTTCACCCTTAGCTGATATTTGGTAATACATTTCTAGTAATATACCGGTATGATGTGAAATGTCTGGCAATAGAGATTAGCGTCTAAGATGCGTGATATACTACAGTCTGTTAGGAGGGCCGCTCTGAAGGTGTTTTTAAAAAAAAACTTTTACACCCAATCCCAGAAGTTCTTTTGGTTTATTTCCCCAATATTAAATTAATACAAAAAATGTACAAAAAACCGCGAACGGCGTGTGCGATATGCACTTAATATGGGTTGGAACTGCACTGCCTCGATTACCTCAAACTCTAGGCTTTTATAGTAAATATAATAATCGAGTCAGCGCTTTTATCTAACTAGGGTTGGACATAACATCTCCCCCCTTTTGACGGAGCTTATCCTTCTTTTTAATAAGGGATGAGCAGAGTCTTACAAACGATACAGTGAAAAAAAAATGATTTGAATACAAAAATAATTAAAAAATAGTACAATAGAATTGTTTCAATTATTTGTTATTATTATAAAATCAAATTGAATTGATACAAAAGCATAGTAAAATTAAACTATTCTTAAACAATATCTTCACAAAATTATAAGAAATTATTTATTAACATTATGAACTAGTAATATAGTATTTTTTATAAGATTCAGTGAATAATGAAATAGTAGAAGATTCAGTGTATTAATGCTAAGATTTAATTTTTATTTCAAATACAAACATTTAGTAATATTAATATTTAAGACATCGTGTATAAAACAAAATATAAACTTATATTCTAATGTAACATGAAGCCTTATGAAATAAGTATAGTAAAGTAATATAGTTTTTAGTTATTACATAAGTTTCAATTTGATAAGTGAAATTTACCAAATGTTCTTTTCATTTGGTTTTTCACTGGCATATTGGGTAAGGATATAGAATCTTTTCTATTATCGTCTGATGATGAAACTTCAGTTAACTCAATAGAATTACTAACCTTTGATTCGTGTTTAACAATCCGTCGTGTATTGCACTGATTAAATATTTGTATGCAACGGCAAGAATCATTATTTCTCTTAATATAGCAACAAAATATTTTATAGGAAATATATAAAATTATGCAAATAATCAAAAAGTATGTAAATGATGAATAGTATTTACCATATTTTATTATGTGAGATTGTTCTTGAACTCTATTGATCTCATTTTCTAAGTTATTTAAGGAATGGTAAGAATATTTCAGAGTTTCCATGTCTAGGCTAGTTAAAAATACAGTATATAAGTATGGAATTGATTTATTTAAAATTTCTTTATTACAACAATCGTCTTCTGTAATATTAAAGTTTAAATTCATTTTATTTTCGATTTTAATAGATTTAGTTGTAGATGGCATTAATTGAATTGTCTTAGAGAAACCAATACAGCTTTCGTTTAAACTTAGGATACCTGTTCCTAAAATAGTGAAATCTTGTATTATATTATTACATTTTATAGTTAATTTACATTTCTCAGACTGTACATAGATAAACTTATTATTATTTATTTTATACCATACATCAATTTGTCCATATAAAAGTTTGGAGTTACATTGAGGTGGTAAAGATAACGTTACTTCGGTTAACAATTTTGTTTCACAACATGGATTCTTTATCGTAGAAAATATAGAAATTAAAGGACATATAGAATAATCATTATTAATAATATTACAATCGTTTAAATGATCTAGCAAACTATAACTAAGTCTATCTTCTGTTATTCCAAGATAAGGCTTGGTAGGTTGGATTAGAGCGAAAGAGTTAGGATTATTAGGATTATGAGGGGTTGGTAAAGGTATGCATTTGTATAAGGTGAACTTTAAAGAAGAAATCAGTGGTATGCGTAATATGAAAATTATTCTTCTATTATAATAAAAAGATGTGAGTTTTGAAATATCTATCAAAGTGTGTATATTTTCAATCGTTAATGGTACCGGAAACTCTAATCGCTTATTTATATAATTACTCTGTTTTAAAAGCTGGCGAAATAAGTTCGTAGGAGCTATTACACTAGGATGTAGAATGTTTGCTTTAGAAAATAAGATAGAGTTTAGTACATTATCCAAGAAATTAGAAATAGTGGCTAAAGAGCTTTCTATTATATTAAGTAAAGCATATATTTTAGAAATATGTGATAATTGATTATTATTTCTGACAATTTGGGATAATACAATATTTAAAGAATTTATTTGAGAATTTAATTTATTTTCATTCATATTTAATTTATATATCGTTGAGTTAAATACATTAATAGAAGATTTAATTATGTGAATATTATCCTTCATTAATTTTAAAAGTTCGGATTCGCTATTTTGACAAGCGCTAATGGCTGCATCGTATTTTCGTGCATCATCAGCATCTAAAGTTCCAAAAAAGAATTTCAAAATTTCTCCACCGAATTCTAAAGCTCATTTATGCCTTGTTTGTTCCTCGGTAGGGACTATATGCGAAAGAGATTCGAATTTAGCAAAGTTAGAATTTAATAATACTTCAATAGGACTTATGATATCATTACATTCAACGAAACCATGGAGTTGGAAGTTTTCGCAGAGCGTTGCAGTTTTAATTATAAGCGAATGTATATTCTCTAGATGTGGCTTAACTGATACTACGTCTATATGAGTTACAACATTCCAAAAATCATTATAAAAATTAATTGTAGTTATTTGATCGAAATAAATACCTGGACTATTATAAATAGGTAGAATTTGAGTTTCAGCGTTGAATTGGTGGCTTATGGCCCTGGAATAAAGTGAAATTAAGGATGAGCTGGTTTAATTTCATTAACATGGTATTTCATGTGCTTACGACCTATGAGAAGGGTTACGTTATGTTTGCCATTTAATTTAATAATTTTATAAGGACCTTTCCAGATAGGAGATAAGGCTTTGCGAAGTCTGTGGTGGCATTTTAAGTAAACCATATCGCCTGTTTTGTAGGATATATCTGTACTATTTTTGTCATAATAATTTTTTGATGTTTCTTTATTTTTAATTATGTGTTCTAATGCTTTTTGTCGACTAAAGTTCATGCGGTATTGTAATGCGCGGATATATTCATGATAAGTAGTGTCATTGCTCGTATTATATAAAGAATTTGGTATTGTGGGTTTATGCCCATATAGCAATTCATAGGGTGTATATGTAGTAGTGGTATGAGGGGTAGTGTTGTAAGAGAATACTGCGGTTGCTAAGTAGCAATGCCAATCATTCTGATTTTCATTAACGAAAGATTTCAGGTATTCCTTGAGTGTAGCATGACTACGTTCTAAGGCACCATTTGTTTGGGGATGATAGGGGGTAGCATATAAGGGTTTTATTCTAAATATTTGAGTTACCTGTTTAAATAATTCCGATGTGAAACATGTGCCAAGATCCGTTAATATTGTTTTAGGAATTCCAAATAATGAGATAAAATGAACTAGTGTACGAGCTACTTCATCACTGCTGGAAGTTATCATTGGGTATACACATAAAAACTTGGTTAGGTCATCTTGTAGAGTTAATATAAATTTAAAGTTTTGCAAGCCGGCTTCGGGTAGCGGACCGACTATATCTAAAGCTAATCTTTCGAATGGTTTTGTACTTGTGGAGGTTATCACCATTGGAGCCTTATTACATGATCTCAGTGGTTTATTTACTTGACACAATTTACAATTTTTTACGTAATTTTCTATATCAGAACGCATGTTTTTCCAAAAATATAGATCCTTTAAACGATTTAACATTCTTTTAATTCCGGGGTGACCAGCAATTGTTGAGTCGTGATTTTCTTTGAGAATTTGTGGAACTTCGGCAGGAGTAGGGTAAATAATTTGATTTCGGTATATATGAATTTTAATGTTAGTATTATGAAATATGTAAGCAATTATGTTGTATATTTTCATATAGGATAGTTTAGAGAACGGGTCAGCAAAATCGGAAATGGCTAAGTCAGTGATTTGACTATTTTCTGTTAATATATTATCGCGTAGTTGCATTAAATTGTATATATTTCGGTATGTTAACTCTTCGAAATGGTGAATTTTCGTATATAAGAAATAGTATATTTTATCATTTTGCTTAACGCAAGAGATAGTGTACGGTTCTCGTTCTGAGTTTATTATACCTTCAGGATTTTGTAGCTGAGATAGAATATTTTTACAATATGGAATAGATTCATCAAAGTCGAGAGATACGGGGCAAACAATATTATTTAATTTAGAGAGGTGTAACGCTTCTTGATGTTCTTCGATTACAGTATTTGTAGAAATGGATCTAGTAAATTGTTTTTTAAAATAAGATTCGTATTTGAGTTTGTTAAGGACTACATTTGAATTTAAAGCGTGAATGGGTATGCGTGAAAGAGCATCGGCGTTTGAATTTTGTTTTCCTTGCTTATAAAAAATTTCATAGTCATAGTCCTCTAACTTGAGGCGCCAACGAATTAATCTACTTCCTGGATCCTTGACATTAAAAAGCCAGACTAAAGGTCTGTGATCAGTGACTATTTTAAACTTATTACCATAAATATAGGGTCGGAATGTTTTTACGGCGAAGAGTATAGCTAAACATTCTTTTTCTGTTGTTGAGTAATTGCCTTCCTGTTTATTTAATGTTCTTGAGGCATATGCGATCGGTTTGTCTTTTCCGATAGGGCCTTGCGATAATACTGCGCCGACAGCATAATTACTGGCGTCTGTGGTGACAATGAATGGTTGAGAAAAATCGGGGTATTGAAGTAACGGGGCTGAAGTTAGTTTTTCCTTTAACAAATTAAAAGCTTGGGTTTGTTCTTGTGTCCAATTAAAATTAACATTTTTTTTTAACAATGACGTAAGGGGTTTTGTAATTTTTGAGAAGTTATCTATGAATCGGCGGTAGTAACCTCCTACACCTAGAAGTGATTTAATTTCCTTGGGATTTTTGGGAATAGGGTAGTCGGATACTGCCTTCACCTTGTCAGGGTTAGGTGTGACACCTTTGTCGGTTATTACATGACCTAAATAAGTGACTTCGTGTCGAAGGAATTCGCATTTGTCTGGTTGTAGCTTTAAATTGAAGTTTCGAAACCTATCAAAAACAAGACGTAATTTTTCCATATGACTTTGAAGATCGTGGCTGTAAATGATGCAGTCATCTAGGTAGACGAAACAGTGGAGACCTTGGAGACCAGAAAGGACGGTATTCATGAGACTTTGGAACGAATTTGCAGCACTTTTTAATCCAAAAGGCATGCGAGTGAATTCAAAATGACCGGAAATGCCATTTATATTGGTTACAGTAAAACCAGTCTTTTCAGCATCCTTAGGATTGAGAGGAATTTGATGGAAGCCGGAAACTAAATCGAGTGTCGAAAAATATTTGGAATGCCCTAATTGATCTAATATATCGCTAATTAAAGGAATGGGGTAAACTTCGTTTATGGTCGCATCATTAAGTCACCTGTAATCTATAACAATGCGCCATTTCTTTTTGCCCGATGCGTCCATTTTCTTAGGCACGACCCATACTGGGGCGCTCCACGGAGATATTGACGGCTTAATTATATTTTGTTTTAACATCTTTTTTAATTGTGCGTCTACTTCGTCTTTATGACATTCGGGAAAACGATATGAGTTAACATGAATAGGAGGGGTGTTTCCTGTGTTGATTGAGTGTTGGATCGCGTTTGTACATGTGAGGTCATCTCCTTCAAGATAAAATATGTCTGAGTATTGTGAGCAACAATCTAATAAGAGTTTTTTCTCCTCTGAGTTTAAATGAGAATGACGAATTTGTTCGCAGACGCGTTGGACACGATTAGAATAAGTTGTAGAAATAGTATTTATATTATTACAAGATTTAAAAGATTTGGAATATTCTTTAAAGTCAATTGGTATTAAGTTAATTTTGAAATTTTTTATTTTAATTTGCGATTCAGTTGTGTTTAAAACCGAAACATTAACTCTTTTATTCGCTTTTAAAGTTACTAGGTAGTTCGCTAAATAAACACCATTACAAACGGTTTGATCTAGTATGAGTGCATCCTTAAGGTGACGCAACTCGGACGGGTCATTTGACACGGAGCATTCGATAACAGTTTCGCTACGCGCTGGTATAATGTATGTAGGTTCCGAAAAGTGGATAGGCACAGATATAGAATTTTTGAAATAAAGTGAATAAGTATGATAATCAATGTTTACTTTAAAATAACTGAGAAAGTCACTTCCTAATATTCCGTCATAATCAATATTAATATCGTCGGATGTGACATGAAATTTATATTTTATGGAAAAATTATCTAAAATAAAATCTAACAGTAATGTTCCTAATGTTTCGTTGCAAGATTGAGTGCTGTTTATACCCTTGAGTTTTACGATTTCATCAGAAAGCTTAAAGTTTCCATTTAAACTCGATTTTTTTATAATAGAGACACTTGCGCCTGTGTCGAGTAACAATCGTAGGGGTTGAACCGAAAAATTCGACCTAAAATAAACATGAGGTAGTGATGTTTTCTTGTTCGATGTGTTCATGCTATATGTTGGTATTTCACCTTTATTATTAATTGAATTATCAGTGGGATTAGCATGACTCGAAATTCCTTTTTGAGATGTATATTTTGGATAAGAGATAGTATCATTATGAGAGACAGAATTAGTATAAGAATTAGTGCAAGAATTAGCATTAAAATTATTTCTAAGACTCTGATGTTGATTCAGAGGTGTCCTGGGATAATTTTCCCGAGGTAATAAATAATTGGTACTATGACTTTGACTTTGTGTCAAAGATGGACTCGGATGCTGTTCCCGAGGTGTAGAATTAGAATAAGAAATAGTATTTTTTAAATTACATGATTTAGTAGGACTCGGCGGCATTTGACGTCGCTGAGATGTATTGTAAGAATATTTTGTACGATAATTATAACTAAATTCGTTATCATTATATATAGGCTCAGTATAAGATTTAGTATAAGAATTAGTAGAATAGTAATAATTATTTGTGCCTTTAAATGCTTTCGATTTCGGTAGGCACTTTTCCGAAATCAGATTTAGTTTAAATCTTCGTTACTAATATCGGCATTAGAGGTAGAAGGTTGTGCGTCACATAAATGCATATTATTTCTATTAGGTGCATGCGCACTGGGACTTGGTAACGTATTCGTCGTGCGAGTGTCTGGTTGCATATTATGACGAAGGCTATTGTTATATTGTCGCTTTCGACATTCGTTTATCATATGTCCCGGACTTTTACAATAACTGCATATTTTAATAGGATTTTTGCTTGAAATATTATGAAAATTAGAATGAGGGTTATTATTTTGTGGATTAACGTAATAAGCTCGATGAGATTGTTTTTTCTTATGATTATAGCAGTTAGAAGAATCATGACCAAATTTTTGACATATAGGACACTGTTTATAAGATTTGGAAGATATTTTGCTCAGAATAAATAGTTTTTCTTCTTCTATGGCACGCGTAATTGCCTCGCTTAAATTTTTCGGGTTTCGACATCTAACAATATATCCGTAATTAGAATTTAGACCTAATATAAATGTGTTGAGGGCTAAATCCTCCATAGCGGCAATTCTTCCTATTAGCTCGGACTTATTCTCGCAACTGTAATGTATGTCGGATTGTAATCGCGTTAAACAAGATTCGATTCTAAGTGAATATTGCATTACTGTTTCCGAATTTCCTTGCCTACAATTTTGGAGTTCAATTAAAAGGTGTGTGGAGTGCTTCTTTTCGCCAAAGGTAGTTTTTAGAAATAGTTTTAATTCATCCCAATTATTAAACGTTTTTAGAGAGCACGCGATTTGAGCTTTTCCTTCTAACTGGGATATGATATAACGATATAAAACTACTTGCTGTTCCGAGTTCGCGAGTGCTATGGCATTATCACAATTTGTGAGAAAAGCCGGAAGTGATTCTCTATCACCATTGTAAGGTTTGATGAATTTTACAAGGACGGATAAGGGAATTTTGTCGGACATTTCTATTTCTTCTGGTTTGTCCTTTAAAGTTTTAACCTTATGCATATGGAATTAGAAAGATTTAGGAGTTAGTAAATACAAAATTGGTAAAATGAGAATATTATTGTACACGACAAATGACAAAAGAATGTAAGGAAATAGAAGAGAAATGGTATAAATTTATAGCTAAATTAAAGTTACTTAACTTACAATATCACGATCACTACGGTGTACATTGATTGCTATGCCGGTGTCGTGTTGCAATGACGTGCAGCGGAGTCGCGTTGCCGTGAGACCCAGGGAGTCGTTTGACGGCGGCGTCCACGTGGTTGTGCGATGGGAGTGCAGCAGCTCAGGGCAGGCTTACACGCTGGTGGTGTAGACTAACAGCCTTGATGAACTTCGGGTTGACGATGGTGTCCCAAGCTCGTGGGGTTGAGACCTCGTTGGTTGGTGCTTTGATGATGCAGGCTCACACTCGTGGGGTGGAGACTTACTGTCGATCTTTCACTTCAGAGTTTCCCAGGATTCGGATGCCACGCTACTGATGTACCGGTAGACCTTGCGACATCCCACTTCTGACACCAAATTTGTTAGGAGGGCCGCTCTGAAGGTGTTTTTAAAAAAAAACTTTTACACCCAATCCCAGAAGTTCTTTTGGTTTATTTCCCCAATATTAAATTAATACAAAAAATGTACAAAAAACCGCGAACGGCGTGTGCGATATGCACTTAATATGGGTTGGAACTGCACTGCCTCGATTACCTCAAACTCTAGGCTTTTATAGTAAATATAATAATCGAGTCAGCGCTTTTATCTAACTAGGGTTGGACATAACAAGTCGTTAATTATTTTTACAAGCGAGGATATTATTAAAAATACTGAGCTAAGAGCTACATTTCAATTGGACTGTTACATACAAATAATGCGTACGGTAAATAAGTGTTCTGCCAACGTCTGGCATTCCATCCGGTTACAATAAAGTCAAGTTAATAGATGATTTGACGTTTCAGTGGTGCTTAACTTTAGTTGCGGCGTTGAAGGCTGCGGGTTCTATTCCCACACGTAGCAAATATATTTGTATGACCTACAAGTAATTGATCTGGATCTGAGTCGATTTATGTTTATAAACTGGCTTCACGATACAGTAGAAAATCTTAGTGGGGGGTAACGTTAAAAAATCTCAAAAAAAATACATAAATGGGCTTCTACTAAGCTAAGACTGTGCAATTTGTCATCTAGGGCAAAATCACTACTTACCATTAGGTGATGTCAAGCACTGACTTATAACAAGTAAGAAAATAAGAATACTATAGAAGAGAGAACAAACGAGCAATCATAAATAGAGAACGCGTCATACATTTTTAACATGTCCCAACAAGACAAAATCTTTCCCCTATCAAAGAATATGAACAGCCAGCTACATAAATGAGATCTCGCAGATAAAACGCTATTCAAACTGAACGGACTTCGTAGCAGCTTTAGAAATTTACCGTTTTTATTATAACAGATTCAAGGATACTTGTAGTATAGAGACTTCAATAGCAATGCTACCGACACAATTTAAGAATACTTAAAAGTATATTTAGTAAGTATTGATGATTTATGCAATAATTTACATCACGTAGCGCATCGCTTTGTTTTCGTCATCAAGTCCCTAGAAAATTAACTTTTAATAAAAAGTTAATGCTGGCTTCGAAGAACTGAAAGGAATATCCTGTTTGAAGCCAGTGCCAAGATATATAGTATAAATTAATTAAGTCCCAACCTCTGTAATGAAAAATTGTTTTATTCTTTTTAGTTTTTGAAGTCAAAATTAAAGAATTTTTACCTTTATGAGTGGACTAAGGAAATCATAATTTAAATTTCGTCTAAATATCAAAATAAGAAACTTCATTTCTCATAGTATCTATCCATCAGCGTAGCAAATGCTTTTTTTTTACTTTTTTTTATTTGCTACTTTGATGGTATTTGATTTTTCTCCAAATTTAAATGGGATCACAGCTGTAGTGTAAAATTATACGATAAAAAGGAACATCCGAATCAGTTTACAATTCACGACGACATCGCGTATCATGAACTTAATAAAGTCGAATTGTCCTTTTTTACTGTGTGTAAAGGGTTTAAAGTAAAACCGCTGCTGCTGTACTTATAGCGGGTTTAACGAGCGTAGCAGAAAAAAGATCAAAAATCGTGTTAAACGCGAAATATTTTCAGTCCACACGTACGTGATGTGGTACAAGAATGGTAACTGTACATACGATACAGTAAAGTATATTTATTATTTATATTTCGAAATAATGTAATTCATTACGAATATTTTTCTTTAATTTTAATATGTTAATTAATATGTAACTCAAGTTCCTATTAATGTTATTTTTATTATATTAACCTATTTAATACTACTGTTACCTTTACAGCGTAATATTTCAAAAGATGCAAAAAATAGAGTTGCAATTCATTCGCAAAAAAATATACACAATATATAGAACATTGATATATGAACTCCTGTATAGCGTATACTGATCAAACAATAGAAAAACTTAGGCGCTCACTGACAATAACAGCTGTTATATTAAGAAATAATATTAGGACTTTATATTACGAGAACTGTGGTACCTTCGAGGCTAAGCGCACCCGGGTTTGATCCCCGTTGACACTACACATTAATACGCCAGCACGAACCAACACAGACAATTAAGTGCAATTCCCGCTGATTTACCTGCTTAGTGATGAAGGGAGACATAATAAGGTAACCTGCATGTGAGGTACACCAATTCCAACAAATATTGTTTGATAGGTCTTTCAAAAACACTGGGGTTGTTGAACAACATCTTTTAGATTCAGGGGTCTGTTTGCAAAATATTAAGTTTTAAAGCGGTATTTTTCATGAGAGTCATGTGTTTTGTTGTTATGGAAAAAGTATAGACGATAGTAGTAGTATATAAAATGAAGTTAAAAGAAAAGCTATCACAAGTAAGTAAATTTTATAAATTAAGTAGTAGTAATCGACCAACTTATAAATGAACTTGGATTATTAAGAATTTCGTTACAATTCCATAGAAAATGGCCCAAAACTAGTTGCATTATAATTTTGTTATGTTACTGTAAACTGTAGCAAATAAACATTTTAAAAGACAACAACTTGTATGCATTACTACTATCCTTTTACTTTTTCATTTGCGGGATAAGCAAAGAGGGTCTTTCTTAGTTACTCCTACTTTCGCCTACCTTTTATTTGCTAGTTACTTTAGGCACTTTTACTTTCTTTCAATGAGGAAAGTATTCATACAATCATATAGCCTCATACAATTTCATTCGGCATACTCTTGGTATACGTGGGCGACCCTCAGGATAATTTAGGGTAGTGGTGGTTTACGAGTAGGTTCGTTACGATCATATAATATACCTTATAGTCAACTAAGGCCATCTTTGTACGGATTTGGCATGTAAATGATTTGATGTAAATTGTATTATTTACAAAACCGAAGTTTCTTAAACTGTTTTTAATGTCACTCCCTATATTTCTGATTTGAAAATAAGTTCTTCAGTCACTATATTCCTATTTGGACCCGTTTTAGTCGTTATAGCGGTCATACTGCGAAGTTACTTATTATGCTCATTATCAAGACATTTCACGTATTGTTACGGGCAACTACGGAACCCTACCCCTACTATTGTGCGTTGCTCGACACCCATTTGGCCAATTTCATTTTTTATTTTTAGACTTTATAAGAAAGATGTTGCTGCCTATATTCTGTTTTATTTTCCTCTGTCGCCTCACCCGATACCCACCGGCCGAAATGGGGTTGTGGATATTCTTGCACCATCACTACACAATGAACTCGGCCAAAGAAAGAAGGAAAAGGTACAATACAAAAGCGACGACTATTAAAATATTATAAAAGTGTTTTTTTTTTCAATAAAGTTGCTCAAAAGTGGCGTATTGCAGGGACGTATAGCGTTAGGGATGTGGGCTATTAATACTCGAGCTTTTTCTTTACCTTTTCCGAACTCGTGCCTTGTCTTTTTCAACTATCAAAATAATGTCTATTAAAAAGAAAAAACCAACCACGAAGTTTTTACTAAAAAAATCATAGAAGTTTTTATGATTCATGCAAATATTTCTAAAAAGAAAGTACTAATTTGTTTCGATATCGGATTTAATGATTGGTTCAATGAGTTAGGTTAGGTTTCATTTCATTTCATCTCATTAAATTTCATTTTCATTTCATATCAATAAAAAAATTCTACTAAAGACTTGGCTGTATGGGCATAGCTCTCTTTGCCTACACAGAATGGGTGAAAAAAAACCAAAAAAATCTCTGCTTATATTCAATATTCAATATATACTTTTACGGTTGGCGCCATTTCCCAAAAATGTTCTTTGCGAGTTTAGTTGTTTGTTGCACAAAATGAGTAATTTCGACGATATTTTATTTGAATTAACACCACGGAACTCAATATAATTGCACAAAATGTTTGAAATGAGAACATTTTACCGGAAAAGTCAAAAAGTCACTACATATCTACATACGACGAATTTATTGCTTGGAGAGAAGAAATAAAAAGCAAATAGTTTTTCAGAAAATGTTATGTTGGCATACTTTTCCGAACTCTAAGCAAAATTAAAACCTTCTACGTTACGGTCGAGGTTTTCCATAATAAAAATTACGCTAAAAATAATGAACAACGTGGATATAAATGAAAACCCAAAACTAAATGCTTTCTTAAAACGACAATCAGACGGTTTTACAACTAAAAATTTGAAAATATTAACATCGAATTAAGTGGAAAAGCTGTTGAACGAAGCTCCCGATGATCGTTATTTACTCGCAAAGGTAATTTATTAATAAATACTTATATTTTTCTTTAGTATTCAGTTAACGAAATCTTATTTTATTAAATTGCTTCATTTTTTCGCAACTGTATAAAAAATAGTTGTACAGTACACGCGCAGAACCGTCATTGCAACTTGTTCCGACTGTCAACCCTCACCTTCGGCTGCGCCACGTCTCGGGTAGACATTTGTCAGAACTCTTTGCAATGACAGGTTTTCTGCACTCGTAATGAAATATATTATTTTGGCTTTGTTATCCCATCAGGAAACTCTTACATGCTTACGAAAATTAAAAGTGTTTATACAGCAATAATTTTTAGATTTGATTTTATTTAAGTTGATAATATATGATTGAATTGATAAATAAAGTATAAAAGAAAAATTCGGAAATTTTTAAAAATAAAATTTAAATTTGTTGAACCAATGTGAAACACAATAATCTTGAAATAAAATGAGCAAAATCAGCAAGTAAATAAATTCCTACTCCAATAATAAATATGTAATTAATTGTTTTATTAGTAAATAAAAGAGATTTTTTTTAAAATAAATCTTAAAAATTAAGTAGAAATACTTAAAACAATTCGGAAAAAAGGGAAAGGAGAATAATACATTTAAAAAAGACTCTACTCAATGAAAACGAACTAAATGATGGACAAAACTTATCTTAAATAATATTTAAACGGAAGTTTAAATATTATTTAAGATAAGTTTTGTGTAATAATTACGTCGTTATAAACTATGAAATAATTTTGTTCTAACGCTATTAACCGCTGTAGATAATAATAGTCTTGAAGTTTTTAATAGGTAACTGCAGTCGAAGTCAATCTCTATTATTATAGCTAGCTGCTTTCGTACGATTTTAATACATTTCTTGCTTCAAGACTTATATTTCTTGCCGTAAAAATTTCTCTATCTCTCTTTCATAATTTTAATAAAAAAGATAATGTGTTAAAAATATTTATATTATATAATAAAATCATAAAATCACATTTTTTAATATACATTTGCCAATATCAGCGTGAACGTGTTACATCAGGTGAATAACTTAGCAAACAAATGCTATGTTCATTTAAAAAAGGAGACAATAATAATACTAAATTAATGTTTTAAATTAATATTTGTCTTAAAAAGGTGAAGGAAATTGTTCTTTTCCTTATGAGTCTTCATGAACGTCTTCAACATCGGAGAAGTTTTAGAGAAGTGCGACCGCCTGTTAGAAAGAGTAGGCTCTTTTCTTGAATGTCCCTCTTCTTCAGATGTCACATTTTGGTGGGTGAGAAAAAATCTTGTTTTAATAATTATTAAATTATATTTTATTTTTTAGTCATTTGAAGTCAGTTAAAATACATTTGTGAACCAGTTATGACGAGCGCGATACAAAGAGTACGTGGAATCCACTCGGCGTTGGGAGCTGTAGAATTATTAGGGTTCCGTAGTCAACTAGGAACCCTTATAGTTTCGCCATGTCTGTCTGTCCGTCTGTCCGTCCTCGCTTAATCTCTGTGACCGTTACCACTAGAAAGCTGAAATTTGGTACCAATATTTGTATCAATCACGCCGACAAAGTGGTAAAATAAAAATTGGAAAAAAATGTTTTATTAGGGTAGCCTCCCTATATGTAAAGTTGGAAGTGATTTTTTTTTAATTTCAACCCTAACGTGTGATATATTGTTGGAAAGGTATTTAAAAATGAATAGGGGTTTACTAAAATCATTTTTTGATAATGTCAATAATTTCGGAAATAATCGCTCCAAAACTAAAAAACAATGTGTCCCCCCCCCTCTAACTTTTGAAACATAAGTTTAGAAAATATGAAAAAAATCTGAAAAGTAGAACTTTATAAGGACTTTCTAGGAAAATCATTTTGATCTTGGATGGAAACAACAGTACCCACTACCGTGAGCAGTTGCAGGAGCGCGGAGCGCTGCTGGAGCGCGAACATAATTGATACCCACCTATAAACTCATAAGTGGGAACACTTATTGTGACGGACGGGAAACTACGGAACCCTACACTGAGCGTGGCCCGACATGCTCTTGGCCGCTTTTATTTTTGTAATTTTTGTTAAAGCTCGCTAATTATACAATAGCTAGTGTTTCGGCTGCATTCATTTTAAATGAGGAGTCAATGCTTGGGGTCTTCTCATTTTTGTTGAGTGTATTTAAAACAAAAAAAGTGTAATAATAATGCTTATTAATATCTCTGAATACTTAAAATATAGAAATCATTTAAAAAAATACAAGCAATTCAAACTAAAATATCACAATAACTTCTTGAGGACTTATAGTAGACTTGTATATTGGTTTAATAGTTAAATACAATTTTTGTTTGTTTATCTTTTAATTCAAATTGTTCCTATGAAATATAATAATATTTAAAGAAACGCTTAAATGTAAGTAAATATTATTTTAAATAAGGGATCAAATATTATAATTAGGTTGTATTTATCACGTAGTAATTGGTATTTCTTATTTTATCTAATACGCAGAAATTTAAAAATGCACTTAAAATTTTTAATTAACTATTTAATTGTGTGTAACTATTAAAAGTGCCGTCGAGGATCGAACCTGGGTTGCTCGCGCTCTACTAAATTTACAGCGAGTGCTATCTGAGCTACCACGGCTCATTAGCTACAACGGCTCATTGCCTACCACACCTCAAGAAAGTAAGTTAATGGTATTTAAAATGAGCATCAATATTTTATAATTAGGTTATATTTATTACTTAGTAATTGGTATTCATTATAAACAAATCTCCTGCATGCCACAGTATATTGATTTTTAATTTAACATATATCAATCGGTGAATTAGCGTAGGTAAAGATGGGACCTTCGCGCTAGTAATTTTATTCCACATCACTAGTCCAGTGACGGGCACTAGGTTGTGTGATTTTGGTTCGGTATATTTGGATAGATTATCCGGTATATAACTTTTAAGATAATAATATATTTATATAGTTAAATTACAGCCTGTCATAAGTCTGACGCCCACCTCTGAAGATAGATCTCCTCAATATGATAAAGATGTTAATATTTAATTCGCAACCTTCCGCTTAATTAAATATTAACATCTTTATTATAATGAATTTTCGCAAAGTAAAGCCTGATTCTATCAATTATCTCCTCAATATAGCTTAATGGGATTATTCGCCGTGGTTGTCACGCTTGGTAAACGCAAGTGTTTTTATTATTTTCTTTTGTCATCAGGAAAAGGCTGCTGTCGATTTTCTGTTGCCTCTCGTGACACCCACGGAACGATTGAGGTGAATTTTCTTAAAACGTCAATACACCGTAACTTTGCTGCATGCTGATTTGAAATAACGGATTTTTTTTTTTCAATTATCATGTACGTGAAATATTATTTACTAGAAATTAACGTAGTAGAGCAATGCTGGAACTATGTGATGGGAGTACAAATGGGTGAGTTCGACCGGAGAAGGACCACGCTCGCTCAGATTACCAGCGTAAAATTGCAGCTTAGTGCTGCTGTGTTTCGTATGCTAAGTGAAGAAAAGCGGAGACCCTTTTTACTAAAAATATAGCATTCCAGCTTAGCCTTCAGGGGTGACAACGTATCTGCATTTCAATTCTTAACCGATGGTAGATTTAGATGTCTATGGGCCACTATATCCACTTACCATCAGATGCACTCTGTGTTGTCTTACAAAAACGCAAATTTAAACACAAAATATAAAATAAGCTAATTATTATGCCTGAAACGATATTACTCTAATAAAAGTCGCTTCTGTCTGTATTTTATACGCAATGTATCGTATTCACTGACCTCTATATATACAAGTACGCTAGACTGGCTATACACCGTGACATGATAAGGCAATTTGATTTCCGCCATTTTGACGCTGACAGCAGAAGTGCACGTCCACGGAACTAATAATAGGGATAAGACAGTGTGAGAAAATATATCGATAAAAATTCTATACCCTATCTATACCTAAATAAATAGAATGGACTCTATGGATTAATGGACTCTACCCGTAACGTTCATTCTATTTATGTATCATATTAATCATTCATATTCATTAAAGCCCTTCACAAGTCCACTGCTGAACATAGGCTTCCCCCAAGGAATGCCACAAAGCACGGTCATGAGCCACCTGCATCCATCAACTTCCTGTTTGTCTTACCAGGTTTTCATTCCATCTAGTGGGGTAATTTCCGACACTTCACCTGCCGGTACTAGGCTGCCACTCGAGAATCTTTTTTCCCCATCGGTTATCGATTCTTCGAGCTATATGGCCAGTCAATTGCCACTTCAGCTTACTAATTCATTGGGCGATGTCGGTCACTCTGGTTCTACTGCCGATATCCTCATTCCTAAGTTTATCCTCCTAAGCTTTCCAGCTTCGGCAGTGCCACGTATTCTAAGGGGCTTGACATACCGCAATCCATGGGTTTTTGATCGAACACTTAATTGCCTTTGTCGGTGGATGCTGCAGAAGAGGAAGCTGCCAAAAATCGTGAATATAAACGATGGCCAGAATTTGTAAATAAGAAATAAACTAAAGTAGGGTCACTACGAGGTTAAAGCACAAATTAAATCTTGAGACTCGAGAGAGAATTAAATCTCTAGACTCGCACTTACTAAAACCCTATGGTGTTCTACCTCCGCCGCAAATTGACAGAACCACGGGAACGCTTTCATGCACATCCGACGCCAGCTGCCCAATGGCTTTCCCTCCTTAGTTGCTGACTTCTCCCCGCCGTTTTTCTTCTCAGATAAGGCACACCAGAAACACAAGACTTCCTGCTCTTTGCGGCCTCTAACTCCACCTGCACTACGGACTCCCCGAGCCCGATATGTGAATGGAGCCAGGAAAAAATGAGCACTTGAAAGCATGAAGTGCTCTCCAAAGTCGCGAAGGATAGTCGAGTGGTATCGCATCGCCAATCGCCATACCAACACTACTCTTCCCTGACGACTCCACCTCGACTCCAGCGGTACAGCCGCCTACCCGCAGCCCACTAACATACATCCAACGTGGCTCGACTTCATCACGCCACCTTTCGACACTTGGCTATGGCCCTTGAGTTTGGGGGGGAAATGAGGAAAGAAGAAATAGAAAAACCGTTTGGAATAAAAATCTAATACTTACTGGTGGTACTACCAGAAAACGTTGTCGAAATACTGCACTTTTTCAGAGTGGTGCTGTTCTCATGTCTAATAAAACAGTCGTCTATGATCACAAACTGCCTCATATCCCAGATGTCCCCAACCATTACATCAGATTTGATAGACCACAAATCCTCGTGAAAGAACACCGATTCCTACCAAGGATGATACGTGAGGCTATTGAAATTAAAAAAAAACATCCTAATTTCAATAGAGAAGGAGGCTGGGTACTACCAACTGCTTGGGACCCTATAATCATTAAAATTAAAACTAAAGCATACCACTGCAAGACTTCAAGACATAGTCAGTTCATTTTGCATAGATCGGATCATAAAAAATAATTAAAAAAGCTGAAGGTACTCCGGGTTTAACAATGATATCGGGACGTCAGTCACCTCAGTTCCCCATGACCATAGGTGCTGGAAAGCACCCTAAGCGTCGGGAAAAAAAAATAGTTAAAATTAAAAAAAAGTAAAAGTAGTTTCAATCAATATGTTTTAATCATTTTGTTACAGACGCGAATTCACAATATTTATGCTTTTAAGCCATAAATTTAGTCTAGGTTCAGTTGGAAACTAGTTAATTAATAAACCTTTGATAATCATCTGTTGTTGGCGACTTTGTTTATTAACAGATATGGGTAGAAAAGAACATCGATAAGTATTATAGACAAGGAACTCGACAACCGTATTGAATTTTATTGTTTATCAAAACTCAGAAATATACAGCCAAACATGTTGGTATATATGATATTAAGATTAGTAACAAATTTTTAAGTACTTATATTATGAAATAGTTTTAATTTGTTTAATATTAGCTGCAAATTACTTACTTCTGTAATGTTATACCACTTCGCTTTTGGTAACGAGTTTTACAGATTACGCACACCCTCATTATTATTAAAAATAATTCCTATTATGTAACTACATAATATTATACACAATCAAGCAACATAAAATATTTTCGTTTTTTAGTTTAAAAGTTCACAATACATATTTTTTTAAATATGACAATTTAAATAAGACAACATACTGGCATATTATGTCAATTTTAGTTTCCAAAACGACCGTTAGGGGTGCTTCAAATTGGTACAGACACTTTGTATGGTATAGCCAGTCCAGCGTACTTGTATATATAGAGATCAGTGATCGTATTCATCTCATTAACATTAGATGGAAAATCGCCAATGTGATATTTCATTAATTTATTACGCTTATCAAACTTTTTGTTTCTAATGCAACTTGTCTCTTTGAAATTTTTTCGCACTTGTTGTCTAATTTGTTCGACATTATGTTTGTTTTCACTATTTAGTTTAAGTGGCTGCTCGAACTAATAAATGTGATTGAGTAAGGCGTACTGACCCAAGTTTATAATTCTCTCTATTTAATTCATATTATTACAAACATCACACATGAACATTATTTGTCTTAATGAAATAATGATATGTAATGTAATACTTAAATTAATATTTTCTTGAAAATTTTACTTAAATCTTGCTCATAACTTTCGATTATATTGAGATCATTAGATGGAACGTCCTTTAATTAATTGGTGAGATCTTATAAAATGTTACTGGATGAATATTTCATTCTCCATCTTCAGCTTTTCTATTGTTACATTATGTATGATATATAATGTATTCCGCTTAGGATCAGTAACATATAAGGTGCTCGCCCCATACACCTCTTCTTGGTTTACTTTAATTTGGTGATCTTTCGTTTGGTTAATAAACTTTTTTTTTCGCGAAATTATTCTAACCTCAAACGTTTTCACTGCATTTTTAATTAATTTTTGAAGCATCTTAAATTCATTTTTAGGTTTAGCTTTCACTAGGTTAGAACTTTTCTTTGTTTTAGCCATTTTTATATTTATATAATTTTTCAGTTTAAACACTGTTATGTCTTTCACTTAAAATATGTTACTGCGTCTTCTCACTTATTTCACTTTATATTTTATTTCGTATTTACTATGCACACACGTTTTATAAAATATAATCAATATTAATAATAAAGCCCCACCCCCAGACTCACAACCACCCCCAGCAAATACCATCCTCCAAGACACCTTTCCATTTCACGGACAACAAATTGTAGGCATAACGCCTACTCCATAATTCTTATATAGACGAGCTTCTTTTTAAAATATATCCTGGTCACGGCACCAAATTGTAACGCCCCCCTCCCCCTCTCATAATAATAAATATGTATGATATTAGATATATAATATATATAATTAATTTACTCTTTTTCAATAACATTATATATTTGTGACCAAGATAAATAAGATATGTTTTGATCTTTCTAAATGATCTTTCAAAAGGTTTAATAATAGGCCGTTTGTAATATTTTTGGCGTGATCGTCTTAGTTAGGACCCTTATTTACGTTGTGTTTGTTTAGTAAGTAACTTAAAAACACACTCACATGACCCCTTTCGATTTTGGTAACAAAGTTTTTATTGTTGTTATATAAAAAATATCACCAACGTATCGTAGTAGCACGCTACTAAGACGCCAATGAACAAAACTCCACGTATCATAGCGCTAATGCACTAAGACATGAAGTTGAGTATGTCTGTTACACTTAAAAGTGCTACCAAACACACTCATCATCCCAATCAGAAAGATAGACGACGCATCGCTACGCACTACGATGCCGCCCTCAAACGGTATGGGTGTGCGCTGTCCACGGGAAAGGCGTATTGCTACAACAAACCCGCTTACCACCAGCACTAAGATGATATGACTAGGACACATCGGTTAGCGAGTCCAAGTTTACCTCGGACCAATTGCTCGTGAAGCAGCACACACGCCACCATAATATTCCTTTTCAAGTCCCTAATAAGGACTAGTCATTTTGCTACAGTACTAGGAGTAGTCGGTCACCCGACCACCCCATACAATGCTTATGCATCAAGACCATCAATAATAATGCTTTTGTATCATAGACCTTACTTTCATTAGTCATTCATATATAGGGTTCAAACCCACGACCCTACTATTGTAATGCATATTCATCATAGAGACCTTCTATAGTATTGCTTTTGTATCATTGAGTTTATTATCATAAGTCCCTAATATGGGACTAGTCATTGTGCTACAGTACTTCAGGCAGTCGGGCTCCCGACCACCCCATATACAATATGTAACGTAATTAACGCACACCCTCAGACACCCCAATTAGTATATTGTGTTATAATCATAATACATACACCGAATTTTTAGTTGAACATTTTTATACACTGATTATTTATCAAATTAGTTATACTAATTCCGGAAAAATGTGGTCACAGTACAAATCCACGAACGCAAAGATTTTAACGTGCTTGAAATAAAGTTCATTTTTCTTTATTTTTATTGAATGACATAATTAATAATAATACAAATAAAACTGTACTCTTAAAAGTCTTATTGCCTTAAGATACGGTCCATTTCAGTTTGTTTTGACTGTACAGATTTAGTGTGACTGTAATTTACGTAGTTTTAATTATTTTTGGGATAAAAAATTACCTATATTAAAAATGATAGGAATCGATTCAGTAAACGATTCTGAACAAACTACTTTCTCAAAGTGCGTTAATTATGTTACGTGTTGTATATGTACAACTGCAGGTATGTATCTCCGGCAGCTCCTCCATACAAGACATCTATACATGAACACCTTCCTTAACTTAGGAAATTTCTTTTATACATGAACTCCTTCCACAACTTAGGAAAATTTTCTTTTATACCTACATGAACTCCTACCAAGACTTAGACAATTTTTAACAAATTTACTAATTATCTTATAAATGTTATTTATCTTTATTTTTATAATATTTTCGACTTGTACTTCTATTATTTATCTTATTTTAAATATTTTTTCAAGTTTTTTTTGAATTTATTTTTTATGGAATATAATATTTTGCCTTTAATTTACTATGTTATTGGTCTAATGTCTTAAATGTATTTATATTAATTTTATTTTTATTAATGTAATTTTATTGCTTAATGTATATATTTTAAGACTATTTTTGATGTCCCTTTACATAGAATTTAATTATTAATAATAATAATATTGGGCCGTCACACTTAGTAAGAAATGATAGGCTGACCGGACCTAAAGGCGGCACCTTGATCTATTACAAAAGGTCCTTGCAATGTGTACCGATAGATACTCCGCCGCTTACTAACTTACAAGCGTCGGTCTGTAGGATAGCACTTACTGGCCATCTGCCAATAATAGTTGCATCAGCATACCTGCCTCCCCTAAAAAGGATATTAGATACCGACATAACGTCTCTATTAAACCTAGGCCCTTGCGTATTAATCGCGAGAGACCTAAATAGCAAATACGTTACCTGGAATTCTAACGTTAACAATCCTAACGTATTTATTTTAAGATATCTCACGGAGAGATTTAACTTCGACGATATCGCTACCGAGAGTCCAACAACAGCGTGTTTGCAAATAACCAATATCCGGACGTCTTTGATATAGCACTGCTAAAAGACATCCGACTTACTACTAATTCGATAGAGGCTATTATCGAACTAGTCTCAGACCACAAGCCGGTCGTTTTACAACTGGGCCGGCCGGCAGGTGAGGTCCCTCAGACCAAAACTATTGTCGACTGGCGTAAACTTGAGGTCAAACTTAAGTCTAGGAACTCCCAGCATATGGACACTATATCTGACAAGATAGACTCGCTAGAGGAGGCCGATGGGGCGATTAGCGCCCTTTCGACTCACCTCACATCAGCGGGCGACGAATGCTCCCGTAGAGTTCGTATGTCGAGCGATCAATACACGAAACTTCCAGCAGGTGTTCGACGGCTGATTAGAGCGATGATTCTGATGAGAGATGATTCTGCGCTTAAAACTTATGACCGCTACCGCACGGAAGCCAATAAACTTCGGGTACGTTTTCTACAAAACGAGATTAAACAACGAGTAGCTTAGTTTAGAAAGGATAGCTGGGATAACCTCTTAGAAGATATCGAACCATCTCAAGACGCTTTCTGGAAATCAACGAGAGCTCTTAAAGCCGATAAATCCTCACCGATGCCGCCTCTTGTGAGGCTGGACCACCCTGATCTTGCCCTAGACGATCTCGAAAAAGCCGAGCCTAGCCGACAGTCTAGAGTACCAGTGCACGCCATCCACCGCACCAACAGATCCCGCTCACCTACTCGAGGTAGGAACGGAAGAAGGACGTAGGTTTGCGCTACCACCAGCGGGCAACCCCTCGATCCTGTGACAGTAGATGAAGTCACCGAAACCATCAAAAGCCTTAAGAATAGATCAGCCCCTGGGCCAGACGGCATCAGCAACAAGGTGATCAAATCCCTTTCGGTGCCTCTTATTTACCTCCTTGCAGGAATATTTAACACTTTTCTCACAAACTGCTCCTTCCCGGACAACTGGAAAGAAGCAGACGTACTAGGGATCCCAAAACCGGGTAAACCGTGTAATCGTCCCTCTAGCTACAGACCCATTGGTCTGCTCAACACTTTGGGTAAACTATACGAGCGCATTAGTCACGAGCGTCTCCGTCATTACACCGAATCTAACAGACTTCTCCCAGACGAGCAGTTTGGCTTTAGAGCCAATCACTCATGCACCCACCAGATTCATCGCCTAACAGATTACATTCTGTCTGGTTTCAACCAAAACCCGTCAAGAAAAAAGTCTCGAAACACGGGAGCCCTCTTCTTCGATGTCGCGAAGGCGTTTGACAATGTCTGGCACGACGGCTTGATTTACAAGCTGTACAAAATAAACGTGCCCGATAGGCTCGTGCACATCATACGAGCCTTCCTTTCGAACCGCACTTTTCGATATCGAGTGGAGAGAACCCGTTCTACGAAACGCTTCCTCAAGGCCGGGGTCCCACAAGGCTCCGTCTTATCTCCACTCCTCTTCACACTCTTCACGAGTGATATCCCTAAAGACCCCGTGGTCAACACCGCACTCTTCGCCGACGATACGGCACTCTATGTCTCAGACTAAAACAAAAATAGCCTCTACTTAAAGCTCCAAAAAGCCACCAGCCAAGTTTTGGTAATTCAATCGACAGTTTTTATTGTCACGAACCTCAAGCTCGTAATAATTGGTGTCAGAAGTGGGATAAAATCATGCCGATTTTACCTAAGGAGGAAATGGAGGGGGTGTGTGTACCCGAAGTCAACGCCAGCAGGAGACGGACCAAAGAAGATTTGGTGGTGCAACGCCGCAGACGTCAGAGGGCCAGCCGCCGGCTGCAGGCCCGTCAGTAGCTCCTACATCCGCAGTACCTAACTTAGATGCTCTGATGGTGTTGCCGCAGGAGCAGGCCCGTTGGTTGAAGAGCAGCAGAAGGAACAGGTCCGTCAAGGGCATCCACGCTACCTTCGGAAAAGAGATACGGGAGGTGAATGATAAGGTTGCTCAACATGACAACCGCCTGTCGGAAGCTGAAACCCGAATCAACCAAGTGAAAAATCGGATTGACAACGTAATGGCTGACATGAAGAAATCACTGGATGAACTCAAACTTGGGGATGGAACTACAGCTCCCGTAGTAGCTACTACACCTTCGCTACGTTGGTTCATGGTGCCACCGTTCGACGGGACTTCTTCCTGGTCAGCTTACAAAATCAAATTCGAGGCTGTTATGTAGGCAAACGGCTGGAATAAAATTCAGGCAATGACTGCTCTCACACTAGGCCTGCGCGACCAGGCCTTTACTGTTCTGGAAGCTCTGGACGAGGAAGTGACTTATGAGCGGCTTCTTGAGGCATTGGAGGCGAGATATGACGACGCTCACCTGGAACACGTCTTTCGTGCGCAGCTTAAAAATCGCGTGCAGCGCATCAACGAAAATCTGCAGCAGTAGGCTCTAGAGGTGGAGAAGCTGGTGCGAAAAGCATACCGGTCTGTACCTGCGCTCATTGAAGGGAACCTGGTGCAGACATTCATCGACGGCATCCGCGACCTTGAAGTCAGAGCTGCTGTGAGGCTCGGGCACCACGAGATGCACAAGAACGCCTTGGCCCATGCACTGGAGGTGGAAGCCGTGTGGCAGGATCATCGTTCGCACCGCGTCAGGTAGGTGGCAGCAGCTACAGTTCACGACCGCAACAAAGGATACAGCCCTAGGTGCTATGGCTGTGGGGAAAGGGGCCATCTTCGATCCAGCTGCCCTAAGCGAACTGTAGAAAGGGAAGTTGATCGATCTCGAGAGGGTATTACAACTAACAGCACCACCTGACGGCGGCAGGATCATCGTTCCCCTCACGTTAGGGAGGTTGCAGCAGTTACGGTTCGCGACCACAATAAAGGATACATCCCTAGGTGCTATGGCTGTGGGGAAAGGGGCCATCTTCGATCCAGCTGCCCTAAGCGAACCCTAGGAAGGGAAGGTGAAGGTGACGGTGAACAAGTTGTGCGGCTGTGAGGGGACCTCAGACACGTAGTAGAGGAGCATCGAAATTGTATAATGTTGGTGTATCATGGGATAGGACAGCCCTTGACATTGCGGAGCCGTTACAGAAAGGCGCAAGAGGGACTCCTAAGATCATCCATGTGGATCGCCTGGCGCATTATTATGGGGCTGATAATGCTCGGGACGAGCATATCTTAGGAGGGGGCAGTGTTGCGCGCCTAAGTCGACGTCATGTATCCGGCACTAGCGCCATCTAGTGTCGGGGGCGACAGCGAGGAGGGTTTCCTAGAAAATTTCAATCTTGACTTTCGACCAACAGCGCCGTCTAGTATCTAACAGAAGAATTAAGCTTTCTGGAAGCCTCACACTCGAACTTTCTGAGTCTGGTCGTTCGGCGCCCGTATCTACCGGAATATTCTGGATGTTTCGGTGAAAAAAGTATTGAATTTGGCGAGACAAGCGAAGCTTCGGAGCGAAATAAAGTGAATCAGTGTGTTTAATTATTAGTGTCTTTTAGGTTTTAATTGGTGTTCGGTAATAAAAGTGTACATTTTGGTAATTCAATCGGCAGTTTTTATTGTCACGAACTTCAAGCTCGTAACAATATTTTTATTTAATTGGTATTTAAAAGAACTTTTTGAAAGTCAAGAAAGCTATGCCATCGCTTCAACAAGTCGCAACTGTAGGAAACCATGTGAGAAAAAGCGGAAAAATTAGAAGCATACTATTTTCATCCCACAAGTTACAATTAACACTAAAATATATATACTTACCTAAAAAAAAATTAAGGGCGCTTATCATGTCCACGCAACCTTAACTTTTAAATAATTATCTAATTTATTTAAGAAACGTTTTTATACATTGGATGATTATTTACATACTTTAATTACTTACTCTTAATGTCACATAACAAATGAAAGTATTTATGATTAATAAGGCCGTCTAGGGCTGTAATCTTACCTATCAACTTTTCATGAAAAATTTGAAGTTCCCAAACAAAAGTTGTTCGTTAAAAGTGTAGCCACTTACTACTAATTCAGCTCGAAATGGAACTACTCCAATGCACTATTTCCATTTAATGGTCCAACTAACAAAAGCGTTTTTCAACCATTATGCTCCTATTTAAATTCGCTGCAGGCGTCGAAAATATCATTACGATAAATTATTCAACAAGTTGTAAGTGCAAATTCTTACAATAGGACAATAGGAATAGGATTTAATAAAATGTTACTGTTATTATTTCGCATTAGTATTTAATTTGTAGTTAACTAAGTGGCGGAATTGGCGAAGGACTCATATTTTTTTTTTGAAAATTGGCGATATATTGTCTTTATGAAGTTTTTAAGTCTTTAAGAAGAATCTATGGCCTTATGAAGAGTATCCTTAACCGACGAGCATTTAATCATCATTATTACGAGTACAGTTTTCCAATCGACTGCTGTACATAGGTCACTAGGAATGCCACAAAGCATGAGAATCAAGAGCCACCTGCATCCATCGACTTCCTGCATGTCGTACCAGATCGTCACTCCATTTAGTGCAAGGTCGGACTACAATTCGCCTACCGGTATATATATATATATATATATATATATATGCCAGGCAGACGTTGTTCTGCCTTTTTCGACGACCCTTTGTCATGTCCTATTAAAAATCCTTCGATTTCGATTCGATTCGGTCATTGATTTAGTAGTTTAAGAGTCCATCGCGGACAAACAACGCGACACGTAAGTATTTGAGTATATATATATATATATATATATATACTCAAATACTTAGATCAGGTGTAAAATAAACTTGATTTTTTAAGACTGATCAAATTATTAAATTAAACACTTAACAATACAAACACAAACTTATGGTCTGTCAACATTTTGTAGAACATTGTTGTTAGTTATTACCTATTATGAGCGCTGTACAAAGCACGATTTTTTTTTATTATAAGCATTACGTGAACCGTTGGTTAGAATTTCTTAAAATCTTCTTTAATTTGCTAAAAAAACATTATTTTCTATGTCATTTTCACAACTAAAACGAAACTAACATCACCTTATGATTAAATCCATCAATCCGTTTAGGCTAAGAAATAGACATACAACATGTACACATACGCTCAAAAACTTTACCCTCCTGGCGCAGTCGGGTAAAAAGCAAAAGAACACTTGAAACATTCTGTGTAAAATTTCTACATAAGTTCAATTCGTTTTGTAGTACACAATTTTTCTCTTTTAAACGAAACAATATTTCATCTCTATTTTACGTTTTATCATAACGAATATTTTCTGATTTCGTAGAAAATTTTGTGAAGCTACAAGACATCTCTTTGGTATCTTTATTCACTAGGTCTTGAAAAACCCTCACCAAGATAGTCTTATTTGCTTGTACGTTTAACGAGTTTTGATCCATTTTTCTCAGAATTAATCAACTTTCTCGATAATCAAGAGACAAAGAAATAATAATTTGTTGCTGCAAAAGCCAATAAGTTCTATTTAAAAATATATGTAGAAGAATTTCTAGCTAAATTTATTACGAGTATACAAAGGAGATCCATCTCAAAGAGTGTCGGTTCCGTAACGCAGTGGCTAAGCGTTTAGTTGTGGCACTGCAGGATCGCGGGCTTGAATCCAGCGCGTAAGAAGGTTTAGTATGTACTAAAAAAAGAGACCTTAGTGTATCAAATCCAAAATATCTCCGGTAACCAAATAGGTTCCTCAAATTTCTTCGTGGAATGGGACCCCTCTCCATCGTGACAGTGGGGCTTAGTGAACACACCTTCGGTGAATGAAGAGGAACCGAATGTGATTCTAGTCACGTTCACTTGTGGTAATGTGATATCCCTCACGTGTGATTCTTCGACAGCATTTATCTTCTGTCACTGTGGCAGGGGCACAAATAAGTTGTGATTCATAAAGTACAAAGTTATATCGAAAAAAATTTTCCTTGTAAGTTATTCGGAAAATAGTCATCGTATTATGGAATGATAAACTTTTATAATGTTGTTGAAAACGATCATGGCTTTGTAACCTCGTGGCTAAGCGTTTGTAGCAGCGTTGTAGGACCGCGGGTTTGAATCTCGTACGGAACAAGTGATTGTATAGCCTACAAGTAGTGGTTCCGGGTTTGAATTTTTCCTTTTTCAATTTATGTAGTCATAATATGTTTATTCTCATGATTAAAACTACTTTTACGGATTTTATCGCGTTTATTTTTACTTTTTATTTTTAATTCCCGACGTTTCGGGCGCTTTCCAGCACCCATGGTCACGGGGGACTGAGATGACTGACGTCCCGATGTCATTGTTAAACCCGGAGTACCTTCAGCTTTTTTAATTATTGTTTATGGTACATTACACATGGTTTATGGTACATTACACATACATGGTATAATTAAAAAAGCTGAAGGTACTCCGGGTTTAACAATGACATCGGGACGTCAGTCATCTCAGTCCCCCGTGACCATGGGTGCTGGAAAGCGCCCGAAACGTCGGGAATTAAAAATAAAAAGTAAAAATAAACGCGATAAAATCCGTGAAAGTAGTTTTAATCATGTGTAGTGTTCGCGTAAATATAAGAAATCATTATGTTTATTCTCTTTTTATAAAACTGAAGTTGCAAATGAACTTATATCCAATCTAATGGTAAGCGGCTGGTATATAGACACCTGCAGGCAACTTTGAACAAAAAAGGCTGCAGATGCGATGTCACCTTCAAACCGGACTTTTCAATAGGTAAAAGGGTGGTTCCAACTCAAACAGGTATTTTCCATTAGTCTCAATGTGCCTACACATTACAAGGTAATTTCAGACAATTAAGTAATTCTAACTAGAGATTACGATCCCGACAGTAGGCATGAGGTCTTTATTATAGGCATATTCTTATATACGGGTATATATTGTACAAATATTACATTGTAAATTATGTTTTTTTTAAAGTCCAGCTGGATTTTTGCTGGTTCTTCCCAGGCTAGAGGTTTCATAGATTTTTAAAGAAGTACGTTTGACATATGAGTACTCAGTCAACTTTATGGTAAGTGGATGGAGAAATCCATAGGCACCTACAACCAATATGCGTTGCGAGTAGCAGAAACCTGCTTTTTTATTTTTGAAGAATAAGAAGTTTTTTTACCAGTGAAGCTTCACACGTTCTCTACAATCGACATTCGAAACACAGCATTATTAAACTGCCATATTGTGCTAGTAAAAGAGTGATCACTCCCAGGTCGAGCCAACCTATTTGTACTAAAACCACTTCACAGCTTCACGTGACTATTTGACCGTGGCGTGGAGTTTTTTTTTTCTATTATATTCTAGTGTTAATGGAGTGCTAGTGACAGGACCAAATTACGTCAAAAACTTTGTTATAAATTAAAAATATATATTCTAGAGTAATTAGGCTAAGTACGTAGTCAGACTAATTTCACTGCCTCGTTAAAGATGTACGGAATGCAAAAATAACGGCGTCAACCACTCAAAAGATCTTTGTGAATAAGGGTTCTTTTGTAATATCCGTGCTCTATTAGATAGACTTAGTGCATAAGCATAAAAGACAAAAGCAAATTAAACATTCTATTTGTTTACTGATTTTACTTGATTTTTCTGCGGCAACGCTTGCGTAAAATTTATTTTACGGTACTGGTAGTAGTAGCGAAAGACAAAACGTTACCTTATTTCCTCGTTTCGCTTAAAAAAAAAACTTTACCAAGACAGGAGAACTACTACCTAAGAAGGTAGGTAGGCAGAAAAAGAGTCCTACCGTCTACGAAAATTTGGTAACTAATGTATTTTCATCACACCGGGTGCACGTGTCCAGAAATACTATGTGAGTGTACGACTCACACAATCAAATATTAAACGCTATTACGCTGTCATACTTGGGGCATTTTTTTACAATTAGTGTAATGTTTAGTTTTTCGCTAAGTTTTGTTACAAAATGTGCAGCAGCCGAAAGATCACACACCAGCAGCTGTCACTCCATCCATCCATCACTGCCTATTAAAGTCCACTGTTGAACATAAGCCTTCCCGATAGTACGCCTCATGAGGGGATTTTGCCATAGTTGACAAGCTTGGCGAGCGGCTTGTTTGTCGGCTGTTTTCTTTTTATTATTTTGAGTTGTTATCAGGAAGATGCTGCTGTTCGTCACCTGTTTCAATTTCCTTTTGTCGCGTCTTACAAGACCCACGGGACGATGTGGGGTAGTGGATATTTTTACACCGCCACTACACGGCAACTCCAAACTTGAACAGTAGCCACTCAGGGTTTTACTTAGGTTAACATTATCAATTCAAAGGACATGCGTGAAGTCTTTATTATAGATTTTTTTAACTTAAATAAAAATATTAAATATGCACAAAGTATAAGTATTTTATTTAAAACCAGCGATGCACCGCGGCTTCGCCTGAATAGGATCTAATAATTTGTGGCGTCATTTGGATTTAAGATAATCAAAGGGGTTATTTTATAAAGTTTACATTTTCGAGACGAAAAATCTTCAAAGTTTTCGGATTCAATATAACCTATACTGTGCTAGATGACTGCCTCGTTTGTCCAGTGGTTGTGGTAGTGCGACTGCTGATCATGAAGCCCTGGGTTCGGATCCCGGGTCGGGCTAAATAATCAATTATTGAGTTTTTCCGTCAAGAAATTCTCAGTAGTTGCCCGGAGTCAGGAAGTTGGCGGCGTCTCACCCCCGTACCTTGTAAAGCACGTAAAGCCGTTGGTCCTGCGCCTGATCTCTCTCCAGTCATGTTGGTTTACCGTTCCATCGGATTATGAGAGTGAGTGAATAGAGAGTGCACCTGTGCTTGCACATACACTTGGGCACTATAATTCTGTCCTGCGCCGATGGCTAGTCTCCGTTGAGGCAGGCCTCCGTGGCCGAAATTCGGCCTGGAGGACATTATTATTATTAAATAAAGATCCAACCAGATGGAAGCCCTCAGCAGAGGAGACCAAACGGCCGAGGGTTAGGAGGAAAGGGAAAGAAACCGACGGACGATGCGGGCGGTATCGAGGAGCACTGCCTTCTGCATTTGAGCCCGGAGCCGTCCGTCACGGAGTCCCAGTCACCTCAGATGACCCGAGAGGCTGACTGCGATTAGCCCATTCGCAGAGACGACTACAGGAATAATTTCGGCCGGCCGACTACCCCACATGTCGGTCACCTCGTGAGCCAATGTAAAGTTTTATCACAATTGGTTTAGCCATTCCAAAAATTGGTCCGGTCAGACAAACACACAACAATTTAATAAATAAATAAAAAAAGATGAGATGATGGTACGTCTTAATATCATGCATGTGACCGTCTGAGCCCTTTTAAGGCCAGTTATTTCAATATTACAGACAGATACTTCAATTTTATTAAATGTGTAGGTATATTAAAAATATTCAGTCTATTTAATAAAACATATAGAGAAGTATAAAGTATTGTTGTGTGAATAAGTCAACTAGCGCCATCTAGTGTCAGGAACGAGAGCGATGGGAGCTTTGCAGGGAATGACATCACCGATCTCTCGACCGACAGCGCCACCCGAAGAACTAAGTTTCTAGAAAATCTATACTCGAACTCTCGGTACCTTACGCGTGTTTACTTGAACATTCCGGATATTTTGCTAATTTAAATAAATAGGTGGCGCAAGATGCGATCGAGACAGAGTTTAACTCGGCGACACAAGCGAAGCTTCGGAGCGGAATTAAGTGAATTAGTGTGTTTAATTATTAGTGTTTTTAACTTTAATTTGTATAAAGTAAATTAAAGTGTTAATTTAGGTAATTTTATCGGCAATTTTTATTGTCACGAACCTTAAGCTCGTAACAATTGGTGTCAGAAGTGGGATAAAATAATGCCGATTTAACCTAAGGAGGAAACGGAGGGTGTCCGTACCCGAAGTCAACGCCAGCAGGAGACGGACCAGAGAAGATTTGGCGGTGCAACGCCGAAGATGTCTGAGGGACAGCCGCCGGCCACGGAAGCCGGTCCGTCAGCAGCTTCTACGTCTGTGGCACCTGACTTAGGTGCTCTGATGGTGATGCTGCAGCAGCTGCGGGGCGGACAGGAGGAACAGGCCAGTCAGCAGGCGGAACAGGCTCGTCGGTCGAAAGAGCAGATGCTCCTCATGAAGGACCTTCACGCTACCTTTGGGAAAGAGATAAGGCAGGTGAAGGATAGGGTCGCTCAACACGACAACCTCCTGTCGGAAGCTGAAACCCGAATCGAAGAACATGAAACCCGAATCAACCATGTGAACAATCGGGTTGACAACGTGATGGCTGACGTGAAGAAAACGCTTAACGACCTCAAACTTGGGGATGGAACTACAGCCCCCGTAGTAGCTGCAGCACCTTCGCTACGTGGATTCAAAGTGCCGCCGTTCGACGGGACCTCTTCCTGGTCGGCCTACAAAATCCAGTTCGAGGCCGTCATGGAGGCGAACGGCTGGAATAAAAGCCAAGCCATGACTGCACTCACCCTAGGCCTGCGCGACCAAGCCTTAACTGTGTTGGAAGCTCTCGGTAAGAAAGTAACCTATGAGCAGCTTCTTGAGGCCTTGTAGGCGAGATATGGTGACGCTCACCTGGAACACGTCTTTCGCGCGCAGCATAAAGATCGCGTGCAACGCAGCAACGAAAACCTGCAGCAGTGGGCCCTTGAGGTGGAGAAGATGGTTCGTAAAGCATACCAATCTGTACCTGCGCTCATTGGAGGGAACCTGGTGCAAACATTCATCGACGGCATCCGCGACCTGGAAGTAAGAGCTGCTGTGAGGCTCGGGTACCACGAGACGCTTAAGGACGCCTTGGCCTATGCACTGGAGGTAGAAGCCGTGCGGCAGGATCATCGTTCCCATCGCGTCAGGGAGATTGCAGCAGCTACAGTTCGCGACCGCAACAAAGGATACAGCCCTAGGTGCTATGGCTGTGGGGAAAAGGGCCATCTTCGATCCGGCTGCCCTAAGCGAACCCTAGAAAGAGAAGGTGAACGATCCCATGAGGGTAGTGCGGCCAACAGCACCGCCCAGCAGCAGCAGGGAAACGAGTAAAAGCCAGAACTGCGGGGCGGGTGCTGGCTGATGTTAAAAGAGCCCCAAGGATCTCGATCTCACAAACCCATGATGGGAACAGTCTTATCATCAAGGGTGAGGTCAACGGAATGCCGTGTAAACTGACCATAGACACTGGAGCCTCTCGTACGGTTGTTAGTTCCCAACTTATAAGTCAGTTCCTTGGGGACTCCGCATACAACCGAGAACGCATTAATTTGGTAACAGCCACCGGTCAGCGTATACCCGTCCGTGAAGAGAAGGAGATGGAGTTGAAGCTTGGCAACGTGATCTACCTGCATAATGTCATCGTGGCTGATATAACGACGACTGCATCCTAGGCCTAGACTTTATGAGGAATAATTGTTGTGAGATCGACGTTAAGCAAGGTGTTTTGAAACGTGGACAGGAGGAACTTTTTATGGAAGGTGCGTTACCAGGGAACGTGTACAGTTAAAAGAGCCGGCCAGGCACAGCATTAAGAAGATTGTTCTTCCGCCGAGATCGGAAACGATTGTTCCGGTTAGTCTTCCTCGAAACGCTGGGCAAGCTCACCGTTGTGTACTTGTGGAAAGGGTAAACAATGACCTTCCATGGAAAGTAGCTCGAACCTTGGTCAGGACAACTGATATCTCAGGAGTACGTGTGCTGAACCTTTGCGACCGGGACCAGATTAAAGAAAAAGACACATTAATTGGTACTTGTGAGGAAGTGGATTGGTTACGTCGGTGCCAATATATATCAAGTGGGACCCCCAGCAAGGATGCAGAGACGAGAGTGACCACACTTTTGGAAGACTGTCGCAGTGTTCTGTCCTCGAACGAATTGGTCAAGGCGAAGAAGTTGTTACTCGAGTACGCCGATGTATTCTCATCAAACGATGCTGACATAGGAAAGACTGGTTTAGTTCAACACAAAATAAACACAGGTGAAGAGTTGCCTATCCGTCAGCGGCCAAGACGATTGCCGGTAGCACGTGAAAAGGAAGTGGAAACCATGATTGAAGGAATGGTGAAGGATGGTGTTATTGAACCTTCCTCTAGTCCATGGTGTTCGCCAGTGGTGCTGGTGAAAAATAAGGATGGCAGCATGCGGTTCTGTGTTGATTACCGCCGTCTGAATGACGTTACAAAGAAGGACAGCTATCCCTTGCAAAGAATTGATGACACGCTGGACATGCTTACAGGAGTAAAATGGTTAAGCACGCTGGATCTAAAAAGTGGCTACTGGCAAGTTGAAATTGACCCTAAGGACAAGGAGAAAACTGCGTTCTCGACGGGAAAGGGTCTGTGGCAATTCAAAGTAATGCCGTTTGGGTTGTGCAATGCTCCAGCAACGTTTGAAAGGTTGATTGAACTTGTACTTACCGGGCTAATTGGCGATGCCTGTCTGGTCTACTTGGATGACATCATCATCGTGGGCCGTACGTTTGAGGAACACCTTCAAAACCTGGAACGCGTGCTTATGAAGATTCAGAGTGCCAACCTCAAGTTGAACCCGAAGAAATGTTCACTATTCCAACGGCAAGTTAACTTTTTGGGGTTTGTAGTATCGGAAGAAGGTATCCGCACAGATCCAGAGAAAATCGCCGCTGTCAAGGATTGGCCGGTTCCAAAAGACAAGACGCAGGTTAGAGCATTTTTGGGTTTGTGCTCCTATTACCGGCGATTTGTGAAGAACTTTGCAGATATAGCCAAACCTCTGCATAAGCTAACCGAGGAGAAGCGACATTTCTGCTGGGATGAAAGTTGTAATATCGCATTCCAGGAGCTCAAGGACCGTCTGTGCAAAACACCTATTTTGGGATACCCTGATGCAAGCAAAGAATTTATAGTTGACACAGACGCAAGTGATATAGGACTTGGCGGTGTGTTGTCTCAACGGAATGGTGACCAAGAGGTTGTGATAGCGTACTTCAGCAAGTCGTTGTCAAAACCGGAAAGGAACTATTGTGTCACAAGACGCGAATTGCTAGCTGTGGTAAAGTCGTTGCAGCATTTTAGCAAATATCTTCTGGGGCGAAAATTTCACTTACGAACTGACCATGCTGCACTAAAATGGCTATTGCAGTTTAAAAATCCAGAAGGACAAGTTGCGAGGTGGATTGAACTACTGCAGGAATACGACTTTGAGATCGAACATCGCGGCGGGAAATCTCATGGCAACGCAGATGCATTATCACGAAGATCTTGTCCTGAAGATTGCAAACATTGTACTAGGCAAGAGAGTAAGGGAGTGGTATCCGTGAGGATGCTCAGGGCAGACCACCTCAGCAACGAGTGGAAGGACAGCTTACAACGTGCACAGCAGGAAGATCCGGACATCAAGCCGATCCTGGAATGGATGAAGGCCAGTGCTCCCAAGCCCAAGTGGGGCGACGTCTTAGCGATGAGTTCGACCACTAAAAGCTATTGGGCCCAGTGGGATAGCTTGCTGCTTCAGGATTGAGTTCTGTGCCGTAAATGGGAAAATGTTCGGGGAGACAGCTGTCATTTACAAATGGTTGTCCCTAAAGCTAAAGTACCGGATGTTCTACAGATGTACTATAATGATTATTCAGGAGGCCATCTGGGAGTTAAACGAACTCTACTGAAGATCCGAGAACGGTTTTACTGGGTCCACTGTCGAAACGATGTCGAGGACTGGTGTCGCAAATGTACAAGTTGTGCGGCTGTAAAGGGACCTCAGACTCGTAGTAGAGGTGCATTGAAGTTGTACAATGTTGGTGCACCATGGGAGAGAATAGCCATTGACGTGGCGGGGCCATTTCCGGAGAGTGAAAGCGGTAACAAGTATTTCATGGTTGTGATGGATTACTTCACTAAGTGGCCAGAAGTCTTCGCCATTCCAAATCAAGAAGCTTCAACAGTTGCAGATAAACTAGTTCATGAAGTCTTCTGTCGTTTTGGAGTACCTTTAGAGATTCACAGCGATCAAGGAAGGAATTTTGAGTCTCAAATATTCCAGGAAACTTGCCGAGTTATGGGTACTCATAAAACAAGAACGACTTCTTATCACCCGCAATCTGATGGAATGGTGGAACGATTTAATCAGACATTGGAGAGGTACCTAGCAAAAGTTGTAGACAATCGGCAACGAGATTGGGACAAGCACATACAACCGTTTTTGTTGTCATATCGAAGTTCTGTTCACGAAAGTACAGCAGTGACACCAGCTTTCGCAAACTTTGGAAGAGAATTACGGCTGCCTGCAGACCTGATCACTGGGATACCGCCTGATGCCCCACGCAGTATAACCGATTATGCATATGACTTGCGGAACAAAATGAATGACATTTATGAGCACGTCAGACAATCGGGCCAGCAAATGTCTGAGAAAATGAAAATCCGGTATGACCGCAAAATGAACAATAAAGGGTTCAACGAAGGTTCATTAGTGTGGTTGCACAATCCAGTCCGCAGCAAAGGGAAATCTCCTAAGCTTCAAGCTAAATGGGACGGCCCGTACCGGATTGTAACCAGGATCAACGATGTGACCTACCGGATACAGAAAGGCGCAAGAGGGACTCCTAAGATCGTCCATGTGGATCGCTTGGCGCGTTATTATGGGACCGATAATGCTCGGGACGAGCATGTCTTAGGGGGGGGCAGTGTTGTGTGAATAAGTCAACTAGCGCCATCTAGTGTCAGGAACGAGAGCGAGGGGAGCTTTGCAGAGAATGACATCACCGATCTCTCGACCGACAGCGCCACCCGAAGAACTAAGTTTCTAGAAAATCTATACTCGAACTCTCGGTACCTTACGCGTGTTTACTTGAACATTCCGGATATTTTGCTAATTTAAATAAATTGGTGGCGCAAGATGCGATCGAGACAGAGTTTAACTCGGCGACACAAGCGAAGCTCCGGAGCGGAATTAAGTGAATTAGTGTGTTTAATTATTAGTGTTTTTAACTTTAATTTGTATAAAGTAAATTAAAGTGTTAATTTAGGTAATTTTATCGGCAATTTTTACTGTCACGAACCTCAAGCTCGTAACAGTATGTTATTCTTAAAATTTAAACACAATGTTTTCGACGTTCACGAGAGTAGTATGAAAAAAACAAATGCAACCATCAAAATCGTAGCATACATAATGCGAAAACGTTTATCGTATTATATTTCTAAATCAGCCCTTTGAAATTATCCCTTCTAGGTTTTTGAAAAAGTCAAAGAAAAAGAAATTCTTAAATAAGTTATATAATCGATGCTTTGCTACTTAAACCTACTGATCTGTACATCAAGATATGCTAAAAGATTTTCTACTATTAAAATTCCTACAAAAATATCGACAGGAAAACAATAGCAAGATACCTAGAGAGAACTTGTTTCACTTGGGTAGTGAATAAAGGGAAGTAAGTAAAAATTCCACTTTATTTACAATTTTGTCCGGAATAAAATTATTCTGACACGAAATTAAAACAAACAGCCTTTACATAATAAGTGTTTGGGTGAAAAGACCCCTAACTCATTAAAAGGAGAAAAGAAAAATAATAAAAGAGAAACCATGATATAAATAATGCCCTTTGTCGAAATCCTATTATGCTACAGCGCTAATCACACTTGTCCACTTGAACAGAGGACCGCGAACTCTAAAAGCGTCATCCGAATAATATCTTTTATACCTCGGTTATAGTGATAAGGCTGTCGTAAGAGGCGACTGAGGAAAACTAAAACGAGAGATCGGCAGCGCCATATTCTTGTTAAGGTCTCAAATAATGAAAAAAAAATGCTTAGAGGTCCGATGACTGGCGAGTATTCCCTATTTTGGTACATCACGGAATATGCTTCAGTCACCGTCTATTTTTTTTTATTCTTTAGTAATAATATAAAAGTGGATACCTGCGGATTTTGCCGTTTACTTTCCAGGCCGAAGAACTTCATTTTGTTTTCCTTTACCGTTGAATCCGTGGTAAATCGCAACATAAAATAGCAATTAACAATTTCATTGGACCGAACCGGGGATCGAACCCGGGTTTCTTTTTTTCTGTGAAATTTAGGAAATATGCCGGAGATAAATATGGGGATATAATAGCTCATTCTGTCAAATGTACGATAAAATATGTAAAAATATAATGTAAGATAGATACTATCGGCTACTAGAAATAAATTTTGTTAATTATACCAGTATAATAATATGTCCAATCGCTTCGCTCTCTCATCCTACACCATAGCAAATCGAAGCAAGAAATTTTTAAGACACTTAAGAACCACAAACACTTATGAAATGCCTGATCGTTCGCTCGATCGCATTTCATTTACTTGCTCTGATGAGCTAATTTATCCCGCTTTAACTCTCCGCCAAATGACGAATGCAAGTTTTCAGATACAAGTTTTCTTCAAGTACATGTTTATTTATTCAAGTATTTATAACAAAGCTTTTTCAATGCATATTACTTAGTTCAAAATTTAATATTTGTAATTTTAATTTACTTATATATTTTCCGCATTCAGACTGCCAAGATATGCTATTCTATTAAAGACGTAGAGGCGTGAACAGTAATATTTTAGGTAATATATATTTATAAAACAACGTTAAACTTGTTTAACATATATATTAAAAAATGTGTGAAGCAAGTGAAAATAATGTATTTTTTATTGAAAGAAATACTGGAACTTCTACTAACATTAGTAACATTCCAATTAAGCACTCACAGTAAGCCTTAAATGCTGGTGTTAATAGTATTTCGCCATAGTATATTCAAATGTCGGTATCGATCTCACGACTTTTGAATTCGCGGTTCTCATCCTACCATTAGGCCGTTACCGTTAGAGTCTTTTAATGTCGACTGCTGAACATAGGCCTCCCCCACAGATTTCCTCATAGGGGGGCGTGAGGAACAAGTCCCAGGCGTCTACTTGAATACAATATTGATTCAGAAATATATGATAAAACTTTTCGTATTATATATGCTACGATTTTGATGGTTGCATTTGTTTTTTCATACTACTCAACTCAACTAAAAAAACCTCTGCCATAGTAAAATCTAGCATTAAATTCAGCGGAAGTTCTTTTCTACAGTAATGTTATACAAACAGTTTGAAATCGATCACCTCATTAGGGTTATTATATACTAAGGTTATTACAAACCATGTTAACACTTATCAAGATAGCACATTTGCTAAATATACTGTTATTTCACCATAATACGTTTAATTAAAAAACAACTTTGTGATTGGGAACCTTTTATATTTTCGGGGACTTTGTTTTAGCCCTTTAATCCCCATAAAAATCCCATGCAGTCGCATGCGTCCGGCATATCCCAAGCGTTCTCATTGACTGCACCCACCCACAGCACTTTAAACCTTAATGGTTTAAAGGTAGTAACGGTAAAACGGTGGTAAAACTTATATTTAAAGACTAATTCTCTATGAAGATGTTTGGCATTAAAAAATCTATACAAAATTTTCTATTCTGTGGTATAAACAAAAGTCAGGTTTTACTTCATTACAATAAGATTTTATTGTATTTTGATAACCAAAAAATAAGGATGTCACAATTATTTCTATATATATTATTCGAATTTATTTTTGTAAAAAGATGAATTATATTTACACAAAAACTTTTATTACAATTTTACAATAAAACACTAGAAAAATCCAAAAATCAACATAATAACATTCACATGAAAATAACGTATAATGGAAACGAACGTAGATTATAAATAAATATCCATAAGCTACCTGGCTTTTTATTCCACTAGACTAGAGGATAAAAAAATTCATATTGATTCTATAATGCCAAACTTTTTCATAGAAAAGTAGTCTCTAAACAAAAGGAATGATGGGTTATATTGCTATGGGTGGGTGCGGTTACATTTGACCTCTTGAATTTTGACGGAATATCGAAGCGGTCAAATTTGGACGCTTGCCGTTTGAGAGGTTAATGCCCCACGAATAAGTTAATGACCCTGTGGAGTCGAGTTACACAAGTTTAAGCAAAAGATATGACTATTATCGATATTCAATGCTACAATAAGGAAAAATAATTTTTAAATAACATTGGCGTTATATATTTCGTACATCATCATCATTACGTATAGCTCACAATCTACTGCTGAATAAAGGCTTCCACCAAGGAATGCCACAAACCACGGTCCAGCTAGTCGTCTACTAGATGCTGGGCCAGTTAGCTTTAATATACTATGTATTACTTAATATTTTATTTCTTTTTTCTAATAAGTAAAATATTATAGTAAAATATTCAGTAGTTTTATATTTCAATGCAAACGAAAAATGAATGTAGGATGATAGGAACGAAGGTATGACAAGTTTTTTTCTTTTAAACGAAACAATGTTTCATCTCTATTTTACGTTTTATCATAACGAATATTTTCTGCTTTCGTAGGAAATTTTGTGAAGCTACAAGACATCTCTTTTGTATATTTATTCAGTAGGTTTGAAAAAGCCTCACCAAGAAAGAGACAAAGAAATAATAATATTTTGCTGCAAAAGCCAATAAGTTCTATTTAAAAATAAACGTAGCAGAATTTCTAGCTAAATTTATTACGAGTATACAAAGGAGATCCATCTCAAAGTGTCGGTTCCGTAACGCAGTAGCTAAGCGTTTAGTTGTGGCACTGCAGGATCGCGGGCTAGAATCCAGCGCGTAAGAAGGTTTAGTATGGACTAAAAAAAGAGACCTTAATGTATCAAGTCAAAATATCTCCGGTTACCAAATAGGTTCCTCAAATTTCTTCGTGGAATGGGACCCCACTCTATCGTGACAGTGGGGCTTAGTGAACACACCTTCGGTGAACGCAGAGGAACCGAATGTGATTCTAGTCACGTTCACTTGTGGTATTATGATATCTCTCACGTACGATTCTTCGACAGCATTTAGCTTCTGTCACTGTGGCAGAGGCACAAATAAGTTGTGATTCATAAAAAAACAAAGTTATATCGAAAAATTTTTTCCTTGTAAATTATTCGGAAAATAGTCATAGTAATTAATAATGGAATGATAAACTTTTTATAATGTTTTTGTTTGAAAACTATCACGGATTTGTAAACTCGTGGCTAAGCGTTTGTAGCAGTGTTGTAGGACCGCGGGTTCGAATCTCGTACGGAACAAGTGATTGTATAGCCTACAAGTAGTGGTTCCGGGTTTGAATTTTTTCCTTTTTCAATTTATGTAGTCATAATATGTTTATTCTCTTTTATAAAACTGAAGTTGCAAATGAACTTATGTCCAATCTAATGGTAAGCGGCTGGTATATAGACACCTGCAGGCAACTTTGAACAAAAAAGGCTGCAGATGCGATGTCACCTTCAAACCGGACTTTTCAATAGGTAAAAGGGTGGTTCCAACTCAAACAGGTATTTTCCATTAGTCTCAATGTGCCTACACATTACAAGGTAATTTCAGACAATTAAGTAATTCTAACTAGAGATTACGATCCCGACAGTAGGCATGAGGTCTTTATTATAGGCATATTCTTATATACGAGTATATATTGTACAAATATTACATTGTAAATTATGTTTTTTTAAAGTCCAGCTGGATTTTTTCTGGTTCTTCCCAGGATAGAGGTTTCATAGATTTTTAAAGAAGTACGTTTGACATATGAGTACTCAGTCAACTTTATGATAAGTGGATGGAGAAATCCATAGGCACCTACAACCAATATGCGTTGCGAGTAGCAGAAACCTGCTTTTTTATTTTTGAAGAATAAGAAGTTTTTTTACCAGTAAAGCTTCACACGTTCTCTACAATCGACATTCGAAACACAGCATCATTAAACTGCTATATTGTGCTAGTAAAAGAGTGATCATTCCCAGGTCGAGCCAACCTATTTGTACTAAAACCACTTCACAGCTTCACGTGGCTATTTGACCGTGGCGTGGAGTTTTTTTTTTCTATTATATTCTAGTGTTAATGGAGTGCTAGTGACAGGACCAAATTACGTCAAAAACTTTGTTATAATTAAAAAATATATATACTAGAGTAATTAGGCTAAGTACGTAGTCAGACTAATTTCACTGCCTCGTTAAAGATGTACGGAATGCAAAAATAACGGCGTCAACCACTCAAAAGATCTTTGTGAATAAGGGTTCTTTTGTAACATCCGCGCTCTATTAGATAGACTTAGTGCATAAGCATAAAAGACAAAAGCAAATTAAACATTCTATTTTTTACTGATTTTACTTAATTTTTCCGCGGCAACGCTAGTTATATAACTATAAGACGGACATTAGACAATGCCCTTCATTGTAATTAAATAATAAGTATCCATTTAGAATAGCTTCATGGAAATAGTTATATAAGACGGACATTAGACAATGCCCGTCATTGTAATTAGATAACAAGTATTTTCGTGGAACTACAGCTATCAGAGGGACATAAGACAAGAGCTTTTATTATAAGTAGATAATAAGTATTCAGTTAAAATAGCTTCCTGTTATCTGCAATAACAGCAAGCATTAAGATTACTATTGACCATTGTTCTCACATCACATGACCATTGTCCTCACATCATATATATTGTATCTTAAAACCTGAATAAAGTTAGTCTTAACCTGAACTTCAGAGTGAGCACTTGTGCTCCTCTTGCTTTTTAAAAAGCCTTTCGCCTTCGCTCACAACCTAACTGGCGCAGTCGGTACGTCGCGTTCATCGGTTCCAGTGGAGAATTCCTTAATACCTTGTTCCGTGACGTGCATCAAGAACCTACCGTGAGCAGCAGCAGGCATCGGCGGCAGGCAGCAGAATCCAGCAGAAGTCAGGAAGATTCACCAAAAATCAACAGCCTCTCATCGGCTATGCTCGTGGGGTAAGCATTTATTCTGATTATTCCCGAGACTCCTTTCACTATCCCGGACATACTAACAGTTACACAACTTTTGTGGTGTTTTCTAGTGTCTAGGGACCAATAGTAGTATAAATACTTAAAACACTCGCTAGGTGCTTCTACCCATTGTTCACTTCTTGTTTTTGATAAAAATGGCAAACGATAAGAAGGTACATGAAGAAAAACCTGTTATTGATGAAAAGCCGGTACCTACCGACTATTCAACGTTCTCAAGACTATTGCCCAGTTACGATGGGAACAAGAGGACGTTAGCATTCTACATCGAAGGTGTCGAGAATGCTCTGGAGCTAATTACTAATAGAGACGACGAATGCATTGCTTGTCTCATTAGAAACAAATTAACAGGAAAAGCTGTCGAAGCTTTGTCCGAGAACCCTGGCACAAAAACTTGGCCTAACATAAAATCGGTTCTCCAAAAAAAATTTGGCGAATTTCGCACCGAAATTCAATTAGTGCAGGAATTAATGAACATCACTAGAGATAACAGTTCAATAGATGCGTTCGGTGATAGAATCAGACTCTTAATGAGCACATTAATATCAACTGATCCAAGCAAAAGAGTTTACTATGAGCAGATGGCTTTAGAAACCTTTTTAGATAAACTTAACCCAATAACCGCGATACTTATAAAGTTAAAAAGTGTGGAAAATTTAGATCAAGCCATAACGGTAGCAAAACAGGAGGAGGTAAAACTCAGAACTAGGCGTGCACAACAAAACAAATCAAGCACATACAAAACCTCCACAAACAATAAAACAACAAAATCAGGTACTTTCCAAAAGAAAGACGGATTCAATAAAAATAAAAGCCCGCAAAACAATACAGAATCGGTAAAGAAACTACACTGTCAAAGCGAAACAAATGATGATGAAGACAATCAGTCATCATCAGAGCAGGACACCGAGGAAAATATCTCCGAGGAGGTCCAAGATGAAAATTTTCTCCTAGATTTGGAAAATCAACTGAAAATATAGTCTTTATGAATAACATACAAAACTATAACCGACTTCCCTACATATTCATAGAAGAGTTAGGCGGCAGATTTCTTTTAGATACAGGAGCTTCACAATCACTAATACATCCGCGAATTCTGAAGGAAAAGAAAAACCTTAACATTAAGATAAAAAACGAAACACATTTCATTAAAACAGCGCACGCAACATCGAAACATAAACAAGTAGCATACATAAAACTTCCAGAAAAATTATTTAACGATGATATTACACACAAGTTTTTAGTTTTTAACTTTGACTCGGATTTTGTAGGACTATTAGGATTAGATTTACTCGTTCCACTAAACTGCAAAATAGACATAAAAAATATGGTACTCCGGACAAATAAAGCCAATATACCCATAAGGGACGACATAAAATCATACAGCAAAATAGCACCCAGATGTGAACAAGTAATTAATTTACTATGTAACTATAAAGAAGGAGAATATTTTTCCGATAAAAAAACAACAAAAAACGGATTAATATTCCCACCAGCACTAATATCAGTAAAAGAAGGAAACACATTAATGACAGTAATAAACACATCCGATAAAGAAATTAATTTTAAAAACAGTAGCCCACTACATTTCCAACCTTTAAAAATAAAAAATAAAATTCAAAAAGACACGGATAACAAGATCACGAAAATAGAAAATAAGAAAGACAAAATACTAAAACAAAATCTAGACAGATTAAGAACAAGTCACATGAACCCGGAGGAAGAGCGCGAAATTAGGAAACTCTGTTACAACTACCGCGACATCTTCCATTGCGAGGAAATACCATTAACTTTCACTCACAAAATAAAACACCAACTAAGACTCACGGATAATAAGCCCATCTATGTGCGTAACTATAGACAGGCACCAAAACTAAAAGAGGAGATCAAAAAACAAATTAATCAGCTCCTAGAAAACAATATCATACAGGAAAGCAACTCCCCTTGGTCTTGCCCAGTACACATAGTACCAAAAAAAGTCGATGCTTCAGGAGAACAGAAGTATAGACTAGTGATTGATTACAGAAAACTAAACGACAAAACAATAGAAGATAAATACCCTCTACCCAACATAGATGACATTTTAGATAAACTAGGTCGAGCACAGTATTTTACCACATTAGATTTAGCCTCTGGCTATCATCAAGTAGAAATGCACCCAGAAGATGTCGAAAAAACAGCATTCACTATCGATCGCGGACATTATGAGTTTCTCAGGATGCCATTCGGTTTAAAAAACGCACCAAGTACTTTCCAAAAATTGATGGATTCAGTATTGCGAGGACTAGGTAACGTATTAACGTACCTAGATGATGTAATTATATATTCCACATCCCTACAGGAACATCTTGACAAATGCAAACAAGTTTTCGACAGATTCAGAACACATAATCTCAAAATACAATTAAACAAATCAGAATTCCTACAAAAACAAGTTAAATTCCTAGGTCATACACTAACAGATAAAGGCCTTCAGCCAAATGAAGATAAAATCGCAGCGGTTAAAAACTTCCCAATACCCAAAACACAGAAGGAAATCAAATCATTCCTCGGTCTAGTGGGATACTACAGAAAGTTCATCCAGGATTTTGCAAAGCTAACTAAACCATTAACAAAGTGTCTAAAAAAAGGTAGCAAAATCGAATTAACAAAAGAATACACACAAGCATTCGAGAAATGCAAACAAGTACTCATTAATGCACCAATACTACAATATCCAGATTTCGAAAAACCTTTTATTCTCACTACAGACGCATCAGACGTAGCAATAGGCGCAGTATTATCTCAAGGACAATTAGGGTCAGACAAACCAGTAGCATACGCATCACGCACACTATCAGACACAGAAACAAGATACTCTACAATAGAGAAGGAATTATTGAGCATCGTATGGGCAATCAAGTATTTCCGCCCTTACTTATATGGAAAGAAATTTACTATTTACACTGACCACCGCCCACTCACATGGATCATGTCCATCAAAGATCCAAACTCTAAACTTACGCGCTGGCGTCTAAGATTAGCAGAATACAATTATGATGTCCAATATAAAAAAGGCAAAGCCAATACAAACGCTGATGCACTATCAAGAATTCAAACGGTGCACCACAACAAAATAAATGATAATCCTGACACAGACAAACCTCAACCTAGCACTTCACACGACGATTTAGACATAGCCAACATAGATATTAGAACGTTATTAGATATGCCTATCACTCCCGACATAAAAAACCAATCACAGGAAAACCAAACACCAACGTCAGTAACATCTCAAATCACAGATAATAATCAGGAAACGACAGTGATTGACGAAATACCAGAAATAGATGACGCAATTGATAGACAACTAAAACAACTACACATACGAAAAACACCAGGAGACACATACAGAGTCGACGATAGATCAAAAGGAAAAACTATTATCAAAGACGTCTGGATTCCAATCAACAATACAAAAGACCAAATAATATCATTCCTAAAAGAACACACAATCCCAGACAGAATTTTTCATTGTTTCTTTCATCACGAAGAATACTATAAATTATTCTGTGAAGTATATAAATCAGTATTTAATAATCGTGGACCAAAATTAATTAGATGCAAAAGTAGAGTCACATTAATAGAAAATATTTCCGAACAAATAGACCTAATAAGGAAATACCATGAAGGAAAAACAATACACAGAGGAATACAGGAAACATACAAACATCTACACAGGAACTATCACTGGCCAAATATGTTACCCTCAATACAAAAATTCATAAATAAATGCGATAGCTGTCTTAAAAGTAAATACGAACGTAATCCTCTAAAACTACCATTATCACTAACAGATACACCACATAGACCAATGGAACATATGTTCATGGATCTGTACAGCAGTGGAGGCACGACGTTCCTCACTATAATAGACAATTTTACAAAATACGCACAAGCAATACCACTCACAGCCTCAACTAGCATTCACATCGCAGAAGCACTACTTGGATTATTTTCAGTATTAGGGGTACCTAAGAAAATCACAACGGACTCTGATTCAAAGTTCGACAATGAAGTCATCTCAGAGATATGTGCTATGCATAACATACACATACACTTTACAACACCTTATAACCCTAACTCAAACTCACCAATTGAAAGACTACACTCCACATTAGCTGAAATAATAAGAATACAGAGAATAACAGATAAGGATGAACCAACAAACCTTATGAAATATGCCATGATAGCATACAATAACACAATTCATTCCTCAACAGGCTTCACACCCTTCGAACTACTGTACGGACATACAGACAGTAGAAACCCATTAGAATTACATTGTCCTAAAGAATTTTATCAGGAATACGTTATTAAACACAAACAGATCATGGAAAATACACAAAAATTAATTAATAGCAAATTGTCAAGCGAAAAGCAACAAATAATAGAAAAAGCAAACAAAGACAAAGAAACAGCGCAATTTAAAGTAGGCGATGTAGTATACAAGCAAGTAGCAAAAACAGCAAGAAGTAACAAACTTGACCCAAAATACCTAGGGCCGTATACAATAGTGCGTATACACCCTGAGCAAATAGCGGAAATCGTAGGCAAACACGTAAACGCCAAAACAATAAGAGTTCATTTCCGCTTACTAAGGCGCCCTGAACATGTTTCAGGAACGCCATCGCCTGCATCGCAGTGCTCCAGCTCGCCGCAGCAACAGCAATCATACAGCCAATAGACAGCCACAATGGGATATTGGTGCTAACAGAAGCCAAGGCCCAATATCAACTAGATACATACCACTTAGCAGTAGTTTACAACACTACAAAGTTAAGAGAAATTTATTTAGAGATCTGCAGCAATTATTATACAATAAAATTAAAACAAAATACATCAGCAGATAACGACGCGATAACCAAAAGAATAGATTATCGCATCGACACAGTAGAAAGTAAGTTAATTTACTTAGGCTTAGAAACAATAGGCTATAGATTAGGATATAGATATAAACGTGGCCTTATAAATGGCCTAGGAACAATAATAAAAACCATTACAGGAAACCTAGACCAAGACGATGCAACTAAATTCGATAACGAAATCAAGGCAATACAAACATCACTTAACAATAATAAATCAAATCAAAAAAAAACGATAAGTATAATGCAAGAATTCATGAAAAATTATGAAAACAATTTGAGAACCATAAAAAACAATCAAATAAAAATATACAGAGCAATAGACAGATATTCAACGGAAGAAAATAATATGGTGTTAATAAACATCTTCAACGATATAGAAAGCTCACTCCAACAACTCTATGATAGACTAGATACTCTAGAAAACGCACTCACATTTGCACAACTTAAAAAGATGCACCCGAGCATTATCGACCCCTCCTATCTAATAGAAGAACTAAATAATATTCAAAATGAAATCAGTGGAAACTTACCGTTTGCCCCAATTCTAAACAACATACAACTATGGGAAAAAAGCATTATAGTAAAAGCATATAGCACTAACGAAAGTATTACCTTCATACTAGAAATACCATTAGTTGCAGAACAACCATATAACCTCCTACACCTATATTCCATTCCTAATGACAATAACACAATCTTGGTTCCCAAAAATCCTTTCCTAGTCTTGGGTAATAATAAGTTCGCATATCCTCACGAGCCATGCACCAAGATAATAGAAGACGAGGTCATCTGCAGACACCTAGAGTGGAACACATTACTGCACTCCAATGACTGTATAGCTCAACTGATTCAGCATCAAGAACCACACAACTGCACCTATGCAACAGCAACCTTCGAAAACAACATCATACAACAAATCAGGGATAATAGCTGGATAGTAATAATGAAACAAGAAGAAGTCATAAAAACCACATGTGGTAACGACGTTCAATACCAACGAAACAAAGGCGTTTTCTTAGTAACAACAGACAACAACTGCAAGATTCTAGTAATGGATAGAACTTTAGCAACACACCAAAAATACATTAACATCAGAGAAACTATCCCGCTACCCCGAGCTCATCAAACGCCGAAACTATTACCAATTAAAATCAAATTGGAAAACATCGAACTAGACAACCTAAAGAGAGCGATACAGCAGTCAGAAGAGGTCAAGTCTACGATAGAAAAACCGGCAATCATCTCTAGCACACCTAGCTGGTCGTCGATCACCTTATACATCATGGTACTACTAACAGGAGTGCTGGTAACAATCTACAAATTCTGGTGGACACCTAAGTCGGCGCGCACTTCAGTCCCGCAAGAACCGGAAGCTGAAAGCATCCAGCTCCAGTCGCAGCCTTCGGCGCGCCTTCATCTTAAGGGGGGAGGAGTTATATAACTATAAGACGGACATTAGACAATGCCCTTCATTGTAATTAAATAATAAGTATCCATTTAGAATAGCTTCATGGAAATAGTTATATAAGACGGACATTAGACAATGCCCGTCATTGTAATTAGATAACAAGTATTTTCGTGGAACTACAGCTATCAGAGGGACATAAGACAAGAGCTTTTATTATAAGTAGATAATAAGTATTCAGTTAAAATAGCTTCCTGTTATCTGCAATAACAGCAAGCATTAAGATTACTATTGACCATTGTTCTCACATCACATGACCATTGTCCTCACATCATATATATTGTATCTTAAAACCTGAATAAAGTTAGTCTTAACCTGAACTTCAGAGTGAGCACTTGTGCTCCTCTTGCTTTTTAAAAAGCCTTTCGCCTTCGCTCACAACCTAACTCGCTTGCGTAAAATTTATTTTACGGTACTGGTAGTAGAAGCGAAAGACAAAACGTTACCTTATTTCCTCGTTTCGTTTAAAAAAAATTACCAAGACAGGAGAACTACTACCTAAGAAGGTAGGTAGGCAGAAAAAGAGTCCTACCGTCTACGAAAATTTGGTAACTAATGTATTTTCATCACACCGGGTGCACATGTCCAGAAATACTATTTGAGTGTACGACACACACTATCAAATATTAAACGCTATTACGCTGTCATACTTAGGGCATTTCTTTTACAATTAGTGTAATGTTTAGTTTTTAGCTAAGTTTTATTACAAAATGTGCAGCAGCCGAAAGATCACACACCAGCAGCTGTCACTCTATCCATCCATCACAGCCTATAAAAGTCCACTGCTGAACATAAGCCTTCCCTGTAGTATGCCTCATGGGTGGGGATTTTGCTATAGTTGACAAGCTTTGTGAGCAGGTTGTTTGTCCGCAGTTTTTTTTACTATTTAAAGTTGTTATCAGGAAGATGCTGCTGTTCGTCACCTGTTTCAATTTCCCTTTGTCGCGTCTTACAAGACCCACGGGACGATGTGGGGTAGTGGATATTTTTACACCGCCACTACACGACAACTCCAAACTTCAACAGTAGCCACTCAGGGTTTTACTTAGGTTAACATTATCAATTCAAAGGACATGCGTGGAGTCTTTGAGAGATTTTTTTACTTAAATAAAAATATTAAATATGCACAAAATATAAGAAGCATATAACCAATATTTAAAACCAGCGTTCCGCCTCTGCTTCGCCTGAATGGGATCTATTAATTTGTGGCGTTATTTGGATTTAAGATAATCAAAGGCGATATTTTATAAAGTTTACATTTTCTTCTAAAAAATCTTTAAAGTTTTCGGATTCAATATAACCTATACTGTGCTGGATGACTGCCTCGTTTGTCTAGTGGTTGTGGTAGTGCGACTGCTGATCATGAAGCCCTGGGTTCGGATCCCGGGTCGGGCTAAATAATTAATTATTGAGTTTTTCCGTCAAGAAATTCTCAGTACTTGCCCGGAGTCAGGAATTTTGCGGTGTCTCACCCCCGTGCCTTGGAAAGCACGTAAAGCCGTTGGTCCTGCGCCTGATCTCTCTCCGGTCGCTGTTGGTTTACCGTTCCATCGGATTATGAGAGTGAGGGAATAGAGAGTGCACCTGTGCTTGCACATACACTTGGGCACTATAATCCTGTCCTGCGCCGATGGCTAGTCTCCGTTGAGGCAGGCCTCCGTGGCCGAAATTCGGCCTGGAGGACATTATTATTATTAAATAAAGATCCAACCAGATGGAAGCCCTCAGCAGAGGAGACCAAACGGCCGAGGGTTAGGAGGAAAGGGAAAGAAACCGACGGACGATGCGGGCGGTATCGAGGAGCACTGCCTTCTGCATTTGAGCCCGGAGCCGTCCGTCACGGAGTCCCAGTCACCTCAGATGACCCGAGAGGCTGACTGCGATTAGCCCATTCGCAGAGACGGCTACAGAAATAATTTCGGCCCGCCAACTACCCCACATGTCGGTCACCTCGTGAGCCAATGTAAAGTTTCATCACAATTGGTTCAGCCATTCCAAAAATTGGTCCAGTCAAACAAACACACAGCAATTTAATAAATAAATAAAAAAGATGAGATGATGGTACGTCTTAATATCATGCATGTGACCGTCTGAGCCCTTAAAAGCCAGTTATGTCATGGCTTTTAAGGGCTCAGACAATATGTATATTAAAAATATTCAGTCTATTTATTAAAACATATAGAGAAGTATAAAGTATGTTATTCTTAAAATTTAAACACAATGTTTTCGACGTTCACGAGAGTAGTATGAAAAAAACAAATGCAACCATCAAAATCGTAGCATACATAATGCGAAAACGTTTATCGTATTATATTTCTAAATCAGCCCTCTAAAATTATCCCTTCTAGGTTTTTGAAAAAGTCAAAGAAGAAAGAAATTCTTAAATAAGTTATGTAGTCGACGCTTTGCTACTTAAACCTACTGATCTGTACATCAAGATATGCTAAAATATTTTCTACTAATAAAATTCCTACAAAAATATCGACAGGAAAACAATAGCAAGATACCTAGAGAGAACTTTTTTCACTTGGGTAGTGAATAAAGGGAAGTAAGTAAAAATTCCACTTTATTTACAATTTTGTCCGGAATAAAATTATTCTGACACGAAATTAAAACAAACAGCCTTCACATAATAAGTGTTTGGGTGAAAAGACCCCTAACTCATTAAAAGGAGAAAAGAAAAATAATAAAAGAGAAACCATCATATAAATAATGCCCTTTGTCGCAATCCCATTATGCTACAGCGCTAATTACACTTGTCCATTTGAACAGAGGACCGCAAACTCTGAAAGCGTCATCCAAATAATATCTTTTATACCTCGGTTATAGTGATAAGGCTGTCGTAAGAGGCGACTGAGGAAAACTAAAACGAGAGATCGGCAGCGCCATATTCTTGTTAAGGTCTCAAATAATGAAAAAAAAATGCTTAGAGGTCCGATGACTGGCGAGTATTCCCTATTTTGGTACATCACGGAATATGCTTCAGTCACCGTCTATTTTTTTTTATTCTTTAGTAATAATATAAAAGTGGATACCTGCGGATTTTGCCGTTTTTTTCCAGTCAGAAGCACTTCATTTTGTTTTCCTTTACCGTTGAATCCGTGGTAAATCGCAACATAAAATAGCAATTAACAATTTCATTGGACCGAACCGGGGATCGAACACGGGTTTCTTTTTTTCTGTGAAATTTAGGAAATATACCGGAGATAAATATGGGGATATAATAGTTCATTCTGTCAAATGTACTATAAAATATGTTAAAATATAATGTAAGATAGATACCATCGGCTACTAGAAATGAATTTTGGTAATTATACCAGTATAATAATATGTCCAATCGCTTCGCTCTCTCATCCTACACCACAGAAAATCGAAGCAAGAAATTTTCAAGACACTTAAGAACCACAAACACTTATTAAATGCCTGATCGTTCGCTCGATCGCATTTCATTTACTTGCTCTGATGAGCTCATTTATCCCGCTTTAACTCTCCGCCAAATGACGAATGCAAGTTTTCAGATACAAGTTTTCTTCAAGTACATGTTTATTTATTCAAGTATTTATAACAAAGCTTTTTCAATGCATATTACTATTTCAAAATTTAGTATTTGTAATTTTAATTTACATATATATTTTCCGCATTCAGACTGCCAAGATATGCTATTCTATTAAAGACGTTGAGGCGTGAATAGTAATGTTTTAGGTAATATATATTTATAAAACAACGTTAATCTGGTTAAACAGATATATTAAAAATGTATGAAGCAAGTGAAAATAATGTATTTTTTATTGAAAGAAATACTGGAACTTCTACTAACATTAGTAACATTCCAATTAAGCACTCACAGTAAGCCTTTAATGCTGGTGTTAATAGTATTTCGCCATAGTATATTCAAATGTCGGTATCGATCTCACGACTTTTGAATTCGCGGTTCTCATCCTACCATTAGGCCGTTACCGTTAAGAGTCTTTTAATGTCGACTGCTGAACATAGGCCTCCCCCACAGATTTCCTCATAGGGGGGCGTGAGGAACAAGTCCCAGGCGTCTACTTGAATACAATATTGATTCAGAAATATATGATAAAACTTTTCGTATTATATATGCTACGATTTTGATGGTTGCATTTGTTTTTTCGTACTACTCAACTCAACTAAAAAAACCTCTGCCATAGTAAAATCTAGCATTAAATTCAGCGGAAGTTCTTTTCTACAGTAATGTTATACAAACAGTTTGAAATCGATCACCTCATTAGGGTTATTATATACCAAGGTTATTACAAACCATGTTAACACTTATCAAGATAGCACATTTGCTAAATATACTGTTATTTCACCATAATACGTTTAATTAAAAAACAACTTTGTGATTGGGAACCTTTTATATTTTCGGGGACTTTGTTTTAGCCCTTTAATCCCCATAAAAATCCCATGCAGTCGCTTGCGTCCGGCATATCCCAAGCGTTCTCATTGACTGCACCCACCCACAGCACTTTAAACCTTAATGGTTTAAAGGTAGTAACGGTAAAACGGTGGTAAAACTTATATTTAAAGATTAATTCTCTATGAAGATGTTTGGCATTAGTAGTATTAAAAATCTATACAAAATTTTCTATTCTGTGGTCTAAACAAAAGTCAGGTTTTACTTCATTAGAATAAGATTTTATTGTATTTGATAACCAAAAAATAAGGATGTCACAAATATTTCTATATATATATATATATATATATATATATATATATATATATAATTCGAATTTATTTATGTAAAAAGATGCATTATATTTACACAAAAACTTTTATTACAATTTTACAATAAAACACTAGAAAAATTCAAAAATCAACATAATAACATTCACATGAAAATAACGTATAATGGAAACGAATGTAGATTATAAATAAATATCCATAAGCTACCTGTCTTTTTATTCCACTAGACTAGAGGATAAAAAAATTCATATTGATTCTATAATGCCAAACTTTTTCATAGAAAAGTAGTCTCTAAACAAAAGGAAAGATGGGTTATATTGCCATGGGTGGGTGCGGTTACATTTGACCTCTTGAATTTTGACGGAATATCGAAGCGGTCAAATTTGGACGCTTGCCGTTTGAGAGGTTAACGCCCCACGAATAAGTTAATGACCCTGTGGAGTCGAGTTACACAAGTTTATGCAAAAGATATGACTATTATCGATATTCAATGCTACAGTAAGGAAAAATAATTTTTAAATAACATTGGCGTTATATATTTCGTACATCATCATCATTAGGTATAGCTCACAATCTATTGCTGAATAAAGGCTTCCACCAAGGAATGCCACAAACCACGGTCCTGCTAGTCGTCTACTAGATTCTGGACCAGTTAGCTTTAATATACTATGTATTACTTAATATTTTATTTCTTTTTTCTAATAAGTAAAATATTATAGTAAAATATTCAGTAGTTTTATATTTCAATGCAAACGAAAAATGAATGTAGGATGATAGGAACGAAGCTATGACAAGTTAACTTAAACAAGTCTGAACATATATTTACACAGTGCAGTAAACAGTTAGTAACAAAAAGTTATTAATGTTAATTTATTTTATTAATCACTGCATCTACTTTAGATTTATAAACACTTTGTGTTTAATATGTAATAGGGTAAGGGTTACAAACGAGCACACAGTCCACCTGGTGGTGAGTGGATGCTGTGACCCATAGACATCTACATTTAACTTCGATTAAGAATCAAAATGCAGATGCGTTGTAACTCTTGAGGACTAAGATGGAATGCCTCGAATCCAGTAAAACGGGTCTCCGGTTCTTTACACTCACCATATCCTTTCCCCATATGTCTTTCCCCGGTCGAGGCGACCCGTTCATGTTACAATCATCATAGTTGCGGCGTGGCCCTACCACGTATAAATGTATGTAATAAATACATTTATTTAATAGAATTTTGATATAAAAAATACATACATATTATTACATTAAGAGCCCTTTTTATAAGATTATTTTAAATGAGTCTGCAAATGTTTGCTTTCTACAACCTTAAGCAAAGAACCGTTTAAAAACGTTTGTACTCAAATCACGGACCACGTGATGTTTCAGGATCTGAGCGCCCTGTCTCAAATGGTTTACTTAGGATCTTAATTAACATCCGTTCGTTGTATTGTGAAACATTTTCGCTCTCAAGATTGAAAAAAGCCTATGCTTAGATGCTTAAATTGCTCTTTATCATTTTTATACAACTAAGGATGACAAATGAGCACACACCCACATGATCTTAATTGAATATGATGTGGCCCATAGACATTTACATCTATCCTCGATTAAGAATCAATATGCAGATGCATTGTAACCCTTGAGGACTAAGATGGAATGCCTGTAAGTAACCTGTAAAGAGGGTAACCGGTTATTTACACTTACTTAAAGAAACACAGCAGCATTATTCCAACTTATTCATACACTGCAAATTTGCTGTACCACGTATAATATCCACCACGTATAATATATAAGCACCTATAAAACCTTTTACATTTTAGTGATAGTATAAATAAGTACGGTTATAGTAATATTGATCAAATTCTTTGTTTCGCATATTTAAAGAGCAATACTTAGGATGAAGCATACTGTTAATCAAATTCAAAAAATACGTGTATTTTAAAATTAATGTGAGTTTTAATCCACTTTGATAAATACATGTCATGTGGGATTCAGGGAATTAATACAAATTGCACCAACATGCCGCAAATAATGTCGACAGAAATAACATCGTCCAATGTAATAAATTTTCATTAAACTTCATTAAAACATCCTACACAACACGTTGACATTGTCATTTGTATATTGGTATGCAAGTCATTTCCCAAAATTGGTGGAATTTCGTGTAATAAGTTTGTGTAGGCAGTATTGACAAGATTGATCTTATTGCGTCATACACGGTAACATTACTTTATAAAATATTAATTTGAATGAGTCACTTAGAGATACATACTTGTGCCATTTGTTGTACAGGCTAGCGGTCTGTGTGTTCCACGTGCGCCACGTGTGTACCACGTGGTAATATTCCTAAAGGACATTATCTGCGACTGGCCTTTGCTGCTGGTGATAAGAGGGCTTGTTTTTTCTCGCTTATAGCCTAAGTATAGGCTATAAGCCTTCATTCAGCGAGGAAACGCAACCAACGTTTTGGCACGACACCGCTCGCCGCCAAAACTACTACTCGTTGGAGTAGGATTATATAATAACTTTAGTTTGTAGTTTTAGTTATCTCATTATAGCATTTTTATATTTTATATAATATTTGAATGTTCACTCATGTTGACAAAACTCTAAAAAATATAATAATACTACTTAAAATATTACAAAACATAAATATTTGCCGTGTGGCAGCGGCGTTAGAATTTTGCCACCCCCTCTCTACCCGTGCGTTTCCTACGAGGTGACTAAAGGCGAAAAGCCAAAAATAAAAAAGATCAATCGTTGGCATCGGATAGATGGCGGAATAACCATTTCAGTCCTCTGGCCAAGCCAAAAATATCCAGGTCTGTGACGGGCAGCAGTGTCACAGGTGCGACTGCGATCGCCAACCCGCTTGCCCAGCGAAGCGATTGAGTGCAAAACCTCCCAAGGTCAAGCACCAAAAATACACGGCCCCCAGTTTTCGGCTGTCCCTATTTATTTGACCGTTGTGGCGGTCATGGCAGTAGTGCGACAGGGGGTGCTAAGAATCCGCGGAAGGGTCCATTGTACCTTACAATGGACGAACTCTGCGGTATGACGAAAATATTGCAGAATTAGAAGTAGAGTGGGAAAATGTAAGATGGCATGTTCTGGGGTTGAGTGAAATTTGAAGAGAGCTAGAGGACACGCTAATCCTAGAATCAGGCCACCCACTCTACTATCACGAGTGACATGATCTTTGACAGGGTGGAGTGGGCTTCCTCGTCAATAGAGTTCTTTGTGATAACATTTTAGAAATCTCCAGTGAATCGGCGAGGGTAACGTATCTTGTTTTAAAACTAACTGAAAAATATACTGTAAAATTTGTACAATTTGACGCACAAAATTCGACAAACTCGGATGATGAAGTCGAAGCTATGTTTAGAGAAGGCTTAACACAATACCACTTAAGCCCACTTTAATGTCGTCGTGGGGAACCTTAACGCCAAAGTTAGGTAATATACAGATTTTGAATAGATTATGGGACCGCACGGATTTGGAAGCAGAAACCACAGGAGTCTCATCATCATTCATCATCATTACAGCCCTTCACAAGTCCACTGCTGAACATACATAGGCCTCGCCCAAGGTATGCCACAAGGCATGGCCCTGAGCCACCTGCATCCATCGACTTCCTGCATGTCTTACCAGATCGTCACTCTATCTAGTGGGGGGTCGCACTACACTTCGCCTACCGGTACGGGGCTGCCACTCGAGAACTTTTTTTCCCTAACGGTTGTCGCTTCTTCGAGCTATATGGCCGGCCCATTGCCACCTCAGCTTACTAATCCGTTGGGCTATGTCGGGCACTCTAGTTCTACTGCGGATATCCTCATTTCTAAGTTTATCATGCGGAGAAACCCCGAGCATAGCCCTCTCAATAGCTCGCTGAGCGACTTTGAGCGTCCTCATACGGCCAGCAGTGAAAAACCTTGTCTCATTTCCGTAGGTTATCACTGGCAACACTCACTGGTTGCACAACTTAGTTTCAGGTTTTGAGGTATACCTGACGAGAACATGTGTCGTAATTTCCCGAACGCTGCCCAGCCGAGTTGTATGCGTCGATTGACCTCTAGGTTAAGGTTGGACTTACCTAGTCGGACTATTCGTCCCAGGTAAACATACTCGTCAACAACTTCGATTTTAGTTCTCCCAACAACTACCGGCATAGGTGTGACATGGACATTAAACATGATCTTTGTTTTGTCCATACGGATAGGCCGTTGGGAGGCACTATTGAGGTCATTGAGCATAGTGCTTAGTCCTCCAGCGATTCTGCCATAAGGACTGTATCGTCGGCAAATCGAAGGTGAGTGATGTACTCGCCATTAATGTATAATATCGTATCTTTTCCAGTCCAGTAACTTAAAAACGTCTTCCAATGCAGCGGTGAATAATTTCGGGGAAATAAAGTCACCTTGTCTTACACCTCTCTACAGTTGGATAGGTTTCGTACTCTGGTTCTGTACTCGGATTGCCATCGCAGCCCTACTATACAAACACTTTAGCACTTCGATATACCGACAATCCACTTGGCACCATTGAATAGACTGTAGCACCGCCCAAATTTCGACGGAATCAAAGGCTTTCTCATAGTCCACATACGCCAGGCAAAGTGGCAGATTGTACTCTTTGAACTTCTGTACAATTTGTCGAAGGGTATGTATGTGGTCTATGGTACTAAAGTCTTTTCGGAAACCGGCTTGTGCGGGAGGCTGGAAGTCGTCGAGTCTGCGTGCGAGACGATTCGTAATGACCCGCTAACAGCACGTAGACGCGACTCAGAAGGGATATCGGTCTGTAGTTCTTCAAGAGGGCGTTGTCACCTTTCTTGAAGAACAAGACCACTTCTTCGACACACTTTTGCTCCAAGCCTCCGGAGTAATGCCACCATGGAGGACGGAATTAAAGAGCCTCTGAAGGACTTCAAGTACCGGTTTTCCACCCGCCTTCAGAAGCCGGTTCTAGTCTTAGTTTTTTTTTTGAGAGTGTGGCTTAACTGAGTGTAGGGGTGTAATATATGTGTATTTTAGGGTGGTTAGTTTTAAGAATTGCATTACCGCAAGTGTCAAGTACCTACATGATTGCTATGTTGCTCGGTATCTCGGAATAAACCGCTAAGCTGAACAGACGCGTACTATTTTGCTTCCCTAATAATACATATGTGTGTGGTAGTCAAATCCCCGGTCAACACTACACATTTAAATGACAAAATTTGTCAAATATTGAAGAATTTGGAAAATATTTAAACTGTTTTCACATTTAATACAAAAAACAGTTTCACAATTTTTAGGATTCTTCATATATTAATGTACGCAGCGTGGCAAGCTCTTCCGAAGCATCAACAAATGAAAGGGAAGAGGAACTGTTGCAAGTAGAATAACAAGACTCATCTAAAATTAACAATTGCCGAAAATATTTATAATAACAACAACAAAATTGTAAAAATATTTAAAATTATAATGATAATTATATAGGTAACTGAATAATAGTATATACCGCCATACATCACCCTCATGTTATTTGATATATAACCGACCCATTGTAATTTGAGCTTACTAATCTGTAGGAATGAATAAGTAAATTTATTTAATTGTGTCTTTTATTTCTTTATAAAAGGACACCAATAGATTAGGTAAAAAATAACTATACAGACAATGTAATATATATCGACTCTAATAACAATTAATCATAAATACTGTTGCTGATTACACAATAATTTAAAGAAAATATGGTTTTACCGCATATTTATGAAATACAGCAATAATTATTTTTCTATCTTGAAATGAAGTAGAAATTCAGCATCATGAATTTAATATCACAGGGACATTATTTAAAACAACAGCTTTTTTGAATTCTAATTGTCTGTTTGCAAATGTTTTAATCAATAATCTGTCATAAAAATATTCGTCGTATTCCTTGAAAGTGTTAATTATTAATTGTAACTGCTTCAGTCTTGCGCCAAAAGAAGTAGCCTTGAACTTTTGGTTTCGCGGAACTAAAGTCGTCAGATTATCAAGATTTAAAAGTTTGGAATTTCTACAATTATCATTTAAATATATATGTGCGCAATTCTGCAGCTATAATGTAGTTGTAGCGGAAATGGTTCGGCTCGTTCAAAGATGAATACTTAATAGTGAGGTGGACTAAATGCTTGTATGTAACCATTATTCTATGAAAACAATTCCATTTCGCTCAAAGAGCACCGGATCTTTTTTTGACTATTTTATATCACACTTGATAATAATTATAAAGTATATAAGACGTCTTTAAATTCCTTCTACTATTATTAATAAAGAAGTTATTTATTTAGCTCCCTTACTATACTATGTTCATGGAATATAAATACTTCTCATTTCATAACTTAACTCTTTGGAGTAAGCAACACTTATCTGCGGCTGGCTTATCGCTAAATGTTACAGTTTTCTCGCATTGTTGGCCATGTTTATTTCTGTTAAAATTTAACCAAACCATTAAAATATATTTGTGATTTGAAAGAGTAGAACATAACACAATGTTTTGATTGTTTTTTCGTGGTAGAACCACGCTGCTGCTTTTTAGGTCTGTTTAGTTTTATGTAACCCATTCTAAAAAATATAAATAGCTACAGCGTTGCTATTTCACGTGTATTTAAACCACTTAGTCCCCTTGAAATTCCCATGCGGTCGCATGAGTCCGTCAATTCCCGAGCGCAAAATCTCAAAAGTAAATTTTTCTCCAGTAGTACTACTCTTTATCTTGGTTATACTTCCCTACAGACTTTTGATAGCATTTTAATCGTACATTTTTTATTGCGTCCTTTGTAACAAAAAGTATAAACAGGATGCACTTAATCTCGAATAAAATAATAACTCTTAAATCTCTAAGCGGTCGAATTCGACTGCGGCGCTATTCCGTCAGCACTTTAAACCATTAAAACTCATATTTAGAGACTACTTTTCCATGAAGAAGTTTGGCATCATAGAATTAATATGAATTTTTCTATACTATAGTACAATAAATAACAATTATACTATCGATATTGCGTTATAGCGACATACGTTAAATAACAAGGACTGCTGTGTTTCGTACGGTGAGTATGGAAAACCGGAGACCCTTATTAATGTAAATGCATCATTCTATCTTAGTTTTCACGAGTAACAGCGCATCTGCATTTTGATCCTTAATAGAAAAGGTTTCTATGAGTCACAGGGTCCAATCACGATCATGTAAACTTCTTTTTATAGGATAGGGTGACAAACGAGCAAAAAGTCCACCTGATGGTAAGTGGTTGCTGCGGCCCATAGACATCTACATGTATCCTCAATTACAAAACAAAATGCAGATGCGTTGTCACCCGTGAGGACTTGGATGGAATTCCTCGTTTTCAGTAAAAAGGGTCTTCGGTCTCTCTACACTCACCATACGAAATACAGTAGCATTAAGCTACTATATCACGCTGGTATTCTGTGAGAGCATGGTCCTTCCCCGGTCAAGCCGACCCATTCGTGCTACAACTATACTACTAATATAACTGCAGCATGGCTCTACCGTGTATGAGACTGTGTGTTCATTCGAAAAAAAAGTGTTAATAATTACTGATTTAAGAAAAAGGTTTATATTAATTGTTTTTAATGTCGGTAGCCGAAATTTATGAAAAAGGACAATAACGTTGCACAGAATCGTGTAGCCAAATATGATTATTGTATTATTGTATGGGAAAACCAGGTAAGTAAAAAAATTGTATCTTGCTAATAATACTGTTGTATTATTTTATGGGAAAACCGAAGTCATAAGTTTCTGTATCCTGCTTATATCATCATTATAAAAGTATTTTTGTTTGGATGATGTTCTTCAATTACGTTTGAGCTGATCAACGATTTGTCTCGAAATTTGATATAGAAGCCGAGTATATCGTCGAATAAAACATAATAAATAATACTATTGTATACTAATGTTTCATTTACGCCCCGGGAAACTGACAGCAGGATATAAATAACTCTTGTAGTACGATGTTTCAGTATAAAAACTTTACCTCGCAATTTGCAACGGAGTTAGTATACTAACGAAGTGAAATTTTAGGTTAAACTTTATTTCTATTTTTAGGTTAGATTATTAGTTATTATAGTTTACTAATCTTCATATTAGTATATTTCTTTATTATTATTCTAAGCCAGGGCTTAACTACAATCCCACCTGATGTTAAGTGGTAATGTAGACTAAGACGTTGAAGCGCACTGACTTCACATAAGCCTATTCACTCTTGCCTTGAAGACACACGGTAATCATATGGAAAGACAGATGCTGGCAACTTATTCCACTCCTTTGCTATACGTATAACAAACGACGTAGCAAACTGTTTGAATCGAATGCGTGCTAAATCAACAATGAAGGGGTAGAGGCTGACCGAATGCCTGGCTATCCGATGGTGGAAGAGAGAGGGAAGAATTAGATTATGCAATTCCTGCGCAAACTCTCCGAAATTAATTCGGTAGAAAACCGCAAGTCTGGTTACTTTGCGTGTGTATTCGAGGCTAGTAATATTTGTTTTAACCGAATTCGAGTCACCAATAAGCCTCTTAGCACGCCTTTCCATCGAGTCCAAAACTGCTAGGTGGCATTTTGCAGCACCAGCCTATATATAGCAGCAATACTCCATGCACGACCAGACTGGCGCTTTATATAAAGAAGCTGTCCCTTCGTGAAGTATCGCCGCACCTTTGCAAGAACTCCTAGCTTCTTTGCAGCTGCTTTGGCCTTGGACTCAATGAAACGCCCAAAGATGTGAGAATATCTCAACCCCCAACAGATGGAAGTGGTTGCTGTATTTCAGTGATACATTTCGGAAAGGAAAACCAAGGTGAGCTGGTTCTTTTATGCAGTGAAGAAACACGCTTGTATTTTGGAGGCGTTAAATCTTAAAAAATTCGCATCGCCCCATTCGGAGACAGCTTATAGTGTGAGACTCACACGCTCTACTATAGCTTTTCTTTGGGACTGGTCTGATTCCGACTAGTCCGAAGACTTGGTTAGAATCTCTCCACAACTGTGCTGTCGTATGCGTAGCCACAGATACCGGTCATTAACAGATTGTTAATATGCAGCAGGAAGAGAGTTCCGGAGAGAACGGACCCCTGAGGAACACCGGCGTTAGCCGGTACAGGATCGGAAAAGCAGCCATTGACGCCAACCTGGAGAGACATTCACTCAGAAAGTCTTTTACCCTGTCAATTAGATCAGAGGATAAGCCGTTAGCTGGAAGCTTATCCAAAAGGTTAGCGTGTAAACTCAGTCAAGGTTTTCAAGATATCAAGGGAATCAGCAATTGCTTCCCCACTGTTCTCGAGTGCCTTGCCGCATACGTGTGTGACATACGCTAGAAGGTTCCCTTGCTGACCGATTTTGGCGAAACCCATGTTACAGGTCACTACGGAGGTCACTCTGTTAGAACAGACCTAGAGATATTTCATTAAGCAGGCGTTTAATATACGCTCCATAATCTTGCAGAGTATGGAGGTAGTTGAGATTGGCCGATAATTGGCGGGGTCAGCACGGCTGCTTTTTTTTGGAACAGGCTGCATGTTGGCCAGCTTCTAGGATTTTGGCACTATTCCGTAAATGAGAAGCGGAACAAGCGTGTTAACATAAGAGACAGTACGGGTGCACAAGTCTTAAGAACTATAGCTGGTATATAATCTGGTCCACTAGCTTTATTCACTTCTAGATACCGCAAAGTTTTAATATTACTTACCACCTTATTTGTTACACGAGCCTCCGACATAGAGGTCCCGTAGTGAGGTAATTTAGGTAAAGTAATAGTAGTAGTATTTTTTAATATTAAAAATACGATCAGACGTAACTTCTAAGATATTTTTGATGTACTCCGATTTAGTTTTATTTTTTATCGGATAAAAATAATGTTATGCATAATATAGGTAAATAAAATAATACAAAAGTAATATATTATGTACATCTTTTTATTTTTCAAATAAAAACTCTTTTCAATGTACACCACACGTTTAAAAAGCGATTTAGTGTCAACTTTATGATTTTTTTAATCCAGGCACCTATTGTGATTTGCCCAGATTTGCCTTTCTGTCTTTCAACCGGTGATAGTATTTTCCATTTTAATAAAATGATTTTGTTGTGGTGCAGTAATAAAATTTAAGTAAATTCACATAGCTTCAAAAATACCGCATCGATCAATATAACTCACATTCTTCCCGTTACATATCTTAGTTAATTAAGACATGAATATTTTCTCAATTGAGAAAATTTAAAATTATATTAAAAACATTCCACAAATTATCTTTAATTAATATTTACTATCCAAAGCATTACCGAAACGTACAAAGTTGCATAAATCATAAATTATATCAAAGAAAACATTGAAAAATTATATGCTGAGACCTTTGCCTTCGCGAGCCATTTGCTGAAGTTTGACCTTTTCGCTTGGTTATAAATGAACTCAATGATTCAATTTCATTCATATTGACATACCTGACTGAAAATGTGTGTGCGAGGCGTGTGTATCGGATATATACACACAAGGGATATGGGTGGTTATGTGTGTTTTATGTAGGTACGAAATCGCACTAAAATAGTGAAGATAGGAAATGAAACATATAATTAATGTAACAGTTAAAAATAAATAAAAAAATCACAGTAGATATTTATGTACGTAACATATATTGAACTACTCTATTAATATTGAATGTATTTAGAGTACTACACTTTCGTACTGTAGAACCCAACATATCGCCGCTTTTTACGAAGACATTTATTATTTTTTAATCAAATATAACCAAAAATTATTAAATAATCAAAAAGGATAGGTTTACAGGAAAGTGCGATTCCGTGCTGCCAGATCTATTTCGACCCTAAGCCTTAAGACGGTTTAATTCGGTTAAAACCTGTAAAATTAGACCGTTTAAAACCACTATACAGATAACCTTTCCGGTTGATCATGACTAAAGATGTGAAGGTGGTAACCGAGCGGATAACAATGATAGTTTTCGTTTTAAACGGTCGAGAACCGCTTTTGATGGCTTGAAATGGATAAAAACATAATATTTTTGGGCAATAAGTTTTTTTCTCTTTGGTAATGAATAAACCACAGAAAGTCCTATAATATATTATAACCACCAATTTTTTTGAGATATAATTACCTAGAACATTTTCAAAAATAATAATTCGAGTGATCATCTTAGGTAGGTATTTACTTTTTTTTAAATATTAATTACACAAATAATTATGATAATAATATAATTTAATCACCCAACTAAAGCCCTCACCAATAATGTAATGGTGAAAGAATTTTCAAAATCAGTCAAGTAATTTTCGAGATTGGCCGAAAAAAAAATATTCATAGAAAGTAGCGCCATTTATAATAAAATGTATCCTAAACTAGACATTTTTAATTATAAATAATATTCTAGTGGTGAAAGAATTTTCAAAATCAGTCAAGAACTTAACGAGTTTAGCTAAAAAAACATATTCGTTGATAGTAGTGCCCTCTATATTAAAAAACATCCTACGTTTCACAGTCATAATAGCATTCTAATAGTGAAAGAATTTTTTAAATATAATTCCAAAAAGCGATTCAGCTTAGCAAAAACATAACCATCCTTTTTCGTCCGTAGTCAGATAAACAACCGGTTCACAACGGTGCCTATCGGCTACTTTGGATAAATATCCGTTGTCAACAATTGCTTTATATCTATTACTTACATTAAAGTAGGGAAAAACATTTCATACGGTAGGCAACACTCGTATATTATTGCACAGTATTGTAACTTGTATTGACATTCAGCTTTAGTATAATTTTATAAAGAAATATACCAGAAAATTGTAAATTTACTAATGAAAAGTGATGTTCTTATCCTTATCTTTTTTCCAAGAGTAATTTTTACATGATTTCACAGCACAAACAGTCATTTTGCGAAATTAAAACACTGGTGCGTGATGTATGTTTGCAGTAAACGTCGCTGGCATAATGGCGGAACGATCGAACGAATACGCCAATATTGGCGCCTTTTAAATGGAAGCGTTTTAGGCGCGCGTACACGGTATCTGTACCTATAAAACATCTTTGAAATGAACTGTTCAACTAATTGTTCAGCTTTCCATTATTGTCTTGCAACGATTAAAGTAATTTCGTTTTCGTGGTTAATAGCTTCGCAGATTATCTGGCTACATTCATAACGATCTAGATGACTGCCTCTTGATAGATGTAGAGATAAACTTTTTACACTAGGGCTGGATGAAATATTTTTGTTTAAGAAACACCGTAATTTAGTTATTAAAAAGTTTCGCTAATTTTTTTGCTTGACTGCCCCAAAATCAGGAAAATGTTTTTCAGGAGTATGTATACACTATTTCTTTAGCACGCTTTGTAGCCTTAACGACTTTATGAATTTTATCATATTATAAGGTGTCTTAAACAGAAACGGAATCAATATAGTATACTATAAATAATACTTATTGAAAGTCACTTTTTTATTTACCACTGGTTCGGAAAAAAATACCTCTTTCCTAGGAAGAATCAGCAGGATTTTTTTTAAATAACAGCCAACAATCACGTATGTTACAACTAACAACACAAATAACAAATTAGACATATCTTGGTAGTCATCACTCTTCCCAGGGGTTATTACCACCAATTACATATCATTACTATCAGGTGAACCGTGTGCTCGTTGGTCATTCTTATTCTATTTAAAAAATAGCAATGTCCTATTGCGTATTATACTGGCTGTAAGTCACTAATAGCCTGCTGACTAACGGATGACTCATCCTTTTAAAGGATAACATAACATAACATAAACATAAACACTCACGCCTGTCGCCCAGAGGGGTAGGCAGAGACTACATACTTCCATTTGGCACGATCCTAACACACCTCTCTCGTCTCCTTCACATCCATACACCTACGCATACATGCTCGTCGGTTAAGGGTACTCCTAATTTGGCCCGTTTTCAATAAATCGCCAATTTGGTCGATAAATTTTCACCTAGGACGTCCCTTTCCGACTCTGCCATTCACTTCTGCGACATAAATTTTCTTTGTCACTCTTTCCTCATTAATTCTTTCCACATTCCTTTCTTAATCCTAATCACAACATCATCTTGCAAACTACACTCTTCTCTTATTACATTTTAAAGGATAGTGGTATAAAAATTAAAGTTAATCCTTTTTTGTTATGCATTGCTGCTGCCTTTTTCCTTTTTAGCCGACTTCAAAAAATTGAGGGAGTTTTCAATTCCACTGTATGTTTTTGGTACGCATGTTACGCGAGGTAAAACATTTCCACCTCTTATATGGATGACTCAATAGGAGATATAAATCTTTAATGTATTTATTTAGACGACAAGGTATTCGACGTGATATTCAATAATCCACTAAAAAAGGCTGAATTCAAAGAACTAAGCATTGCTTAGCATTGCTGTAGCAGCATACAATACACCTGATGGTAAGTTGATGCTATGGCCCATAGACAGCTATCCTTTATTAACATCAAAATGCAGATGCTTTTCCACCCCTGAGAACTAAGATGAAATGCCAATTTGCCAATAAAAATGGTCTCTGGTTCCCTATACTCATCATAAGAAACACAGCAGCATTAAGCTGCTATTTCACAATGTAATTCTGTGAGAGCTTGGTCCATCCCTAGTCAAGACGACTCATTCGTGCTACAACCATAATATAGCTTCGGCATCCATACCATGTAAACTGATAATGGTAGGATGAGGTTGATACATAGTGTTACTGATTTCCAGTTATCGCAGATGATAATAATCATAGAAAATCGTTCCCTTAACCACGTATCTGGCGGAGACGGAAATTTTCTTGCCTTGGTGAGGCTCCTTTTTCCCTAGGATTCCGTCTGGGACGGTGCCAACCTCTTATCTATTTCAGCCGCCAAATAATAGTGCTTATCCGGCCAGTATATTTACAGCTTAGCCAGTATATTAACAGGCTGTGAAACATTCCATATTGGTCCTCACAGGTCACGTATATTTAGTCATCTTTGTTCAAAGTTGGCTTCAGTGAACGTACTGCAGTAATCACTTAACATAAGGTAAACTGCATGTTTGTTGGTCACTGCAATTTTACAAAAATAAAAAAAAACCTGCACGTCTAAAAAAAGGTTCCGATATATTTATTTCCGACATTACAATCAAATTAAGTTGTTGTATTAACCTGAGTTATATTGGACTTTGTATTAAACGGAATGCGCAAAAATGGAATTAAAACCAGTCGCTACATTCATACCCTGCCAATCACCTAGTAGTGCACGGACACGGTCGCCGATGACCTCAATCAACGAAATAAAATAGCGTTCAGGCATTAAAATAATTTATAACTCTGCATGTAGGTGTATTAAAATATTAAAATTGGTTTACTTTTTACATACACGGACGTGAAAGAATAAAATTTTCCACCTGTATGTAAGTAGTATCTTTTTCGTGGGTAGGAGTGGAATAAGTAAAGGAGTCCATACACGGGACAATTTGTCGTTTCGATCGATGGTCAAGAAAATCGTACTATTTTATCTTTCGATTCCGTCCGTCACACACGAACGATGTAATCGTACGATTCTCAGTCTCTGTGCAATACAATACAATACAATACAATATATTTATTTACATTCCATAATGTAGAAATTAATAATATTCAGTTTTCACAATATGGACCCTGTCGGGTATAGCAAATTAGAACAGAGGAGGACGCAAAAATGTTTTATTATTCATTATAATTATTATATTTTTCGTTATATTTATATTATTCCTTATTATTATACTATCATTATTCGTGTTATTCATTCATTTATTTATAGTTTTCATTATCATTATTACATTTGTCATTCAAGTATTCATATAAAGTATAATAACATTTATTGATTAGAAACACTTTTAATTGTCTTATAAAAATATGATCATTTGTTTCGTTTTTTAATGAGTTTGGTAGTTTATTATAGACAGTTATTGACATTATGTAAGGGCCTGAGGAAAAGAGCTTCATTTTAGAAGTTGGTAGCGATGAGGACGACAATTTTCAGTTCTTTCTATGTTACACATAATGCGAATTAGTTTTTTCTGTAAGATGAAGATGGTGGTTGCATCTGTACTGTTACCCCACAGGATAATACCGTACCTTAGCCACGCCTGTGCATAGCCATTGTAAGTAATTAACGCGGTCTGGAGGTCAGTTGTCTTGTGCGGAGTGAAAACGTGTAGTACGTACTAACTAACTAACTAGTAACTGCAACACTGCGTTTCCAGGCTACTGGAAGGAGGTATGAAGATTTAAAATTTACAACGTTGATTTCACCACAGTCTTTGGGAAAGATCATTCCAGAAACGTGCGAAGCCATTTTCAATGCATTAAAGGATAACTGTAAGGCAAGTATAAATTTACCATATCAGTTGATTGTTATGCCCTGTTGGTGATGATAATTAGGTATAATGAAATATAAATATATTTAAAACATTACAATATCGACAAGTTATTGTTTTACAAAAAATGATACCAAGACTACCCCAGGAGGGTACCAGCACCCCTGGAGAATCCCTCGCTAAGCATCCACGACCATGTTTCTCCACTTCTGAGCGTGGGTGCTCAGGCTGCCCCACGTATCCTGGGGGGGGGGGGGAAATTCCGCTCAAGACTACAACTGCTCGGAGCAAACGGAGCAACAAGACCAAGGCGGCCCCTGCCACGCTGTCCGTGAATTTCTGCAATATCAGGGGACTTCACTCTAACCTAAACGCCGTCCACTACCATCTCGAGACGGCGAGGCCGGCTCTGCTCTTTCTGACCGAGACGCACGTGTCCTCTCCGGCTGATGTCTCGTATCTCTCCTACCCGGGGTACAAACTGGAACACTCCTTTGTGCCTTGGGCTGGAGTTTGCGTTTACGTCAGAGAGGACATCTGTTCTCGACGCCTCGGCAGACTTGAAGGTTCGGACCTGTCCATCCTTTGGCTACGCGTAGACAGCGACGACCATCCGCGCGTCTACGGGTGCCTCTATAGGTCCCATAGCGGTAATGCCGAAACAGACCGACTCTTCGACCACGTCCAAATGGCTGCAGATTCGTTGCTACAGCAGATCCCCTCCGCAGAGATCGTGATCCTCGGCGACTTTAACGCCCATCACGCCGAATGGCTTGGTTCACGTTTAACCGATCATGCGAGGAGATCTGTTCATGATTTTGCCTTGGCATATGGTCTGACACAACTGGTTACTTCGCCTACGCGGATTCCAGATGTGGAGGATCATACACCTTTCCTGTTGGACCTTCTGCTGACCTCTCAATCGGACGGACATCAGATTTCCGTCGACGCCCCTTTAGGCTTCTCGGACCATTGTCTGGTCCGGAGTGTTGTGCCACTCACGCTGAAATCGCGGTTGCTTTCTGCAGGCTGCCGCCATGTTTGGCACTATAGGTCAGCCGATTGGGATGGGATGCGTTCTTTCTTTGCATCCTACCCATGGGGGCGGGTTTGCTTCTCGCCGGATGATCTCAACGTTGTTGCGGATTCTGTTACTGATGTGGTACTTCTGGGTATGGAACTTTTTATTCCCTCCTCTGTGGTGCCCATTGGAGGCAAATCTCAGCCATGGTTTGGTCACTCCTGTAAAATAGCATCATGCTATAAGCAGGAGTGCTACCAAGCCTGGATTGATGCATCAGCGTCCCGGGATGTAAACACCAGCACTCTAAAAAAGAAGTATAATTCCGCCTCTAGGTCCTTCAAAAGAGTCATTGCCAAGGCAAAGTCAGAGCACATAGGCAGAATTGGCGAGAAACTAGTTCGCCTTCCTTCTGGTACCCGTGCATTCTGGTCTCTCGCCAAGGCTGTCCAGGGGAATTTCTGTCAGCCATCTCTTCCATCTCTGCACAGGGAGGACGACTCACTGGACCATACTGCAAAGGAGAAGGCCGATCTTCTAGGCTCTTTCTTTGCGTCTAACTCGACTCTCGACGACAGGAGGAGTATGCCGCCGACCATCCCGAGGTGTGAATGCTACATGCCGGAAGTGCAGTTCACACAGCGCTCGGTTTGCAAAGCACTCCTCTCCCTGGACATCCACAAGTCAAGTGGGCCCGACGGAATCCCCCTAATTGTGCTGAGGACGTGTGCTCCAGAGTTGGCACCGGTTTTAACGCGTCTTTTCCGGTACTCCTACTTCCTAGGCGTAGTCCCAAAATCATGGAAGACGGCTTTCGTCCACCCGATCCCTAAAAAAGGCGACCGCTCAGACCCGTCCAACTACCGGCCAATCGCCATCACCTTCTTATTCTCCAAAACAATGGAGTCCGTTGTAGACTGCCAGCTCATCAGGTACCTTGAGGATCACCAGCTGATTAGTGACCGCCAATACGGTTTTCGCCGTGGTCGATCAGCTGATGATCTTCTGGTCTACCTCACTCACAGATGGGCGGAGGCAGTAGAGTTCAAGGGGGAGGCATTGGCCGTTAGTTTGGACATTGCGAAGGCCTTCGATCGGGTTTGGCACAAAGCGCTTCTTTCGAAGCTCCCTTCCTATGGGCTTCCCGAGAAATTGTGCGATTGGATCACCAGCTTTCTTGCAGATCGGAGCATCAAGGTCGTTGTAGACGGTGCAAGCTCCGATCTGCTTAGCATTGCTGCCGGCTGCGTGCTATCGCCAACGTTGTTTCTTCTGCATATCAATGATATGTTGCATACCCGTAACATTCATTGCTTTGCAGATGACAGCACTGGTGATGCTCTTTACACCGGCCGAGCCAATATTTCTCGAGAAAACGTCTCCGAGTGCCGGGACAAACTTGTGTCTGAAGTCGAATCTTTGCTGAACAGAGTCTCGGATTGGGGACGACTAAATCTAGTCCAGTTTAACCCCCAGAAGACACAAGTTTGCGCGTTAACCGCTAAAAGAACCCCTTTGTCGTATCCTCTCAGTTTCAAGGCACTCCCCTTGTTGCCTCAGCCAGTATCGGAATCCTCGGCATCGATATATCGAATGACGTGCAGTTTCGTGGTCACTTGGAAGGGAAGGCCAAATTGGCCTCTAAAAAGCTTGGCGTGCTCAGCAGAGCGGGACAGTATTTCATGCTGGCACACCGCCTGTAACTTTACAAGGCGTAGGTTCGGCCGCACATGGAATACTGTTCCCACCTCTGGGCTGGGGCTCCCCAGTACCAGCTCCTTTCACTTGACCGCATCCAGCGCAGAGCGGCTCGGCACTGGCGCTGCGAAGAGATGTTGCATCTCTTTGCGTATTTTATCGCATCTATCACGGGGAGTGCTCTGAGGAATTGTTCGGATTAATCCCAGCCGCCAAATTTCGTGAATGCACTACACGGCAAACGTCCCGATACCATCCACACCATCTGGATACTTGGCGGTCCACCACTGTACGTTTTTACAAGGAGTTTTCTTCCACGTACAACCTCTCTGTGGAATAGTTTACCACCGGCGATTTTTCCGGACCGATACGACCTGGGGACCTTCAAGAAAAGAGCTTACTCCTTTCTAAAGGGCCGGCAACGCACCCGCAATTCTCCTGGTGTTGCGGTTGATCATGGGCGGCGGTAGTCACTTAACATCAGGTGAGCCGCATGCTCGTTTGCCCCCTCTTCTATAAAAAAAACATCTTACATTATAATGTATCTTAACATTTGGCTAAAATTACTTTCACTCAACGTAAAAAGTATTTTAAAATGTTTGCGCGTCATCTGGTATGTGAACATGGACTGGATATTCTTTTTCGGGCTTGCGTGTATGAGTTGAGTTCCTGTTGTGTGGATGGTTGAGTTGTATGAACTATTGTTTGTGTGGGTTGCTGTAATATGAGTGGCTCCTGTGTATGAAAGTTGAGTCCCTGTTGTGTAGATGGTTGAGTTGTGTGAACAAATCTTTGTGTGGGTGGCTGTAGTCAAGCACGTGAGCCACTCATAGTGGCTCACGTGTTTGAAAATTGAGTACTTGTGAAGAGAGTGGTTGTAATTTTTGTGAGTGACAAATAGGAAAAGATTGAGGTGGAAGGTGTAAGAAACACTGTCTGTTTAAATTATCCAATTCGGCTTCAAACAGAGCATCATTTATAAATTTTTCCGCAAATAAGCGTTGATTTGTAGGCAAACATCGCAACTTATGTGCCACGTTTTTACCGAAGGCATCAAACTTGTCATCCGCTGCTATTTCACATATTTTATTACCCATAGTTTCAATCGTTCGATCAACATTTTGGCTTACTAAACCTTTCAACTAATGCGATATCTGATCTCGGTAAGCGACTTCATCTCTGGTGGTTTCAATACTGTCGTCGTCAGATTGCTTAAACAATTAACAAAAAACAATTATTTATTTATTACAGTTTCCAACAAGCGAGAACGAATGGTTCGAAATTGGGAAAAACTTTGAAAATAGATAGGATTTTCCTAACCTCCTCCAGGAGCTGGATCTTATTTTTATAATTATCTTCTACGCTCTGACAGCGCGCGACATTGTTACACTCCCGTTCACTCGGGACCTTTTTGGCGGGAAAATTTCTAGGTTAGGAAATTTTTTGCAATATTGCAAATTTTGCTATATTTTCACTTTGAGACAATATTTATGGATAAAACTTACAGGAAGTCTTGTTGAATGTATAAACTATCGAATAAAATTATTTTTGGTTGCTAGAAATTGTAATAAAGTATATAAATTACACTGTATAGCATAATAGTAGTATAAACTTCAATTTTAGTGACAAAATTACTACTAATTTGAATTCTACACCTTTGTTTTTGGAGAAATTTATATGAAATTGTTTGGAAATATGTATATTTTATGTTTTATGTGTTTCCATTCGTTACTCATACCAAAATATTAAAATATTAAAAAATTAAAAAAAAAAAATAAAATAATATTTTATCTGTGACATTTCGAACAATATTTCTAAAATATGTTCGTGTGAATTTGAAATAAATACAACGTCATGTTATTTCAAAATATGTAGGAAAACTATTTTTACTTACATTTTACACTAAAAATAAATGAGAATTTGAAAAATAACACATTTATAACCCGCCCGCCAAAACAGGCCTTTCGGAATTTGAAGTACTTTTGGCAATTTACTTTTCACTTTTTATACCACAAATTATATATCTACGTGTTGACTATATTACAAGAAATGTAAAAAGTATAATACTTTCGTTTTTAGTCCAGACACAAATATAAAATTCTATAAAAAAGACAGAGCAACTTCATCAAAGTGACACGTGGAACGCCGGAAGTTCAGAGTGATTTCTTTTTTTTTTTTTCTAAGAAACATTGCCAGGTTATGGTTTAAAATAAAAGAGCATATCTTTGTCTTTGATACTAATATCTATTGCATAGTGTCTTTGGTTTTGTTTAAAACGAAAAAATAGTTTTTTCATAGGTAGACATGTTTACATAATTCTGATCTAATTCGATCACTACTTGGCGGGCGTAAGGTTGGTATTGCGCGATCGAAAGTGAGCATGGCTTGGCGTACAGGTTATAAACATTTTCATAGTCAAGTCCTGATTTTGATTTTGAACATTCAAAGGAGAATTTTTATTTACCGTTTATCTAGAAAAGAATAATTGAAATTGAAATAGAAAAGAAAAATTGAAGAATATAGAATTTTTTTTTTTTCTATATAAGAATAGAAAATGTATTCGGCATTTTAGTTGCCAGGTTTGGTATATTAAAAACAGAAATTAACATGGATTTAGACAACATAAAAAATCGTTATGGCTTGCTGTGCTCTGTATAATTACTTACGCCGTAATAGTCCTAACACTCTTAACTGTATTTGATAGAGAAAACTTTGAAAAAAAAGGCCTCCGGTATGATTTACTAGGACTCCGAAGGCGACCATTACGTAGTAACGATACTGGTAATCAGGTAAGAGAATTATTTGTTGACTATTTTAATAATGCCGGATCTGTACCTTGGCAGAACAACTTCGTAGGACTTTATTATTAATTTTAGAAATAATAAATAAATAATTTTATAAATGTATAAAACATAAAAAAATCAATACTTTTTTTTAATATTATAAATGCGAAAGTGTGTTTGTTTGTTTGTCTTTCTTTCACGTCGCAACAGAGCGTCGGCATGGCATGATTTTTTGTATGGGGATATTTCGGTGGCTGTAGAGTGACATAAGTTACTTTTTTCCGCGGAAAAACATCTCATTCCTATGGGAAAATAGAATATGTTGCAAAAGTTTGTCCTTCTTTCACATCGCAACAGAGCGTCGGCATGGCATGAATTTTGGTATGGGGATAGTTCGGTGGCTGTAGAGTGATATAGGCTACTTTTTTTCGCGGAAAAACTTGTCATTTCAGTTCCCGTGGGAAATATTCTATTTTTCCACGGGAATGAGATGTTTTTCCGCGGAAAATAGTAGCTCATGTCACTCTACAGCCTCATTTCCGTGGGAAAATAGAATATGTTTCAAAAGTTTGTCCTTCTTTCACGTCGCAACAGAGCATCGGCATGGCATGAATTTTGGTATGGGGATAGTTCAGTGGCTGTAGAGTGACATAGGTTACTTTTTTCCGCGGAAAAACGTATCATTCCCGTGGAAAAATCGAATATGTTGCAAAATTAAATTGAGCTTGGCGCCACCGTGATTCTACAAGACGGACGACGGTACGATGGACGAATACAGAAGGTCAGAATATCTGGATTATTATGTCTTTTTACCAAAATTACGATAAAAAATGTATGGATCTGTATTTTGCCACGCAGGACCGGGAAGAGAGCGATAAAAAACATAAAATTCACCAGCTGATTTTCTTCAAACGTTTTGGTGCATTGTAATTCACAGAATAGGCGATAACCTCGCAGACGATATTAAGTAATCCGTTGATGCTCTGCCTACCCCGCAAGGGTTACAGGCGTGATTATAAGTATGGATCGGAAATGCTATCACCACCTGTTACGCTTTTACTCTTAACTACTCCTTAACTGTGGTAGAAACAGTTTTTAGTAAGCCTTATTAATAAGCCTTAGTAATATTTATTGAACGGAAATGAATACAGTTCTTATATGTGGTTATGAATGATTATCGGTATTACAATAAGAAAAATTGTGCAAAATTATAAGAAAAATATTATATATTATTATATAAATAAAATTAGCTCGATCGCTAGAATCTTTAGAAGATGCTGAACTGAGAAGGCAAGAACAAGCAGAGCGTCAGGATGCTTTTAGAGCATCTGAGACACCTTCTCAACGTCAGGAAAGGCGTCTTAAACAGACAAAGCGTCAGGCTGCTTTAAGAGCTTCCGAAACACCTTCTCAAAGTCAGGAAAGGCGTCTTAAACAGGCCGAGCGTCAAGCTACTTTAAGAGCTTCTGAAACACCTTCTCAAAGTCAGTGAAGGCGTCTTGAACAGGTAGAGCGTCAAGCTACTTTAAGAGCTACTGAAACACCTGCTCAAACTTAGCAAAGGCGTCTTAAGCAGGCAGAGCGTCAAACTACTTTAAGAGCTACTGAAATACCTGCTCAAAGTCAGCAAAGACTATTCGAACAAGCGGAACGTCAGGCCGCCTTAAGAGCCGCGGAAACACCTGATGAAACTCAACACAGACTCATTGAGCAAGCTGAACGTCAATCTACTATAAGGGCATCTGAAACACCAGAACAGACACAGGCGCGAAGAGATGCAAATGAACAGCTCCAAGCTGAACGTCGACAAAATTTTCAAAGAAACAATTGGTCGGTTTTTAATGACGCAGCATTCAATTATGGTCCGTTGATTGATTATAAAAATCACAGGTAAGTTGTTATCGGATTGATGGACAAGGCGTGTCGATTTTGCAGCGCTTTAAAATGGAAAGATGAGACCGCAGGCATGTGCTGTTCTAATAGCAAAGTGTCTCTTCCGTTACTAGGGGAACCAGAAGAACCTTTTTTTTTATATGATGCTAATGAGTCACGGTGCTTTATAAACAGGATCCGGAAATATAACTCATGCTTTCAAATGACGTCCTTCGGAGTTCACCGGGAAATAATAATGCCGGGATTTTCACCTACATTTTGTGGTAGTGGTGGTAAGTGACGAAGAAATTGAGGTAGACCGTCGCTGTCAATTTATCCAGGAAGTTGAGAGAGACACAGTGTTCAAAATTCAAAGATTCTTGCATGAACGTAACATTTTAGTCAAAACATTTAAAACTGCTTTAGAAAACCTACCTGAAGAGTCGTCATTCACGCAGATCGGAGGAGAGCATGAAAGGCGCTACAATGCACCTTTGATAAACGAAATAGCAGCCGTAATTAGTGGTGATCAATTTTCTTCACAAGACATTGTCTTGCGAGCACGTGATGATACGTTGCAACGGGTAGCCGATACACACAAGTTTTATGACGCTCTGCAATACCCATTGATTTTTTGCAAAGGTCAAGAGGGTTATTATTTTCAAGTTCCACTCATTAACCCGGTCACAAAGGAGCCTATTCCGAACAAAAAAGTATCATGTATGGATTTTTATGCATATCATATGATGTTGCGAGAAAATGATTTTAACCTCTTAGCCCGGTGTAGAAAATTATTTCATAAATGTTTGGTAGACATGTACGTGAAGGTAGAAAGTGAATGTCTCCGTTATATTATCTTTAAATCAAAAAAAGCTGCGCGTTGAGAATTATATACATTTACAAGATGCAGTTTTTTTTTTATAGAATTCGTTAACAGTCCCCACTACCTACATGAGTACACACAAGACGCATTCGCCTATGTTCGAACTTACGGAAGACCTGATCTTTTTGTTACTTTTACTTGCAATCCCACAAAAACAAGGAAAAAAATAACCAAAGGAGCTAATGCCGGGCCAAAAAAGTACTGACAGACACGATTTAGTTGCTAGAGTATTTAGATTAAAAGTACAAAAAATAATGTATGTAATTACAAAGGGAAAATTTTCGGAGAGGTGCAGTCCTTTATGTACTCAATTGAATGGCGAAAAAGAGGATTACCGCATGCTCACATTCTAATATGGCTTAAAGAGAAGTTGCGGCCCAGCCAAATGGACGACATAATAAGCGCCGAGATTCCGGATCCTGAGCAAGATAAAGAATTGTATGATACCATCGTCCGAAATATGATTCATGATCCATGTGGAGCACGAAATTCAATAACGCCATGTATGAAAGGAAAGTGTACAAAGACATTCCCTAAACAGCTATTAAAAGAAATAGTGCACAATGACAATGGCTACCCTTTATACAGACGCAGAGCTCCCGAAGATGGTGGCAGGAAAGTTACAATCAAATTTCGCTCTCGAGCGTTTGAAACCTTAGATTACAGCTGGATTGTCCCGTATTCACCAATTCTATGTAAAATTTTTATTGCCCACATTAATGTAGAAGCATGTAGCTCTGTCCGCGCAATCAAGTATATCTGTAAGTACATAAATAAAGGAAGCGACCGAACAATATTTAATCTCAGGAGTGAAGGTGAGGCAAATCGCGTTAATGAAATACAGACATTTCAAGCAGGGCGTTATGTCAGCAGTAACGAGGCATCGTGGCGTCTCCTTGGCTTCTCTTTACACGAAAGGCACCCAACAGTTACTCACCTTGCTGTGCACTTAGAAAACGGAGAGCGTGTATATTTCATCGAAAGAAATTTCCAAGAAAGAATTGCATCACCGCCAAAAACTACACTAACAGCCTTCTTTCAACTTTGTCAAACCGACCCCTTTGCAAAAACGTTGTTATATTCTGAAGTCCCCCGCTATTATACTTGGAACACATCTAGGGTGATTTACGATAGACTATCGTCTATCGTAAGTCACAAGGTTTTTCCGTATAGGTATTCAATAGATGATGCATATACATAAATGAAAATATTTAACGCAGATAATTAATCTAAAAATGCTACAAAATTGTTTAGGATTTGGTCCTGTAGTAACAGAAACTGTAGTGGTTTTATTTAATAATTCAAATATATTATTATAAAAACTCTATCGAAGGTATTTATACTTCATTTTAATTATAATCATTGTGTAACTGTCTAAAAGTCAAAAACGTGACTGCTGATCATGTAGACCGGGTTTTAAATCTTGGGTTGGGCCAAAATCAGTTGCTGGATTTATGTCAAAAATTATCAATAGCAGCCCAAAGTTGGAAAGTTAACGGTGGGTGTTTCACCCCAGTACGCCACCAATACCAAGCTCCTTGTACAAGATTCCTGGCTAATCTGTTGTGTCTGTGCGAATATACTATATTAGAAAATGCCGAACAACCGGAGATGCCATGTCTAAGTAACTTCCCTTGATGACGACACAGATATCAAAAAGTCTAATGATTATAATATTTATTTAATAAAAATGTAAATGTTTGTGCGTCTAAAAATTTAAATATCTGAAAAACTTCACCAATTTTGACAAAATGTGGCATTCAAATTCGTGCGTGCTTTTACATACCTTTTGAGTCACCGAAAAGCGTGGCCGAGTACAGCTGGTAACTCATAATTTTGTATTTTATAACAACCCTTCATCTTCTTTATTCAAACGTTAAATATTCATTTTTAGTAATACAATGAATGGCATGCGTTACTGAAAGGTTTTGTCCATACTCACAAAGTTAGTTAAGTTGATAAACACAACGCACACAATCCACCTGATGGTAAGTGATTTTTTTTTATAGTATGTGGTGACAAACGAGCACACATTCCACCTGATGGTAAGTGGTTGCTGTGGCCCATAGACATCTACATCTAGCCTTAATCAAGAATCAAAATTCAGATGCGTTGTCACCCGTGAGGACTAAGATGGAATGCCTCGTTTCCTGTAAAAAGGGTCTCCGGTTCTCTACACTCACTATACGAAACACAGCAGCATTAAGGTACTATTTTACGCTGGTATTCTGTGAGAGCGTGGTCCTTCCCCGGTTGAGCCGACCCATTCGTGCTACAACTATACTACTAATATAACTGCAGCATGGCTCTACCACATCAAAAATCTGAATGCTGTAGGATTTTTTTGTCTCTAATTAAGAATCAAAATGCAAATGCGTTATTACCCCTGAAGACTAAGATGGAATGCTTTGTTTTCAGTAAAAAGAGTTTCCGGTAATCTTCAGTAATCATACGAAACACAACAGCATTAAGCTGCTATTTTACGCTGGTATTACGGGAGAGTGTGATCTTACCCCGACCGGGCCGACCCATTCGTTCTACAACCGTAATAAAACTGCGGCGTGGCTCTACCACATAATCTTTCATGAAACTAACAAATAAACGTTCTCTTGTCTATGTTTGAAGCTCGAAATTCAATGATTTTTTAAACGTATCCTAGTGTATTGATTTTACCGATGGCAGCCCCTGTACTAGCCTATTTCAACGAGCGGAAAACGAAGAGATGTCATTACGAATCCCCAAAAAGTGAGTAAGGTTTGATTTATTATTTTCAGTAACACGAAAGCAGTAGCAGGTAGTTGTGATTTTTACGTCTGTACTGTCAATAAATTATTTCCCTGAGGAAACAATTGATGTGATGGATATAAAAGCTATATATTTTGTTGTAACCTTATGTTCACATTAATTTTACTACGTCGCAAATATTTTGTGTATTACACTTTTTGGTGAAACAGGGTAATTTTTTTCTTCGCACTCAATCAATGGTACCTCGTTAGCGCGACTTTTACCTTCTATTATTCTTAATACAATTTTTTCTGTATCGAGTAATATTAAGTAAGAAAATGTTGCATTATATTAAAAAATTCAATTACCTTAATAATATGATTAAAACTACTTTTACGGATTTTATCGCGTTTATTTTTACTTTTTATTTTTAATTCCCGACGTTTCGGGCGCTTTCCAGCACCCATGGTCACGGGGGACTGAGATGACTGACGTCCCGATGTCATTGTTAAACCCGGAGTACCTTCAGCTTTTTTAATTATTGTTTATGGTCCGATCTATGCAAAATGAACTGACTATGTCTTGAGGTCTTGCAGTGGTATGCTTGGGTTTAGTTTTAATTTTATTGATTATAGGATCCCAAGCAGGTGGTAGTACCCAGCCTCCTTCTCTATTGAAATTAGGATGTTTTTTAATTTCAATAGCCTCACGTATCATCCTTGGTAGGAATCGGTGTTCTTTCGCGAGGATTTGTGGTCTATCAAATCTGATGTAATGGTTGGGGCCGTCTAGGATATGATCACAAACTGCAGACTTCCCGGAACGTTGATGCTTCACATCAGCTATATGTTCTTTTACGCGGGTCCTAACTGATCTTTTGGTTTGTCCTATATAAGAGAGACCACATTCACAATCAAGCTTGTACACTCCTGCATCTTGTAAAGGAATATGGCACTTGACGGATGGTAGGAACTGACTAATCTTCTTCGGCGGCTTGTAGAATGTCCTAATAGAAGCTCGCTTCAAGATATAGCCAATCTTGTCTGTGACACCTCTGACATATGGTAGTACAGCAGGCACACGCTCGACTGAGGCAGTTTTTTACGTGGTAGAGCCATGCTGCAATTATATTAGTAGTATAGTTGTAGCACGAATGGGTCGGCTCGACCGGGGAAGGACCACGGTCTCACAGAATACCAGCGTGAAATAGTAGCTTAATGCTGCTGTATTTCGTATGGTGAGTGTAGAGAACCGGAGACCCTTTTTACTGGAAATGAGGCATTCCATCTCAGTCCTCACGGGTGACAACGCATCTGCATTTTGATTCGTAATGGAAGATAGATGTAGATGTCTATGGGCCGCAGCAACCACTTACCATCAGGTGGACTGTGTGCTCGTTTGTCACCCCATTCTATAAAAAGAAAAAAAAAAAAAGGCTTCACTCGGTCACTGTGACGTAGGCGCGGGACCCGAAGCTTGTTGCCGTGCAGAACTTGCTTGACGTGCTGAAGCTCGGCGGCCAGGTGTTTGCTGTCACAGATCCCTCGTGCTCTCTGTAACAAAGATTTGCCCACGGTAGCTAACTGTGAAGGATGATGGTGAGATTCACCGTTTAAATATCGGTTTGTATGGGACTTTTTCCTATACACAGTGTGACCAATGTTGTTATTAGGATTTCGGATGACTAACACATCTAGGAAAGGTAAGGAATTATTTGCCTCTAACTCCATAGTAAATTGAATTTTAGAGTTTATGGAATTAAGATGTTCTAAAAATGCAGTTACTTTGTCTGATGGTAAAATTGTGAAAGTATCGTCTACGTACCGCTGGTAGATCCTTGGTGTAACAGGTGCAGTAAGGAGGGCTTTCTCTTCAAAGTCTTCCATGAATATATCGGCGACAATGGGAGATACAGGTGAGCCCATCGCCACACCATCTACTTGCTTGTAAAACTCTTCCTTCCACAATAGATAGCCAGATGTAAGGCAATGTCTTAGTAATACTGCATATTCTGCTGGCATGTTATTTTCCTCTAGTTTCCTAGTTATAATTGAGATGCAGTCTTCAACAGGTAGGGATGTAAATAGAGACTGAACATCAAAACTGACCATGGTTTCATTGTCAGTAAGATGTAGGTCTTTTATCTCACTGACAAAATGGTATGAATCCTTAGTGTGTGCTCTTGTGTGTCCTCAGAGTGGTGATAATATTTTAGCTAAGTATTGAGCCAATCTGTAAGTTGGCGAATCAATCTGACTCACTATTGGACGTAAAGGAGCATTCGGTTTGTGTATCTTTGGTAACCCATACAACTTCGGTGGTTTGGCACATGAAGGTATTATCGAATTAACGTCCGGATTCAATTTTTCGGAGTATTTCTTAATAAGATCGCTAGTTGTTTTAAGCGTATTAGTTGTAGGGTCTGTTTTGACCTTTCGATAAATAGTTTCATCCGACAAAAGTTGTTGTATTTTAAAATTGTAATCTGACGTATCAATTATAACCGTAGAATTACCTTTATCTGCGCGGAGAATCGTAAGCTCTGGTCTGTTGCGTAAGTTTTGCAACGCATTAAATTCATTTTTGGAGAGATTTATTATTCGAAACGTCGGGAATTAAAAACAAAAAGTAAAAATAAACGCGATAAAAATCCGTAAAAGTAGTTTTAATCATGTGTAGTGTTCGCGTAAATATAAGAAATCATTATACCTTAATAATAATTTTTTCTTAGGAAAAATACTCATATGTAAGTATTTTGACGATTACCTGATTATCGTTACAGCCCATCTACAAGTCTCAACATAGGCTTCCCTCAATTAATACCACAAAGCACTATCCTGAGCCACCTGTATCCTTGAAATGTCCGCATTTTTTACCAGGGCATCACTCCATCTAGTGGAGGGCGTCCTGCACTTCACTTGTCAGTACGAGGCTGCCACTTGAGAAATTTTTTTCTTCATTAGTTGAGCAGATTTATTGCCACTTTAGCTTACTGTTATGTCAGTTAAACTGGTCCTAATACCCTATCTGGATATCCTTAATACGGAGTCCAGCACACAGAGAAACTCCGAGCATAGCCTTTTCCATGAGCAACTTTGAGTTTCCTTGTATGGCCAGATATAAAAGGCCACGTGTCAGTCATTCATTAGTTATTACTGACAACACGGCCTTGTTGTAGGTACGAGGCTGCCAATTAATAAACTTTTTCTCCATCACTTGAGCTTTATAGCTGGTTCATTGCTACTTCAGTTTACTGATCCGTTAGGTTTTGTTAGTTTAACTGGTTGTAATGGTTCGTTAATTTTCATAAAGAAGTCTGTTACAGCCGAGCATTTCAATAACTCCATGAGTAATCTTGAGCTTCCTTATATGGGCAGCTGTGAAGAACCATTCTGTTTGCATGATGATATTTTTATTCTAACGATTTGGCACCTTAGTACCACTGCGGTAAAAGTCACATTAAATCTCTTGTCAGGTTTTTTTCGATGCATGTTCATACGGAAAAACTGACAAATTTTCTTAAAATAATGCTTTTGGCACTTTCATCGATAGCATAGTACATCAAACAAAATAAATAAAAAACTGTACAACCATACTCGTCCAAAAAACTAGCTTATTGGAAAATCCAATTAAATAAATTGAAAAAACATAAAAAATTAATTCAAGTAACCTCTCTACATTCTGTCGTTATATAAATTTATTTAAAATCAAATAACAGAACACAACTCTTAACTTATTATCATTGTCAACAGGCATTTTCATCATGAACAGGAGTCCCGTTGAACCCGTTAGAACCACTTTTCAGTTATATCTCGTTGATATCGGGGTGGGACGGGAACATCTTGTGCTCGGTATAGACGTTGCCTGTATCGAAAACTCGTTCCGAAAATCACCCTTAATTTCCGCCTTGTAAAGACATGGCACGCCTTCGTTTCGTGCTTATACTACATTATGAGAATGCCAAAAGTGTATAGAGATACCTAAGTCAAAGAATATATACGACACTTAAGCATGTGTGCACGTAAAATCGCTTGCGGCTATGTGTGGGTGTCTGGATGTGTGCGGGGGCCTTGAGAGGCGTGCGGGGCGTGGAACGGGCAGTCGCCGATTGCCCTGGTCAAGGGCTAGTAGTAATACCGATATATTTTGTCAGTATTAGTTAATATGAATATATTCGTCAAGTGATATATTTCAATTAATATGTGATTATTACTGATATCTTAATGTACATATTACTATTCTATTCATGTAGGTATTAAGTTTATGTTACTAAGTAACGTTATTAGTTTTTATAGCCGTGTATGCTATGCTTTGATAAATATTAATGTTGTTATTAAATAAGTGATATTATAGTATATGTATAAGTATTACTGAAAGTGATTTTAAGTGATTAGAATTAAAATAAATTCCACTGCACAAAACAAGGGCCCTTGTTTTGTTAGTTTAATTTTTAATAATGTTTTATGATACCAAAAAATATGTGAACTCATTTTAATGAAAGTCGATATGATCTTAACAACAATTATGGGGAAATACCATGACAATAAAACTAATATATCGCCAATAATTTTATTATATTACATTAACTAAAATATACACTATTAAAAATAGCACTAGAGAGTCAAGAAATTTTAGATATCTATAAAGAGTTTTTGTATTTGTTCATTGTTGTATTTACGGATTATTTCATTAGAAATAGAAACGACTTATCTCCTCAACACATAGGGAACAATTTGTTGGCCGCCATGTCCCAGGAAACCTGCATACCTTTGGATTTTCTAAAAAAAAATATACATGCTACGAATTTTTGCGACTGTTAGAAATAATAATGAGAATTAAAAAATTAATCGAAAAATTCAAAAATATATAAGACTAAATTATTTTTAAAGGATAGTAGGTAATACTGATTATTGCGTACTGAAATAAGTGTTGGTTAATTATTTAAGATTACCATTAACTGTCGTGCATATTTGGTTTTGTCGGAAATTTTAATATTCCTCATTTAATAAAAGTTGATTTAAAATTGAACCTATCTTTCACTACCCAAATACATAAGTTTACATAATATATAACACATACCTACTATGTATCTTCTTTGGTACAAGTCTAAAATATTCCATTTCGGTTCGATATCAACCCTAGCGTTACACGCTTCGACTCAAGGTCACCAGCGCTTAAGCTCTCACGTACAGGGAGTGTCACCGCTGTGCCTAAGTCTAAATATAAATGACAGCATGGCGTCGCAACACTCAATCAATAGATATAAATAAAATTGAAGTATCTGTTTGTAACACTGAAATGAATGACTTCTAATTAGATATATTTTACCTGTAAATCACACGGATCTAATTCTATATGTAATCTAAATTCAACGAAATATTTAAGCGTTTGGATTTCACCGCCATGCAATTGGAACTTAGGCGGAAAGAAAAAGGATGTACTGATATCTTACTATCGATTAATTAAAATAATGCTTTAATTTTGGTTATAGAGCGATATCTTAGTAAACGTCACTTGTACTCGTAGAATACTCTAATACATACATAATAAAACGGGGGAGTAGGCGGAGCCCGTGTATCCAGTAACATGTCAATTCACACCTATAAATGTCAACACAATCAATCGTTTCCAATTTTCGTGTCAAGCGTCGCTGCATGCAAATTATTTTTAAAATGGCAAATTATGCAATAATTACGTATCGAAAAAACAGCGAGAAATGAGATTTAAATAAGGAAGACATATCCTATAACTAGTAAGTCGAAACTATTTATATTTTGTGAATATTAGAAACAAAAATAAAAAAATTTGTTGTGTCAAAATATTAATCAAGTCTTAAATGTGTAAATTCGCTCAGTCTGTCAACAAAGAGAATCTCATTGTAGTAGTGATAATACGACGTAATTATTTGTATCTGTGCTCCCGGTGACACCGATTTTCGTAGAAAATAAGGTTGACAGCCTTTCTATTGTTTATTATAGTATTCTATGCTCGTAACATACATTGGTGAAGGGTAGAAGTTGTAGAACAAAATTCTAACATTAATCTATACATATAAATAAAAAAACTTTTGGTAAATCCAAATGTGCGTGCCTTAAGCGCTCACGTTATACATCAATTATTAAAGTATCTTAAACACACACAAGTTATCTATAACAATCTTATTACTATACATTTAATTTTGGTTGTGATTGTGATTCGATCTCAGCACCTCTTGTCCACGTAATCATGTCTGTTTTAATGCAATAAGATCGATAGGAAGAAGTGCCAGGATCTTATTTTTCTTACACAAAGTTATTGGAAAAATATTGTTGCTAATTGTGATTCAAACAAAGAATCTTTGATCCAGTAGCCAAATCACCTGACCCATAAACGTGAGTACATTTATTAACAGAGATATTTTCTATATCCAGGGTAACGAATACAATTTTTCCTCCAAACGGTTTGACCTACTTCGAATAATAAGCATTTCCGACACGAATACAGCTATTGTATTGATACAAAAATTGAATTTGCTCTCATTATTGGGGTTCCGTTTTCAATTCCATTCTCAATAACGCTTTAATATGTTTTATGGTTATACTAAATAAAATGAAGCTATACATTGATTTACCTTACAGTTCAAGTGTAAGAATATCTACTACCCCATATCATTCCGTAGTTGTCGTAAGAGGCGACAGAGGGGAACAGATCGGGACATAGGCAGCAGTGTCTTCCTAAAAACGATAAAAAATAAAAAAAATTTGCAGTTGTCCCCCGCTTTCCAAGCGTCCCAACTATGACAAATATCCCTCAATAAGGATATGGATGGCCTATGTTCAGCAATGGACTTTAATACGTGGTAGAGTCATGCTGCAGTTATATTAGTAGTATAGTTGTAGCAATAATGGGTCGGCGCGACCGGGGAAGGACCATGCTCTCACAGAATACCAGCGTAAAATAGAAGCCTAATGCTGCTGTGTTTTTACTGGAGAGACCCTTTTTACTGGAAACGAGGCATTCCATTCTAGTCCTCACGGGTGATAACGCATCTGCATTTTGATTCGTAATCGAGGATAGATGTAGACGTCTATGGGCCACAGTAACCACTTACCATCAGGTGGACTGTGTGCTCGTTTTTCACCCTATGCTATAAAAAGAAACGTAATGGTAACGTTATAGATTTATTTATTTCTTTTGCGTCGTAGAGGCAACTTTATGAAAAAAAAGATAATAAGTTACGTAAATAGGTTTGTTTTTGTTTTGTCAATATTCAACAAAGTTAGTAGTAATTGTTTTTTATAACGTTGCCCCACTCCGGGATTTCTCCTGAATCGGAGACGGTGCGATTACAAATAAAATTTTCACAACTATTTGTAGGCCATAAAAATATTTGTTCCGTATGGGAATTGAACCCCCGACCGCAGAAGAAGCCAAGCACTTAGTAATAAAAAAATATAAGTTTATATTTAATATAAGTTTATTTTTTTTGTATAATATATTTTTTTATGTAATCTCACGTCTCTTGAACGTTTTGTTTGGCTATGGAAGAGCGGGAGTCTCTGACACAAGTGCCTTAAGGTACTTAAAAGATGCTCCCTACCCTATGCAAATTGTAAATAACAAGAGAAATAAACTATCATTATTATTATTGTAAGTGTGTTCCGTAAGTACCTACCGATAATATCTAACTACATATAAAGAAATAAAACTGTAACTTACTTATCCGTCCTTATGTTATCAGAACTCCGTGGCGCACTGACTTAGCAATGAGTTGCTGCGATGGAGTCTGTGGGTTCGAATCCCACACGGAATAATTATTTGTCCAATATGAGAATGTCTTAATTATTTGTGGTATTTTTGAATTTTGTCCTTGTGCAATTTATATTTGTAAACTGCCTCCATGATACATGGGAAAATCCTAGTGTGGGGGTAACGTTTTAAAAAAAATAACTTATCCGGCTATAGTGCTACCTACTACACATAAGTACATAAAATTATGGACCTATTGAGTACTGAGACGTACCTTGATGTTTAGCTTTAGCTAAATTGTGAGTATGTGAGTATTTTCTACCTACCTAAACATGTAACAGATATGTTATTAGTACACGTGGCTACATAATTATCAAACTACAACTCCAGTATGAGCTGATCTCAAATTGTAAATGCATTACGTAGAATGAAAGGTCAGCTTATACTGGAAATTCCCCTTATAGTGGAAGGATCTGCCCATTGTTGGTTTATTAGTAAGCTTGAGTTTTATAGTTTTCAACTTGAATGTATGTAATGTGACAGCCGTTTACGTATGTAATTATGTTAGTAGTAGGTCTATGCAAGTACCTACATATACATACCTACATAAGAAATTTTGCAAACCGATTCTAAGCCACTGCATAAATTCTACTGCTACAAAAAACTAGTCAAGCGCAAATCACCATTGCACTGAACTTCTGTAGGCATTGGATTGGTATAGCGTTGCCAGGCGTCCGGATAAATCCGGACATAGTCAGGCTCTTTGATTGCGTGTCTGACCAAATTAGACGGTGTCCAGCCTGTCCGGCTTTTGTCAGGCTTTTTATATTTGACCTTTTTTACATTTTTCATGTACTTAATACATACTAATAATAAATAATATAAATACTACATACTATTGCAAATTAATATTGTAATAAATATTGCATGATTAATGATAAAGAACACTGATTCATTCAATTTTAGTTTAAGATTTTATGGTAAATGATATAAGCATTGTTTTACTTTAAGAAATATATTATCGTGTTATACTAAGACTGAATAATTAAGGGTGTCTGGCCTTTTTATCAAAATGTCCGGCTAAGTTGGATGGTCTGTCCGGCTTTTCGGTTTAAAGACTTGGCAATCCTAGCTTGGTAGTAAGTTTACGCTTTGCATTTTACAATCTTATAATATAGTTTTGGCCTCGTAATACATACTACTTTCATAATATATTATAGCAAAAAACTTTGCTACGCCACTCGCTTACGGTCAACTTGATTTTCTGACTATGATTTATTACGATTATAACCAATGCCCTATGAATGTTTAAAACTATTTGATAATTTACTTTCGGTGAGTCTGATTAAAAAACAATTTAATTTTTTTATTATTTGACTTTTTTCATTTCATTTGTTCACTGAATTTAAGAAAAGACGGGAGTAGCATTGTGGATTAGGTAAGGTAAGTAGGGTTCCCCGACATAACAGCCCCGGACAGAATAGCCCCGACAAAACAGCCCCGACAAAACAGCTCACCGACAAAACAGCCCCCGTCAAAACAGCCCCCGACAAAACAGCCCCCGACAAAACAGACAAACAACAAACAGACAAAACATAAAAGTATAATAATAAATAAATAATTATAAAACTAAGTAAGTAATTTACGAAATATGATCGTTTTAGGTAGTATAATATTATTACTTTGCTAGTTGCATTGATAATCGTGCTTTTTATCTTCAGAGTATATTACATAATGAAAATATAATATAATAATAATAATTATTTCTGTGAATATATTGTGGAATTTTATATTCAGCTTTCAATTTAATTAACTTACCTATTATGAGTAGGTTCCAAGAAGGGGCGATTTACGTTTCGGCCGATTAGCAGATTTGAATAAATGTTACGTATAGTCCGTTCATCGCTTTAAGAAAGTAATTTGTAATGTGTTTACAATACCTATTCTACATCTTGCGGCGATAATCCTCTTATTGCTATTGAACGAGTATGGGTCATTTAGAAATACATGGGAAGTGTTAATAAATTACTTATTTTTAATTATTCTATAATTGCAGCACCAGGTAAGGGGATAATTCCCCGTAAAAGAAAAGTTAGTTTCTTAAACTGATGAACGGACTTTACCTATTATGAGTAGGTTCCAAGAAGGGGGGATAAAGTAATATATAAGAACATCGGGACACACAAAATAACTATAGTCTTGTAGAATTTTGTCTGGTGAAGATCATGGAACTTATTCAATCGCAGAAAGGCAAAGATTTACTGTTGAGCGATGGGTACCGGTATCGTAAGGCGAGAACTAATACCGATGGCAGTGTATCATGGAGATGCGCCGAGACACCTTGCCGAGGACGTGTCAAAGTGTCATTGGAAAATGTCGTGGTAAATGTGACTCGACACAGTCATGCTCCAGATCCAGCTAAAAATGAAGCAAAAAAATCTGTGTCTAATATGAAAAGGCGAGCAGCGGACACCCTTGAGAAACCAAGGCAGTTGATTCAAGGATCGACAAGAGGGATAAATTTGGAAGCATTAGTCCATTTGCCATCGTACAATGCATCTCAGAGAACTGTTGAGCGTATTCGGCAAAGGCGTGAAGTGTCGTGCCCAAACCCAGGCTCTGTTGCCGATATTAATATTCCTGTTGCACTACAAGTCACTTCAAGAAATCTAAATTTCTTGTTAATGGATTCTGGACAGAATGATTCTCGTCGCATCTTCATGTTTGGTACTAAAGAAAATTTGGAAGTTTTAAAGGAGCACCGGCACTGGCACGTAGATGGAACCTTTAAAGTAGCCCCACAATTATTTTTACAAGTATTTACCATTCATGCATTGGTAGATAACCGTTCTATTCCGTTGATTTACGTGCTTCTACAGGATAAACGAGAGGAAACATATGTTCGAGTGTTTCAAAAATTGATGGAGTTGAAACCCACTTTAAATCTAATAAGCTGCTTATCCGACTTCGAGAAAGCGATCCAAAATGCAGTTTGCCAGGTATTTCATGGTGTCCAGGTGATGGGTTGTTTATTCCACTTAGGGCAGTGTTTATGGAGGAAAATCCAAAAGCTACATCTTGTAGAAGAATATCGCAATGACGAAAATGTGAGAATGCATTTGAAAATGTTACTAGCGTTATCTTTTGTCCAAGAGGGCGACGTAATCACTGCTTTTGAGGAGCTAACCGAAAGCTGTCCACGAGAAATTGATGCAGTCATCGATTAATGGGAAGATACTTATATAGGACGGCAAAGGAGAGCAGATCCAAAATTTCCAATTCATGTATGGAATGTTCATGATAGAGTGCACCAGGGCTTTCCGCGTACAAGCAACTCTGTAGAAGGATGGCATCATGCTTTCCAACACACCGTTGACTGTCACCATCCATGTATTATCAAATTAATAGACCATTTCAGGAAGGAACAAGACCGGGTAGAAATAGAGTTGGAACGTTTTCGAGCCGGCTTCAGAAATCGCGAAGCTTCCAAAAAGAAGTATGTGCAACTTAATCTTTGATTGGAAACTCTTATGGGAAATTATAACAACGACGACTTTTTACCGTATCTCCGTGGAATTTCCAACAATCTGACATTATAAATTGATATATTATTATATAACTTTATTTATTTTTATTTTATAATAATTATTAATAATTGTAACCTTTGTAATTAATAACCTTTGACGAATATATTTTGTAGAATTTTGTTTGTAAATATACATTATAATGTAATTTTATACCTACATTTATTTTTGTTTTTATTTCATGTGTAGACGATGCAATAGTTTTGTTGAAAACAAAAAATACATAAAATAAACCAAAAAAAGTCACGTAAAGTATTACTAACATTCGTTTTACACCACTTACAATTTTTTCAATAATTTCTTGCTAAAACTCACAATAGAAAAGTTTCCCATATATCGCCAACTGAAGTAGATACACGGTATAACTATAGTTATAAATTCTATAGATATGTATGGTGTTTATTTTGACTTGGGCTGTTTTGTCGGGGGCTGTTTTGACGGTGGCTGTTTTGTCGGTGGGCTATTTTGTCGGGGCTGTTTTGTCGGGGGCTGTTTTGTCGGGGCTGTTTTGACGGGTCACCGGTAAGTAGTAAGTTGGGTTTTTTTACCAGTTTCATCATTGTCTAGTTAATTATATTTTTCGTTTTCTCAATTTTCACTTTTATGTTTCATGATTTGCTTTTCTTTCTTTATTCTGCCATTTATCGAAAGCCGAGTGTCGAAATGTTGAGAAAAAGTCTTCTAAATGTTATAGATATTAATAATGAATCTTGTGTTAATACTATTTTATATAAGGAAGAAAAAATCTATATATTTTGAAGTTATATTAAAGTTATAGAGGTGTTACTCTTGGTATGGACGTCACACATGGTCAGTTATAGACATCAGTTGAACTGATATCAGTTCAAACGGATTTAAGCCAAAGAAATTACCGCACATACGGTCGGTAAAACTAATTTGTTCAAACTAGGAGTGTTGATATTTTCAAGAATGTCGTATTTTCGATAGATCGATAATTATAAATATATCAATATCGAGCGAGTTTTATATATCGTGAGTTAATATACAGTAAATCAGTATCGGAGTTAAATATATTGAAAAAATATCTACATATCGGCTTTATTTAAAAAATATATAAATGTAAAAAAAATGTTAGATTATAGTAGTTTCGAGTATTGATTATTTTTTAATTTAAATAAGGCAATTATGTTTACCAATATTTATCAGTAAGAGTTTTCGAAAATACTCATTGTTTTATATGTTCATCCGTTCTATATGTTAAGAAGCACAGGTGCTACAGATGTAGTTGAAGAAATAAAATATTTAACAGCTATTTCTGATAGAACGGGAGTAAACTGTCTACCCAGCGGATAGTCGATGACGACAGTAACTCAAGTTCTTAAGACGCCTAAACTATCAAAATAACTTGAGGTTTATATTAACATCAAAGCATTTGTTTCGTTGTTTTATGTATGAGTTCACACGTGTAGATACTTAATACACAGAATTGCATCACTTTTACGTATCAAAATTCACTTCAAACCATTATTTAAACGATAAAACAAGGGCACCAATCCGTCGATGGTCAAGTTCCCGCCAAAACACCGTAAGTAATACTCTTTTTTTTAAAACGTTATCTCCACACTAGAATTTTCTCCCATGTCGTATTTACAAACACAAATTTTACAAGGACAAACATCCAGACCCGGAAAAATTACTTGGGCCATACAAATATGTAACTGTTTCATTCGGGATTCGAACCCGCAGCCCTTAGCGCTGTAACTCATAGCTAAGCCACTGCGCCACGGAGCCATCAATACTACTTACTAAATACGTTCTACTGTACTAAGTTTCGTAGATTATATAAAGTAATTTTAATACCATAGAGATATACTATACAAAATTTCATTTCTTTTTAGGATAATAAGAAAATAAATAAACTGGGTAAAAATTAAAATCATAATATTGTGTATATAAATAAAGTACAGTAGATTGGGTAGTAGTAGATTAAATGATTTTAGAGCAAAAATAAAAACAACCGTTTAGGTTGAGTTTTTATTTTTATTTTATTTTAAACTAAAACTAAACTTTTTATTGAAAAAAAAAAGCGACTTTCGATATAAATATTTCAACGCTAGCCCACCGCGCGACCATCGTATCGCCCTGCGTCATCGAAAGAACGCGCTAAAGCTGGGGCTACATTAACGGTAAACGTCAATGCCCATAAACTCAGCAATTATTGCTTTAAATTTAACGCGTTAAAGTGAGTGGCCACACTTGAATGCACAACGTCAATAAATTTCAATGCCATTGAATGGCGTTAAAGTTGGCGTTAATGTTCCTTGAAGACATTTTATATTGGTTTAAAATGGTTCTATAAAAACCCATTAGACTCTCCTTCGTCGTTTTAATTCTTTGATAGAAGGTAGTAATTGGATAATTTGTCGCAAAGCTTCATTTTTGCGATGTACGATTCTTATAACTTTTGAGTCTCGGATCCTACAAACATGGCTCTGTTTGCAGAATCTCATTATTATTCCGCTCATCATAGCCATACGTGCGACCCAGTTGCGCTCATCGTGCACAGTGAGACAAACGTAATGTGGCCGCTTCAACGCGTTATTTCGTGCGTTAATCTCTGTGATGTACCGCCACTCAAGTTACGAGTATCGCCAAACGGCAATCGCGTTGTTAATGTCATTGTTAAATTAACGCGTTAAGTCGTGGCCACACCTACATTCAAAGTTCATCAATGCGATAATTTACGGCATGTCTTGTTAGTGTGGCCCCAGCATAATATTGTACAAAAATCATAAAATAAACGAGTCTAGAATTAATAAAATAATTATTTGATTTGTTCGATAATCCAATATGTTGAGTTTTATAAAATAATATAATTTTCGTATTGTATTAACCCATAAAGCGCCATAAAAATGTCATGCAGTCGCATGCGCCCGGCAAATATCGAGCGGTCGCATGCGACCGCACCCACCGACAGCACTTAAAACCATTAAAACTTAAATTTAAAGACCACTTTTCTTTGAAAAAGTTTAGCCTTAAAATTCTATACAAAATTCTCTATCTTGTGGTCTAAACAAAAGTCAGGTTTTACTTCATTACAAAAATATTTTATTGTATTTTGATAACAAAAAAACATACCAAGCGAATGTCGGCAGCGTGAAAGTCACAATTATTTCAATATATATTACTCGAAATCATATACGTAAAAAGATAAATTATATTCACATAAAACATTTCATTGCCATTTTATAATAAAACACTATACTAAAACACTAGAAAAATCCAAAAATCAACACAATAACATTCACGCGAAAATGGCGTACGTAGGTTATAAATAAATATTCATAGAATAATGTTTAGCAATGGACTTTGCTGAGTTGTAACGAATGAATGACATCTCTAAATCTATTAAAAACTGAATAAAATGCTTAAAATGAAAAAATACTAACACTATTTTAATATTCTTAATATTTTTCACGGCAATCCATTACAAAATCCTAAAAAACCTCATACCGTTTCAACAACTGACGATAAAATTTGCTGCACGCTCACATGACCTTCTAATTAAACTTCAGTTATTTCGTTGTGCGCGTTAATTGAGGTATCCATTATTTAGCTTTAATCTGATTTGCAAGCGAGTTCAAAATAAAAGTATGAAGCATTTTTCGCGTACCGATTACAGTCAAGCTTTTTTAAAGCACAGACAAAAATAACAAAATGAAAATTTTAATCCAATTTTCTTCGTTTTATAATTCAATAGCTGTGCCCTGAATGCGTTGAAGTATGTAACTTTTTATTAGATACATTCTGAAGCCCACAAATCAACTTTACAAATTTTCATCGTTGTCGGTCATACGAGTAGGAGGCATACAACCAAACTAACAAATATTCAATTTGTCAGAATCCCTTTGAGAACCCTAACTAAACTTATTTCAAGCTTATGCACCATTATATTGAAGGCATTAAAATTATACAGTTAAAAGGACATAAAATTTTAATGTGGGTGTCATCAAGGTAGGAGGTTACTGTGTTTTCATCATATTGTCAAATTATTTCACTCCTTTGCTGTAGGCAATACGAACGCAAACAATTTTTAGCAAGAACGGGTTTAGCGGTCTCGCACCGACTAAAACCCCATGGAACACCTTCTTCGTATATTGACAGAGCCACATAAACGCTTTCGCACACATCCGCAGTCCCAACAGCTTTGGCCATCCCATGGCAACCCTTCTCAGGACAGGACTATACCTCATCCTTCTTCTTCTTAGGTAAGCGCACCAGAACACATGGCACGTCCTCCTCCGTGTACGCAACAAACACCCCCGTGTCCGATGCGTGAATGCCATGGGGCCAGGAAAATGAGCACTCAGAAGTACTATCCTTCCCAACCCCAGCAGCGGATCTGGTCTATGGTTCCGCCGCCAACCAAGATTCGGCTACAGAGGTAGGGAGAGCGGCGCCTCGCAATGCCAGCACTCCTCTTCCTCCGCGACTCCACCTCGATTGCACACCTCTGGCCGGAGGCCACCGACACACATCCAAAGTGGGCTCGCCAAGCCCACTCGAAGTGGCCTTTACGGGCCGGCCCTATACCTCGGGCCAGCCATGTGGTTTCCTCTCAGTTCACCGCGGGTGACCAATTCACGGCTACTAAGCCCCCAGGAACCCGTTCGGGGGAGAGGCATTTCATCCTATCGTTCAGGGGTGGTAGCCTTCTTTGTTGGAAGAAGTTGCAGGGTAAATAATCTTATTGTTCACATTGTGAAAAAGTTTCAATGGTTTCTATACCAAATTAGAATATATTTTTGTAGCTGATAACTTCTTTAGATGATTTCTTTTCTTTCAATTGGTATAAATAAAAAATATGTTAAAAATTTCTGCTTGTAAAAACGGGCAATTGAGAGGAAAACTTTGACTTACCCGTTTTATTAAAACGGTTATTAGATCTAGGGTGCGATGAAATTTAAAAATATTTTTTCTCTTTTTTCTTCAAAGCCGCACACGATTTCACACTAAAATATTAGCCAGTTTTAAATACAGCAAATTTATTTACTTTAATACATTCCGGAAAGCAGAGGCCAGGGTGAGCGGGCTCCTTTTAGCGGGGAAAAGACACGCTTGTGTTTTGGAGGCGATGATTATTTTTTTTATAAGATAGGGTGACAAACAAGCACACAGTCCACCTGATGGTAAGTAGTTGCTGTAGCGCATAAATATCTACATCTATCCTCGGGTGACAACGCATCTGCATTTTGATTCGTAATACAAACCAAAATGCAGATGCGTTATCACCCGTGAGGACTAAGATGGAATGCCTCGTTTCCAGTAAAAAGGGTCTCCGGTTCTCTAAACTCACCATACAAAACACAGCAGCATTAAGCTTTTAAATTATTTTTTTACAAAAGAAAGTTCTTTTACAAAAAGAAAGTTTTTTTACAAAAGGAATAGCTATCTTCTTCCATCCCTGATCCCGTTATTTAGGGTCGGGTCTCCTCACTTGTCTGCGCCAAGACAGACGGTCTTGGGTTGTCACATCCGGCAACTGGGCTTTCCTTAGGTCTCTTGCGATATTAGACCACCATGTCATTGGCGGGCGTCCTCTGCTTCTCTTTGTTTCTGGCAGGCTTAGAGCTATTTGAACTGCATGATCTTCGCTGCGTCTTTTAATATGTCCATACCATTTTAAGCGATTTTCAATGATTTTATCTGTAATAGGTGCGACTTTAAAGCTGCCACGTATATGTTCATTACGGACTTTGTCAAGCCGAGTCATACCTCCCGCCCACCTAAGCATCTTCATTTCGTTAGTATGGACCTTTTGCTCATGCGTCTTTTTTGTTGTCCAACATTCAGAACCATACAATAGCACGGGACGTACTGCGGTTTTATATACTTTGCCCTTAGTTTTTATGGGAATACGTGGATCACCCAATACCCCTGTAAGTGATCGATGCATCTGTGGTAAGCATAGAGCCCAAGTATTTAAATTTATCTACTGTAGGAATAGGTGTTGTGAGGCATTGTACATGTGGGGAAAAGAAAAGATACGTCTTCACCGTATGTCGGTCGTTTATTGAGTCCCAAATACAATCATTTCTTATATAATCTAACTTATGCTAAACGCGCTTGCGCAGCAGAGTCACACGGGACTCGCGCATGAAATATAAAACTTCTAGGTAATGCACTACATCTCCCCCGAAAAGTAAGGGGTACCTCACTACCCTCTTCAGGAAAAAAAAATGATTAGTGTACATATAACTTAAGACTAATAACATAATGAATGTATAGGTACTTATCTGAAAGGCAAACATTTTTTTTTTGATTACAAAGATAAACATTACAATTGAAATGGCTTTGTGTTATTTTTATGTAAAATAATTTCTTTGTTATTTTTCAGAAATTTTACATTAGGTGGTAATTCTTCCAAAACTTTATAAGGTCCTTCATACAAACAATCTAATTTGTTACCTGTTTGGTTTTTTATTAAGATCAAATCTCCTGGCTTATATTGTACTTTATTACATTTTTGATCATACTTAATTTTTCTTAAATTTTTACTTATTAACAAATTTTCCTTAGCATCCAACTGTGCTTTTTGTAAACGGTACTTTAACTCCTTAGGGTAATCATCGAAATTATACAGTGGGTCAACATGTGTTGATAAATTACTAGGAATATTACAAATTTTGCCGAAAACTAGTTCGTATGGAGTATATTTTGTTTTTGAATGAACGCTTGTATTGTAACAAAAACACCAAAAAGGAACCCATTCGCTCCAATCTGACTTGTTATTATTGCACTGAATTCTGAGGTAAGTGCCTAAATGTTTATGTATATTTTCAATGCCTCCTAAGGTTTCATGATGATAAGGCGTTGAATGGATTTTTTCTATATGTAGCAATTTGAAAACTTCGGACATAAGTGATGAGGTAAATTCGGTCCCCATGTCACTTAAAATTTTTCTTGGAATTCCATAACGCAAAATAAAATTATTAACGAAAGACCTAGCAACACTTTCACTATCCTTTCTAGGTAAAGGATAAGCCTCTACAAATTTGCTTAAATCACACTGGATTGTTAAAATATACTTATTATTATAGTTATCTATATCTAAAGGGCCCATAATATCTAAATTAACCTGTTCAAACGCTGAGTTAGCAGTTGAAGTGATTGTCAGAGGATCTCTAATAATTCTGTTAGTATGCTTTTGAACTTGACAACTTTTACATTTGCGGACATAGTTCATGACGTCATTGCTCATACCTGGCCAGAAAAATTATTTTTTAATATTATTTAACATACGATTCATGCCTGCATGACCACTTGTTGGTAACAGGTGAAAGTCATTAAGTACCGTGGTAATTTCTTCTTTATTATTTATTCGCTTAATGTCTTTAATAATCAAAAATCGTGGTGACGCTATTTTATACATTTTTATGCTGCGCAGCAAACTCTTAATATTTTTCTCATTACTCTTGTTTTTAATTATGAGTAATTCTTTTATATTTAATTTTATGCACATTTTTTCTAGATCTCTCGCTAACTCTTCTAGAGACGATAACGATCGAGAATATAGAAATATTCTCGATCGTTATCGTCTCTAGACGGGTTATACGTGCAAAGTTTAGCGTCGGACAAAATATTATACGCATTATTCAAATGTTTTTCGTTACTATTTCCTGGAAAACGCAACTCTATTATGTCATTGGGTCGTTTTAACAACTCTACAGTAGTAGGTTGATCAGGCCTACTAACTGGAGGCTGTTTGTCTATCTGTCCGGTGTCCGTTTGGGGCTCTAACTTTTTCCTTTGAGCTCTAGTTAAAACGGATACTACTTTTTCCTGCATTTCTTTCAAATCGCGTGACGTCACCGGGAGTCGACTTAACGCATCTGCAGCTGCGTTATTTCGCCCTGGGACGTATTCTACTTCGAAGTCGTATTCTTCAAGGTATAGTCGGAATTTTGTTAAACGACTAGACGGGTCTTTTAAACCGAATAAGTAAACAAGGGGTCTATGGTCCGAAAAGATTTTAAATTTTCTGCCGTACAAGTAAGGCCTAAAGTGACGGACTGCCCACACGATAGCTAATAATTCTAATTCTATTATTGGATATCTAGTTTCTGCCGGGTTCAAACTCCTACTAGCGTAAGCGACAACCTTTCCATTACTATTTGAGAGTACGGCGCCTAAGCCTAACTTAGATGCGTCTGTCTGCAACTGAAATGTGTTATTTTCCGAAAAGTCGGGATAGTCCAACACTGGAGCGTTCGTTAAAGCAGATTTTAATATAATAAATGAACTTTCGCAATCTTTAGTCCACTCAAATCTAATACCTTTTTTAGTTAATGTATTCAATGGGAACACAATATCAGTAAAACGTGGAATAAACCGACGATAATAGTTGGCGAACGCGACGAGTCGTTTTACTTCGTCAGCAGAAGTCGGGCGTGGATAATTACGTATGGTGTCAATTTTACTGGGATCTGGGAATATTCCGTGTTGAGTAGTTTTATGACCTAAATAGACTATTTCTTTTCTTAAAAATTCGCACTTAATTGGGTTTAGTTTGAGGTTAACTTTTCTTAATCGATTCAATACGCTAATGAGATTTTTGTTATGAATATCGATACTAGAACCGATTACGACGCAATCATCTAGGTATAAAAAACATTTTTCGTAATTTAGGCCTGCCATGGCTATAGTCTTCAGCCGAGAAAAGACACTAGCACTTGTCTTGAGACCAATTGGGCACCGCTTCATTTGATACTGTTTTCCTGCCGTAAAAGTAGTGTACTTTCGTGACTCATTATCTAAAGAAATCTGATACATTTTATTTAATGTAAAAGAAGTATATTTACGGGAACTTGGATTTAAGGACAATTGATAATAAGATTGGGAGAGGTCTAATTTTGAAAAATAAATACTGCCTGACAATGAATCAAGTATCTCCGTTATATTGGGAAGCGGAAATTTGTCATCTTGAATTCGATCCTTTAATTTCCTGTAATCTATGACCAATCTTCATTTTCTTTCGTTATTTTTATCGACCTTTTTGGGTACTAAAAGTACTGGGCTAGACCATTCCGAAACGGTTTCCTCAATGATGTCGTTTTTTAACATTTCCTGAACTTGTTTTTCTATCTCACCTTTTAACGCCTGAGGAACCCTGTAAGGCTTAGAATAAACTGGGGTCACGTTATCTTTTAAAACTATGCTATGTTCCATTAAGTTCGTAACTGATAACGAATCACCTGGTAAATGGAAGACATCTGCGTATTTGGCACAGATTTGTTCAATACTGAGCCTTTCTTCCCTATTTAAATAACTCAAATCAAGTAAATCGAATAAAGTTTTTATTCTCTCAACAGTTTTTTCTTCGCTTTCGAGGTGGCATACCTCGAAGTTACTAATGGAATGGACATTGACCTTTGAAAAATCTATCTCAATATCCTCATTTCTCGTATTCAACACTCTAATAGGAATACTTTTATTTAATGGTTTAGCTAACATTCCTTCGATAAAAATCCCTTCCTCAATTTCTTGAGCTAAAATAACGCTATCTTCGCTTAAAGTGCAAGGAATATGTTTGATAACTTCGCAACGGGCGGGTATGACGTGTCTATACCTATCACTCCATCTACCCATATTAAGACAAACTAGGGAACCCTGATTCGATAACTGTAAGGTTCGTGTTTCGTAGTTGATTATCGCATTATAACGCTTAAAAAAATTATCGCCCAATATACCGTTAGCAAAACAAGAGAGATTCTTAAAAACGTAAAATTTCTCTCTAAAAGTTATGCCATTACAAACTAAATCTAAGTAAATATAACCGTCTGAAATTAATTTACCACTAACGCCCTTAATTGTTATTTTATCATAATGTAACTCATTCAAATACTCCTGGTTATCGAGGAGCCACTCATATTTCATAACACAAATGCTCGCGCCCGTATCTACTAAAAGACTTACCTTGCTATTATTACTTACATTTAAATCTACTACATTGTTTATGCTATAATTACAAACGAAATGATCACTAATTGTAGGGGCGAAAAAACTCACTATTCGGTGCAGATTGAGTGCGTTCCACGCTCTCAATGTGCTCCGATTGTATCTGAGAAACGCGTGCGTTTACATTTGGGCGAGATGGGTTGTACCAACCTCGGCCTCGCGAAGTACCCCGTTGGTACCTACCACGATTGAGCCCTCGAGAGTTACCCCTGTAAAATGTCCTGGAATTCGATCCGCTTTGCGCTCTCTGATGGTTATAATTAGTATTTGAGCGAGCGTTATTAGAGCCTCTTTTATTTCTATTAAACTGATTGTCACGACTGCGGTAAATGTTCAACACATGCTCGTTACGAGCTGATGATGTGCTCTCGTCCAGCGCGGTTTGAATCGCTTCTGGAAGAGACTGGAATTGTCGGGAGGCTATGATAATGCTCAAACGCGAATCTGATAATCCGTCTGCGAAACGTTTAATCGCAATTTTCTCGTTCAAAGGACGAAGTGTTTCGTATTTTTTGTCATCACCGTCAGCCTGTGCTATAGTCAAGTTGACGAACAACTGTTCTAACTCAGAGCCGAACTTATCAATAGACCTACGGCCTTGGCTTGCGCTATTAAGCTGCGATTGCAATGCTACCGCGGATTTCTTCTGAATTAAGTGAGTGCGCATATCTAAAACCAAACTACTCACGGACTCGTAGCTAGATTTTAACCTCAGCTTGGCGCTAGGGGTCAGTCTGGTTTTCAAAACGAAATCAATTAATTGTTTTTTGCCATTTTCGTTAAGCATATCACTATACATCACAATACTATCTATCAGTTGAGTAGTAATATTTTCGTGGCCTGTCATTATTGGTAATAGGGCTATTGCCGTTTTTAAATCAAAGGCGCCCATGCTGGCTGAGTTATTGGAACTTTCTGTTTCACGAGACATTAAATTTAAAATATTACTGTACAAGATGTGTATGTCGTCTATGCATCTATTAATAACCTGAAAATCATCGCTACTTATCTCAGAATTCTCTATTTTTAGTTTGATTTTAGACGAAATATACTCCAAACGACTGTACAGATTTTTCGCTTCACTAACTTTTTCTTTTGCTGTATCGGAACTCTCTCTACGTTTTGGTCCGATTTTCGCTAGATAATCTCTAATTTCTTTTAAACTACTGTACACATTATTTAGTTCAGCCAGTGACATTTAAAAAATCGACAAATATAATTTGTAACAGTAAAGGGAAAGGAAACTATTATTACACACTATGTAAAAACACTTAAAAAATTATAATTTCACTTACTTGTTAAAATATCACGTACATACTAATTACAAGGGCGGGGCGATGGTGTTTGTGGATGTAACCATTTTTAGGGCGGCGCGAGCAAGCGGGAACAGCACTGCAAACAGGATGTGTGGCTGCATGGGGTCTTCTTCTTGAAGCGGGCCGGGTATTACCCTGGACACCTCTTGATGTTGGGCTGGGTATTACCCTGGACTGCACTCTTGAGATCTTCTAGTTAGTTGTAGGGCGGCGATGTTTTCAAGCGAGATTGCGTTGAGTTCTCGCCTCAGAGTTTTCACGGCACTCTTCCTGCATTTTTTCATCAGGTAATAGATAACTGCTGCAGCCAGTATAACCACGGATACAATCATGAGGGTTTGTATGATGTGGTTTGTGTGAGCGTCTTCTAGGCTTGTATTTGCGGATGCTGCACCATTTGCGTTTTGTGCTATGACTACTTCTTTCGACTGCGATTTTCCCATTTCTCTTTGGATTTCTGGCGTTTCTTCTTGGGTTTTTTTTTTGTTTTCTTCAAAATAGGGCGCTTCTTTTTTCTTTCTTCAGAATTTGTGCTTCTTTCTTCTAAATGGTTTTCTTCATTCTTCTGTAAGGTTTTCTTCTTTCTTCTATAAGGTTTTCTTCTTTCTTCCGAATTTGACTTTTTTTTGCACTGGTTTTTCACTTAGTGGGTAATTTCTTTGTTAGGATCCTGGCATGGTCGCCATGAGGCATTGTACATGTGGGGAAAAGAAAAGATACGTCTTCACCGTATGTCGGTCGTTTATTGAGTCCCAAATACAATCATTTCTTATAAAATCTAACTTATGCTAAACGCGCTTGCGCAGCAGAGTCACACGGGACTCGCGCATGAAATATAAAACTTCTAGGTAATGCACTACAGTTGTCTCAATACAGATAGTTTCAGATACTGTGTTTCCACTGAAAGGGCATTTCAAATACTCAGTTTTACTCCTACTCCCCTCAGGCCATACTTTTCAAGAGCGTGTGTCCACGTATTAAGAGTTTCCTGCAAATAGCTTGCGGTATCCGCAGCTAAGACAATGTCATCCGCGTATAGAATAGTCCATGGCAATGGGGCAGGTATATCCTTAGTGAGGTATTCCATCACTATATTAAATAGGAGGGGGCTTAGAGCAGATCCCTGATGGACACCCACTTTGACTTCAAAAGCTTTACTCACGCCGGTTGGTCTTCTGACTCTCGTGTTGGCCTTGCAGTACATATCTTTTATAAGTTCGATATAATACTCTGGCACCCTTTGGGCACGAAGTGCCTGCCATACCAGCCTACGTGGAACTCGAACAAAGGCTTTTTCTAGGTCTATGAATGCTAGGTGTAGGTCTTTATTGTTTATTTTATGTTTTTCCATCAGTATTCTAATCGTTTGGATGGCATCAATAGTTGATTTGGATGCTGTAAAACCAAACTGATTTGGAGATATTTCAGCAATGTCAGTGAGCCGTTTATTAATAATTCGTTCCCATATTTTAAGTGTATGTGAGGTCAATTTAATACCTCTATAGTTTTCACACTGCGTTACATCGCCCTTATTTTTATAGAACGGTAGTAGATAGCTTTGACGCCAAGAGTCCGGAATGCGATTAGTCGTTAGAATAATGTTAAAAAGCTTGGTTAACCATACTGCCGCTATTGTACCAAGGCCTTTCCATAGATCCACTGGTATCTCGTCTGGGCCTGTGGCTTTTCGGTTTTTTATTTTGGCTATTGCCTGTTTGACTTCAGCTATATCCACCTTAGGTATTGGTCCAGATGTAGATTTGCAGGGTGTAGGGTCTTCATTTGGAAATTCTTCATTTAATAGTTGTTTATAATATTCATACCATCTATCCATAATTTGTGAGTTATTTGTTAACAATTTTTGGTCTTTACTTTTAATGTATTTGTTTGTCTTTATATCCCTAGTGGTCCTGTTTCTAAATTTTGCTACTTTTAATACTTTATCTACAGTTTTAGCATTTTCCAAATTATTGTAGAAGGCTTGGTTGCTAATTGCTCTTTCTATGGCTACACATTTCTTTGCCTGTTTCTTCGCTTCTTTATATGAGTCTTTATCTTCATCTAGTTGCGAGCTTTGCCATTTCTTAAAAGGGTCTTTCTTATTCGCTAGAGTCTTCTTCACATTGTCATTCCACCAGTTAGGATCCTTCTCATTTCTGGGTGGTCCTTTGGAGACCCCCAGGATTTCTGCTGCCTTAGCTCTACAATGCGCTTCAAACTTAGACCACATATCTTCGGCGTTTTCGTAGTTCACTCCAATATCAGAGTCTAGGTATTCCGTTATTACACCTCGCAGTAATTCTCCCTTAGAGCTATTCAGATCTTTCCACTTAGTACGCGGTGTTCTATCTACAAAAGTTTTTATAGGTTTGAACAGAGAGTAAACGGCTACGAGTATACGGTGTTGTGATGTTAGAGACTCTCCAGGGATTACTTTGCAGTCCTTGAACTTTTGTTTGGCATCCACGTCGGCGATAATGTAGTCTATTTGTGACACTCGACCTGCACATTTATACGTGATTAGATGTTCTTCTTTCTTTTGGAAATTTGTGTTTATCAGAGTTAAAGAGTGTCTGGCTGCAAATTCTAGAATGTCCTCTCCCTGTTTATTTGCCTCGCCTAGTCCAAAACCGCCATGTACCGCTCCGTATGTATTACTTTTTGCTCCTACGTGGCCATTTAAATCCCCTCCTATTATTTTACGTTCATTTAATGGTATTTCATGTATTAGATCGTCCAAGTCTTCCCAAAATTGAGATTTCTCTCTCCTCGCAACTCCGCGCAACCCGTCTGTGGTGCGTATACTGATAAGATGTTAATTATTTGTTGATCATCCAGTGCCAATTTAGCAGCAATTAGACGGTCGCTTTTCCGGGTGATGTTTACTATGCGGCTCTTAAAGTTTTTATCCAAGGCTATCGCTACCCCATTTCTTTTACTGTCTATACCGTGGTATATAAGCTGATAATCGTTTCCTATGTCTCGAGATTTTGAACCTTTCCATTTAGTTTCTTGTATGCAGCAAATGTTAATGCATCTTTTCTTTAGGATTTCGCTTAATTCTTGGCTCCTTCCTGTAAGAGATCCCAAGTTCCATGTTGCCAGTCTTATTTTGTTAAAAGTATGTAAATGCGAATGTTTGTTCTTATCTAAGTAATCGTCGCTTCGGGGGGACGCCCTAGCAGTTTTGACATTGAGTATCTGATTCATCGTATTTCGCATTTGCGTCGCTTGGGGGGTACGCCCTAGTATTTTTGCCCTGTATTTTTGTCTTGTGCTTTCATTTGAGGAGAAAAATGTTTTGGCTCATTTGAGGAGAAAAATGTTTTGGCTATTTTGTTTTACGGCCGGTTGCCACCTGACGCCAATGCAGTAACCCTTCTGAAGGGCTTGGGAGCCGCCGTTGGACTGAGGTCTCTTCCGCCGCCATCCCTATTGCATCACCCTGCATGGTGTTGCAGCTCCAGTGTAACCTGGGGTCTCAATATGTGAGAGCAGCTTTCCACTGGGTTTGTGCTTCTTCCGCCTGCTCCACCGTACTGATAACTATTATCTTCGCCTTCACAGCCGTTGAAGTCTTCACCCGTAACCCTGAGTAAGGGACTGTGTTATACCCCACAGCACTAGGTCCCTGCCTGAACTTGGCCACCAATTTACTCCGGCCTACTGAAGTAAACGGCGCCCAGACCCGCGACGTGGACGCGCCAGGCAGGAATTACCCTAGTGGGAGATAGAGAGGGTGACTCTACCTCCCCCAGAGCCGGGCTAATGGTTGTGTCTGAAGCCACAACCAAGGGCTATAAAGGAACAGATATGCTTGATAGAAATAGAATAAAGGAATAGCTATATGCTTGATTATTGCTCGTCAAAATATTTGGGGCTTTTTCGGCATATATTTGGAATTCATATTTAAATTGTACGACTTTAGTTCCGTGGTATGGTTATTGATTTAAATTATTTGTATTTGTATTGATCGTTTAAAAAATATGTGTGCAAATTATTATACACATTACACATGATAAAAGTGAATCCTTCAGAAAAAAACTTTGAAAGAATAACATGAATGCAGAGTTTCAGGAGTAGGATAGTTGTAGGGTATATTTATAATACTATTCTTACCATGTTAAAAAATTATATTGAACATTATATTATATAATTGATAATAGGAAAGCTGTATACTGTATTCGATCTCACTCTCTTGCAAGTTAAATCCTGTAGATTTCTATGCTTATCGTTGCTCATTTCTGTTTTTCGTTTCATCGCGTTTCAAACCACAACAATTTGAAATAAGTTTTTACTTCAAAAGTTGTTTTACTCGTCCATGCCAGTAACAATTCACTACATTCACAAAACAAATTAATTTAGTTTTTATTTTGTGTTCATCGGCATATGAAATTTGGCCGGATAATGGCGGTATAAAAATATCCACTGCGCTATATCGTCCCTTGAATATCGCAAGAGGAGACAGAATGAAACAAATCAATAGATATGCAGCACTGTCTATCTTATAATCGTGCCGAGCGTAGCAACAATGGAAAATACTCCCCTATGAGGCGTTGTAAGGGAGGCTTTTATCCAGAAGTGGGCTTTTGTTTGGCTGCAATGGTAAAGGTAACAGTATTTAACAATGTTAGTTATTCTGTAGGGATCAACGACTACAATATGATTTACAGTTTTGTAAATTTATTTTTTTACTAATAGTTATCACTTAATGCTTATAAAGTGGTGAAGTAGCCGACAATAATAAGGCACAAGACATTATTAACTCATTTTGCGTTTTTTGAACAAAGAAAAAAGTTGTAACTTTGTATCACCGTGGCTCGCTATATATTTTCTTAATACATACATTTCTTATATAGTAAACTTCCACCTTCACTAACCTGATTGAAACACAACGAAAACTAAGAGTATATCGCATAATAGAAATGAAGAAACACACATAGCGTAATTCCTCTAATCGCCGAGAATACAGGCAGAATCCAAATTGCTGTTCAATCTGTGGTGGCGCTGTCGTCGCGTCGCAAGCGAAACACACCGAAGCCTAAATCACGCTATCAAAATTCCGAATCATTAACAGTATATATAGAACATCTCCGAACTATCACACGGAGTGTTGGGCTGCTTCCCGGGCAGAACACCGTGCCCGGCTGGAGATCTCCCCTTTTCCTTCTACGGCCGCAGTGGGTTGCCGACGTGTGTCCCTGACCAACATATTAGAACAAAGTTAAAAAATGTAAAAATATTAATTTAAAATAAATGTTTCAAGTTTTACTGGCAACCTACATCAAAACTTAGAGTAAAATTATAGGAAATAAAAAATAATATGTCGCAAAATGAAGTATTTAAAAAATGAGTGTGCTTATGACTGAAGTAAAACCTCTTTAGCTTTCTTTATATATGCATATATTTATAATACACTATAATATATACATTTTTGTGTAATAAATTAAATGATCATTATAAATATAAATTAATTATTGTTAAATATAAATTATATAAAAATAAAAAATATAATAAATTAATATCTGAATACATATATTAATTTTCTACAATTATTTAAATTTACTATCGGCTTCCTTCCATAATTTGCTATTATTCACCCAAAAACTCACAAAACATGAACTTTAGCGAAATAAAAATACGAAAAATAACTACCTGACTATGAGAGAAAGAGCGAAATAAAATGTGCGCGCGCACTGCTCTCTCTTGCTCACATCCCCCACTCAACTCCTGTTCGCCTCGCCCGATCACACGTTTCGTAACACGCGTTCGCTAGCTTACTCCCCAAGTCAAGCGTGCCTAAAGAAGTTTTACTTGAAAAATTGAAATCAAAATAGAAACATAAACAAACAAATTTAATTTACAGAATTAGTGGTTTATGATTTCATATTTAACACGGTAATTTTCATTAAGTTCTCTTTGAAGTACCGAGTGAAGCTTCTAAATTAATTGTTGGTGGTTGATATTTAAGAAACATTGTTTCTAAATATAAGCACTGACAATACAAATATTATATTAAATGGAACAAATGTTCTAAGCATAACAATTTTCTTCGAACTGTATTGTAAGTTTTATAAGCAACATTAACTAAAGGGAGACTGAGAGAGAATGCTTTGTTGTATTAAGACTTATATTCTGTGATAGCGTAGTCCTTCCCCGATCATGCTACAGCACGGCTCTACCACGTATAACGTAACGCACCCATGTGCAGTGTATGGTTATGTTATCCATGCATCACACGTTAATACAGAGGCCTAAATTTATTTTTGTAGTTAAATAATTACAATAGTGTATAATAATTTACCCTTACAGCCTAATCAATTCTCCAGCTGAACATAGGCCACATTCATAGATTGCCTCATGGCAAGCGGATTGGTAACCATAGTTTTTATTTTTCGTCGTTATTTGGAAGACGTTTTTGCCCATCTCCAGATTTTGTTTCCCTCTGTCACCTCCTACAGTACCCTCGGGATGATAATAGAGTAGTAACGGAATATTAAAATAGTGGGTATATTTACACCACCACTACACCGTTACAACATTTTAATCTCTTGTATTTAATAAGTATAGTATATATATTCCCATTTATTTCATTATATATAATATATATATTCCCATATATTTCATTAACCAAAGTTAGTTCAAAATTCCTTTCACGTATGTGTGTTAATGGCGTCCACTTTCCAAATCACAGTTTTAATGAAATTATTTAATTTCGCGGCGATGTAGGCACAAAGCTTACATTCTTATTTCAGTTGTTTTTGTAAAATTTATATAATTAATATAATTAATCTATATTTTTATTTCCGTGCTACAGTATTATTTTATATTAATGCATGATCAACGTACCATGTAGTGGCGTTGTAGGAGTGTAATATCCCCTAAATAATCTCGTTGGTGTCGTAAGAAGTGACAGAGGGAAACCAACCAGGATATCAGGAGCAATGTCTTCCTTATAACGACTAAACAAAAAATTAAATGCGGCTGCCAACCCACTTGTCAAGCGAGGCAACTACGGCAAATACTATAAATATAAATCTATACTTATATAGTCTATGTTCTCTACGGTGATATATAGTACTATACAAAAAAACGCAGTTACTTAGTGACTCCTATCGGTATTGAGTCCCACCGCAACACAATCGCACAGCTAGTTAGCGGACCACATAAAATACTCATTATCTTATTCATTCAAAATCTTTATTGATTAGTCATATATCGATACCTCCCTCGTAAGTTGTTGTATGTCACAAAACTGCCGTTGGGCGTGGCGTTTTTACTGAGAAATAACTAAATTTTCATTATTTAATGTATTCAAAGTGAAAAAAGTAGCGTAAACACAATTTTTCCAAGGATATGCTAGACTTAAATTGTTCTAACTTTAGAACGTGAGAGCACTTCAATGTGGCATGGCTGGTGTGTATTAAATAAATTTTAATGTTAATATGGTATAATATAAAGTAAATTTATTTTATTTATAAAATCAAAATTCTCACTGGAGAAAATAACTTAAAAACTCGTAATTATTATAGGAAATTGTACAGCTCACAGGGTACAGGCACTTTCCTCTATTAAACTCGACAACATACGATTTTCAGACACTGGCATAAAATTAGCCCCAATAGAAATAATCAAGACATCTGCACCCGGTAGGGACCAGACCTTGTTGTTTTTGCCGTACTTCAGGGAAATTTTATCTATTTTCCCAGCGACAGTTCTTTCAGATTATGTTTCTATAACTAAAATCATAAGACCTGAGAGTACAAACAGTCTGTTTTTAACGTACGTGCTTAGAGGCTTATGTTAATTTTACTTAATTTGATAAATGGTTATAATTATAAGGCTGATTCGTTAAAAATAAAATTATAAGGTTTGCTAATTTATCGTTTTTTTTTCATTCTAAAACTTTCTGACTCTTAACATCTAAATTGTTATAATCATATCTTAAAAATGAAGCAAGGAATTGTAATATATGATCAAACGAACTTTCAAGTGCAGTTCAATCTTTATTGTGATGAATTGCTTCATTTGAAGATATGAGCTCCCTCCCTCCGTGATACATGAAGATCCCAGATATACAAAGAGTTTTGTATCATATCGTTAACTTGATACTAAAAAATGAGCTACGTCAAAGCGCCAACATAAGGCAGTCATACCTGAATTACGTCACTAAACCATTTTATAAAAATCTTAAAAATAAGTTCGAAGTTACCAAGTAAGAGAGCCGTGGTAGCTCATTGGTTAGCGCTCGCTGTAAATATAACAGAACGCGAGTAACCCGGGTTCGATCCCCACCGGCACCAATGAAATTGTTAATTGCAATTTTAAGTGCTGATTTACCACGTGCTTGGCGGTGAAGGAAAACATCGTGAGGAAACCTGCATGTCTGAGGAATAAGAAAAAAAAATATTTCGAATACACGTGAAGTTCGTCAACACACATTTGGGCAGCGCGGCGGACACTTCCTTGCTCTAAACCCTCTCAGAAATGAGGGGAAGCCTGAGCCCAGCAGTGGGACGTATATAGGCTGTAACTTTACTTTACTTTACTTTACCAAGTAGAGAGACTACATTGTTATAATCATATCTTCAAATGAAGCAAGTCTACATAATAATGATCGAACTTTACTTGGAAGTTCGTTTGATCATATATTACCTAGTAATGATATTAAGAAAGATATCATTACTAAAATATATCATCTGTTTTTTTAAGTATATTCAATGTTCTTTTTTATGTTTTTAATGTTTTTTTTAAGTTCTTAATGCAAATACATGAATACAAGTTTTAAATTGCAATGTTAATAAAACGTTCCTAAAATATCCTATTAAATAATTAAAATAAAGATATTGATTAACTTGCAAACTTCCGCTAACTAAATACAATGATGTGCCTTACCTGGATTGAAGAGCACCTCCCGCCCTCCTTCAATTGCGTGCACTAATCCCAGCACCACTACTCCCAACACAACTCCTCCCAACACAACTACTCCCAACGCAACTACTCCCAACACAACTACTCCCAACAATACTATTCAAGGAAATACACACCATCGACGATAATACGACACGTGTTTCGCCTCTACACGAGGCATCCTCAGGTGATGTAGACTCTGCGGCGGCTGACCGCTAATCTTGTCTTTCCTAGAATAGTGGTGTTGGTATCGTTGGTGCAAAGTAACTATTAATATCTTAATCAAATTTTAATCTTTTGAAATGCTCTATTGTATAATAGCAGTTATGGGGATACAACTTACGTGGGAGGTATCGATACATATTAGGGTTTTTATAAAAATTATCTATTTTATGACGGTTTTATTTCGCTTTCTTTTCTAAACCAACTTCCCAATGAGCGAGGGATTTGCAACTTTAAACAAATCTTAGAACTGCAAGAAAATGCAATATAAACTCGCTCTATTATCTGTCAGTTTATTTGCTTATCTTTCCGTACAAATGCTACAATAGGTATTTAAATAACTTTCCCATGAGAAAAATACTTACACTTTAAACATAACCCAGAACTGAAAAATGTTAAAATAGGTTGCAATCTTGAGTTATACAAATTTAAAAAAATTAAATCTCGTTAGGCTATGAACGCCAAGTGGTAGTAGCGTAAGAGAGTCAATCATCTCATATCGTGGTTGTTGTGACGGGTGATTTTAGAAACCGTCCGCAAGATCTCATAGCTTCTAATAGATGACATTAAAACCATATGGCATCAATAAACTAATTGTACCACCCATATCTCAGACTGACACAAACAGCAATGGTGCATTTGGTACGGCGATTACTTATCCATTAGTCAAGAGTGACAACTATGGCAAACATCTTTTTATGAAAAAAAAATATAGACATAAGACCCATATTCAGCTGCAGTAGTATTTGATAAAAAAAACTAAAACAGTATCATTTTAAATGCATTTGCTTCTATTTCATCAACGTACGTATGTAAGAATATCCACTAGCCCGTATCTTCCAAAGAGTGTCGTAAGAGGCAGCAGAGAAACTGAAACGATAGATGGGTATTAGCTTCTTCCTATCAACAACTAAAAAGTACAGCAGGAGCTAAACCGCCTGCTACGCGTGGTGATTATGACAAATTTTCCCCATTATATGGCAGTCTGTGGTGGAAGCCTATGCTCAGCAGTAAATTTTTGTAAGGTTTTAATGGAAGGATATTTCATCCAGTTAACACTTCTATATATAGCGGAGGTGTGAGTGCTCCTCTCCTTTTCATCGACAAAGTGGAAATTCATTTTCTTTGTTTAGTACGATAGCGGCAATGTTAGTAAAAGGAGATGCTTGCCATAGTCTAATAACATCCATCAACCTATTGTCTATAATATGCGTCATAAGAGGAGACTATGAAAAATGCCAGAAAAATGTAACGGCTATCAATAGAGAATAATCCTATAATGTGATAACATTTGCATGTTAAATTATGACGAGAACAAATGTAGTGGGTTACGTGGAAACGATTCGTGTATTTTAATTTTGTTCGAGGGTATATTTGTAAGTATTTATCCTTCTTTTGACCTCACATCCCTTACGTACACACTGAAAGGGAAAAGGGGGGAGTCTAGAAGGTGACGAGATTCTTTCGATCAATGAGACGCGCGCCCGACCGAGGTGCATTGGTGCGAAAGCCGAAGCAATATAGGCTCGCGCACTGCCCTCGAGCGGTCTCTTGCTTCGCGCCCCTAGTCTGAACCGCACCACCTGGAGCAGTCGCGCTCCAGAAGTAACCGCCTCACATGGTGTGAGATATCGTCGCGCACCGCTCTCTTCCTTCGTACCACTGGCCTGGATCGCATCTCTGGGGCGCCCCAGAAGAACCCAACTCACGTCGCATCACCGCAACGGAAGCATCGTCCGCCGCATCAGAATCACACCCCGGTAAGTGTGTTTTCTCGTAATTTTGTTCCTACTTGAGCATTTTGTTTGTTAGTTAACCCGCCCCATTTTATTTCTCCTAATGTGATCAAGTAGAATTCCATCCTAACCTTGGCAAGCAATAGATTTGGAAGAGCGAGTGCATTGTCCAAGGTGCCGAGTGCCACGTCCGCCATCTTGTTGAGGAATAAGAAGCCAACTGCGCATGCAGTCCACCTAGTACAACATCTCGCACATTAGGGTCAAGGCTCAACCTGGGAATCGAACTCGGGAACCCTTAGGCCCGCCGCCCAACCAGTAGTTGTCTAACAGTTACAGCTACACTTAACATTTAACAGGCTCTGTGTTCATTTATAGTTCCTCCTTTTATTAAAAAAAACTTTGTTTTATAAAAAAATCTATTAATAAAGTCATTTACAAACGTTATTTCCCACACAAGCCCCTGACGTCGCAAGCCGCTTTACTTTAATGTAGTCCATTCACTAAGGTACCGCTTCAATTAAAGTTTTTCCGTTTCCAAAATACGATTCCCAGATGAAATGTTATCGTATTCTACTTAGTTATAAATCTTATAAACAAAGTATTAAAATGTATTTTAGGTTATTATATATTATTACATATTTTATATTAATTACAAAATACAAGTATATCTATCTATGTATCTAGGTCTATATAATCTATGTATTTAGGTACTAGAATATTGAAGTAAATTTCAACTAAGTTTTGTGATAAATTACTTGGGTATTACTTACGTAGTTAAATTATTACATAATTTATTTTAGTTATAAGTACCTATTTAACAAAAAAATTAAAGTAAATTCTCCTGTCATTATTCTACGGTAACTTAAAAAATGATATAGCTGAATCTTATTGTTTGTACTAAGCATCCATCCATGCACCAATTATAGTAAGAAGAAGGAATGACGTTTTTTCAATTATAATTTATCATGTAGGTATATAGGTAATATAATATACATGATATTATTTTTAAATTACATTAATGCTTTTAAAACTGTTTTACTTTACAATTAAATAAACTAAATACTATTTCAACAACTATTTATAAAAAATATTTACGTCAACAGCGTTAAAAAACTTTAACGTTCACTCACCTAGCCCTTTGATCCCCATAAAATTCCCATGCAGTCACATGCATCCGTCAAATCCTGAGTGGTCGCATGCGACCGCACCCACCCACAACACTTTAAACCATTAAAACTTATATTTAGAGACTACTTTTCCATGAAGGAGTTTGGCATAATAGAATTAATACAGAATTCTTTATCCTGCGGTCTAAAGAAAAGTCAGTTACTCTATGTATTTTTATTTTCATTCTACTGTCAATTTACGACATACTAAACCATAAAACACAGCACTTTAAACCATATAATCTTATATTCTTAGACTACTTTTCTATAAAAATATTTAGTTATTATACTCTAAAATTTGCCTATCCTGTGGTCTAAACAAATTAATTACTCTGTGGATTTTTATTTTTAACCTACCGTAAAATTGCGCTATTTTCGTATGGTCGGCAAATGTCGTAAATTGACAGTAGAATAAAAATAAAAATACATAAATTAACTGACTTTTGTTTAAACCACAGGATAGGAAATGTGCTATAGATACTATAATGCCAAACATCTAGAACGATGGTCCCTAAATATTAGTACTTATGGGCTAAAGTGCTGTGGATGGGTGCGGTCGAATACGACCGCTTGAACTTTGACGGAACATCGCCTTGGTCAGATCCGACCTTATGCCCATTGAAAGGCTCGAATGCGCTAGTCTCGACTGCGTATGTCGTCCGGGACGCCTGGCGACTGTAGGTAATTATTTCACGCAGGTGGCAAGAGTGACAGAGGGCTGCCTTAAGAAACTATTCTGTTATTACATTATAAATTAAATGTTAGTAAGCCATATAAATGGAATAAAATAAATGTGATATTGTGGTGATTAATTTGTGATCACAGGCATAAATTCCAATTAAATAATTAAGGCATGGAACAATTTTTTATAAGCCATATACATATTTGTTTCGCACAAGTCTCTATTGTTAAAATTCACTATATTGCACTAATCAATTAGTTATTGGACACCGATCCGTCAACAATATCGTCATTATAACCATATTTCATCTTGCTAATGGCCTTGGATTCCGTCTGAGTAGGTACTACCTTAATACAAATTTCTGTCGACAAATAGCATCGAAGTATTCTGGTCTATAAAGCATAGAGAGCTAGTATAATTTCAGGCTATGAAGCATTCCATCTTAACCATTAAAGGGTTATCGCATTCCATGGACACCTGCCCGTGGAATGCTGTTACCATAAAGTGGTGTAAGTTCTTTTGTCACTTAAATTATTTAAAAACTATTTTTTACGTGTGACTTCGTCCGCACCAAATTACACTTCTTTTTTTCCATTATTTCAAACGCTTTGTTCGTTCCAACGAAAAACAAAAATAAATAATATACTTTGAGTAATAAACTTCTACTTTTTGAAGACGGTAAAATTTACCATAAACTTTTAACAAAAAACGGTAGAAGGCTATACTTTTTTTTTATAGGATAGGGTGACAAACGAACACACAGTCCACCTGATGGTAAGTGGTTGCTGTGGCCCATAGACATCTACATCTATCCTCGGCTACGAATCAAAATGCAGATGCGTTGTCACTCGTAAGGACCAAGATGGAATGCCTCGCTTCCAGTAAAAAGGGTCTCCGGTTCTCTACACTCACCATACGAAATACAGCAGCATTAAGCTACTATTTCACGCTGGTATTCTGTGAGAGCGTGGTCCTTCCCGGGTCGAACCGACCCATTCGTGCTACAACTATACTACTAATATAACTGCAGCATGGCTCTACCACGTATAAATACTTACACGTATAATACTTTCATATCTTTTGTCGTATCCTTTCTAAATTGCAACGTTCGTAGGAAGCAATTTGCACTTTAACCTCGAGAACAAGCCACGATGTGATTAATGTTGAGTAATATACGTAAAAATTTTATCTTCTGGTGGTTGTAGAAGGTATAAAACTTTTTTTTCACCAACGATTTTAACGTAGAGTAAATCTTGATCTAAAACATGGATATTTTATATGCTTGTATTTCCTTTATTTGCATGTTTTGGCCTTATTTGGCATGACTGCCTTAACACGTTTATAATATACTTTTTGATCGACTTAAAAAACGTAGGATTCTCAATTCGTTGACCCATCTTTTTTTATACATGTTTGAGCAAAACTTCTTTGTTTATAAACTGATTTTATCCTTGTCATTTGTTATCCTGTACTTGCTTGTTGTTCTTGATGCAATTAACTTAAAGTAGTAAAGATATAAATAAAAACAAATTAAAATCGATTTCAAAATTTTTATAGAGTCTCTATCGCCTATGATTATCTGCAACCTTGCTGACCTTTTAAAAATAAGTGGGCTTCTTGAAGGTCATTAAGTCTTATTAGTCCAGAAAAACTACTGGCGGAAATAAATTCCACACGATCGAGCGAAGCCAAAAAATCCGCATAAATTGCATGGTAGTGTGGCACCAATCGGAGAGATGAGAAGGATGGAATTTTGAGATCTGTTGTGGTGTACGATGATGAAGTTCAGAATCTGGAATTAATTCTTACGATTCCTCTGAGAACTTTGATCCTTTGGACTATGTCGGTTGCTCTTGTTCTACTGATGATTAACACATCTTGCTCCGCATCTACATTATTAAGTGCCCGTTCCTTAATTTTGAGCTGTTTTTATTTGTTATTCCATTTTCCACAGCAGCTCATGTTTCCATCGTGCTGGCTAACATATTAAATTAAATTTATAGCAATTATATTTGTCCAAAGACCGCCAAATGCCACACCTGCCGTTTGGTTTTGGTTTATAATGAACAAGGCTAATACAGTCCACCTAATTGTTCAACCCGCAATACCATTCGTCATTTGCGCACCCGTATTTTTGTGGTCATCCGTCCCAGATTCAAACCAGAGACCTATCGCCCAACCAAACTCTATGTTGACGAATTTATTAAATTTTTCATGATATTCTTTTTTTTTCAATATTTTATATGGCCTTGGTTTGCCTTTCTTTAAAAAAAGCAGTGATTGCATGGAAAATTATGGTAAGCTTCGCCACAAGGATGCTCGTAATTGTTCATAAATCTTAGTTATATTAACTAGTCTTAGTTTATTTCCAGTGCCAGTCAACATCCACTTCCGCGTGATCACTGCAAGATCCGTATCAGGCAACTGAATCACAAATTTATCCTGAGAATCTATATTGCAGACATGATAAACTATTTTAATGTCTGTCAATTCTTCGTGTTTTGGACACGATCCTATCGTATCGTAATTGATTTCTGACACGAATTTATTATTTATAACTGTAAAAAAATTGCACTGTCTCAAATTAACGAAGACTTTTTTTACTGCCAATGAATGGTATTGTGGACGTAGAAGGAAAAGGGGAGATCTCCCGCAAGGTCTCTCCGAAGGTGTTCTGCCCGGGGAGCGGCCAACACTTCGTGTGTTAGTTCGGAGCTGTTCCATATATGCTGTTTATGATTCGGAATGTTGATAGCGTGATTTAAGCTTCGGTGTGTTTCTCTTGCGGCGCGATGACAGCACCGCCACATCACCCCCCTGCTCAGGCCGGAGATCTATAGTGCAGTCCGATTGCCGGTGTGTCCTTTTAATGCCGGTGGGGAATGCATGCTGTGTGCGTAAGGGCAAGTGACACCGGTGCGAATAATATGCCGATGTGTAATGCATGCCGTACTACGCACTGGCAAGTGATGCCGGTGAAAACGATGTACCGGAGCAAGTGCCAGAAGTCTGCCTTATAAATCTGCGGTGAGTCGAGATGAAGACAAGTTGGACTGGCTTGCAGGAACTGAAGACTGCAGAAGACGATTCTCAATAGTGAATGGTGGGAGTTCTTGAGGATAATAACGAAGGCTTGAAGTTGTGGTTTCCGAAGGTTGTTGGTTGCGTGTTCAGATCACGTTGGGTGTTCACCACTGTGGCCATGGAAGGAAAAGGGGAGATCTCCCGCCAGGCAAGGTGTTCTGCCCGGGGAGCGGCCAACACTCCGTATGATAGTTCGGAAATGTTCTATATATGCTGTTTATGATTCGGAATTTTGATAGCGTGATTTAAGCTTCGGTGTGTTTCGCTTGCGGCGCGACGACAGCGCCGCCACAGTATAATCACGTCAGTAGCCCAGTGTTGTATAAATACGTTAATGAGAGCCTGTTTGATTACCATGCGCGCGCTCTTACTCACAGCGACACTTTAAATACGCTTAGCGGATGTTTAGTCCCAAGGATTGGTATGGCATCTTACAAAATATATTTAAATACCCCCTAAATATCATAGATAAAAATGAAGTCTTAGACAGTAATTAAGGTTGTGTTTTTGATTTCGATATTTAAAGTGTCTGGCAGTAAATACTGCTGACAAAAGGCAGTTTTATTTTCTAATAGTTTACAATACTCCCTACAATATACGTAAGAATCCATACTTAGACTTTAAGTATAGCGAATACAATTTTTACGTTAAAAGAAAGAAACCATTTAAATAATAATTCCGCGTCCTGCGACACTCGTAAATTATAATAATAATAATAATAATAATTTCTTTATTTGACACTTATAATTTCATACAACATCATTGAGCCCTGACTCCCAAACTAGGATACCCTGTATTTCAGGAATCAGTTCCTTCCCATTCAGTAACTCTTTGTGTCAAAATACATTAGAGAAATGTTGATATATATTTAATACACAGTTAACACTCTGTACGTGTGTGTGTGTGTGTGTGTGTGTGTGTGTGTGTGTGTGTGTGTGTGTGTGTGTGTGTGTGTGTGTGTGTGTGAGAGAGAGTGTGAGTGTATGTGTGTGAGTAAGTAGCGTGTTTGTTGCACTGCACATAAAGTTATTCATATGGAGCTGTTAAATTTTCGCATTTATCATAGTCACATTCTTTAAGCCAATTATATAACATACTTTTAAATGCATGATTTGAAGCCTTTCTTGTGCACACTGTTTTATTTAGAATATTATATAACTTGGGAGCTACGTAATTATAATTCCTTTTGCCGAATATGGATTTAACTTTGGGGATATTTATACGTACAGTTCTTTTTGAATTTAGTATTTGCGGAACACTACATCTATGATAGCGTCTAAGACATTGACATATAAATAATTTGCGAACACTTAGTACATCAGTTAACTTATATACCATTTCTGTCGAATATCTATAAGGAAGTGAAAGTACTACTTTTAGTACAGCCCTTTGAGCCCGCTCTAATTCTATAAGATGTGTTTTAGCAGCGCATCCCCAAGAACATATGCAATAACTGATAACGCTCTGGCACAACGCTTCGCAAATTATAAGTAAATAATTGTTTTATCAGCACTCGTGAGCCGCAAAACCGATACAACCTTATTCATGTTAATAACTGCTTATAAAGCTCATAAAATAATACTTAAATTCATTGCAAAGTTTTCATTTAAACGAGCTTGTTAATGTTAACAGAGTTAATAAGGCCAGATTACGAGATTGTTTTAGTCTCTAGATGACTATCGATTATTATATTTAACAACTTCTCATCAGGCCCTCACGACACGTCACATACTTAGTGTGAGGCATACAGGATTACTCACTATTTTGGTTTGTATACTCCAGCTTAGTTGATGTGATTAGATCATAGATTATGACCGACGAAATATATACGCCCGACGAAAATAGAGGTATAAATTTGTAGTGTGTATGCATCTGTATGTTTGTCTCTGGCATCATAGCTCCTGAACGGATGAACTGATGTTGATTAAGTTTTCGTTCGAAAGGTGTCTTAATAAAGAGTGTTTTTAGCTTTGTTTCAAGAAAAACTGCTTAACCAATTAAAAATCATCAGCTCTTTTTTCGGGGGTCTTTATATTTTTAATTTAAGTTATTTACTTTCTTTTTTTTACTTATGTTTTATATTATAATCTCTACAATCTTAAGCTGTATAAATATTTTTTTCACTTTTTCATCAACTTTGACGTTTTTTTAACACGATATAAATCACATTGTACTATTGAAAGTTTGAAACATTTTCATTTATTTTCATGTACGATGTTTACTCGTGTGCAATAGTATTTGCAAACATAGACGGATTTAGGTCAGCATCAAAGGGAAACTGACACGAGAATAGTTTTTCGTTATAGCCTGAAAAACATTATAATAACTTTCAGTTACTAACTCCAAAAATGGGTTCCTTCTATTATTTACAGGCTTCGTGGAATCAACATAACTTTGATTTTGAATGAAACAAATTTTACGGATCGCATTTAACTTATCTTATTTTAGTTTGTGACGTTTCAGCAAAGATTTAACTATTTGAATCTTTGCGTTTCAGGTGTTAGATTGTAACTATGGTCACGGAAGACACGCACATGAAGTGTTTGACGTCCCTATGTCATGGTTAACCTTCCCCGGTTAAACTATTGATATTAATTTTTCGTCCAATCTACGCAGAACTAGGCACAGTATCTTAAAATCTTTCATTTGTATGATTGGGAGTAGATTTAATTTAATTAATAATAGGAATGCTACAGGTTACAGAGGGAAACAAATCAGAAGATGTTCCAACGACCTTTTGCTATTTAAAGCTTTTTTTTAAATTACTCTGACAGATCAACACATGATAAGCTTTAGTCACTAATTATTAATGCACTTTAAAGGATAATTGAAAAACCCTTATACCGCTAAATAACCTAAAAAGATAAATTATATTCACACAAAAAAATTATAACAATTTTATAATAAAACACTATACTAAAACACTAATAAAATACTGAAAAATCCAAAAATGAACACAACATCCAAATTATAATGGCGTAGGAAATAAACGTAGAATATAAATTAATATCCATAGACTAACTGTTTTTTTATTCACTAAATGATAGAAAATTTCATATTGATTCTATAATGCCAAACCTCTTCACAGAATAGTAGTCTCTAAACATAAGTATTTATGAGTTAAAGTGCAGTGGTGGGTGCGGTCAAGTTTGACCTCTTGAACTTTGAGTATATTGTTTGAATACTCAAAGCTCTTGAATTTTGACGGAATATCGAAGCGGTCAAATTTAGACGCATGGCGTTTGAGAGGTTAAGTTGCTGCAATGAAGGCCACGGGTTCTAATCCCCCGTAGAACAGATATTTATATAGCATCCACGATACAGGAGAAAATTCTAATGTAGTATCACATCAAAGATGGTAAAATTAATTTGCTATGACACACGTCATTACGCGGATATCATAAATAATCTTGCAGGTTATCGTTCTTTAACATAATACCAAAAATAATTTAATTGACACTTTTTGTTTGTTTCAGGTATGTCCCGAAGTCTTACTAGTGCTGAAAATTTACAAAAGTCCGTCATCTTTCCCAATTACCGTACGATGTGTGAAACTTTTGTAGCTTCTGACTGATAGCTGGGTAATCAATTCAAGCAATTACCTGGCCTTAAATTTTCACTGATAAATTATAATTAAACGGCAGAAGGCTTAAAACTAAGGATTAAAACAGTTGAACTAAAAAGGCTTAAGTTTGAATCCACCATTTGACCACTATGGTAAACTGATCATAGAACAAACGTTTTAACTTTAGAGTGATTAACGGGAGTATAATTAATATTAATTTAGCGTTACTAATATAACTTTTATAAAATATGAAATTTTTTATATAACAACGGAATAATAAATTATATTAACGATGTTGTCTAAGATACAAACATCTCTAAAGTTTCTAAACATTTCGAGAACTCCTAATTTATCCAGTTAACCTGCTTGCCAAGGTTTGTGCACACGTACACTATACGTGAGTCTAATACTAATACCATGGGCGGTGTTTCTTCGAGTATTAAGTACAAATTATTCGTTACAGCTAAGCATATATGCTCTCTTGACGGTACAAGAGCCTTATTGGAATTTACAATTAGTTTACATGTGCTTAATGTAGCTTAAGCTCCGACTTTAATCCTGTTGAACTAGCACTAATCATATTAATACCCCGATATTAGATGTTAATTTAATGTTCTGTGAAAGAATTCGATCATTTGTGATTTTATATTTAAAATGTAAAAGTAAGCCATCGAGTATTTATCTTTTTATTTGAAGAGACGATTTACCATAATCACAAATAGTGTCTACATGGAAATATTTGCCGATAAATAGAAACAAAAACATAAATAGACGTCAGCGTAAAACTCGAAAATTTTACAAATAGTTTATAGAATCCAGCGCCAAGACAGCTGCATGAAAGCGACGTCTTTTAAGGTTCCGTAGTTTAAGAACAAGGAACCCTTATAGTTTCGCCATTTTTGTTTGTCCGATCGTCCGTCCGCGGTTTTATTCAGAGAACCTAGGTGCTACAAATCCAATTTCGCACAGTTATAGATGTTAATCACAAACACAAAACTGTCAATCTTTAAAAAAATATTTTTATTTTGGTTACCCCCCATACAGGTAAATAGAGGACGTTTTTTTTTTACCCGTCTATTCCATCGTGTGGTGCATCGTTGGACAGGTCTTTTAAAAACACTGGGGGTATATAGGAAGAACTTCTATTCGATTAAGGCATTCGTTTGCGAAATATTTGGCCAAATGGATTTAAAGTGGGATTTTTCATTAGTGTAATGTGTTCCCCCCCCCCCCTTTACTATAATTTGGAAGCTTTATTACGAAGATTTTTTTAATATCTACTGTTTTAGAATCCATCACACCGTCATGTCTTATGAAAAACCCACGCCGGCGAGGTCGCGTATTGTCTATCAAAATAAAGGTAAGTAAATGTTTTTTACGCGTACACTATTCATTTACAACTTTCTACAGGCTTTATTGTCGGATAAGGGTCAATAATAAAAAGGTAATAATTGTCTCCTTGTACGAGATATTATTACAATGTAGATGTTTGAAGACTGGGTTGTGAATGAAGAACTATTTTTCAATTTTAAGACCATGTTTATTTAAAACAATTAAAGTAATTTTGGTTCTTTAATTACTTTTTTGTTCTATTCTTAATCAACTAACACTTCATGTATTATAAACAGTACTGAACAATAATGGATCTTCCCATAGAGGTCTATTGTAAAACCTGGCAAAAGTTTCAGAATTATTTGACCAACCCGCAGTCCTCCTTATAAGATCCATATTGAAACCTGCCTTGTTTGCGGCTTAAGTCACAGCATGTCGAGTGCTGTGTGCTGTAAAAATAGACATATTTATTCCTTCCTTACTCGGAGTGGTTTTAACCTATCGGCCTAATGCCTGTAATGAAGCCGCTCGATATGGTTTTTTAAATGTTAAGTATAATTGTTCAGTGTTGATTGTGTCTGAAAAGTTCTTTTCTCCTAATATACGATGGTAATGTATTCACTTGGCAAATTTCTAATTTAAATGTATCAATTTAATGATGTAGAATCGTTTGAAGTATTTTTATTAGAAGTTTTTACAAAATCAGAAATTTTAACCTGTAACCCGGAGGAATTAATTTTAATATTTTGTAACTTAACATGTGATAGGTTTTGTACCCTATGGCCTATTATAAGTGCTAAAACAGTGACAATTTTTTTGGTTAATAGTTCAATCTCAATCAACTCATTTGAATACTGCATATTTGACTCGGAGTGACCGTTGCACATGTGAAAATGGAGGTCGCGGAGGAGGGCGCGCCATGTGTTCTGGTGCGCCTTACCAGAGAAAGAGAAGGGAGAGGAGTAATCCTCTCCCAAGGAGGGGCTGCTACGAGGCGGCCAGCGCTGGAGGGGCTGCAGATGTATGCGAAAGCGTACCCGTGGCCCTGCCAATATACGAAAAAGGTGGAACACTATTGGGTTATAGATGGTGCGAGTCTGACATAACCCGTCCTTATCTGCGCGAGGCAGGTATGCGTGGCCTAATAAAACAAGCAATAACAGACATTCATATTATAGCATTATATAGAGCACCTAATACTAATAAACTATCTTTTATAGAATAATTAAAACTACTATCCCAAAAATATGAATTATAGGCTAGAATACACGCGGCACAGAAACAAAACAAACAAACTAATAAATTTAGCGAAAAACAAATCTAGAAAAAATTAAATTTTAAATTGTAAAGGAGATTGTAGGAAGATCTGGGAAATCGTTAATGGTTGGTTGGGAAAGAATAATAATAATTTAGATAGTGTTATTATGAAATAATTAGGTAAGACAGATATGGTGACTAATATATATTCAAATTTCGTTAAAACATTTACAGAGGAAATTGGGAAAATAAAACATTATTATAATTTTTAGATCGTACCACTTATGTAAACACGAGTAACGTATATTTCCGTTACAAAGCAGTATCATCGAACGAAATTGAAAATAATTATAGATAAATTAGACTTTCATAAATCACCGGATGTAGATAAAATAAGAGTAATGGATTTAAAGTATGTCCGTGCAAAACGGTGCATATCCAAATTACTTAAAAAAGGCAATTATTCGTCCAATATTTAAACAAGGTAATCGTTTATAATATTTAAATTATAGGCCGATTGAATAAAATAGTTGAAAAAATAATAGTTAAGCAATATAGTACATTTTTGGAAAGAAATCATATAATATCTTGATTTGGCGATGATGTTAATGATAAACTAAACAATAAAAATTATGTCGTTGTATTGTTCATCAATTTCAAAAAAGCGCTCAACACGTTGGATCACGAAATGCTTCTTTAAGCAATACAAGAGTGTGGGATTCGAGGCCCAATGAACAAATCGAAAAATACACACTATGATCAACGGAACGACTGGGGAAGAAGCCAACGTAACACTGGGTGTGCCAACCGGCTCCGTATTCGGACCTGTTGGGTATATCATGCACGTGAATAACATTGATAACATTGTAAAACATTGTTGCACATACATGTACGCCGATGACACGTGTCTGATGTACGCTGACAGGGATGTTAAAATTATTGAGGAGAGGTTGCAGGATGATTTCATTAGTATTCTAAAATGGGCACATGACAACGGCATTATACTTAACGTATCTAAAACTAAGTGTATGCTTCTACACTCTCCTTATATGAGTAAACCTGGTGAGGAAATTAACATCATTGGTCATTCGTACGAGTGCTTACATAATAAACTGGAACAATGCGAATGTAAAACCATAGGAGTTGTGAATAGTTATAAGTACTTAGGACTAACGATAGACTGTAGTTTTTGTTGGAAATTACATATTAACATTGTCTGTGATAGGTTAAGATCCATATTATCTTGGCTTAATAACTTAAAACTTACAATAAGCAGGTCAATTTTATATATGCTTTACTATGCACTAGCTGATTCAGCCCTGAGATATGGACTAATTGCATATGGACGTACTTTTCAAACATATATTACGACGAAATAATACTAGTTTTTACGGAATTTATCGCGTATATTCACGGGCGGGACTATCAGTCCCCGCCCGTGACCATGAGTGCTGTAAAGCGTTCGAAACGTCGGGTATTTAAAAAGTTAAATATACGCTATAAATTCCGTAAAAACTAGTATTATTTCAATGTATAGTGTTCGCGTAAATATAAGACATCATTATACATATATTACGACGGACGGAAATTATAATAATTTACGTATATAGGCTGTAACTTTAGTGTTTTAGTATATTGTTTTATTTTAAAATTGTAAAGAAAGTTTTGTGAGAACATAATTTATCTTTTTATGTAAATAAATCCGAGTAATATATATAGAAATAATTGTGATTTTCACGCTGCCGACATCCTCTTGGTATGTTATTTTTTTGTTATCAAAATACAATAAAATCTTTTTGTAATGAAGTAAAACCTAACTTTTGTTTAGATCACAGGATAGAGAATTTTATATAGGTTTTATAATGCCAAATTTCTTCATAGGTAAGTAGTCTCTAAATATAAGTTTCGATGGTCTAAAATGCTGTGGGTGAGTGACTCGCATGCGACCGCTCGGGATAAGCCGAACGCATGCAACTGCATGGGATTTTTATGGGGATTGTAGGGTTAAATTCACAGTTACTTACTTAATCTTGAGGCATAGTACAAAATATAAAGCGAAAGACGACGCATTATTAATTCTATGATAATATACAGTATTCATTCTAAAAGCCTCCACGTGATGTGCACGTGTGACTGCAGCAGAGTAGTGCAAGCACTTGGTGGCAGAAATAGGTCACAAGGAAAAACCTAACCCGGCGGACTCGGAAGAAAAGTAGACCTGTATCACATTTAAAAATAATAATATAATGGCTAATTTATCTATAATTTTTTTTCAATTTCGTTCGATGATAGTGCTTTGTAACGGAAAGATACGTTACTCGTGTTTACATAAATGGTAATTACAATAATGTTTTATTTTCCCAATTTCCTCTGTAAATGTTTTAATGAAAATGAACATATATTAGTCACCGTATTTGTCTTTCCTAAATATTTCATAATAACACTATCTAAATTATTATTATTCTTTCCCAACCAACCATTATCGATTTCCCAGATCTTCCTACAATCTCCTTTACAATTTAAAATTTAATTTTTTCTAGATTTGTTTTTCGCTAAATTTATTAGTTTGTTTGTTTTTTTTTCTGTGCCGCGTGTATTCTTTTAAAAATAATATTTCGATTAGATGCTTAGCTATCAACAGGCATTTCATCATTAAAAAAATTAAGTCGAACAAGGCTTTCTCTGCAACCGCAACGTTACGTGATTATTAGACATTATTTGATCTGATTATTAGTTATATTCAAAGATTACACAGACTTATCAACTAAATTACACAATCTCTAAGTAAATTATTATTTGTTTTTCATTATAATTTTTTAATTGAAATAATGTCCACCAGACCAAATTTGTGCAGGTATATATGCAAGCATAGATGCACTCTCTATTCCCTCACTCTCATATTCCTGGTATCGTAAACTGACACGATTGGAAAGAAATCAGGCACAGGACCAACAGCTTCACGTGCTTTCAGAGGCATGAGGTTGAAACGCCGCCAACTTCCGCTGCTACTGGGAAGTTTTGACAAAAATAAACTGATTTTCGGTCCGACCCAGGATTAGAATCCGTCCCGGATTCGAATTCTGGGTCGGTCGATTGACAACCGCGCTTAACCAAACAATGGGGCCGTATAAAAATAAGAACTAAAACCGAGCACGACTTATATTGATCGTGTACTTGAATTAAAAATAACAACGTTTGTTCTCATCTACAAAGTAGCATTTACCAAAAAAAGACAATGGTACGTTATAAAACAATGTTTTGGTTCATATTGTTATGTAACTCTTAATAGGCAAAAATTACTCAAACGTATTTTCCGTAAATATACGGATTTTTTTATTAAGAGGGGACTACAACTATAAGATTCTTAAGTTTGTTTTACTGTAAAAGCGCTAAAATGATTCTGTTCTTACTTTAACTACTTAATTCAAAGACTTCCAAGTTAATCTGCATAATAAGGACTAAACATTCGTTTACAGTAGTTACACAGTAAATTAAGGTGCGGCTGGGGTGGACGTAGGGCCACCTCAAAGCCGCGTACAATTTAATGATATAAAATATAATGATCTACACGTGGCATATGGGATATGAAATGGGAATAATTTTGTATAGTGAGATATTTTACACGATTCATTATTAACTCACAGTGTAGTAGATTCCGACACAAAGCCTCTTGAGAATGCACAGGAGTCGATACAATGGAATAATTTATGTAAATGTATGTTTAGCTACGCAATAAACGGGATTGGTTTGCTAATACACCTACTGACACTGTAGTGTTAAATACATAAGTTGAATTAAACGCGATAAAATCCGTAAATAATAGTTTTATTCAATTTTAATTATATATTGTAAATCAAGTTAGAGCGAAAACCGGCAAGATACTTGGAATGGTAAAATATACATTACACCCTAACGTTATGCTGAAAATAGGCATTTGTAATCCAAAAGCGTGGATAACAAACGATGAAGTAACGGCACAAAGGACAATTGTATAAAGCGTAGCTTTTGAAGTAGCGTTTAGCGATGACGCGCGGTCACTTAATAGGCTTACTTGGGGGCTGGGAATGCAGAGATCTAATTGATAATTTAACTAGGTTTTAAAATGTTATGTGTGGATTTTTCTCTGCGTTTACTTAGTAGAGTCACGCTGCAGCTATATTATGGTTATAGCACGATTAGGTTGGATTGCCGGAGCAGGAAACGCACTCAAAATAAAAAAACCAGCGTAATAAAGCAGCTTAATACTTCCATGCTTCGTATGTTGAGTGTAGAAAACCGGAGATTCTTTGTAATGAGAATGTGGCATTCCATCTTAGCCTTCAAGGGTGCATTTCGATTCTTAATTGAGGATAAAAGGAGATGACAGTACACTAATGAAAAATCCTACTTTAAAGCCATTTGGCCAAATATTTCGCAAACGAATGCCTTAATCGAATAGAAGTTCTTCCTATATACCCCCAGTGTTTTTAAAAGACCTGTCCAACGATGCACCACACGATGGAATAGACGGGTAAAAAAAAAACGTCCTCTATTTACCTGTATGGGGGGTAACCAAAATAAAAATATTTTTTTAAAGATTGACAGTTTTGTGTTTGTGATTAACATCTATAACTGTGCGAAATTGGATTTGTAGCACCTAGGTTCTCTGAATAAAACCGCGGAAGGACGATCGGACAAACAAAAATGGCGAAACTATAAGGGTTCCTTGTTCTTAAACTACGGAACCTTAAAAGACGTCGCTTTCATGCAGCTGTCTTGGCGCTGGATTCTATAAACTATTTGTAAAATTTTCGAGTTTTACGCTGACGTCTATTTATGTTTTTGTTTCTATTTATCGGCAAATATTTCCATGTAGACACTATTTGTGATTATGGTAAATCGTCTCTTCAAATAAAAAGATAAATACTCGATGGCTTACTTTTACATTTTAAATATAAAATCACAAATGATCGAATTCTTTCACAGAACATTAAATTAACATCTAATATCGGGGTATTAATATGATTAGTGCTAGTTCAACAGGATTAAAGTCGGAGCTTAAGCTACATTAAGCACATGTAAACTAATTGTAAATTCCAATAAGGCTCTTGTACCATATATGCTTAGCTGTAACGAATAATTTGTACTTAATACTCGAAGAAACACCGCCCATGGTATTAGTATTAGACTCACGTATAGTGTACGTGTGCACAAACCTTGGCAAGCAGGTTAACTGGATAAATTAGGAGTTCTCGAAATGTTTAGAATTTTTAGAGATGTTTGTATCTTAGACAACATCGTTAATATAATTTATTATTCCGTTGTTATATAAAAAATTTCATATTTTATAAAAGTTATATTAGTAACGCTAAATTAATATTAATTATACTCCCGTTAATCACTCTAAAGTTAAAACGTTTGTTCTATGATCAGTTTACCATAGTGGTCAAATGGTGGATTCAAACTTAAGCCTTTTTAGTTCAACTGTTTTAATCCTTAGTTTTAAGCCTTCTGCCGTTTAATTATAATTTATCAGTGAAAATTTAAGGCCAGGTAATTGCTTGAATTGATTACCCAGCTATCAGTCAGAAGCTACAAAAGTTTCACACATCGTACGGTACTTGGGAAAGATGACGGACTTTTGTAAATTTTCAGCACTAGTAAGACTTCGGGACATACCTGAAACAAACAAAAAGTGTCAATTAAATTATTTTTGGTATTATGTTAAAGAACGATAACCTGCAAGATTATTTATGATATCCGCGTAATGACGTGTGTCATAGCAAATTAATTTTACCATCTTTGATGTGATACTACATTAGAATTTTCTCCTGTATCGTGGATGCTATATAAATATCTGTTCTACGGGGGATTAGAACCCGTGGCCTTCATTGCAGCAACTTAACCTCTCAAACGCCATGCGTCTAAATTTGACCGCTTCGATATTCCGTCAAAATTCAAGAGCTTTGAGTATTCAAACAATATACTCAAAGTTCAAGAGGTCAAACTTAACCGCACCCACCACTGCACTTTAACTCATAAATACTTATGTTTAGAGACTACTATTCTGTGAAGAGGTTTGGCATTATAGAATCAATATGAAATTTTCTATCATTTAGTGAATAAAAAAACAGTTAGTCTATGGATATTAATTTATATTCTACGTTTATTTCCTACGCCATTATAATTTGGATGTTGTGTTCATTTTTGGATTTTTCAGTATTTTATTAGTGTTTTAGTATAGTGTTTTATTATAAAATTGTTATAATTTTTTGTGTGAATATAATTTATCTTTTTAGGTTATTTAGCGGTATAAGGGTTTTTCAATTATTCTTTAAAGTGCATTAATAATTAGTGACTAAAGCTTATCATGTGTTGATCTGTCAGAGTAATTTAAAAAAAAGCTTTAAATAGCAAAAGGTCGTTGGAACATCTTCTGATTTGTTTCCCTCTGTAACCTGTAGCATTCCTATTATTAATTAAATTAAATCTACTCCCAATCATACAAATGAAAGATTTTAAGATACTGTGCCTAGTTCTGCGTAGATTGGACGAAAAATTAATATCAATAGTTTAACCGGGGAAGGTTAACCATGACATAGGGACGTCAAACACTTCATGTGCGTGTCTTCCGTGACCATAGTTACAATCTAACACCTGAAACGCAAAGATTGAAATAGTTAAATCTTTGCTGAAACGTCACAAACTAAAATAAGATAAGTTAAATGCGATCCGTAAAATTTGTTTCATTCAAAATCAAAGTTATGTTGATTCCACGAAGCCTGTAAATAATAGAAGGAACCCATTTTTGGAGTTAGTAACTGAAAGTTATTATAATGTTTTTCAGGCTATAACGAAAAACTATTCTCGTGTCAGTTTCCCTTTGATGCTGACCTAAATCTGTCTATGTTTGCAAATACTATTGCACACGAGTAAACATCGTACATGAAAATAAATGAAAATGTTTCAAACATTCAATAGTACAATGTGATTTATGTCGTGTTAAAAAAACGTCAAAGTTGACGAAAAATGAAAAAAAATATTTATACAGCTTAAGATTGTAGAGATTATAATATAAAACATAAGTAAAAAAAAGAAAGTAAATAACTTAAATTAAAAATATAAAGACCCCGAAAAAAGAGCTGATGATTTTTAATTGGTTAAGCAGTTTTTCTTGAAACAAAGCTAAAAACACTCTTTATTAAGACACCTTTCGAACGAAAACTTAACATCAGTTTATCCGTTCAGGAGCTATGATGTCAGAGACAAACATACAGATGCATACACACTACAAATTTATACCTCTATTTTCGTCGGGCGTATATGTTTCGTCGGTCATAATCTATGATCTAATCACATCAACTAAGCTGGAGTATACAAACCAAAATAACCAAAATAAAGTCTCTTGCCGAAACATTTTTACTATGATATCAATGTCCTTCTTTTTAAGACTAATATAAATCTTAATATTAAGAATGATAAATTATGACAGAGTGAGTCTAGAGTTGGGTAGATTATTTGTATGCGTAGTGTCCTGGGTTCGATTCCCGTCGGCACAAATAAAATTGTTGCAAGTAACAATTAAGTATAACTCAAAAACCTCTGGTCATATCTTGATCAAATTTATATGAGACTACACAAAAAGTACCAGTTTTCAATTAAAAAAAACGTCAAATTGGTACACCTAAAAAAAAGGTTTTGAGGTAACACACATATCAAAAAATACAGTCGAACCTCCTCCTTCTTGAAAAACTAGCTTAATTCTAGTAGCATTTATTAAATTTGGTACCGTCTACAAATGTGCCATGTGGCAATTATAGCAAATATCCCCTTAAGAGGCCTACGTGAAGGGGAAATATAACCTAAAATGGGTTAGCAAGATCCTCCGTTATGCCGAAGGTATTGCAGCATTAATTTTGAAATAAATATATGGTAAAGTTGAGGATTAATGTTAAGGACTATGTTTGACGAAAACACGATTCCGTAAAATTTTCTCGATGGAAAAAAAATCTAAGGTTACCTCCAAACTGAACAATAAACCGCTGTTATTCATAAAATACTTTAAATAACATCATGAAACTTTGCATACTAACTGAACTAACTATAAAGCAGTGCTAATGTTATTTTTTTTAAAATACCATTATTATCACTGTAAAAAGAAATTACCTACTAAACTATCAGCGTCTTCAAGCTCGATTCCTGTCGTCCCGTTAGTATCGCTTAGAATTTTTAAGGGAGTAGTTGTGCTGCTTACGATCAGAATACACATTACGCAACAGGACGACGTAAAATTAAAATGGGAAATAACCGTGATAAAAATAAGAAGCGACTCGGTAGGTGTTAAGAAACAGGCATAAATATGATAAAATTAATGAAATAAGTATCTAACGACCTATCTACTTACAGTATTAGTGGTTACAAACATGTTGGTACATAGCATCCGACGCGCGGGGAAGTGGAGGCGAAATTAGAATTTGAGCTGACTTACTATATCCCCTTAAGCAGTAAACTTTTATATATGCTGTGGTGGATGATAAACCTCTAGCGAGCTATGGGACATGTGCAAGCAGTAACTTCGTTTTACTTAATATTTTCCAATAATTAATGCAAATTAAACCATACAACATCATGTCATTCAGACTATCAAAAGTCTGCAGCTGAATATAGGTAGGGGAATATTTGCCATAGTTACCACAATTGCTTGAAAAAACTAAAGTTGCCGCTTGGTAACTTTCGTTTTTTCAAGCAATTTTAGTTTTTTTTACTCAGCTGTTATCAAGAGATGCTGTAGTACATCTCCAGGTTTTGCATATCCACTACAATGAAGTGTATCAAAGTCACAGATAGTTAATATTTGTGAGATATTTTACAAAACTCTGAGCGATGTAAGCTCAAATGTCAGGCAGTACAGCAGGTACACGCTCGACTGTGGCCGGCTTCACTCGTTCTCTGTGACGTAGGCGCGGGACCCGAAGCTTGTTGTCTTGCAATACTTGCTTGACATGCTGAAGCTCCGCAGCCAGATGTTTTCTGTCACAGATCCCTCGTGCTCTCTGAAACGAAGATTTACCCACGGTAGCTAACTGTGAAGGATGAAGGTCTTTTTCCTATATACAGTTGCTGGTTCATTTTACAATATAAGTTTTCAAGGGCTACAATCATTATATATTTTATATTTATATGATTTTTAATTATTATTATATTTAAAGAGTCAAGAGTAAAGAGATAAAATATTATTTATGAGGATAATAAAAATTATTATGGTTTCGGAGCTTTATTTTATATTTTCTTTAACAGTCTCGTTAATCTTACTTATGTTTGGGGACTCTAAAACTCACGAATAATAATTAAATCGATTTACCTGAATCTGTCGATTGTGGCTAATAATTCATATGAAAGAGGCCCATGTCCAGTTTTTAATAACATCATGGCATCTGCACCAAATTTTAAAATTCATTGACCGACACAAGTTAAACTTCGGCATGGGTGGTCAGATAAGTCATCTGTACAATGATTCGTGGATACGTAGGAGTTTGTCACATCAGAAATCTTACGTTCATTCACAAACCGAGGCGTCGTCATCACCATTTTCATTATCATCGACCATATACATGTAGCCCTGTATAAATAGACCTTTAAACATAGAAAGCTACAGAAGCGTCGTCTATCCTAGGGGCTTTGATGGGAAGGAAGCCTTATCCTGTAAACAGACAGTGACCCTCTTACTTTTAAGAAGGTTTAGCAGCTTATGTTAGATTCTTAGGCAGAGAACGAATCTTGGATAGCGCGTTGCGGCACATCCTCAAACATCAAATGCCGTAAAATGCTCAAATTTGACCTACTTAGCCTTACTTTGCCTGAACCGATCATTTGGATTTTATTAATAAGCTATTTTTCAGAGTTGTGCAAATGGTGGCCGCTGATATTTTACCTGCACTTCAAAATTTCATTGTGTGAGTATTTTAAACTATTTTTACGGATTTAATGAAACATATTAAATGAAAAATAGTCTACTGCTCTCTATGTTTTGTTCTTCTAAAACGAGTTTGAGTTGGTAAAATCAAGGCATAAATTTTATATCACTTTTTATGAAAAACCAATGATGTATAAACTTATAGATACGTTGTCCGCACTATAAAATGGCAACATGAAATGAAGCCAATTGGCCACATCACGCTCAGTCACGCACCAACTTGTCGCGCGACACTACGTTTGTTTTTATTTTATTATATCGTGATTCGTGTGTGTAAACCTGTGCAAAACATAAAGAAAACATGCCGCCGTGTGTTTTCAGACGATATACAAATTATACCCAAAAGTTAAGACAAAAATGTGTCATTTCATGCGTAAGTTCACAAAACTACCTAATTTCATTTCATTTTATTCGACGACGCCGTCTAATGGCGGCCGGTGCATGCAGCTAGTAGTCAAGCGACAGGCATCCTGCCGTACGGTGTCATACTTTTTCTTAACGCGTATAAGTAGTTTTAGTATTTTCGTCGTTTTTAAGCGCCGCGATGTTCGTTCATGACGTGTCTATATATAATACGTCATTGTGAAAAATCGACAAAACTTTGCCTTTATCAGTTATTAGTTTGATAATAAAACTAATGAAATCATGGTTTTGTATGCGCAAGCGTGAACGTAATTAAAATGTATTTATAACCTAAGGCATACAATTTTATGTCGCTTTTTATGAAAAATCCACAAAACTTTGCCTGGGGGTAGGGTTGTCAGTTATTAGTTTGATAATCAAACTAATGAAATCACGGTTTTGTATGCGCAAGCGCGAACTTAATTAGAACGTACTTGTAAACTTTACGTTTTACATAAATACCCTAAAAAATATTATTATAATACATATAAAAATAACAAGTTTACTGTATCTTTATTTGAGAACAGACTTGCGTTTGACCACCATCTACCTACTTGTTAAAATAGATACCTACATTCTATAACTTACATACGAAATAATCTTAAACGTACCTATAATTGTTACAGAGGTAGAAGGCTCCCCAAAACAAGAAAAACACCAGTACTCAAAACAAAAATAAATGCACAAATCGCCGGACGCTGTACGTGAATAATTCCACCGAAATGATGATGATGAATGTCTGACTTAGTGGTTGGTCTCATAATACCTAAGAAATTATCATCGTATAAAACACAAAAGCAATTTGGGATTTTCAGGTGTACCATTTTAAATAAAGTCAATATATTGTATCATAAAAAAATCCTGACGAATACGTTTTAATGGAGGATGAAGATAATACTAACTTATCTGTACTAATTTTAGCTTATAAACGTATGTTTCAAATTTTATTAAAACCATGAAAGCCAAAATGACTACATGTTTATCTATGTTATATTACACACTGATAAATAATGAGGAAATAAGATGTCTAAAACTAGTTATGTGAGGATAATAAAAACACTGGTAGAATTAAATTATATTTATCATCATCATTACTTTAAAATCCTATACTATATATTATTATCCTATACTATATATTATACCTATACTATATATTATACCTATACTATATATTAAACGAGCAATTCTTGTATATATGTATATAAATATATAATCGGGATCTCGGAAACGGCTCCAACGATTTTCATAAAATTTAGTGTCCAGGGAGTTTCGGGGATAATAAATCGATCTAGCTAGGATTTATTTTTAGAAAATGTCTTTTTGACCGTGTTTTTAGGCAATGAAAAACTGCTACAATATCGTTAGAATAAGAAGGTAAATTTTGACAGATTTTCAATGATTATAAATAGCTTAATTGGTATAATGGTCGGTCACAGAATCGTAAAACCCCGGTTCGAGCCCAGACCGACCGACCAACTTTTTTAATTTTTTTTTCAAGTTCCTTTCTTTTTTGAGAAAATCTATTTTTCGAGCCCTTTTTTTAGTATTTTTTAAAAACACGAAAATTTAAATTAAACTAATTGCAAACATGATTTTTTTATTCAAATAACCAGTTCAGTTTTTTCTATTACGTCGCTAAGATCAAAAAATATTATTCATATTTCATCAGTATGTAATTTGTATCTAAATATAATTTCCGAAACACACGAATTAAAAAAAAAACCGAGAGCAAAATACCGAGCAAAGCTCGGTCAACCGGGTACTATTTAATTAAAAGACATTGTTTATATTTATATTGATTGATTTGTAAGTAGAAATCCCAAACATTATTATCTCCAAAATAAGTTGATGATGACACGTCCATTTATGATACCCTTAGGAATCTGAATAAAAAATAGGAAGATATGACATAAGAGTTCGGTATCTATAGACTGTATTTGCATATTTCTGTTGCCCACGGGCAGTTCTGCAAGCTTTCAAAAAAGTTATAGTAGTAGTATATAATAATTTTTATCAAATATATTTCTTCTATATTTATTGCTTTAATACATTTATGTACGTGTTGCTTAAGTAATAGTTTACATTTCAACATAATTACAGCCAAAAATTTACGTCCATTTATGATATTGTTATGAATCAAAAGGACATTTTCAATTATAAGATATATGAGATAAGACAATTGTATTCAATGTCAATAAACTATATATTTCCATAGTTCCGTTAACATAAATTGTCATCTCTGCCTCTATGTTAAATAGAAGGATCTTATTATTAAAAATAACACCAATAATCGGCTCCAGTTGATCAAATACAGAAGTAGTTATTATGGATTTACATACAATAATATCTGACTATACACAAGTTGTCTGACTTTTTATTTTCACTGTTCTCATGTTAGAGGAAATATATTAATTTAATATTAAGTACATGATGCAAACACAGAAGTCTTAAGGATTATAAAAGCATCTGATTCTGTCGCAAGGTATGTGTCGAAAAACATCAAGGACATAACTATTACAAAAGTAAAAATTGCTTAAGTAAGTTACGATACTTATGCAACTGTATATTTGCCTATGGTACATGTAACTACTATTTTTACACATAAATATATGTACCATCTATACTGTCCATCTGATATGGCTTGCATAAATTTAGGATCTGTGTCTAGATTATCAAATAAGTTATTTGTTATTGAAAAACTAGCTGAATACATAAGGTACTTGTACCTTAATTCAGTTAAATGAATCGCTATTCAAAAGCCGATTAAGCTACATCAACCGAATTTGTTCAGAATTTGAACAGAAATTTTAATTCTATTTTAACATACACAAAAAGTTATTTGTGCATATTTTAAGTCGTCATTATTCACAACAAAATATTCAAAATCTATAATTTAAAATTTAAGGATTCTAAGATCTGTCTTTGTTATTTGTTTTAGGTAATTGAACGAAAAGTAATCTCATGTATTACATAAATACCCTTATTCCTTATGTAAACTCAGCAGTCTCATTTTCAAATGTCACCACCAAAAAATAAAATAAAAAGGAGAAATATATAATGTGGGATATTAATATTTAGCTAGCTATATGATATTATCCACATTATGTTTAAAACTTGTGCATCGATTAGACAATAAATATTGTCTCATGGTTTTTTTTCTGTTTCGTTAACATACCGTTCACTACAGCGGAAAACCTTTTAAAGAATTAGTAGTATTTCATTTAGAAACTTTTTCAAACTTTAACACAAACTCAATTAATAATATGATATGATATTATAAATTCATATTGTTACGAGCTTGAGGTTCGTGACAATAAAAATTGCCGATAAAATTACCTAAATTAACACTTTAATTTACTTTACACAAATTAAAGTTAAAACACTAATAATTAAACACACTAATTCACTTAATTCCGCTCCGAAGTTTCGCTTGTGTCGCCGAGTTCAACTCTGTTTCGATCGCATCTTGCGCCACCTATTTATTTAAATTAGCAAAATATCCGGAATGTTCAAGTAAACACGCGCAAGGTACCGAGAGTTCGAGTATAGATTTTCTAGTTCTTCGGGTGGCGCTGTCGGTCGAAAGATTTGTGATGTCATAAACTGCAACGCTCCACTCGCTCTCGTTCCTGACACTAGATGGCGCTAGTTATGTCATCGACTGGAGCGCGTAACACTGCCCCCTCCTAAGACATGCTCGTCCCGAGCATTATCGGTCCCATAATAACGCGCCAAGCGATCCACATGGACGATCTTAGGAGTCCCTCTTGCGCCTTTCTGTATCCGGTAGGTCACATCGTTGATCCTGGTTACAATCCGGTACGGGCCGTCCCATTTAGCTTGAAGCTTAGGAGATTTCCCTTTGCTGCGGACTGGATTGTGCAACCACACTAATGAACCTTCGTTGAACCCTTTATTGTTCATTTTGCGGTCGTACCGGGTTTTCATTTTCTCAGACATTTGCTGGCCCGATTGTCTGACGTGCTCATAAATGTCATTCATTTTGTTCCGCAAGTCATTTGCATAATCGGTTATACTGCGTGGGGCATCAGGTGGTATCCCGGTGATCAGGTCCGCAGGCAGCCGTAATTCTCTTCCAAAGTTTGCGAAAGCTGGTGTCACTGCTGTACTTTCGTGAACAGAACTTCGATATGACAACAAAAACGGTTGTATGTGCTTGTCCCAATCTCGTTGCCGATTGTCTACAACTTTTGCTAGGTACCTCTCCAATGTCTGATTAAATCGTTCCACCATTCCATCAGATTACGGGTGATAAGAAGTCGTTCTTGTTTTATGAGTACCCATAACTCGGCAAGTTTCCTGGAATATTTGAGACTCAAAATTCCTTCCTTGATCGCTGTGAATCTCTAAAGGTACTCCAAAACGACAGAAGACTTCATGAACTAGTTTATCTGCAACTGTTGAAGCTTCTTGATTTGGAATGGCGAAGACTTCTGGCCACTTAGTGAAGTAATCCATCACAACCATGAAATACTTGGTACCGCTTTCACTCTCCGGAAACGGCCCCGCCACGTAAATGGCTATTCTCTCCCATGGTGCACCCACACTGTACAACTTCAATGCACCTCTACTACGAGTCTGAGGTCCCTTTACAGCCGCACAACTTGTACATTTGCGACACCAGTCCTCGACATCGTTTCGACAGTGGACCCAGTAAAACCATTCTCGGATCTTCAGTAGAGTTCGTTTAACTCCCAGATGGCCTCCTGAACAATCATTATGGTACAGCTGTAGAACATCCGGTACTTTAGCTTTAGGGACAACCATTTGCAAATGACAGCTGTCTCCCCGAACGTTTTCCCATTTACGACACAGAACTCCATCCTGAAGCAGCAAGCTGTCACACTGGGCCCAATAGCTTTTAGTGGTCGAACTCATCGCTGAGACGTCACTCCACTTGGGCTTGGGGGCACTGGCCTTTATCCATTCCAGAATCGGCTTGATGTCCGGATCTTCCTGCTGTGCATGTAGTAAGCTGTCCTTCCACTCGTTGCTGAGGTGGTCTGCCCTGAGCATCCTTACGGATACCACTTCCTTACTCTCTTGCCTAGTACAATGTTTGCAATCTTCAGGACAAGGTCTTCTGGACAATGCATCTGCGTTGCCATGAGATTTCCCGCTGCGATGTTCGATCTCAAAGTCGTATTCCTGCAGTAGTTCAATCCACCTCGCAACTTGTCCTTCTGGGTTTTTAAACTGCAATAGCCATTTTAGTGCAGCATGGTCAGTTCGTAAGTGAAACTTTCGTCCCAGAAGATATTTGCTAAAATGCTGCAACGACTTTACCACAGCGAGCAATTCGCGTCTTGTGACACAATAGTTCCTTTCCGGTTTTGACAACGACTTGCTGAAGTACGCTATCACGACCTCTTGGTCATCATTACGTTGAGACAACACACCGCCAAGTCCTATATCATTTGCGTCTGTGTCAACTATAAACTCTTTGCTTACATCAGGGTATCCCAAAATAGGTGTCTTGCACAGACGGTCCTTGAGCTCCTGGAATGCGATGTTACAACTTTCATCCCAGCAGAAATGTCGCTTCTCCTCGGTTAGCTTATGCAGAGGTTTGGCTATATCTGCAAAGTTCTTCACAAAACGTCGGTAATAGGAGCACAAACCCAAAAATGCTCTAACCTGCGTCTTGTCTTTTGGAATCGGCCAATCCTTTACAGCTGCGATTTTCTCTGGATCCGTGCGGATACCTTCTTCCGACACTACATACCCCAAAAAGTTGACTTGCCGTTTGAATAGTGAACATTTCTTCGGACTCAATTTGAGGTTGGCACTCTTAATCTTCATGAGCACGCGTTCCAAGTTTTGAAGGTGTTCCTCAAACGTACGGCCCACGATGATGATGTCATCCAAGTAGACCAGACAGGCGTCACCAATTAGCCCGGTAAGTACAAGTTCCATCAGCCTTTCAAACGTTGCTGGAGCATTGCACAATCCAAACGGCATTACTTTGAATTGCCACAGACCCTTTCCCGTCGAGAACGCAGTTTTCTCCTTGTCCTTAGGGTCAATTTCAACTTGCTAGTAGCCACTTTTTAGGTCCAGCGTGCTAAACCACTTTACTCCTGTAAACATGTCCAGCGTGTCGTCAATTCTTGGCAAGGGATAGCTATCCTTCTTAGTAACGTCGTTCAGACGGCGGTAGTCAACACAAAACCGCAAGCTGCCGTCCTTCTTCTTTACCAGTACCACGGGTGAACACCATGGACTAGATGAAGGTTCAATAACACCATCCTTCACCATTCCCTTAATCATGGTTTCTGCTTCCTTTTCACGTGCTACCGGCAATCGTCTTGGCCGCTGACGGATAGGCAACTCTTCACCTGTGTTTATTTTGTGTTGAACTAAACCAGTCTTTCCTATGTCAGCATCGTTTGATGAGAATACATCGGCGTACTCGAGTAATAACTTCTTCGCCTTGACGAATTCGTTCGGGGGCAGAACACTGCGACAGTCTTCCAAAAGTGCGGTCACTCTCGTTTCTGAATCCTTGCTGGGGGTCCCACTTGATATATATTGGCACTGACGTAACCAATCCACTTCCTCACAAGTACCAATCAGTGTGCCTTTTTCTATAATCTGTTCCCGGTCGCAAAGGTTCAGCACACGTACTCCTGAGATGTCAGTGGTCCTGACCAAGGTTCGAGCTACTTTCCATGGAAGGTCATTGTTTACCCTTTCCACAAGTACACAACGGTGAGCTTGCCCAGCGTTTCGAGGAAGACTAACCGGAACAATCGTTTCCGATCTCGGTGGAAGAACAATCTTCTTGATGCTGTACACGTTCCCTGGTAACGCACCTTCCATAAAAAGTTCCTCCTGTCCACATTTCAAAACACCTTGCTTAACGTCGATCTCGCAACAATTATTCCTCATAAAGTCTAAACCTAGGATGCAGTCGTCCATTATATCAGCCACGATGACATTATGCAGGTAGATCACGTTGCCTAGCTTCAACTCCATCTCCTTCTCTCCACGGACGGGTATACGCTGACCGGTGGCTGTTACCAAATTAATGCGTTCTAGGTTGTATGCGGAGTCCCCAAGGAACTGACTTATAAGTTGGGAACTAACAACCGTACGAGAGGCTCCAGTGTCTATGGTCAGTTTACACGGCATTCCGTTGACCTCGCCCTTGATGATTAGACTGTTCCCATCATGGGTTTGTGAGATCGAGATCCTTGGGGCTCTTTTAACATCAGCCAGCACCCGCCCCGCAGTTCTGGCTTTTACTCGTTTCCCTGCTGCTGCTGGGCGGTGCTGTTGGCCGCACTACCCTCCTGAGATCGTTCACCGTCCCTTTCTAGGGTTCGCTTAGGGCAGCTGGATCGAAGATGGCCCTTTTCCCCACAGCCATAGCACCTAGGGCTGTATCCTCTGATGCGGTCGCGAACTGTAACTGCTGCAACCTCCCTAACGCGATGGGAGCGATGATCCTGCCGCACGGCTTCTACCTCCAGTGCATGGGCCAAGGCGTCCTTAAGCGTCTCGTGGTGCCCGAGCCTCACAGCAGCTCTGACTTCCAGGTCACGGATGCCGTCGATGAATGTCTGCACCAGGTTCCCTTCAATGAGCGCAGGTACAGACCGGTATGCTTTTCGCACCAGCTTCTCCACCTCTAGAGCCCACTGCTGCAGGTTTTCGTTGATGCGCTGCACGCGATCTTTAAGCTGCGCACGAAAGACGTGTTCCAGGTGAGCGTAGCCGTATCTCGCCTCCAATGCCTCAAGGAGTTGCTCATAAATCACTTCCTCACCGAGAGCTTCCAGAACTGTTAAGGCCTGGTCGCGCAGGCCTAGTGTGAGAGCAGTCATGGCCTGATTTTTATTCCAGTCGTTCGCCTTCATAACAGCTTCGAACTGGATTTTGTAGGCTGACCAGGAAGAAGTCCCGTCGAATGGTGGCACCTTGAACCCACGTAGCGAAGGTGTAGTAGCTACTGCGGGGGCTGCAGTTTCATCCCCAAGTTTGAGGTCGTTCAGCGTTTTCTTCACGTCAGCCATCACGTTGTCAACCCGATGGTTCACATGGTTTATTCGGGTTTCATGTTCTTCGATTCGGGTTTCAGCTTCCGACAGACGGTTGTCGTGTTGAGCAACCCTATCCTTCACCTGCCTTATCTCTTTCCCAAAGGTAGCGTGAAGGTCCTTCATGAGGAGCATCTGCTCTTCCGACCGACGAGCCTGTTCCGCCTGCTGATCTTCCAACCGACGGGCCTGTTCCTCCTGTCGGCGGGCCTGTTCCTCCTGCAGCTCTTTCAACTGACTGGCCTGTTCCTCCTGTCCGCGCTTCAGCTGCTCTTCGAACCGACGAGCCTGTTCCTCCTGTCGGAGGGCCTGCTCCTGCAGCATCACCATCAGGGCGCCTAAATCAGGTGCTGCAGAGGCAGGAGCTACTGACGGACCGGCCTCCGTTGCCGGCCGCTGGCCCTCCGACGTCTGCGGCGTTGCACCACCAAATCTTCGTTGGTCCGTCTCCTGCTGGCGTTGACTTCGGGTACGGACACCCTCCGTTTCCTCCTTAGGTAAAATCGGCATGATTTTATCCCACTTCTGACACCAATTGTTACGAGCTTGAGGTTCGTGACAATAAAAATTGCCGATAAAATTACCTAAATTAACACTTTAATTTACTTTACAAAAATTAAAGTTAAAACACTAATAATTAAACACACTAATTCACTTCACTTAATTCCGCTCCGAAGTTTCGCTTGTGTCGCCGAGTTCAACTCTGTTTCGATCGCATCTTGCGCCACCTATTTATTTAAATTAGCAAAATATCCGGAATGTTCAAGTAAACACGCGCAAGGTACCGAGAGTTCGAGTATAGATTTTCTAGTTCTTCGGGTGGCGCTGTCGGTCGAAAGATTTGTGATGTCATAAACTGCAATGCCCCCCTCGCTCTCGTTCCTGACACTAAATGGCGCTAGTTGTGTCGTCGACTGGAGCGCGTAACAATATTATATCATGTGACAGTAATTTTAATAATTACAGGTTAAACTAACTAGTTAGGTACATCTACTTTTAATTTTGCTACCAAAAAAAGGCATGCCGATCTTTTTTTTATTTAGAAGAGGGGGCAAACGAGCATGCGGCTCACCTAATGTGAAGTGACTACCGCCGTCCATGATCAACCGCAACACCAGGGGAATTGCAGGTGCGTTGCCGGCTCTTTAGAAAGGAGTATGCTCTTTTCTTGAAAGTACCCAGGTCGTATCGATACGAAAAATCGCCGGTGGTAAACTATTCCACGCAGAGGTTGTACGCGGAAGAAAACTCCTTTTGAAACGTACAGTGGTGGACCGCCAAGCATCCAGATGGTGTGGATAGTATCGGGACGTTTGCCGCGTAGTGTGTTCACGAAATTAGGCGTCTGGGATTAATCCGAACAATTTCTCAGAGCACTTTCCACGGTATATGCGAAAGAAAATGCAAAGAGATGCAACATCTATTCGCAGCGCCAGTGAATCGAGCCGATGGAAAGCACTCGGTCGTCGACGATTCGAGCCGCTCTGCGCTGGATGCGGTCTAGTGGAAGGAGCTAGTACTGGGGAGCCCCAGCCCGGAGATGGGAACAGTATTCCATGTGCGGCCGAACCTGCGCCTTGAAAAGTTGCAGGCGGTGTGCTGGCATGAAATACTGTCGCACTCTGCTGAGCACGCCAAGCTTTTTAGAGGCCAATTTGGCCTTCGCTTCCAAGTGACCATGACCAAGATTCCGATACTAGCTGAGGCAACAAGGGGTGTGCCTTGAAACTGAGGAGATACGACAAAGGGGTTCCTTTTAGCGGTTAACGCGCAAACTTGTGTCTTCTGGGGGTTAAACTGAACTAGATTTAGTCGCCCCCAATCCGAGACTCTGTTTAGGAAAACTCAACTTCAGACACAAGTTTGTCCCGGTACTCGAACACGTTTTCCCGAGAAATATTGGCACGGCCGGTGTAAAGAGCATTGCCAGTGCTGTCATCTGCATAGCAATTTATGTTACGGGTTTGCAACATATCACTGATATGCAGAAGAAACAGTGTTGGCGATAGCACGCAGCCTTGTGGAACACCAGCATTGATAGGCTTGTAATCGGAGCTTGCACCGTCTACAACGACCTTGATGCTCCGATCTGCAAGAAAGCTGGTGATCCAATCGCACAATTTCTCGGGAAGCCCATAGGAAGGGAGATTAGAAAGAAGCGCTTTGTGCCAAACCCAATCAAAGGCCTTCTATTAACCAAAAAATCGATTATTTGGAGTAAAATAATGGATTTGGAACATAATATATGGGATCGGACTGATTCAAGAACAAGCGATACATTTTAATTTTTTGCTGATGTCGGACGCAAAAACAACCGATCGTATTATACTTAGTTATCAACCACGTTTTGAATGCAACAAATATATATTTATGAACGCACCCAAATCCAAAGATGTCGTTACTTACAATTTTTATAGCTTAAATGATACAACTGTATGGTTTTATTTTGCGTTATTGCCGCGTTATAAATATAGTATTTGGACAAATACCCGAGAATAAACCCTTGGCCCAAAGCACTTAAATTAAACAGTTAAACGCAGACGTCGTCGTTACAGCAAAATCTGCTATGTGCACTTGTTTGAGATTTTAGCACTTTGACTAGGAAGAGTAATTCACGAATCAGTCTTTGGTAAGAAATAACTGTTATGTGCTTTTGAGGATTGTACGACGACCCATGACATTTTTTTAAAACATAGTATGTACAACGGCTACAATATTGTCAATTAATAACTGCTGTGTGACAAACATGCACGTAGTATATTTGATTTGACCACGGTCAGTAGTGTTTAGTAGAATTTTTGCTATGCGTTTAGTCTAAACACAAAATATTAACATTATATTAACTAGCTAATTAGTAACAGATAAATAAGCGCATGTTTTTTAAATTACTTATAAGTCTCAAGAAATTTTACACCAATAAATAAAATGATAAACTATAGTTCTTTGTACCTATAAAATACCATTAAGTTCACAGAGAGATAAGTTCATTTTTAAACCATTAATTAGTTCCAAGCATCGTACGCCCATAAAAATAATAAATTAGATGATATGCTAAAATTATTTGCACCTATAATTTACTAATAAATTGACAGTCAAGTAAGTTCTTTCCAAAGTGCTTTGGGAAGAGCTAGTCAATCTAAAGGACCATATTTTTGAAAAATCGCCCACTACTACCATTATGTTAAAGTTTCCTATGCTGTATAAGTACATTTTGTATTCGAAAAAGTTCTATTTTACCTCTCGAGTTAACTACTACATAGCACTCAGTTGATAAACTATATAAACTGGTAGAGTACTTTGAACAAGTTATATACAGAAAAAATTCTGTGATTCTTGTGTAAGCTACGAATTGGGCCGGGAAAAGAAAATAGTAAATTTAGTTTTAACGACAAGTAGTGAAAACCATTTACAAGAGGGAAGTCAACATCCGATATGATATGAATTTTGTAGAGAACCAATGCCTCTGAATAAAGACCTGCTATATTCCACAGCTACACAGGTGAGTGATCAACCGTCAGCAGTGAAAAGAACGTGTTGGTAAATTTATCCTCTGAAGGAAGTAACAACCCTTTCCTAATATCACCAATGTGTACCAAACCACCGAAGTTGTATGGGTTACCAAAAATACACAAACCGAACGCTCCATTACATCCAATAGTGAGTCAGATTGTTGTTCACACTTAGCTAAATTACGAGGGTGGATTGAAAAGTACTCGGCCTAACACAGATCAATTCAATTCTAAAAATCAAATCTACCCACATTATTTAGTTCAGTTCAGACTAGTTCATTGTGTGAAGTTCGAAACGTGTGCGATAATTAGTTGTGATTTTATAAATTTATTAACAAAGTAATCGGACATAATTTCCGCGAATGGAGCAAATCGAGCAGCGTGCCGTCATTAAGTACCTCCATAAGAAGGGGCTATCATCAAAAGTCATCCATGATGACATGGTCAGTACATTAGGCGATTGTGCTCTGTCATATTCATCCATCAAAAAATGGATAGCAGAATTCAAGCGTGGTAGAGAGAGTGTGAAAGATGAACCCCGCTCTGGAAGGCCTTCGACGTCAACTACTGACGAAAATATTAAAAAAGTACCTGATTTAATAATGGGAGACCGCAGATTAAAAATTAGAGAGATAGCCGAGATTATAGGCATCTCTTATGAACGAACTCAAAACATCATTGTCAACGAGTTGGATTTCCACAAGGTGTCTGCGAGGTGGGTTCCGCGACTGCTTTCAGTTGAACAAAAAAGGACGCGATTGACTATTTCACGCGACTGTTTGGAGTTATTTGAAGCCGATGCAGATGATTTTTTGAATCGTTTTGTTACTATGGACGAAACATGGGTTCATTACTGTACATCGGAAACAAAACAACAATCAAAACAGTGGAGAAGACCTGGTTCACCAGTCACCACCCCCTAAAAAGGCTAAGTCGATTTTGTCGGCAAATAAGGTGATGGCTTCAGTATTCTGGGACTCGAAAGGTGTGATTATGATTGATTATCTTGAAAGGGGTCAGAGTATAAACTCTGATTACTACTGCACCTTACTACGTCGTTTACGAGAGGAAATAAAAGAAAAACGTCGAGGAATGCTCAGAAGAAAAGTCCTGTTTCATCAAGATAACGCCCGTGTTCACACGTCAGTACAGTCAATGGCTGAAATTCACAACTGTGGCTTTGAACTGTTACCGCATCCGCCGTATTCACCTGATCTGTCACCATCAGACTTCTTTCTGTTCCCTAACCTAAAAAAGCACTTGGGAGGTCAAAGATTTTCGACAAACGACGAGGTCAAAGCAGCTGTAGATGCATATTTTGACTCTAAGGAAGAATCATTTTTTTTCAACGGTCTAAATGCTTGGAAGGGGAGGTGGCAAAAGTGTATTGAACTTGATGGTGATTATGTAGAAAAATAAAAATATAACTGATTTAGTATGTGTTTATTTTCTTGGTTAGGCCGAGTACTTTTCAATCCACCCTCGTATCATCACCACTCAAGGGACACAGAAAAGCACACACTACGGAATCGTACCAATTTGTCAGTGAGAAGAAAGACCTAATGACGATGAAACCAAGGTCTGTTTTTATGTTCAGTTTCTATTTACCTGCCTACTTGTTGAAGACTGCATCTCAATTATAACTAGGAAATTAAAACAAATTAACATACCTGCGGAATATGCAGTACTACTACTCAGACCTTGCCATAGATCTGGCTATCTTTTGTGACAGAAAGAGTTTTACAAGCAAGTGGATGGTGTTAAGATGAGCTCACCTGTATCTCCCAATGTCACCGATATATTCATGGAAGACTTTGAGGAAAAAGCCCTCCTTACTGCACCTGTTACGCCAAGGTTCTACAAGTGGTACGTAAACGATACTTTCACAGTTTTAAGATCAGTAAGAGATAAACTTTATTAATATATTGATATGCAGAGAATATGCAGTATTACTCAGACACTGCCTTACATCTGGCTACCTATTGTGGAAGGAAGAGTTCTACAAGCAAGTAGATGGTACGGCCATGGGCTCACCTGTATCTCCCATTGTCGCCGACATATTCATGGAAGACTTTGAAGAGAAAGCCCTGCTTACTTCTTCTAATAATTCCAAGATTCTACAGCGGTACGTAGACGACACTTTCACAATTCTACTTTTAGATAAAGTAACTGCATTTTTAGACCATCTTAACTCTATAACTTCTAAAATTCAGTTCACAATGGAGTTAGAGGCAAACAATTCCTTAGCTTTTCTAGATGTGTTAGTAATTCGGAATCCTGATATCACCTTGAGCTATACTGTGTATAAAAAAGATCCACACAGATAGATATTTAAACGGTAATTCTCACCACCATCCTTCACAGTTAGCTACCGTGGGTAAATCTTTGTTTCAGAGAGCACGAGGGATTTGTGACAGTAAATACCTGGCTGCCGAGCTCCACCAAGTCAAGCAAGTTTTGCATGACAACAAGCTTCGAGTCCCGCGCCTACGTCACAGAGAACGAGTGAAGCCGGCCACAGTCGAGCGTGTACCTGCTGTACTGCCATATGTTAGAGGAGTCACTGACAAGATTAGCTACTACTAGCTTCCATAAAACATACTTCAAGCCACCGAAGAATATTGGTCCGTTTTTACCATCAGTCAAGTGTAACGTCCCTCTGCCAGATGCAGGAGTGTACAAGCTTGATTGTGAATGTGGTCTCTCCTACATAGGACAAACTAAAAGATCAATTAAAACCCGCGTCAAAGAACATATAGCTGATGTGAAGAATCGACGCTCCGGAAAGTCTGCAGTCTGTGAACATGTACAGGATCGCCCTCGTCACTACATTAGATTTGATAGACCACAAATCCTCGCTAAAGAACACCGATTCCTTCCAAGTATTATTCGCGAGGCTAGTGAAATCAAAAAACATCCAAATTTCAATAAAGAAGATGGCTGGCTACTTTGGATCCTATAATAAATAAAATTAAATCCCAACCCAAGCATACAACTGCAAGACTTCATGATACCATAAGTTCATACTGTGTAGATCGGAACAAAAGTTAAATTTTAATCTGTGGTAACCGCGGTTAACTATGACATCTGGACGTTGAACATCTCAGTCCTTCCCGTGACCATGGGTGCTGTAAAGCTCTCGAAACGTCGGGTATTTAAAAAGTTAAATATACGCGATAAATTCCGTAAAAACTAGTATTATTTCAATGTGTAGTGTTCGCGTAAATATAAGAAATCTTTATTAATATATCTCCTCAATTAGGCGTTCTATGGGGGAGGCCTATGTTCAGCAATGGACTTTGATAGACTGTCATAAATGAATGAAAAACATATGCCGTATACAAATTATGAAAGATTGAGCCGTAGTTTTGAATTCTTAGTTTCATACTATTACTTATACATACATCGAGAGATAGAACGCCAGAGCTTTTGTGTGCCATTGTTTTTTTTAATAGGATAAGGGTGACAAACGAGCACACAGTCTACCTGGTGGTAAGTTGTTGCTGTGTCCCATAGACATATACATCTTTCCTCGATTACGAATCAAAGTGCGGTTGTTTGTCACCCGCGAGGACTAAGATGGAATGTCTCGTTTCAAGTAAATAGGGTCTCCAGTTCTCTCCACTCATCATACGAAGCACAACTGCGTTAAGCTGCTGTTTTACGCAGGTATTCTGTGACAGCGTGGTCGTCCCCCGGTTGAGCCGACCCATTCGTGCCACGATCATAAAAAAAGTTGCGTGGCTCTACCACGTATTGCTTATTATGAGTTGCGGAGGAGGGAAACTATTTTAGTGCGAGGTCTCCAGCTCTGAGCTTACGAATACGTTGGTCCAGCATTGGTGCATTCTTAAAAAAGACTGTTCAGCTGTGGATAAGAAAAGGCTGTGCGATGTATGTCAGTTACTTTTACGCAACCCCCCACTAAATGGAGTGATGACCTGATGAAACACTTAAGCAGTCGATAGATGCGCGTGATACAGGACTGTGTTTTGTGGCAATCTATGAAGAAGGCCTATGTTTAAAAGTGGACACTTGATGAGCTTTAGTGGCAGTATTTCTTTTTTATAGAATAGGGGGCTAACCAGTACGGGGCTCCCTGATGGTAAGTGTTGTCCGCTGCCCTTGAACAACTGCAACACTGTGGAAATTGCAGGTAACTTGTCAGTCTTATCATTAGCTGTAGTTAAAACAATAAGATATTATTTAATATAAAAAGAAAACATGGTAAAGCAGCATTCGACCTCCATTTTATTCCGAGGCAAAACCTAAAGGGAGGCCTTTGTATAATGTCGCTGAAAATTACGTCAAAATGGCTCCTGTTTTAAAAAATATCTTTGAGAACCCATTAATTAGCTTATAGAATTTTTAAGCAAATTGATAACAAAGACATTAAGAGAATCAAGACAAAGAAGAAGAGGGGCCTTGGTAAAGCCTTTTAGCGTCACTGACACAATATGAAGAATACAAATATATTCGTTCTATTGACTTAACTTTAATATACTTTTAGAAGATATAGTTATATTACGTTTGTGGTGCAAATGTAATATAACTATATAATGAACCGGGGAAGGGCCATGTCCTTACAGAATCGTCAACAGCATCACAATCATTACATCCCTTCACATGTCCACACTGTGAAGGTCTCCCCCAAGGAATGCTACAAAGTACGGTCCTGAGTCATCTGCATCCATCGACTTCCTGCATGTCTTACCAGATCTTCACTCCATTTAGTGGGGTGCCATCCTACACTTCGTCTTCCGATACGGGCCGCACTCAAGAACCTTTCTTCTTCAATAGTTGTTGGTTCTTTGAGCTATATGCCAGTCCGTTACTACTTTAGCTTACTCCGTCCGCTTAATCCGTCTCACGGAATACCAGAGTCTTAAGTCGTTGAATGAACACTACTAGATAGTAATTACTGTAATTCATCATCGCATCGTAACTATCCGCTTATTGTTACTAGCCATATCTACGTTACAATAGGAGAAAAATTAATTACATGTCACTTTGAAAATAAAAAGCAATAATTATTATCAAAATCACCAAAGAGTGTTTCTAATGTCTTCATCAAATATAACTTAGAATTATCTAACTGCTGTGTCACGAACGGTAATGTTATGTAATGTGGAAACCGGATACCCTTTTTACTGGTAATGAGGCATTCTACATTAGTGCTATCAGATATATCAGATGGTCTATGTGATCGAATATCGCCATTATTCTATTAAAAAAACTTTACTCTTAAATTTTTCACATCGTCTAACAACTGTTTGTTAACGATCGTTTGTAAAGTTAGTAATTATTTTTGCTTCAACAATTATGAAAGAAATATTCAATTATATTTTTCTTCAAACCAGTGAACTTTTATTATAGTTTTCAACTTTTGAATTATGATGTGCCTGGTTTTGAAGTCTCATTGTCTTTTTTTATTTAGAACTAAAAAAATAAATATGGCCTTTTTACACACGAATGAAAATGAGCTTCAGTGAAAAGGTTAATAGAAAACTTTCAAAGTATAACTGGAAAACTTTTCTTTGATTGGGTCGCAAGTATAGACCAAAGAGTGGAAATAAAGGATGATTTACATACAGACGTAGTTTTAATGTTAGTTTCTGTTAGCGTGACTCTCGGTAGTTGCTACTATGCTTTATGTGTTATTTACATTATGCTGTTTATTAGATTAAGCCTCACGGACTAAGACGGAATGCCTCGCTTACAGAAAAAGGGTTTCCGCTTTTATACACTCACCATACGTAGCACAGCAACATTAAGTTGCTATTTTACGCTGGTATTTTGTGAGAGCCTGATCCTTCCCCGGTCGTGTCGACCCTTTCGTGCAATAACAATGATATAGCTGCAGCAAGGCTTTGACACGTATTTATACCAGATATTTATACCAGAATCATGCTGTAGCACGTATAATTTAATATTTTAATATTTTATATGAGTAAACTTAAATGGAAAATATAATAATAGTTTAAAAAATAGCAAAACGTGCATATTTAATTTAATTTGTAAGCATACATTCATCTTGATCTAGAAAAAAATTAATTAAATTAAATTAAATAGGTTGGGTTTCTACAGCGCACGTCTGTGTTAATGAGCCAACACGATTAAATCCGAGCTCCACATGTCATGCTTTTTAATGACGTTAACACAACCTTTGAGTGTCCCGGCATTAAGCCTTTGATCAAGAATAGGACTACGGCTGAAGTCTTTGTCTCTGACTTAATTTTGCAAATTATTTATATATTTATTGTTGTGGTTAGAATACCATCGATTAATTTTCCTTTGCTTGAAAATATGGCGTAAAGAATTTTTAAACGTTAGAGCCGCAGTAGTATATTTTGGTTTTAGCATAAATGTGTCAGTTTGATCGTAGTAGGACTAAGCTTTCACAGAGTACTATCGTAAAATAGCTTAATACTCCTGTGTTTTGTATAGTGCTTGTATAGAATGGGAGATCCTTTTTACTGGAACCACGTCATTCCATTTTTGTTTTCAGTTGTGACAACGCATCTTTATTATTATTCTTAATCGACCATAGGTGTAGCTGTCTATGAGCCACAGTGTCCACCTATCCATCCATCCATCATGATCCATCCATCCATCATCATCATTCATCCATCCATCATCATCATCCATCCATCCAACAAGTGGGCCGTGTGCTCGTTTGTCACAAATTTGCTATATAAAAAAAACTGCGGTTGGCAACTCGCCTACCTATTATATAATCTATGGGGGATGTATTTCCTGATTGAGCCAACTAATTTCGTGATACAGCCGTAATATGGATCAGGCGAAGCTTTACCACGCATAGACCAGTAAAAACTTTTGATAAATATAATACCGTTAACACCATGTCTATAGTGACTCCTCTGATAGCCTCGATAACTATTACAACTGTATCTGCATTATTGTATCCGCGACAACCAACAACTCAAGAACACACATTTAAAAAATATTTTATTTTTGATTCCATAGTCCTTTTATATGATTCGTGAGAGCGAAGGAAATCCGTCTAATTTGACGGATTGAAGTGTGCGGGGAAAATGAATTAGTTCAGTAATACGTACATAAAAGAGAGAACAAATGTTGCCAATACGTCAAGTAATAAAAGTCTCCGCGCTGTGGGAATAGGTAGGGCGGACACGTAACCGAGGTCAGTTACCAAGGACGCTAAATGTGTCGTTCTAAATCCGCCGGGGTGTAATATTATGCACGTGTTGTCGCAAAGTGTAATTAGGTATATTAAAAATTATGTAACAAGCTTAGCCCCCAAATGAGGAAATTATTTGTTAATTAGTAAGGGTTAATTATAAGTAATAATACGTTGATGAAATCTCAAACAGTACATATTCTTTGTTATAGGTTCTTACATTTAAGCGATGGTACTCACATTACATGACGCTAACTGTATCCGTAAAATTAGTCGTATATTATTTATATTTAAGTTAGTATTTATTAGTAGTTTTAGTAGCCGTGTAGTGGCGATTAAGAATATCTACCCATATCTTCCCGTGGGTGTCGTAAGAGGCGACAGAGGGAAACAGACAGGAGATGGGCAGCAGCATCTTCCTGATAACAGCAACTGTTAACAAAACAAACCGCGATTGCCAACCCGGTCGTCAAGCGTCGCAACTATGGCAATAGACCCCCCATGAGCAACGACACAAATAGACGGCCCCAAGTCCCGAGCGCGCCCGCTATTCCTGGTTATGGTAGAGACCATGTTAGCGGCGGGGAAGTGGGTGCAAAGAATCTCCGGTGAAGGTTCAATTGTCACCTAAAACGACTCGACCTGGCAACCTACTACGCATGCATCCTAGGGACTGACGAGAAAATCCTGGAGCTGGAAGAAGAGATATAGACGAGTTGCGCTGGAATATTTTAGGTTTATCTGAGGCCCCAAGAGATTGGGAGGGCACGGTGATTCTCGAATCCGGCAACGTTTTCTATCACCGGGAGGGCAACCATTTAATAATAATAAGAATAAAAGTAAAATATTTATTTCAAAACAATGGCAACATTATATTATATTAGTGACAATAGCGCTCTTTTAAGCCAATGAGCCTGTATCAGGGAGCAACGCTCTTCCATTAATTTACATTGTTTTTAGAAGAATGTACTAATTAAAATTAATAAATTTATATGATTTTTGAAGTAGCACGTTTAAACGATAACGATGAAAATAATTATACTAGTATAGGTCTAATATATAACTAATTTTAAAAGTAACTATTTACAGCTATAGGTTAAATTTCCTTTTGTTATATTTTAAAAAAGAGAGAGAGAAAAATCATTTTAGCATGCATTTTTGTGTGTGTGTGTGTGTGTGTGTGTGTGTGTGTGTGTATGTGTGCGTGTGTGTGTATGCGTGCATGTATGTGAGTGTGTGTATGCGTTTTCATTACTATTTAATTTTAACTACTAATTCTTCTAGATCATCAAAGGTTTTTAAATCATTTTAGCGTGCATTTGTGTGTGTGTGTGTGTGTGTGTGTGTGTGTGTGTGTGTGTGTGTGTGTGTGTGTGTGTGTGTGTGTTGTGTGTGTGTGTTTTGAATTTGAAGAATGAAAATGAAGAATTGTCTGTATAATGTAAAGCTTTTTAATTGAAAGAATTCGGGTAGTTTCGTAAAGTTTATCAGTCGAAAAAAATTGTTTTAAAAATAGTTTTTTAAACCACGTTGTGCACGTTCCGTCTCAAGAAAGTGTGTCTTAGCTGCACCTGCCCATACAGGCAAGCAGTAAGCAAGAACAGACTGTACTAAGCATATATATATATATATTTCTCTTAGAAGACACTTGCCCCAGTCCCCGTTTCTAAGTCCGTCTTAGGTACCATGTCTGAATGTCTTAAAAATCCATGTGAGATTCCTTATTCTCTGAGTGACATGTTCAAGTTGAGGGTACCAAGAGAGTCTTTGATCCAGCCACACTCTAAAATATTTAGCTTCGGTTCCTTTTTGTATAGTGGGGCAATGGCAGTTCTGTCTATCTGTTGTGATACGTCAGTGATGTATTCTCACCGCAAAATCAAGTTCTGGCTGAGCGTTGTTATAAATGCTAAAGCATATATAGCAACTTTTGGCCGTATTGAGCGTAAGGAGATTAAATCGCAGCCATTTACCTATTTGCTCAAGACCTTTTCTGCATTCTTTTTAGAAATTTTCCAGGATCCTCCAGTGAAAACAACGGCAGTGTCATCCGCATAAGAGAATATTTTGGCATTTTCAAGAGTCATGTTACGTAAATCATTCAGATAAATTAAGAATAACGTGGGGTCAAGAACACTTCCCTGTGTCGTAACATTTGTCCCAAGGAGGTGTTAAATTTATCGTCCACAAGTCTCACCATCAACAACGTTGTGTATCGACGAGGATTGCGTACCTTATACTCAGAATCACCAAACAGTACCTTAAGCGTACCTTCTAATAGCACCACAAACGATTAAAAACTATGGGCACCATAGTACCTCCTAAGCCGGTCCGGGTAAGCAGGTCTTTAGATTATGATATAGCCTGAAATAAATAAATAACTATTATTTTTGGTTATCAATACAGGATTCTCATCTGGTTGAGCACTATAATATATAAAAGAACATGATAAATATACTTTAAATTTAGTGAAATACATAAATTAAAAAATTACCCAGATGGAAGCAGGGGAGAGCAAATAGCTCTCCGTGCCGAGAGCTTCCCGCCGAGGTTTGGGGGAAAGAGGAAGTATTGGATTCATTATTATTATTTTTAAAATATTAATAGGTAAAAAATATTTGTGCTAATGGAAAAGTAGAAAAAGAAAAAAAAACATATTTTTATTCCTTCCTGCTACATATAAAATAATAAAATTAATAAAAAAATGTTCATATCTATTTAGATTGATGTTGGTACACACATAAATGGGCGGAAGAAAAAATTAAGTAATTTAGTAGATGTTTTGCTAATAAAAGATTTACTAGCAACTAAGGCTGGTAATTCTAGCGGTACGAATTATGATTTTGAAAGAAAAAAGGCAGTCTTTAGACATCTAAATAAAAGAGTAAAAGAAGTAGTTGAAAGGAAAAAGCAAGAAAGAACGGATAAAAATGATAGAAGAATATCGGATAACTTCCAGGCAAATATTAAAATGTTCTGAAAACTCGTAAGAACTGCCAGGGGATGTTCAAAACAGCCTATAATGAATGCTATAAGAGATGAGAATGGCTATATTCTGAATGATGAAATTTTGAGTTTAAAGAGATGGAAGGAATATTTTGAAAGCATGTTTATGAGTGAGGAGACAACGTATGAACTGAATGAAATAGGAACTCCGAAAGAAGAGGAAGGAGGTAGCGAGATAATTACAGATGAAATAATGAAAGCAACGAAAAGCATGAAAGCAGGTAAGGCTGCCGGATATGATAGAGTTTCACTCGAAATGCTGAGGGCTGGAGAGGAAGTGGTGGCAGGCCTGCTGCACACCTTGTTTAATTTATGCTGGGAACTGAAACGTGTACCGGGAGACTGGTGCAAAGCCGTGATAGTCCCAGTATATAATGGAAAAGGGTCGCAGTAGGACTGTAAAAACTGCCGCGGTATCAGCCTTCTTAGCATCGTGGGAAAACTGTATGCCAAGGTACTAATTGAAAGGGTCATGAAAGAAACCGATGGAAAAATTTGGGATGTGCAAGCGGGATTTAGAAAGGGAATGGGATATACAGATCAAGTCTTCTCCATGCGCAAGATCGTGGAGAAGTTTTTGGCCAAAAACCAAAAGGTTTTTTGTGCGTTCATGGACTTGGAGAAGGCCTATGACAGAGTGGATAGGAATGTGCTATGGCAAACACTGAACTCATTTGGGTTGAGCGCTGGCTTGATATAGGCATTGGAGTCTCTTTATAGAGACTCTAGTGCTTGTGTTAGGATCAACGGGGTCTACTCGGACCGGTTTGGCATCCATAAAGGTGTCAGATAGGGCTGTGTGGCTTCCCCGTGGCTGTTTAACCTATTTATGGACAGTTGTTTGCAAAATTTGAAAGTTGAAGAATGCGGATTAAGAATGGGTGAGTTAACCATCAAATGCCTTTTGTACGCCGATGATCAAGTTATTCTTGCATCGTCGGCGGCTGAGTTGCAAATGATGGTTACATTGATGAACAGATCATTAAAAGAAAGGGGTATGAAAGTGAACGCAAGTAAGACGAAAATTATGGTTTTTGAAAGAGATGAAAGTAAAACGATATGTGAAATAAGAATAGAAGGGGAGTTGATCGAGCAAGTAGATGAGTTTGTATATTTGGGGTGCGTATTTAGCAGGGATGGGAGATATGATAAGGATATAGAACGACGAGTGAACGCAGGAAACAGAGTAAATGGGGCCCTGCACTCTATTGTGAAGAGTCAAAATGTGTCAAAAAAGGCACGTATGGCAATTCCCAATGCTGTGTTGGTCCCTACTTTAACGTATGGTAGTGAAAGTTGGGTATGGCAGAAGAAGCACGAGAGTAGAATAAATGCAGTAGAAATGCGGTCGTTAAGGAGTATGTTAGGGCTGAATCTGAATGACAGGGTGAAAAATTGTATGATAAGAGAAGAGTGTGGTTTGCAAGATGATGTTGTGACCAGGATTAAGAAAGGAATACTTCGGTGGTTTGGTCATGTGGAAAGAATGGATGAGGAAAGAGTGACAAAGAAAATTTATGTTGCAGAAGTGAATGGCAGAGTCGGAAAGGGACGTCCTAGGCGAAAATATATCGACCAAATTGGCGATTTATTGAAAACGGGCCAAATTAGGAGTACCCTTAACCGACGAGCATGCATGCGTAGGTGTATGGATGTGAAGGAGGCGAGAGAGGTGTGTCAGGATCGTGCCAAATGGAAGTCTGTAGTCTCTGCCTACCCCTCTGGGTGACAGGCATGAGTGTTTATGTATTATGTATGTTTATGTATTTTGCTAATACTCGGTTTATTGCGGATATTTCCCTGACAAGCATATTTATAAAGGATGTACTACGAGTACGGTAAAAGTAACTACTTTGTATTTAAAGGCTTGGAAATAAATTTAGATAAAAAATGAACTTTGACAAATAATATTTAGTTTCATTGATAATATAATAGTATTATAATATTGTTTATACGTGATAGTGCCAACAGTGTAAGTGCAGATAGTGTAAACATATTATGGTTGAATATATATATATATTAAGTATGAATAGGTGATAGGCTCGACCGGGGAAGGACAACGTTTTCTCGAATACCAGTGAGTTAGAGAGTCAGTTAACTGGTAAGCAAGCATTTTATCAAACCCCTTGGAGGTGACAATGCATCATCTGCAACATTTTGATTATTTATCAAGGATAGATGAAGGTGATATTGGTGTATAAATACATATACATATATTAATGATATATTATATAAGTTACATTACATTAATTAAAAATTTTGAACTTCTCGACCGTGAAGGAAAATATCGTGAGGAAACTTGCATTTCTGAGCAATGAATGGGAAGTCTGACAACACATACTGGAGCAGCGCGGCGAAAAGTTCCTTGCTTTTAAGACCTCTCAGCAATAAAAGGACCTCAGCTAGCTGTGGGACATTCTGTTATTGTTACTGTACTGTAGACTGTTATTACGTTCCTTCCTTAAATAAAAATTATTTTTTTTTTATTTATGAAAATTCCGTTTTATCATTAAATTACTTACCTTCCTATTCTTACAGTAACGATGGGAATTTTAAAATAAATTTCCCATCGTTACTGTAAGAGGTTAATCTCGAATCTCACAATTGTTAGATTGAAAATAAAACGATCGGACAACAAACCTTAAAATCAAAGACTTCAAGACTTAAGTTAATGAATATACGCTGTCAATAGCCCAGACGTCTAAAATCTCATTCCCCTCCTCTCCATTATCATGCTAAAATATGAAATGACCAAAATAAAAATAAATAAATTTAAACCATAATTAAATTATTGTCTATCAGTAAGTGAGCGTTGCCAGCGATAACTTACGTCAGTAATTATGGACAGAATTTCACCATCACTTACCACCAGGTAGAATTTTATTCAAGTACTAGCTAATAATAAATAAAAAGAAGTTCAAATAATATAGGAAAGTCCAATGCACCTTAAAAACTCCGCGGCCGAAACAAAAACAGCAATCGCCATTCATTCGAATAAGCATCTTGTCTCTAGATCAGGACACAAATAAATTTTATATTAAGTGAAGCAGAATCAAAACCATCAGTGGGCCCAACTAGATTTACTACACTTAGTTAATACTACTTTAAGGTCTTTACGGTCTGCTTACGGGTGCGGTTAAAGCGTCGGCAAATACTAGCTTTAAAATATTACTAAATATCCATATGTTAAATAATTCACATATTAGTAATGTAGTACTAAATATATGTTATATTATATAATATTAATTAATGTTGTAATCATATGACCCCGTTTTAGTGGCGGTGTAAGAATATTCACAACTCCATAAAGTATCAAGTAGGAGATGGCATTAGGAGATGTACAGCCACATGTTCCTAGTTGTTAACTAATGCGATTAAAAACTGTGTCTCCTAACTCTTTTGTCAGCTGTCTGAAAGTTAAGAGGGAGGCTAACGTTCATCAATGGATTTTGGTAGGCTGTAATGATGATGACGATTCATATGAAAATCATCATTACCTGTCCATCACTGTTCGTAACAGCCATCATAAGACCCATTTATGGGCACAAAATGGAAATGAAAAAGGGGAATAGCAGTTTATTCATCCACACATAAATAAAATTGAAGTGTTTATCTGTATTATCGAAATAACTGTCTTATTGGGCTGATTATACATACATAATTTTTTTTAAATATATGACTGTCTGTGAGGCTGTCTCGCTTAATTTTCGGTAAGGCTGTACCGATGGAAAAGAAAAGTCACGAAAGGTGGTGGGCAATACCAGGAGTGACCTAAGCTATATTTAATCTGAAGAGCTTGGAGATAAAAAAATTAACCAAGTATTTATAAAACAAATGGTCTTCGATTACCTTACACCTAAATAACGCCACATTAATAGAATTTACCCAAGCGAAATCAGGACGGGTCGCTAGTATTAAATATTATTAATCTCCACAGAAATTATAATGTGCGTGAAGTCATTCGTCACTCGAGTATTACGCCGCTCTTCTGTGAAATACAAACAAGTGAAAAATTAAAATTGAGTGTAAGGGGACGTTGATATGCTTTTTTACGTAAGGATTACTTTATTTCTTTATCAGATTTATTTACTTATATAGTCGGAACCGAAACGTGGTCCTTCACTGCTGGCCGTATGAGGACGCTCAAAGTTGACGCTCATAGCTATGGAGAAGGCTATGCTCGGGGTTTCTCTGCGTGATAAACTTAGGAGTGAGTGTATCCGCAGTAGAACTAGAGTGACTGACATAGGCCAACGGATTAGTAAGCTGAAGTGGCAATAGGCGTTGATTTTTCGAAAAGTAATTATATAGATGTAGTTTATGGTCCTAGTCTAATAATACGTAGCCAAAAACTCATTTAGCGAGTGCAGAATACCTGTGCGAGATTTCGCTTCGGTATACCGCAACGTACTCACATTAGGCCATACATAAACGGAAGCAACATTTTAAAAATGAAATATCGTCGACACTTTCATTTAACAATGCTACCCATTGGTAAAATTAAATAAAATATGCCACCTTATCTCTTCCAAAAGTTGGTGTGGGTGCGCGACGTAAACTCAAAAATAACTCGTCGTGTATCAAGTTATTCTCTCGTCGTACCATTTCATTGTACCATCGCTTTCCGTAGGAGTTTTAGGTACAGCGAATTAACGTGTTGGAACGACCTGCCGCCACTGCTTCGTATCCTGAAAACAATTAAAACATATAAATAAAATATAAACACTATCTAATAATGGCTGAAAATGGGTACTGGCAGAGTGCACAGGCAGTTGAGGTCGCAAGAAATAAAATGATGTAATGACATAATCTTAAGTCCTATTTACGGTTGCTGTTCGGATATTGTTCGGATAGGTTAAAAAGGTTAGGTGCAGGCTAAAAAGTGTAGTTTAGTGTCGTCAATTAATAATTGTTGTGATTTATGTATAAAGTTTAAGCAATAAGCGTTAAATATATTATTATAATCACATAAGTAAACGAAAACATTGTTACAATACATTTTTGAGATAATAAAATATATTAATTGATAAACTTGAAGAACACACTGTTAAGTATTAACAAGCAATAATGAAACTATCACTAATGTAGTGGCCGTAATTAAAACGAAACTGTACTGCCCATTGTGAACCATTTTCTCAAATTTACCAACTGTGTAAAATTTGAAAGGCAACTTCTAAATAACTTGATCCCGGTCCTATTTACATACCAATGGATTCAGTCCAAGTCGTTATCGAAAGGGAAGTAGGTACAAAATAATAACAGTTCTTCACAAACAACACAAAATATGTCCATTTTGAGTGCTTTTGCAAAAGACTTGGACCATACAAAATTAACTTAATAAAGAATATAAATATTGCAAAATATATATGTCTTTGAAATATTTTCTTTCTTATTTTCCAGGCATATAGGTTTTCTTACGATATTTTGGTAAATAAGCACTTTTTCGGAATTTTTATTTCAAGACTGAGAATTTTTTCGAACCTGTGATAAAAGCATAAATGATTTTCGATAAGTAACTTTAATCTATTTGGATAAAAATACTTTTTTGAGTTTTTTTTTATAGCGACATAATAACTCGCGATATAAATGTTTACATGTAACATAGATAATAACACAATATTATAATCTAGTTCAAGCAAAGCAGTTAGTTGGGCTTATCTTCACAATACAATGATTTTGCATGCTTGTAACACAAGAACTTGTTAGCTTAGGACGCCTAAATATACCAGCAGACGCTACTTATCTACATAAAAATCTCACAGAAAATTATGTTGCTCAAAGGAATCAGTCATGCTTTGTACGAATGCCGTATATTTTTTTCTTTGTAAAGATAAAGGCGTGTTTTATGAGTAGCATTATTTTGTAATAGAGCCTTTAGGACTTCATCTTATAGAAGGTTTTTTCTTGTATTTGAGGCGTCATTTTGTTTCATATAACCTTAATTAAATTTCACATTATGATTTCCTTTATTTACGCGAACACTACACATTGATTAAAACTACTTTTACGGATTTTATCGTTTATTTTACTATTATTTTTAATTCATAACCATAAACAATAATTAAAAAAAGCTGAAGGTACTCCGGGTTTAACAGTGACATTGGGACGTCAGTCATCTCATTCCCCCGTGACCACGGGTGCTGGAAAGCGCCCGAAACGTCGGGAATTAAAAATAATAGTAAAATAAACGCGATAAAATCCGTAAAAGTAGTTTTGATCAATAAATTTCACATTGATCTCATCTATCTTGCATTTTTCATAAGTTACGAGAAACAACGAAAATCTTTATTATGTGATTAGATATGATTTCGTTTATTAATTCCTATTTCTTGTAGTTTGATATCATTCAATTTGAATTGAATTAATTTCAAGAAATGGCATAAAATACAAAACTTGATTCATTAAATATGTTGAAAAGGGTGTCTTTCCGAAGCTGCTGAAGCAATCTATTGTAATACCGATTTACAAAACGAGGAGATAAGAAAAAAGTTAGTAATAATCGGCCAATCTCCTTGCTGCCAATGGGTTATATACGATATAAAATTAAGTGTTAAAGAGTTAAATAAAGTGCTTGTTTTTGCGTTTGGTCTACTAAGTCCAATTTGTATACGTGTATGCAAATTGGACTTAGTTGTCCGTCGTTTTACTTAATTCCTCGCACTTGGAACCACGTTTGAACTCAAGAATTTTTATTATGATTTTCCGTATATAATTTTGCTTATTATAGGTGTATATTAGGTCTTTACATATGAAGTTGGCGCAATTTTTTGTATATTTTTATTTTTATTAATCAAAATAATCACCTATGCAATCGATGCGTCTTTGCCAACGCATTAACAATATATTGATGCCTTTCTTGAAAAAATCAGGTGGGCGAGAGACAAAAACTACTTTAAAGGCATTTTGTAGTGCCTCTCGGGTATTGATTTTTTTCTGTGAAAAGTTATTAAAACTCTGGAAAAGTAGAATTTTATAGGCGCAAGGTCTGGTGGTACGGCAGATGACGGAGACCTTCCAACCCTAGCTCTTGTAACTTGGAGACCGTCTATTGGAAACTTAGATGTCGCGCATTGTCGTGCAGGAGCAGCTAAGACGAGCGATTGACTAAAGCTAGTGTGAGACGTGCGAGCTTTTCCATCATTGTGTTCAGTGCTTTACAGTACACATCTGTAGTAATGATTTTCCCGTTTGTTAAGAAGCTGTGATGAATCACACCGGCAGTGGACCATCAAACAGTGACCATCACATTACTATGGGTATGTTTTATTTTAAAACATTATTTAGGTACAAGACAAGGATTCAACCAACTTGCTGAGTGCTTGCGAGTGTCAAATAGAATCCATTTTGAGCAGTGCAAGGCACGTGTAGACGCGTACTTCACGCTGCTGTTCATTTAGTTTGTGGCCCGCCTATTTGTCAAGCTTTTTTACTTTGCCTATTTGACGAAAATTGAAGTATATTGTTTTGATGCGAACGTCGAAAGCTGATGCTAATTCAGCCGTAGATTGAATTATCAGATTCCACAATCACCTTTAGTTCGTCGTTGTCGTTACTTTAAGTTACTGAACTTAGCTTTACTGTGAATTTAAACTGGATAACCACTGTAGATTCTGAAAAAATCTCAAAAATTCGAATTACCTTAATTTTCAAATAGTGTTTTTTTTTTGGAATTTTGTCGACACCCTTATTTTTATTAATTCTATAATCAAAACAGCTCTTTTACCCTAAACCGCAAAAAAATCGGTCGATTCGTTCGAGAGATATCGTTGCTGAAATAAATCTTAAAAAGTGTTTTTTTTAATAACTTGAAAACTTTCCGTGAATTCAATTTTTTTATAAAAGGTTTTTTTGGTAAGCTCAAAAAATTCGTTTATTGCCTTAAATTACATCAAAATGGGTTGAATTGTTCGTGGAACATTCAATTTTGAAAAATTAAAATTCGTTGCTTTCAAAAAGAAAATTTTTTTCTCCTATTCCTGGGTTAAAATACCCTCCCGTTACCTATATACTTTCTTCTTTACTAGCATTTTTAAATATATTGCTTGGCGTGTTTTATTCCTTAAGAAAAACAACAAAAGACATTTATAGAAAAATGCTCCTAATAGAGTAAAGTGTTATTACACAGAAATGAATTATGTTAAAGATGTAACATAATTTATTTAAGGTCGGTGTAAAAAATAAAATGACGCATATCACCCTCCCACAGCCACGGGTACTACTCTTAAAACTGCCAACACTAAGCATAACATCACTTCTTACACACTAGTCTCCTTAACATAACATGTGTTTGCCTTAGCTAGCGCTTAGCCATGGCACAGTCTATTTCTCCTAATGTCGCCCCGTTCACTCTCATCAATAATATTATGTCGATCATATTAATAAAACATTTATCTAGGTGCAATCACACTGGCTGACACGGATCCGAAGCTGTCTTACTGGTTCTATTGTTGCCCATTCGTCTTTCCTTTTTTGTTTTCTTTTTTTTACATTTTTTCATTAGCGTGCAGTTTCTTTTCCGCAAATATGCTGTCGTAAACAGAAATACCTGTGTAGAGGCAGCGTAGCGAAAGTGGGAAACAAACAAGGAAATGAGCAGCAGCGTCTTCTGTGTAACAACGAAAAATAAAAACTGCGATTGTCAATGGGAAACAAACTAGGAAATGAGCAGCAGCGTCTTCTGTGTAACAACGAAAAATAAAAACTGCGATTGCCAATGGGATACAAACAAGGAAATGAGCAGCAGCGTCTTCTGTGTAACAACGAAAAATAAAAACTGCGATTGCCAATGGGAAACAAACTAGGAAATGAGCAGCAGCGTCTTCTGTGTAACAACGAAAAATAAAAACTGCGATTGCCAATGGGAAACAAATAAGGAAATGAGCAGCAGCGTCTTCTGTGTAACAACGAAAAATAAAAACTGCGATTGCCAATGGGAAACAAACAAGGAAATGAGCAGCAGCGTCTTTTGTGTAACAACGAAAAATAAAAACTGCGATTGCCAATGGGAAACAAACAAGGAAATGAGCAGCAGCGTCTTCTGTGTAACAACAAAAAATAAAAACTGCGATTGCCAATGGGAAACAAACAAGGAAATGAGCAGCAGCGTCTTCTGTGTAACAACGAAAAATAAAAACTGCGATTGCCAATGGGAAACAAACAAGGAAATGAGCAGCAGCGTCTTCTGTGTAACAACGAAAAATAAAAACTGTGATTGCCAATGGGAAACAAACTAGGAAATGAGCAGCAGCGTCTTCTGTGTAACAACGAAAAAAAAACTGCGATTGCCAATGGGAAACAAACTAGGAAATGGGCAGCAGTGTCTTCTGAAAGAAAAAAAGAAACACTTATTTGCACAGAATACAGGTGGTACCAGATTTAACAGTGATGCTTAGTTCAAGCTATATTCTGCCTTTAATAGGCATGCAAGTGTTTATAATTATATAAAACAATTAAAATACTATTATATTACTTACAAAAATGTCAAGTTATATTATTTATTTATTATTATTATATTACATTTAAAAATATATTTCTGTATAACAACTAAAAATAAAAACTGCGGTGGCTAAACCGCCCGCCATGCACCGTAGTAAATATGGACTTTTGACGGGCTGGAACAATAAAGGTAAGACATATTTTATCTACTTTGTATGTTTCGTACAAAATGGATTTTAGTTCACATTATTAGGTTATAATTGAATGTTTCTTACTATGAAAATATTAACAGCAGTAATTAAGCGGTCACGCTTCATACATTATTCAACAAAATTGTACCCTGAAACGAATGAACGCCTCACAAAATTGCCCGCTATTTTAAATAACGTTCCGAAAGAAAAACGGAATAAAGTTTATTATGTTTAGGGTAGATTTTTTAAATATAAGAGTAATCCATCGAATAGATTATACCCTGACTGAATATAAAATGAAATCATAAGACAGTTAAACTATTATGGTCGCCACACACGGTCAGTTCAACTGATTTTTGCAACGGATGAGTTCCAGCTAAAACTGTTGATATTTTTCAAAATAATGGATTTCGATATATCGATCAACATAAATATATTTATATCCGATTTTAACAAATAATTTTATTTATCAATATATCGAAAAACCGAATTTTAAAAAAATATTTTAGTTGGAATGATCAGTTGAACAGTTTTAGTTGGAATGATCAGTTGAACTGACCGTGTGTGGCGAAAATTAGAATTATGCAATTGTTAGTTTTAATTTGTTTATTTATCATTTGTTTCTTAACTATTTTATCATATGAATATATTTTGTACGAGATAGAGCCATGCTGCAGCTATATTAATAGTATAGTTTTAGCACGAATGGGTCGGATAACGACCTTGGAAGGACCACGCTCTCACAGAATACCAGCGTAATATAGCAGTTTAACGCCGCTTCTTTGTATGGTGAGTGTAGAGAACTGAACACCCTTTTACTGAAAACGAAGCACACTATCTTAGTCCTCACGAGTGATGACGCATCTGCATTTCTCAACGTAATCTAGGATAGCTGTAGATGTCTATGGGCAACAGTAACCACTTAACATCAGGTAGGTTTTGTGCTCGTTTGTGAAGCTTATCTTATATAAAATATATAAGCATTTAGAAATAAGGCTTAAATCATATAAACTAATTTTAAAATGTAGTTTCTTAACAAATCTATTATAGTGCACAATTGAAAATTTTCCTTGCCCATTTGAGACCAACTTCTCTAAATCACGATTGACAGGCGTAATCTGCTATCTGCTAGATGCAAAAGACTTCTATCTGTCTGCCTCAATTGCTTTTCAATATGCACTTGGGATGAAATTAGGTAACGAAATCTCTTCCACGAGCCCATTTTATTTAAGGTTTTATTTTATTTTCGTTTTAAAAAAACTGTTTATTATTACATCATGCCCGTTTTACGCAAAATAACGATATGTTAGATCTTTACACAGCTTAGTAATAGATGGGTCGGGGTTAAATTATATTGAAATTAGTTTAAAGCTTAGAGGATTCTTATCCTTCCTTTTAAGATCCTTTTAAGAAAACTACGACGTTATTTACAATTTGCAGGCAACACACGTTCAAATTTCAACCACCATCGTAATCATCAATCATAATTTTATGCCTTTTACCACGAGCGTGGTGATATAATTACATCAGCGAGAAATCTGCATTTGGGGTTTTAAAAAAAATTCATCCCTGTTTTTAAAAAAAACCTTCTAGAAATGAGAGGATAGACCGTGACTTTCAACATGTTATACTAAGTTTATTTTAATATCGGATTGGGTGAAAAGCGAGCACACAGTCCATCTAATGGTAAGTGGTTGCTGTGGCCCGTAGACATCTACATCTATCTTCGATTACGAATCAAAATGCAGATGCGTTTTCACCCGTGAGGACTAAGATGGAATGCCTCGTTTCCAGTATAAAGACTCTCCGGTTTTCTACACTCAACATACACAGCAGCATTAAGCTACTATTTAACGCTGGTATTCTATGAGAGCGTGGTCCTTCCCCGGTCGGGCCGACCCATTCGTGCTACGACCATGAAATAAAACTTTTCGCTCCTACGTAGTTTGTGCACCTTACTTATAGGGCCGCGGCGAAAAAGAATGCCTTTTGTTATTTCGTATAGTGAGTGTCGAGAACCGGAGACCCTTCTTACTGGAAAAGAGGCATTCCTTAGTCCTCAAGGCTGAACACGCATCTGCATTTTGATTCGCAAACGAGGATAGATGTAGCTATGTCTATGGGCCACATCAACCACTTACCATCAGGTGGACTGAGTGCTCGTTTGTCACCCTTTTCCTATAAAAAAAGTATTTTATCAGAGTTACACGAGCTTTTAACCAGTAAACATTATAATTCTGAGTTCGCTCTCATCTTAGCTGAGAACCGCATCGGGTGGTCTCCGAACGTATCCGCCGCAAGTCATTTTAGGTTGAATCGTGAGACTAATATTAAAAGTCTAATGAGTCATTTATATCGCCAATAGAGATCAAATTTTATCTTTTGAACAATTAAGCATTGAACTCGCACAAATCCAGTGCATTATGAACAGCCGTTCCCCTTGTTTGTTGTCGAGTGACCCCTCGGAGCCCCTGGCTATAACACCGGCACATTTTTTTAATCTTACGACTTTTAAGTACCTACCCGCTATAGATATAGTAGATGATAAACTCTGTTCTTTCACGTCATAACTTATTAGACAGACTAGTGCAGCCATTTTGAAAGCGATGGAGAACGGAATATCTGCATACTTTGCAATCTTGGCAGAAATGGAACACAGCAACTAAACCATTAACGGTGGGAACGGTAGTTGTTTTCACCAAAGAGAACACGCCACCTCTTCATTGGCCATTGGGGAGGTTGAATGGTTGAATGGTTGGCTTTGAAGAGGTCTTTTCCTGGATCCGACGGAGTAACGACGACAGCTCGTGTTAAGACGGTGACCGGGTCATATATGCGTCCTGTTATCCGTCTCTGTCCTTTGCCTAATAATTAGTTTCGAATTCTCTTTCTAGGTTGGGTTGGTAGTTTAAATTATGTCTTAGTATTGACTTTAGTTAGTCTTGAAGGAAACCCTTCAAGCAGAAGCCCTTCAAGAGGAGGGAGGGGGGGCATAGTTGCGCCAAAATGCACATTTTGTTGACTGTATTAGCTGGTATACTTCCTCTTCACTTCCTTCTTCCTTCCTGCACGGACATGCCTCCAATAGGAGGCTAGAAATGGTGGCGTCATTTTGCACGCCCAATGAGACGCGCTGGCCAAAAAGTGAAAGGTCAAAAACACGCTAAATATAGTATATTTATAAATTGCGCATTCTGTATTCTGTATATTTTATATATTTTATTATATTTAGTATATATTTATTATGAATGAAACGTAAAATATAAATAAATAAGAATTATTATTATTACAAACGCAACACAAGATCTGAAAGAAGACCAAAATGTAAATGATATTTTGTAAGTAAACATTAAGCTGTGGGTTTATGGTTTAACAGAAAAACAAGTATATTCAGGCTATTTATATAATAGCCGCGACCGTAGTTGAAAAGTTAATTGCAGGGATTAATGTTTGAGATAAAACCTGAAATAACTTAGACTTATGTACATAATAGAAGAAGTTTCTTGATAATCTTGATATTGAATTCAAATCGGATTGCTTAGAGAAATATGATTAACTAAGCAATCATTGTTTTAATGAGCACGAGAAGAGTACCTTGAATTTTGCAAGCGTACACATTTTTCAAAATTATAAATTTTCTCCTTTCCAAGTCTTTTAGCCTCTCTAAGTAATACTTTACAACCAGGAATCAATATTTCAGTGTTTCGAGTTTAGTTTGACACTTTGGGTTTTATTAAACTTATTCATTGCTTCGAGAATACGATCACGAATACGCAGCGACGTCAATGTCACTAATACGGAGCGGGGCCTGCTCGAAGTTTGATTTATCTTATTTATTTAAAAATTTACATGTAACACCCTAAAAAGGGCTAAAAAAAGCTAAAAACCAAAGGGTACATAGGGTGGACTTAATGTCATGTGGCATTGTCTGCCGGTCAACCCTGGGTGCCAAGGACAATAGTTGGTAGGTTCGACCATTATACATAAATATCTCAATCTTAGCCACACGGCGACAGGCACGAATTTCGCTATCCGCAACTGGCAAATTAATTGCGTTGCAAAGGGTAATTATTTAATTCTATGCCTTTTTCGTCTACCTTTACTTTCAAATCCGCATAATCAGCTGCTAAAAATCAGTAGCTTGCGTGAGCTCGTTTATGAACTCATTCAGGGCTAAATTAATCTCCTGAGATACTATTGTATTGATGTCCTCCAGAATAGCTAATCGAAATTTGCGAAAAATTAGTGATGTGTTGTGGTGATGGGTGGTGATGGGTGTGATGAAAATTGCTGGTAGTGGGTTGATCTCCTGCCTTGACTTGGTGCGCACTTTTACATTTAAATGATTTGACAATTCTTGTGTCTCCTTCTCTATACAGCCTTCCGAGTACATCGTGTTACCGCGAATGGAGGTGTTCTAGTTATCACTCTTATGTTGACGATTTTTATATGCGTGACACATCCAGGATACAGCTTTGCGTTCTTTGTCCAACGGAATGAAAGTTTTTTCACTGATCGTGGCACAGTCCAAACCATGTTTTAGTTCACATGAACTAAAATATGGTAAAACATGGGCACAAACATAAACTGTCTATTAATTATATTACTTTGACAACCAGCACATTTCCCAGTAGAAGACATCTCGGTTCTTTGAAAATAATTAAAAATAAATCCTTCAGTAACCTAAAGCGATAAAAGCGCTTACCGGAACCAAGCGACCACTGCACGACTTGTGGTAGGTCAGGAGCAGAAGCATGGAATAATCTATACGTATAATAAATCTGTAGAAAGGTCATGTCTATAATTCTAATATTTCCTAGAAAAAACAAGTCCAGGGGACTAAACGAAATTTTAAAGAAGAAATTCTAAATCGCACGCGCATCGCGATTTAAAATTTCTTTTGTACGTTCCCCGTAAATTCCAAAGCCTACGTAGAGGCCCATTTTAGACCCATTGGTACACCATATGAGGCTACCGACCTCACAGATAACCTGGCCATTCAGCCAGTCTTCTCTGGAGGGTAATTCCACTATATACTTTTTATCAAAAGTGTGTAGTGGACGCATGATATCTGAGATCATGTATAAGACCGGTGATTCCTTAATTGAGTCGAGCATGGATCTCAATCTGTAGGAGAGCAAGCTCAGACCGCCCTGGGCGTTAATCCTATACAAAATAGCCCGCGCCTCCTTGTCTAGATAGAGATCAAGGGGCGTTAGGCATAGAAGTGCATTAAGAGCCGCTCCAGGCGATGATCACATAGCTCCAGTTTCCATTAAGCAGGTAGTCCTTTGTAGACTATTTAGTCTGTTCGCAGTCGTCTTTTGGTTGGCCTTGTTACACCAGACAATAGAGGCGCAGGTGAGAATCGGCCTCACCATGCTGCTGTACAGCCATAGAACCATACTGGGACATAAGCCCCAGTTGTTCCCGACCAAACGACTGCACGTACCTAAAGCAATTTTAGCCTTATGGCATACTTTGCTAAGGTGAGATTTCCACGTTAGTTTTTGGTCGATTGTTCTGCCCAAGTACTTAACTTCCGTGGAAAATGGTATTTCTTTGCTATTAAGTTTTGGTTGGATTAATTTGTCTAACCGTTTTTTTTTTTTTTGGTAAAGGGTATTTATAACAGTTTTATCAGCATTAACTGATAAACTTTTATCCCTACACCAGTTATTTATGGTGTTTAGGGCTCTTTGTATTATTGACGATAAAGTACTTTGGCAAGAGCCCCTCGCAAAGATCACAAGGTCATCAGTATAACCCAATGTGTCAATGCATGGGTCTGCCATTTTGTACAATAGTTGGTTAACCGCAAGAGTCCAAAAAAGTGGTGACAAAACACCTCCTTGTGGGCAGCCACTTGTGGTTGCGACCTCAATCGAAGTTTGAAACAGCGCTATTTTTGCCTTTCTGTTTGAGAGCATCGACTTCACCCATCTGATGGTTGTGGGGTCAACACTTTTATATGTTAGGCGCCCAATCAGCAGTTATGTGGGGCTACAGTCGAATGCACCCTCAATATCTAGAAAGGCACAAAGAGCTATTTCTTTATCCTCCAGTGCTTTTTCGACCCTGTCAATGACACTGATCAGGGCTGTATCCGTAGATTCGCCTCTGCGGTAAGCATGCTGGTTGTAATGTATGGGCCTCGTAGCTGAAGCTACATCGCTTATATATCTATCTATAACCGTTTCCAATGTCTTAAGAAGAAAGGAAGATAGGCTTCTAAAGGACTTTGGTAAAGCGTAGTCCTTTTTACCAGCCTTAGGTATAAATAGAACCTTGACAATTGTCCATCGTTCTGGAATATGCCCCCATGCAAAACTTGCTCTGAAGATTTTCAGCAGATAAGGAAGAAGGATGTCGATACCCCTCTGTAGTTGGATGGGAATTATTCCATCCTCCCCGCTTGATTTAAATAGTCTAAAGGAGTCAACAGCCCACTGCACCAGGTTTAGCCTCATTATCTTTGCAGCCCTACACCAGTCTTCATTGCAAGGCCTTCGTAGGGCTCTGAAAGTGTTCAAAGCTGAAGTCTTGTGTGACCCTGGGAAGTGGGTTGACGCTAGTAAGTCCAACGTTTCTGTTTCACTATTTGTGAAGTTACCGCTTATTAAGAATTATCCAGCTTTTTAAGAAGCCCGATCTGATTAGGTTTAGCTTTCGATAGCATCTTGTGTAGTCTTGCACTGCGAGGCAAAGACTCAACTTCCTCGCATAGCTTCCTCCACGATGCTCTTTTGGCTTTCCTGATTTCTTTATTACATTTAGTTAGAGCTGCACTATAAATATCCCACTTTTTAGTTTTCTTAGCCCTATTAAATAGTTTCCTGGTCTTTTCCCTAAGTTCTTTCAGCTTAGAATTCCACCAAGAAACTTTTCGTGTTGAGGTCTTGGTTTTGGCGGGACAACTGTCCTCGAAGGCTTCACTGATACCTACGGTTACCGTCTCCGTCGCTAACTCCAGACCTTTAATTGTTTTGATGCTTTTAGGAAACGTTTCCAAATTCCTCCTTAGGCTATCTCTGTAGATATCCCAGGAGGTCGCTTTCGGATCTCTAAAAGTAACGGTTTCAAAGGCTGGTGATGCTCCAATTACAAACTTAATGTGCTTGTGATCAGACATCGAGTTTTCGCTACTAACATGCCAGTCATTTATCCACCTGGACATGTTATTGGTAGCAAAGGTGATGTCTAACACTTCTTGCCTAGCACGCGTTACAAAGGTTGGTATACAACCTAAGTTTAGGCTTACCAGGCGGTAGGAGATGAAGTCAATCCTCATCATAAAGTAATTATAAATTAACTCACCTCTTTCGTTGATGATGGTGCTTCCCCAGGTTGTGTGGTGAGCATTAGCATCACAATCTACCACAAGTTCGGCGTTGTGTTTTCGGACGAACTCCGCCACTGGCTCTAACTCGATGGTAAGATCAGCGTTCTCGCTGGGAAGATAAGCTGAGCAAATAATTACTCTGGCCCCTGTTCATCCCTTGAGATTTATGAAAGCTGTAACCAGGTCATCATTGCAGTACTCTGGAACAGCTAAAAGTTCAATATTTTTATTATAAATTATACAAGCTCTGGGTCTACTGCCTTTGGTATTGACAATAATCTTACCGGCAGCCGCCAATCCCAGAACTTGACCGTTGGCCACCCAAGGCTCTTGTATAAGGGCGAGGTCAATATTCTCCTCTGCAAAGCAAACCTTCACCGTGGCAGAAGCAGCCGCTGCATAGTGAAGATTTGCTTGGAGGACCCTCGTCTTACCCTTGGGTTTAGCCATTTATGGGGGTGGGGGGCAGGGGTCTTTTCCGCCTGTTGAGGACGAGGACGTCCTTTGCCTGCGAACTTGACCCCCGCCTTACCTTTCGTCGAACCGCTTACACCTCCCCTCCCACCCCCCCGGCCTAGACGACACCGGCGGAGGCCGTCGGACCGAGATGAAATCTGAACCCTGGGTCTTCGTCACTCCCACCGGTGGCGTTCCAGCTTCACCCCGAGAGGTGGAGGGCTGGAGGGATTGGGGTTGGGGTGGTTCGGGCTCCATTGCCGCGTCAGAGCCTCCCCTGACTTTAAAAGTTATCATCTTAAAGCCAAGGATGACTCTGCCGCCTGCGTTCCGAAGAGCCTCCGCCGATGGGTCATCCAGAGAAAAGGTTACTAACAACCCATTCTCCTCGTGCCTACAGTGGAGGATTCTCCAGAACTCAGTATGGAGCCCTTCATTTTGTGCCCTCAACAGCACAGCCGCCTCCTCTGGAGAGTCGGCTTCGCTGCGGGGCAAGTAAGTAATGTTCAGCTGAGGCTTAGACAGTTCGCCCTCAGGTATTACCGAGAGCTCTGCCTCCGGCCAGGGCTTTAGTTTTCCGATTTCACCCACAATCCAGTCCTGGCTTGCCTTATTCAGGCACGTTACCAGAATCCAACCTAGCTTGTGTGTGAAAGCCGATAATTTTTGACCGATTCCCGGTTGCGCCCCACAGGCCGTCTTAGCGATGGCCTGTGTTAGTGCCCGGTGGACCAGCCACATCTGCTCCACACTCATAGGATTCAAATTGCGAATTCCTATACGCACGGAGTCAGCTACGGCACTGAAGCTGAGCTTCTTCTCCTCCAATGCCAGCTTCACAGTCTTCCTGGGCTCGTCTTTGGGGGACTCTTCCTCAGACCGACTGCGTTATTTCGCCTTCGGAACTTGGGGAGGCTTGGGCAGAGGAATTTCGTCTCAAGGCTTCTGGCAGAGAGAGAGGGCCTCTTCGGCTCCAATCTCAGCTGCTATAAGCCTTTGGTACCTTTTCCTCGTTGCCCCACTAAGCTTATAAGTCCTAGCGAACTTTTTCTTTTCCCTTCCTGGTTCGGTTCCGATTGTGGTTTGGCTGCAAACGTGCCCTCCACTTCACGGCTCGTGCCAGGTTGGGGCGCACTGTTGCAGGGTATTGGTGAGGCTAAAAGAGCCTCTTCCAAACCTACAGCTAATTCCATTAAAGGAGACTTCTCATTGTCCTCTACAAAGTGTCAATTTTCATCCATTTTATTCCCATGATTAGCTAGGGAAATACTTGGTCACCCCCGGCAGAGCCCCGCGTGCCGAGGGAAGGGCTAAAATACTACCCGAATCGCCCTGGTCTCGGGTAGGCACCGTTTGCGACTGGACTCCCTCCAGCCACGCATCCATCGGCACGGTACGCTTGACACCTTGGTTTGGGTTAGGATAGGAAAAGGGGGAGGGATAAAAGAGAAGAAAAAGAGGATCATCCGAGTGTTTCTGTTCTGTCTGTTTCCTATTGAACAAGACCAAACAGGCGGCAACCACGTGAAGGAGAACTCCTCAGAGATGCCCTGGGGATCAACACGACCTGCGCTCTCCCCCAGAGCCATACGCCAAACTGCTCGCCGGACAGAAGAGCAGAATAGGTGTTAATCTAGTCCTATTTATAATATCAAAAAGTTAGGAGTAGACTAACCCCCGCCCAAATATAAGCGCTTAGCGGAACCAAAAAAAGCATGGAAAAATCTATACGTATAATAAATCTGTAATGAAGGTCATGTCTGTAATTCTAATATTTTCTAGAAAAAACAAGTCCAGGGGACTAAACGAAATTTTAAATAAGAAATTTTAAACCACACTATAAAAATCATTTATCACACTTACAAAAAGCTCAACCTTAAGCCTACAGCAGATTGAATAAAACTAAATTTACGGATTTTATCGCGTTTATTTCACTACTTTTACTTATTTTTAATTCCCGACGTTTCGGGTGCTTTACAGCAACCATGGTCACGGGAGGGACTGAGATGTTTGACGTCCCAATGTCATAGTTAGTCCGGCTACCTTCAGTTTTTGAATATTAATTTTTGGTCCGATTTACGCAAAACGAGCTTATAGTATCATGAAGTCTTGCAGTGGTATGCTTAGGTTTGGGTTTAATTTTGTTAATTATAGGATCCCAAGCAGGTGGCAGCACCCATCCATCTTCTCTATTAAAATTTGGATGTTTTTTAATTTCAATAGCCTCGCGTATCATCCTTGGTAGGAATCGGTGTTCTTTTGCGAGAATTTGTGGTTTATCAAATCGAATGTAATGGTGGGGACGATCTTGAATATGTTCGCAGACTGCAGACTTCCCGGAGCGTCGGTGCTTCACGTCAGCTATATGTTCTTTCACGCGGGTTTTTATGGATCGTTTTGTTTGACCTATGTAAGAGAGACCACATTCACAATCTAACTTGTACACTCCTGCATCTTGTAGAGGGATATTACACTTGACGGATGGTAAAAATTGACTAATCTTCTTCGGCGGCTTGTAGTATGTTTTAATGGAAGCTCGCTTCAAGATGTAGCCAACCTTGTCTGTGACTCCTCTGACATATGGTAGTACAGCAGGTACACGCTCGACTGTGGCCGGCTTCACTCGGTCACTGTGACGTAGGCGCGGGACCCGAAGCTTGTTGTCTTGCAATACTTGCTTGACGTGCTGAAGTTCGGCGGCCAGATGCTTTCTGTCACAGATCCCTCGTGCTCTCTGAAACAAAGATTTACCCACGGTAGCTAACTGTGAAGGATGATGGTGAGATTCACCATTTAAATATCTAATGTACTTATTTATAGGACTAAGTGTATATTTATATTTAAAACTAAACATAATGATTTCTTATATTTACGCGAACACTACACATGATTAAAACTACTTTTACGGATTTTATCGCGTTTATTTTTACTTTTTATTTTTAATTCCCGACGTTTCGGGCGCTTTCCAGCACCCATGGTCACGGGGGACTGAGATGACTGACGTCCCGATGTCATTGTTAAACCCGGAGTACCTTCAGCTTTTTTAATTATTGTTTATGGTCCGATCTATGCAAAATGAACTAACTCTGTCTTGAGGTCTTGCAGTGGTATGCTTGGGTTTAGTTTTAATTTTATTGATTATAGGATCCCAAGCAGGTGGTAGTACCCAGCCTCCTTCTCTATTGAAATTAGGATGTTTTGAAGAACATATAGCTGATGTGAAGCATCAACGTTCCGGGAAGTCTGCAGTTTATGATCATATCCTAGACGGCCCCAACCATTGAATCAGATTTGATAGACCACAAATCCTCGCGAAAGAACACCGATTCCTACCAAGGATGATACGCGAGGCTATTGAAATTAAAAAAACATCCTAATTTCAATAGAGAAGGAGGCTGGGTACTACCACCTGCTTGGAATCCTATAATCAATAAAATTAAAACTAAACCCAAGCATACCACTGCAAGACCTCAGCACATAGTCAGTTCATTTTGCATAGATCGGACCATAAACAATAATTAAAAAAGCTGAAGGTACTCCGGGTTTAACAATGACATCGGGAGGTCAGTCATCTCAGTCCCCCGTGACCATGGGTGCTGGAAAGCGCCCGAAACGTCGGGAATTAAAAATAAAAAGTCAAAATAAACGCGATAAAATCCGTAAAAGTAGTTTTAATCATTTGTGAGGCAATTTTTGGGATAGGCCTATTTCAGAAGTGGACTTCGATAGCTGTAATGATGATAAACGAAATATCTTTTTATTTTTAACAGATAATTTGTAAATATCTGTCATCAACCATTTATTTCATATTCATATACAGTGGAGCCCCGGTAATCCGGCCCCTGGCTAATGCGGCGCCCCCTATAATCCGACATTGTCTATTACATACATGTATTCGCTAATGCACGATTGAACAAGTTACAACTTGTACGCAACATCACTATTATGCTCGACGCGTAGGGTATTGTTTTGACATTGGATCTGTGATTTGTCGGATTACGAGGTACTCTTTTGTAAAAAAAAATCGGACTATAGGGTGTCTTAGGCAGTACTCTGTAATCCGACAAATTCGATAGTTCGACACTGCCCTGCAAAGTGTTTGTCGAGCTACCGTGGATCCACTGTACCTCAATATACGTTTCATCTGTTTAAGAGTCGTTAAAATGTATGTAGCGCGTCAATTTTTCTTGTCGCTTTGTAAGAGAGTATTCGGATTAAACTTTTATCGTCTACTTGGTGCGGACGCTATTATCTATGACAATTCATCTTTCTAACAATTATTTGTGATGAAGTCTATTACATCAATACCTATTTGGTTATTTTATTTTTTTATTTTATAGAATAAGGGTGACAAACGAGCACACAGTCCATCTGATGGCAATGATGTATAAACTTATAGATACGTTGTCCGCACTCTAAAATGGCAACATGAAATGAAGCCAATTGGTCACATCGCGCTTAGTCACGCACCAACCTGTCGCGCGACACTACGTTTGTTTTTAATTTATTATATCGTGATTCGTGTGTGTAAAACTGTGCAAAACATAAAGAAAACATGCCGTCGTATGTTTTCAGACGATGTAAAAATTATACCCCAAAAGTTAAAGACAAAAATGTGTCATTTCATGCGTAAGTTCACAAAACTACCTATTTTCATTTCATTTTATTCGACGACGCCCTCTAATGGCGGCCGGCGCATGCAGCTAGTAGTACGACGTGGTAGAGCCATGCTGCAATTATATTAGTAGTATAGTTGTAGCACGAATGGGTCGGCTCGACCGGGGAAGGACCACGCTCTCACAGAAAACCAGCGTGAAATAGTAGCTTAATGCTGCTGTATTTCGTATGGTGAGTGTAGAGAACCGGAGACCCTTTTTACTGGAAATGAGGCATTCCATCTCAGTCCTCACGGGTGACAACGCATCTGCATTTTGATTTGTAATGGAAGATAGATGTAGATGTCTATGGGCCGCAGCAACCACTTACCATCAGGTGGACTATGTGCTCGTTTGTCACCCTATTCTATAAAAAAAAAAAAAAAAAAAAAAAAAAAGTCAACTTAGTCAAGCAACAGGCATCCCGCCGTACGGTGTCATATTTTCTTTCTCTTTCTTCACGCGTATAAGTAGTTCTAGTATTTTCGCCGTTTTTAGGTGCCGCGATGTTCGTTCATGACGTGTCTATATATAATACGTCATTGCCTGATGGTAAGAAGATGCTGTGGTCCATAGGGATCAACATTTATCCTCGAGTAAGAATCAAAATGCAGAAGCGTGTTCACCCCTGTGAATTAAGATGGAATGCCTCGTTTACAGTAAAAAAGGTTCTCCGGATCTCTACACTCACCATACGAAACACAGCAGTATTAATCTGCTATTTTACGCTGGTATTCTGTGAGAGCACGATCCTTCCCCGATCGAGCCGTCACATTTGTGCTATAACCATAATATAGCTGCAGCGTAGCTCTACTACGTACGTTTGAAAGTGTACACAAATTATTTATATTAAACGAATAATAAAATTTCGACATCACAGCATCTGATCTGATTTCAGGGAGACAGGATTAAAGCAAAACAGGTTCATTATAATACGGTTTATAACAAAAGTCGAAGCCAGCTTTGAGGTAAGATAACATACACAACTTTCATATAGTTAATGTAAAATCGGATTCATTTATGCAACGACATTTGCATAATATTTTGTTTGATCTGTAAATAGGGATTCAGGTGTTAGAACTGAAATTAAATTTTTATTTTTGTAATGTTGAATAACAAGCACAGAGTCCATCTGATGGTTAGTGGATGCTGTAGCCCATGGAGATCTGGATCTATCTTCGATTATGAAAAAATGCCTATACTTCTTTACCACGTAAAGAACAAAAACAGTACATTTGAACTTTATCGACCTTAATACTAAAAAAAATTAATTTAAAGTTAGCACATTTTAATTCATAGGTGGAGGGCCACATTTTTGCCTAAGAGTCCTTGTACGTAGTGTAATGTTTATAAAAGTCGGAGAGAACACAAAGAACGTAACGCAATCTCTATCCGTTTATTCCACAATGAATTCGATGTATTATCTCCATTTACCCGCCACCTATATAATCAGTCTTAACCTTCCTTTAACCTGACATTACACTCCTCTACACTTATATATTACTATGCTAATCTTAAATATAGCTTAACTACTTAACATTATTGTATCAGCGTTTAATCAATAATAAGGTTTTTGAGTCTACATTGCCTTATAGGGCGACTCCGAAGCTCTATGGGCGGTACAACGTTTAGCAAGGTATCCTTATACGCTTGTGAACCCGGATTCTCACTGGTCGTCTCTCTTGCCGACTCCTTTAAGCCGATTTCAGCCTCTGAGGTTTCTAACACCCCACGGTCATCTCGATCCACCTACCGACCCGGCTGAGCCTTCCTCACCTCTGGTGTCACCGTCGGCTCGTTGGTTGAATTTGTGCTGCAACCTGACTGAGGATCATTGTAAGGACATGTCATAGATGCCCTTAAAGATCTCCTTTTTAATTGGTCTATATGTCTATAAATTATTTCGTCCCATTTTCCCTTAAATGTATAGCTATTAGGACCCCTAAAGTAGAAGACGTGACCACATGACCACTGCCCCACTTTTTCCCTTTCAAGTATTGTCTATACCAAACATCTTCCGAAGGATTCAGTTTCCTGTCTCCTCCTTTCGCTTAGTCTTTCTGGTGTCGTTGCACCTTATAAATCCCATTTTCCTTGTTTGATTTTAAAATATCTAACTTAGTGCGCAGTCGACTACCTAACAATAACCTAGCGGGACTCTCGCCGGTGGTTGAATGCTCCGTATTTCTTTAATATAGCAAAAAAGTTTGTAGTGCCCTGTCTACGTTTCGTATTTCCTGCACCGCTTTCTTTATAACCTGCTTCAATGTTCTTAACCCGTTCTCAGCTAGCCCGTTCGAAGCAGGGTAATACGGAGCCGTAAAAATATTATCGATACTGTGACTTCACATGAAGTTATTGAATTCTATACTTGAGAACGGGGGACCGTTGTCCGTCACGATTTGTTTGGGTAGTCCCCAACGACTGAAAAGTTCCCTTAACTTATTTATGACCCCCGTGGCTTCCGTACTCGTTACTTGATAGATTTCTAGCCATTTTGACATGGCATCGACAACTACCAAGTACGTTTTTCCAAAAACGGGTCCCATAAAATATGTATCCTTGACCAAGGACGATTGGGCCATTACCACATACGACGCGTCTGTTTTTGCGGAGCACCCGCCTGCGCCATGCATATCTAGCACTCCCGGCATATCCGCACCATCGCCTCGTCCACACCGGCCCACCAAACATAGCTTCGAGCTTGGATTTGACAATGACCATATGAGGTTCGTGAATCATACATAAAACTTTTTCCCTACAGACCCGGAACAACTAGTCTATGACCCCACATCACACAGCCTATTTCCTCATATAATTCATTCTTACGATTAAAAAACGGTTGTAAACCCTTAATATTACATTCCCCTGGCTAACCATCCCAAATATAGCTAATAACCTTCAAGAGAATTGGATCACGAGCGGTTTCATTTTTAACTTTATTATAATCTAACAATGATTGCTGAACGAAATGCAAATACTTTTGCTCGGGCGCCGCATGAGTAATCTTACTAGACGACAGCGGCAGACGCGACAAGCCGTCCACTGCATTCACATCGGCACGTATGTACTCAATATCAAACGAATAAGCGGACAAAATAATTGCCCACCGTTGCATCCGATTCGCTACCATAGTTGGTATACCTGTGTTAGGTAAAAAATGGACACTAGCGGCTTGTGAACGATGCGCAGAGTAAAATGCCGACCGTACAAATACTGATGGAATTTATTTACGGCAAATATAATCGCTAATGCCTCGCGGTGTATCTGCGAGTAGTTTTTTTCGGCGTCGTTAAGCGTTCGGGGCGCTTGCGACTGCCGTCGTCATCCGGCTGCGACAACACGGCCCCTATTACCCCTGGCGCTCGCGTCGCACGTTACTATAACCAGCCGCTGGGGGTCGTAGTGAGCTAATACTTCCGCGCTGAAATTAAAATTAAATACCTTGTCATTTCACTTCACAGTCATAACTCGGTCTTTTAGAATTTCAACCAGGATAATATTGGGTCCTTACATATTATGAAATTAGCGTTTTGTCGTACTGACCACTTTGATCTGAAATATCTCCTCTTTGGTTAAGAATTTCAAATTTGTAAATTCATTTTTCCTCATTATTATTTTCTTTGGCGTCGCTTATTACCGCACAATGGAAAACATGAAATATCGGTATATTTATGACTACGAGTTCTACCATGGCACCAGTGCTGCACAAACAGCCCGAAGGATTAATGATGTGTACGGCCCTGGTGTCGCAAAAGAAAGCACGGTACGTTTTTGGTTTTACCGTTTCGTTCTGGAAATTTCGACCTTCAGAACCAACCCCGTGGACGACCGGAAACCAAAGAGGAAAATGAAGAATTATATTAAAATATGTCGTTTAAATAATCCGACCATGTTTATAATATCTAAAGATGTCTTCGACATTGTTAATGTACTTTTAAAAGCACGGGACAGCCACAAATTTTTACGACGAGTAGATTAATTTCCCTTCGAATGTGTATACCCTTTTCGGTAAACCTTTTATAGTACTCACTAATTACAAAAAGATTTATATCAATTTTACCTATTACGAATTTGAGATTTGGCCCTTTGATTATATACCTGTGACAGGTATATAATCAAAGGGTTTGGCCGTTCTTCACTGCTTGTTTATTTTATAGGCACACGATACCTTCGTACCTTGTTGAACAAAACGCGTAAGTGACTTTTTTCTCGCGAGCATTGAGCTTGATAACTACACTTTTCAGCAATCTAGCGCTACCTGTTGAAAATATCAAGGGGCGCTTGACTAGATGGAATAATATTTTTAGCACTGTAGCTAAAGTAAAGTTACAAAATAACCATAATCACCGCAATTTTTTTTACATATAGCCTCTCTAGTGCGTAGTAAATAGTACCTCGATGGTCTTAGTAGCTCCACTTTTGGGCGTTTGTTAGGTTTCTGTGCGTGAAAATTTTTCTCAAATCGAAAGAAAAACATGAATAAAATGTTGTTTTTTTTTTGAATTCAAAGACGATAGAACTTGTTGAGCTCGTGTACTGGTGAAATAGTTATCAAGGTTTCGACTTCATTTCCGATTTAGATCCTGCATCGGAAAATATAAATAATAGCTTAGTCGCAGTACATTTAAAATCTTTTTAAATCTCAAGGTACTATAAAAATTATGCAAACAAGTATATTGTTTGCTTACAGATACTCAGGATTTAGGAGAAGCAAGAAATATTGGATGAACATTAAACTGCTGGAAAACTCTATGTTTTTATCTCATTTATGTGGCTAATAGGCAAGTAAAGTGTACTTTTTATCTGTAAAATAACTTTGCTTGTAACAATGCTTAACCACAAACCGCAATCCCACCTGGTGGCAAGTGTGATCATGTAGCACATATAGTAAATTGAATTATCGTAATAAAAATCTGTTCACTATTGCTTTCAGAATATACATGCTATGATCCTTATGAAACGCATGGAAATAGACAGACGAAACAATTTTAAAAATTTTCTAGAAAAGCAAGAAAAAGAAACAGCTAAATACTAAAAACGGTTAAAGAAATAACTTGAAAACACGGCACTGCATATTCTTTATATAACCGTGAAAAGTTAAGGTTAAGATTAAGTGCTTTCACATGTTTACAATACTTTATTTTTTTGATATTAAAAAAAACTTCTTACTGTTCGTCTGAATTATTATACTGGATCCTCATGATTATTAATGAACTTCTTATTATTCTAATTAAAAACGTTTCTTAAAGATGTTTTGTATTTTTATAAAACTGTAAGTAACTGAAGTGGCAAACGAACATGAAGTCGAAAAACAAAGTAGTAAGTGGCTCCTAAGTTCGTGGACACCTTTAATGACAATGTAGGCTACAGATGCATTGCCACCTCTGAGAACTAAGATGATTTTTTTTCTTTGGACCACAACTCAGCACAGAAATAGGTAGGAGGGTGAATAACCTAGCCAGACGGATTTCTACCTACACAGAAATAGGTAGGAGGGTGAATAACCTAGTCAAATTTCGGGAACGTCGAAAAGAGTTTTTAAAAACTAAACTACAACTAAATTAATACGTCTCACCGATTTGGAGGTGGCTTTAATAATGATCGAATCTTCAAGAGTCTGTTTGTACGCAGACGTTCGACTCATCAACTAAGTACTAGGAATCTTATATAAAATGCTGATGTGTTAGTTTTGTTGCTTAGCCTAAATAATACAATATAATATATATAATATACTAGTCTAAAACAGAGGGACGGGGTGCATCCATAACTCCTCCCTCCCTAAGAGCAAAATTATCGGAAATATCATTTTTAATGTTTTTACGATAATTTTGGAAGTGAGGCATACATTTTTTTCTTAATAAGTATATTAAAAACAATAGGAGACTTAAGGCTAGAAAATTTAAAATTACATATGTTAGAACACTGAAGTTAGAGTCCTTTTCTCCTTTGAAGACACTTGAATCTGTGTAATAGATTTCACTGTGTTTTAAAGCATTTGACATATACTTCACTTCGTCCAAGTTGACACCATTCATGTTAATTACGCGTGTACTTGTTACATTGGTAGTTGAGCGTAATTGAGGTAAGTTGATGACTGGAACTGGTAGTGCTGCCTCGTATTCTGTGTAAACACGGTGGTGATGAATGTAAGTACCATGTATCTCCAGGTCACAGGGCTCATCACTGGTTAGTATATAAGTTCCAAAAATGGGTAGCTTGCTGATCTCGTTATCGCAGTGTTTGGTGAGTGTCGTTCTTAGCTTTGTAAAAACAATCCAATTTTCTGTCTTAATTTGCTGTACTTTGACGTCTTCAATTATAATAGCGTGTTGTGTACAACAAGTAAGGTTATTCTCAAATTTCATCAACTGTTCTATGCAGGTAAGTCCAGGGTAGAGGGCTCTATTTTCTTCGGTACACAGGAAGTCATCGCCAGCGGCAAGCGGGCGACAGGGTTTCGTAACTGGTAAGTATTTCGTCCCCTTTCACCAGGAGGTAAGGATATTTTGGGAATATGGTAATTGTTTCGTTAACGGATTCGCGGAAAATAGGTACGGAATAAACCTTAAAGTAATTGTAGGTATTATTATCAGTTAACGGAATCTCCATTATAAATGCTATCTGGTTTTTCTTAAGGTAAGATTTTACTCTTATGGTTTGTTCTAATTTTACCAAATTAGTTTCGGTTGGTAGGTACACTAAATTTTCGGTAGTGGATATTAGTTTTAAATGATCTAAGAGTTCTGTAAAATTTATAATAGATTGATGAAGTATAGATACTCTACTAAAAGCTAGGGCAGTCTCTATTTCATTTAATTTATCAAATATGGTTCGAAAATTGCTTATGAATAAATTAAATAATCCAAAAATATATGTAGAGAAAACCCAGTTATTTTCTCTAGTCGTTAGATGATTTAGCATTGTCTCTACACTTTTTAGGCGTGCATCTAGCATAACGGAATTATTATTTAAGGTTTCAGTGGCATTAATAAAGCTGTCCAACATTTTAGAGACTAAGGTGAGTTTCCTAGACACGATAATTTGGCTGTGACTTAGCTCCGAGGTAAGTTTATCATACTTTAGAGCATCTTCATGATCGAGGTTTCCCGTAATAATTTTTAAAACTGACCCTAATGGATTTAGGATCCCTCTCTTAAAACGTTGAGGCATAAGTTGTTGAAATTTTTGAACGGTTAAATCGCGTATGTGATCTGCATGGGTTTTAACGCTTATAAATTCGCGAGGGTATGGTTCCTTTACTTCAATTAGTTTACTGAGTTTACGATATTGAGCAATAATTAGATTTAGGTCGTCATAAATATTTTCTAAATTTAAAATCTTTATTATAGTCCAGTGATCTGTTTGTGCATATGCTTGTCCTTGTTTTACCGGAAGTATCCCTGGGTTCTCCTCAAGTGACTGCAGATGATGGGCCAGGATCGGCATCGCAATCATCAGTATGCACCACCTGTGGAGGGCGTTTGATATTTTTAATCGGGGCTTTAGTCTTTCTTTCACCTACTTTTATTGGCACTATATTTCTTTCGGCTTTGCCTACTACTTTAGCCTTAACATATCGCGGTCTATCTTTGCTTTTTCTTTTGTTGGTATCTTTAGCAAATACAGTCTTACCACACGGAAATACTATCTCATTTTCACCGCCTCGTTTTTCCTTAATTTTTTCTTTAATCGCTACCATACTTTCTGCTAAATGTTTGTATAATAATTTTGTTCGCTTTGCATGGTCTCTTACTAAGTGTTGGAAATACTGCTTATCAATTTCTGTATTAAATGGGCTACCCGTGTCCGTGTGTCCGAAAACTACCTCGAAAGGTGTAAGCTCTGTTACCGAATGAATGGTATTATTATAAGCTAGTATGGAATACGTCATAACTGATGCCGCATCAGTAGGTTTTCTTTCGTATTTTGCCAATCTATAAATTTCTATAATCGTCGAGTGAAAGCGTTCTATAAGCCCCATCAAGTTTGGGCTATTTGGGGTTCCGATGTGTTGTTTAATTTTATATAAGCTTAAGAATTCCTTAATTAATTCATTGTTAAATTCAGAGCCTGGGTCTGAACTTATCTTTTTGGGTATTCCGTAAAAAGAAAAGTACTTCATCAAAGCTCGGACTACTTCGGGAGTAGACCTATTTGAAATTTCTATCGCTTGGCCTAATTTGCTAAACGCATCTATAAGGGTGAGATAATGCTTTCCTTCGATGTTAAACAGGTCTATAAATATTTCTTGAAACGGAGCATCTTGTGTTTGGGTTAATTGAAGTACAGGTTTGATTGGCTTCCTGTCGTATTTCATTTTTTTACACGCAGTACAACTATTTATTATTGCCGAAACGGTTTCTTGTAAATTATCCCAGTAGTAATTTCTGCGGATTCTGACTAGCGTCTCTTTAATGCCCCGGTGGCATGTCTTTCCTTCGTGATATTTAACTACAATCGCTCTTTGTTCTTTTTCATCTTCAACAAAAACTACTCGTTCCGTACATTCGAAAAATTGAACCATGTCCCTTTTGAACAGGTGTATAATGATATTACTAAATTGTTTTCGATGTTCTTCCCGTTAAAAATATATAAAATATTTAATTTTAGGCCTAATATATTTCTTTAAAAATTCTTTTATTAACTCGGAATTATCTAATGGTAAAAATACTTCTAGTACTTTTTGTTTCTTTCTAGAAATATCTTTAACCTGACATTCATTTTTGAACCACGAAAATACTAATATTTGATTTGGCTTTGCATCGATAGCCTCATGTAATATTGGTATACCGTTCGACTCTAATTCTACGGCTGAATGCACAGTTTGGGATTTACTAGATTCTGTAGGCGATCGGATTGGGTATTCGGAAACCTTTTCTGAACTACTAATCGATATTATGTCGGAAAGAGACATAGGGCTCGCGGGAACAGTACTTGAGTCTGATATTATTACAGTGGACGTAGAGTCGTTATGTCTTTTATTTTCAGCATTTAGTTTTTCAATTTCCTTAACAACGTCTTTTGAATGGTTCCTAAGCTTACACTCTTTGCTGTCGAAGTTAACGTCCATAGAATGGCCTTCGTCGTCTGAATTTAGTGCATTAATTTTAATTCTGGATAGGGCGTCGGCATTTGTATTCTGTTTTCCATTTTTATAAATAATCTCAAAGTCGTACTCCTGTAATCGTAGTCGCCATCTGGTGAGTTTACTGTTTGGTTCCTTTAATGAGTAAAGCCAAACTAAGGGTCGATGGTCAGTGTAAATTACAAATTTCCGTCCGTAAAGGTATGGCCGGAAATGTTTTACAGCCCAAATAATAGCTAAAAGTTCGCGTTCGATGGTGCTGTATCTACTTTCCGTGTCACTAAGCGTCCTACTCGCGTATGCAACAGGTCTATCACTACCAATAGGGCCCTGTGATAGAACTGCTCCTAAAGCTATATTTGAGGCGTCAGTTGTGAGGATGAACGTCTTTTCGAAATCCGGGTACTGTAGTAATGGTTCACTCGTAAGTATTTCTTTACATTTTTCAAACGCACTTATATATTTTTCGTCGATGATTATTTTATTTCGCTTTTTGAGACATGCAGTTAGGGGTTGTGTGATCTTAGCAAAGTCCTTTATGAAGCGTCGATAATACCCTACCAGCCCTAAGAAACTTTTAATTTCAGTTGTTGTCTTAGGTATAGGAAAATTTAGCACAGCTTTAATTTTGTCAGTGTTCGGTCGTAGCCCTTCTTTCGTAATGGTATGTCCTAAATATAAAACCTCCTTCCTTAAAAATTCAGACTTGTCTAATTGAATCTTTAGATTAGTCGTCCTAAGTCTGTCAAATATTGTCCGTAACTTTTGTATATGTTCTTCCAGACTGGTTGAAAATACAATTATATCGTCCAAATATACCATGCAGTGTATCCCCTGTAATCCCCTTAGCACACTGTCCATGGTCCGCTGGAAAGTTGCAGGAGCTGTCTTCAAACCAAATGGCATCCTGAGGAATTCATAGTGGCCGTTTTGAGTGCTAAAGGCTGTCTTTTGCCTGTCTTGCTCTTCTATTTCAATTTGATGGTAACCACTTGCCAAGTCAATTGTACTGAAGTAGGAACTCTTCCCTAACTTGTCAAACAAATCTGTTATGTTTGGTAGTGGGTATTTGTCGTCGATGGTTATGTCATTCAAACGTCGATAGTTTATAACCATGCGAAATTTAGTTTCACCAGATGCATCTAACTTTTTGGGTACCAGGTGTACAGGAGCATTCCATGGCGAATGTGACTCCTGAATAACATTGTCTTTTAATAACTTGTCTACTTGCCTATTTATCTCTTCTACTTGTATTGGTGCCTGTCGGTAAGGTTTGACGTAAATTGGGTCTTCATTTTTTGTACGTATTTTATGTTTAATTTTATTAGCGAAGGTTAGTGGTAGTTTGTCGCAGTAAAATATGTCTTTAAATTCTTGGCATAGTCTAAAGATTTTGTCGCATTCCTCATCGTTAGTGTGATCAAGTCTTAGCTTAAATAGATTTTCTTCGAGCATCTTATCGATCTCTATGTCGTCATAGGTACTCGTAAAGTTTATGTCACATTGAGTAGTCTCGTACTTAGTAACGGTAAAAGGTCGTGTTACTGTCAATATCATCTCATTGTCAAGAACATTCTGTATGACTGTTGTTGCATAACCGTTAACGCAGTTTACCAATGCACTGGGCATTCTTACACCGCTGACAAACTCCTTATAATCAATGATTGCCTCTGCAGAACACTGGTCCGTTGGCAATTTTACGCGCTGTTCTGATCGTGGTGGTAGTGTTATAACGTAATTTAAATTATTATTGACTATTGGTATGCAAGTTGTTTTGGTTTTAAGTACAAGGTCCTTAAGGTCTATTATTGTATCTAATTGTTTCAATAGGTCATTACCTATGAGGCCGTCGTAACGAGAGTCGACATCATATAGGTAAAATTTGTGGCAATCTGAACTTTTAAAGGTGGGTGGTAGAGGGATTTGTATCACTTCATCGTGTCTACTAGAGGCGTGGGTGCTGACTACTTCGAATGGTTCATGTGTTATATATTGATAAAAGTGTTGGTATGCCTTACGGGGGCTGATAAAGGATCTAGTACTACCTGTATCTACCATTAATTTTGCATCTATTTCAGGAATATAAATATAAGGTAATTTGAGATTCGGATCACAATTTAATTCTATAACTTCTTGTCTCCTATCGAGGCTTTCATGTGAAAATTTTCGATAGTTTGAGTTTGAGTTTCGTCTGTAAGTTCGTTATAAGTCATTTCGTCAATGGTTTCCTCAGCGGATGGTGTCAGTTCATTGTCATACTGTTCTACATACTCGTCTGTGTCATAGTACTCGTCATAATACTGTCCGTCGTTTTCTCTTAAAGTCAACTCGTTTAATCGAAAGCCGGGCTGTGGCCTTGGAGGGGCTGTCCTCATCGAAACGTCAGTCTCCTGAAAATTGGGTTTCTGAACTTGTGGCTTATTGCCGAATTGCGTAGTTGGCATATGGCCAAATTGCTGTTGAGGTCTTTGACCAAACTGTTGTGGTTGAAAGCCCAATTGTGGGCGGTAACCGAACTGTTGTGGCTGAGAGCCGAATTGTGGACGATAGCCGAAATGTTGTGGCTGAGATCCGAATTGTGGGCGATAGCCGAACTGTTGTGGTTGTTGGCCAAGTTGTGGCCGATAACCGAATTGAGGTGGACGGTAACTCATCTGCTGCATTAGTTGAGGCCGAAAGCCAGATTGAGGCATCCTGAATTGGCTTTGATTTTGAATGCCGAAATTAAATTTTGGTGTACTATTGCTTGGTAATATTGGTTTGTATCCGTAAGGTTGCATTACTGTGTGAGGCATACCACCGAATTTAAATCCTTGCGTTGGGACTAATGTTTGAGGCTGCCTTAAACCTAAACCGCTACTACCGTGGACACGATTTCGCATATTGTATTGCTCGTGGAAGTTAACTTCCTCTAGTACTATGCTTAGCGCGTCCTCTAAAGTCTCTGGCTTCTTTAACCTCACTATTCGAACCATATTCTCGGGAAGATTGTATAGGAACACGTTTAGGGCCGTATTATTGTAAATTGCCAATTCAGCGCTTTTAAGATTACTATCATAGGATATGTTTACTTTTGAAATTAATAATGATCGAATACTTTGAATGCGGTTACAAAAATCTTGAAAGCTTTCACCGGATTTAATGTTTAAGGATTCTAATTCAATACTAATACACTCTTCGCTACGCGGGTCTCCGAAGTGCTGTGTTAACAAATCTTTTAACTGGGACCATGTCACGACATCCTCACGTTCCGATAAGAGCGACGCCGCGTTATCTGTAAGCCTACTAGTTATGGAGTGATATACATATACATTTTGTTCTTCGTCACCCCTATACCTACGAATGACATATTCAGATTTCCTCAAAAATAAATTTAGCTGTCTTTTATCGCCATTAAAAAGTGGAATAAGCCGTAGCATTTCTGTTGGTATGGGATTAATTACAACGGTTTGTCGTTCTGCTGCCTGTGGTTGTTCCATCGTTATAGAGTAATGCACGAGTCAGAGGAGTCAGTTAATATAGTGCACTATTTTATGCAATAACAAAACATATAAAGTAGAACACGCTAAAGCATATAACAATATAATTTATAAAATAAAAGTTAATCTAACCATAAATTTTGTAAAATTTGTAAATGTAATAAAAAGAAAATAAATGAAATAAAACTGTATTATATCTCTAGCATTAATAAAACATACATTAATTAATTATCTTTTATAGTAAAACTTTAATTAGATTTTAGTTTATTACTTTTATAAAAGTCTTATTTTTTTTTTAAAGCGTTCAATAATCTCTGTGCGAAAGGCACTCTGCGTCCCTTAAGCTTATCAGCGTTATGTTATGTCTACAGTAACGGAGTGTCTATTACTAAATGGAATTAATTAAAAACCAGATACGTTATAATGAGAGAAGTCCGATCTCAATAATAACAAATTAAATTAAAAGTGAAGGATAATAGTGGTATTAAGGATGGTGAAGAGTTTTACTCACCAACCAGCTGCTATTCCCATGCCTTCCGCTTCCACTTCCCTTGATGACAAATTTATTTGGTTCTTGAATTTGCCCAACAGCTAATCGCACCGCTATCACGAATCCAGGCGAATTTGGACACCTGAATATATCGAGAGACGGCACAGCTTTCACGAGCAAATCCTACCGGCTGCGCCAGTCAAATTTCGGGAACGTCGAAAAGAGTTTTTAAAAACTAAACAACAACTAAATTAATACGTCTCACCGATTTGGAGGTGGCTTTAATAATGATCGAATCTTCAAGAGTCTGTTCGTACGCAGACGTTCGACTCATCAACTAAGTACTAGGAATCTTATATAAAATGCTGATGTGTTAGTTTTGTTGCTTAGCCTAAATAATACAATATAATATATATATATAATATACTAGTCTAAAACAGAGGGACGGGGTGCATCCATAACTACCTACCCAGACGGATTTCTAAGCAAAAAAGGAGTCCTGTCGCCAAGTAAATTAGAACACTTTGTACTACAAGCCCTGTTGATGGAATCATAATTATATTAAAAAATCCATCATTTTAAGTACTTTTCGTCTATAAATATGATCTTATCTGTATATCTATATATGTATATGTAATGTAATGTATATAACCGTGATTTATTTAACACAACCTCATACAATTGCGTAAAAAAGGTGTGTAGACTTCCTGAACGTAACCTTGTAACTCAAGGTCAATAGAATATATAATGATAATGACCAATTGAGTGCTATTGAGTTAGTTATACAGTCTGGAAGTAGTCGCGACGTCATAACAACCCGTTGATACCAAATTGTTCCGACAAAGCTTTTGGTATTATATTACCGTAAACACGATATTTTAAAATGGCCATTGTTTTACAATAACATGTTGTTCACGAGTTGTGTCTATTAAGTTTCTAATATTAGATTACTGTAAACATGTTGTTATGAAGTATAACGTTACAGAAGACAGCCATAACAATTATACAGTGGAGTCACATTGTATAATTATTGCTGGTCAAACAAAGGCGTTGTACTTTCAGTCAATAGACTTGTTTGACCAAGATATAAGCCGTTGCACTTAGAATAAAATAAATTACAGAACTCACCGTATTCATGTAATCACTTAGTTAAGTAAGTCAGTATTGCACTGAATTAGTTTTAATGTTTTATTGTACGAGGGCGGCACTGAAAATTTCGGGAATCAAGGAAGTGACACAACATTACTATTTAAAAATGTATTTATTGCTTCTCGAAGTATTCTCCGCAAAATTTGACACATTTTTCCATACGATGGAACCAATCATTAAAGCAACCATACCATTCGGAAGTTGGGGTCTCCAAAATGGCCATTTTGTAGGCGTCCGCAGCTTCTTCAGGTGATGAAAATCTCTGTCCACGCAATTTATTCTTCGATTTTAGGGAAAGTATAGAAATCATTAGGGTTTAGGTCGGGGCTGTACGGTGAATGGTCTAATAATTCTATGTTTTCTTGCTCTAAAAACTCTTTTGTTCCGTGTGCGGTGTGAGAACTCGCATTGTCGTGATGGAGGATGATGCGGCGGTTGCAGTTCTCTTTACGGAGTTCAGAAACGACCTGTGGCAAACAAATGCTAGCATACCATTCTGCATTAACAGTTCTTTGTCCCTCAAGAGAAGTAGTCGTAACATGGCCGGTTTTGGAGACAAACGTGGCCACCATTTTTTGCAACACTCCGTGAACGAACAATTTTTATTGGCTTTAACTCATTTTTGAACACCCAAACTCGTAACTGCTTTTTTGTTTCGGGTTGGTACGCATATATTCAGGATTCGTCACCAGATACGATATTGTATATAGCATTTGAGGATCCTGCTTGGAATCTTTCGAGAGTTCTGATGCACCAAGTAACGCGAGCCGCTTTTTGCTCTTCACAGAGCAAATGCGGTATCCATCGGGAAAACAACTTTTTTACACCTAATTGTTCATGCAAGATTATTTGTATTTCATTCATGCCAATGTCTAAAGTTGTCTGAATTTCGCGGTATGTCACATATCGATCTTCCTCAATCAGCTTACGGACAGCATCAACGTTTTCTTGGGTGACTGCAGTTTTTGGACGACCTTGACGGGGATCATCACTGAGCTTGACACTTCCACGTTGAAATTCAGCAAACCAGCGATAAATTGTAGTTTTTGATGGGGCGTCATCACCAAATGCAGAAATTACCTGGTCAACAAACTGTTTTTGTGTTAAACCACTTCAAAAGTCATAATAAATCATCGCTCTTGAATTTTCTCGAGTCAATTCCATTTTCTCAACAACTAAACAAGTTTGACAAAACCTTGTGACAAGACCGAGAATTAAAACCACAGAGTACATTATATATACCTGGAATTAAAACCAAGGAGTTTTCAATTAAAATATTTTAATAAGACAGGAACAGTGGAAATATTCCATTCCCAATACTTTTAGTGCAGCCTAGTAATATAAAAGTTATTAAATGTCATCGATACATATTTTGTAGTTCTATTTCTAGTCTAAAACTTCAGCGCCGCTCCCGAAACTTAGCTGGTGCTAACCTAAATTTAGTTATTTTTCTTCTAAGTTTAGGATTACTGTGCTGTATGTTAAAACTTATCTGTCATCTGTAATAAACAACAAATATAACCCATAATTGGATAATTATTATAATGTTGAAAATGTGAACTACAAGTTAAAAAAGTAAATTTAACTTTTGTAATATTGACGCACACTAAAATGTCATCTCCGTGTGCGTGTCAGGACGAGCGTGAGGCTATAATAGTTGCCTTTAGTTGCACGAATCACTTTGATCTTTGATTACATACCTGTCTTTGATACTATTGGAACTAAAATAATAAAAAATAATATCCATATAATGGCTTCTATAGTGTATGGAAATCGGAGGCTAATATGTGGAAATTGTTTTATTCTTTTAGTAAATTGAAGTCGGCTTTACATTTTCACCCTATATATACTCAATATTATAATATACATATGTTCTAATTGAAAAATATGTATTGTATAAAATATATATCATTTGATAAACTTTTATTCTGTTTCATAATGGAAACATAATTCATCAAACAAACAATTTCATTAGTGTCGGCGGGGATTAGTGTTGCCAGGTCTAGCAAGTAAAATTTCGGGACGGAAGGTAAAAATAATCGAGGATTTGGTTTTCATATCCGGACATCTACAATGACTACAAAATATAGGTTTCTTTGTAGCCTTTTTGTGCTTTATTGAGAGCCGTGGTAGCTCAGATGGTCAACGCTCACTGTAAATATCACAGTATGCGAGTAATGCGAGAAATTGTGACTGTAACTTTACTTTACCTTTGTGCTTTATAATTATTATTCAGGTCTGATCTCATGAACGAATAACTTTTCATCCAAACATCGTAAAAACTGATTTTTTTTTCATTTTACGCCAATTAGAACATTTTTGAACTATTTGTTTTTTTGCTGTGCCTGAATTTTTCAAATCACTCATTTTAATATAATTCTATTTAAAACTTTTGTGTTTTTTTTTTCTACTGGTAAGACAATGTCGCAGTAAATATATTTTAATGTGGTAGTAGCTAAAAGATGTAATCATTTTTGCTGTCAAAATAATGTATTAAAATATAGAACAAGAAGGTTAGTGAAAATCGGGACATTTGGCGTCCCGATCAAGGGTGAATCGGGACGTGTCACTAGACCCTTGAAAATCGGGACGTCCTGCGCAAATCGGGACACCTGGCAACACTAGCGGGGGTCGAACCCGGATTGTTTGCATTTACGGCGAACACTACGCCCTTGAGCTACTCAACTCAAGCACGGCTCATATGTTTTATATCTGGGGGCACTACCGTGCCACCGCCAAGTCGAACAAAACAGCGGCACGGCCGTATCATCATTGCGAGACTTGGTTATTTTACAAGTTATGTTTTTGATGGCATGTCTTTGTTTAATCATAACGTTATCTCCACACTAGGAATTTTTCCTAAGTACATCTTGGGGGGCAGTTTAAATACATTAATTTTACAAGGACAAACCTCCAGACCTGGAACAATTATTTGTAGGTAATACAAATTTTTGTTCCATGTGGGATTCGAACTCGCGGCGCTCAGCGCTACAACTCATTACCAAGTCACTCCGACACGGAGCCAAAGGTGAAAAAATTACATTGAAGTAGACAGTTTTGGTGATTTTATAATATTATTTTATAATATTAAATCGAAATATTTTCGTAATTTAGGTTTTGCTCTACACTAAAAGACTATATATTCCATTATAATAACGCTTAAAATAAAGTATTTTAGCTTATAATAATGGTTGTATTCAACCTGAAAGATAACTCTAATGCATATTTTCGTAAAACGCTGTGAAGGGATTGTCTTCGTCCTAAAAACTGTCATTAAAAACTATGATTTTGCATTACTATATACTAAATAAAGACTTCATCTTTCTAAAGCCCTAATTTTCAGCAATGTCCTCACATCGTTACGATATCGCCTTTGGAAAAACCATAAAACATTTAGTTTTCGACGCGAAACGCATATGCCCTCCTAAGCGAAATAAATAAAACATTACACTTAATTTAACATTTTTTTACAGATTAACTATTGTTTACGCTCGATTGTAGCTACAAAGTGCGGGACGCGTGTTTCGAGCGAGGTGAGGAAACGATTAGCGTTGCGCGGGAGGCGGGAGCTTGCTGTGCTGCACGCGCACAGCAAGCGGCCCAGTCTGCAAAAATCGTTGAGCGCTGCGGCCGTGCCAGTGTTACTTAAGAATTGCAGCGGCCTCCTTGTGTTATCTTGTATTTGTCCATGATAACGAGGATTATCCTTGAGTTTATTTGCGCGATTCCCGAATCGATTATACGTCGAGAGCCTCTTACAGTGTTATCTTAATTTGTTTCTCGTGATAACGAGGCCATATTATATAATTATTGTTGTAACAGTTTGAGTATTGTTTGCGACCGTTAGACAGTTGAGCGCGGTCATTATTGACTTAAAGGCCTAAAGCTTGTGTTAATTGTGCGCGCCATTTTGAATTACTATTGAATATTTGGGTCTAATTAGACCGCCTCGAATTTAGTTGTCCGTTTTGAACGTGTTACGTGACAAGAGGCCTACTTGGAGTTTGGAGTTATTAAAGGAACTTTTATGCAGTTATTTGCATCGAAGAGTTATTAGTGCTTCGTTTGATAGCGTGATAAGACTTTTATTTTGTCGCTGAGAACGTTGAACCTTGTGATCCCGGTGTAGATCACGCACATTATAATTCGTGCTAAGTGACGCTGAACTTGGGTTCCTATAGCGGTGAGCCTCTTGTGGAGCGGTCGGCGCACGTGGTGCTGCTATCCGATCGTATTGGTGACGTCAGGTTACACTATACACTTTCTCACACTACACACCTACTGCCATTTACTTGACCTTGACGCCACCTTGTGGTAGACCCTACACTTCTGGAATTCGGTAAGTTTTGTGTTTGCGTATCTAACCGTTCTAATTTAATTATCCATAGGTCATTAGACCCTCCCCTCTGTTACTCGTCGAATTGGGCTACCGTGGGCCCTAGCTCAATCGACCTTTGTCGGGGTAACTCAGGGCCGTAACAACTATATTCCTTCAGAAGCAGGATTTTTTTCATTGAAATCTAGGCAATAACTGAATATTTATTTGCAGAGCTTTTATAAGTATCATCCAGGTAAAGCCATTTCTTTAATTTTCTTAGTGTGGGTTATGTACGAAAATACAACTTTTATATTCATAAAAACCAACTTGAAAAAAAACACCTCAAAATAACACGGGTCAACACAAGGCTGGTTTCATTTTTTTCTGTTATTGGGTATTTCTATGGCCCTGACTATGAAAAAAAATACAGGAAGATTGTTAACAGCTTTAATTTTTGAAATATATAGTTTTATTATTTTGAGAAAAAATAATTACAGAAAATTAATATATTATTTTAGCAAATTTTTACAAAACACTATCAAATGATCTTTTATAAGATTTTCTAGAACGAACGACTTTAGATAGATCTCGTTGCAAACTCCAGCAGTAGTCTTCCATCTTATATAAGTCCCACCGCCCCTGATAACGCTTTTCCATTGTCCGAACATCCTAATGGAATCTTTCATCTGTCTTCTTTCCGCACTAAAATTACTCAGATTTTGTGGAAATCGGTCTAAATTCGAGTGCATAAAGTGGATTTTAATATTCATGTTGCACCCTAGTTCTTGCAAGTTCGATAGCATGAGCGTTCGATAACAAGCTCGATGTGGTCGTCAAGGAAATTACTCCTAACAAAAAAAAATGAATTCCGAGCTTTGGATTTGACTTCAGTCACTGATTTGACAAAATTTGGATCTGTCATAAGTTGCCTAACTTTTGGTCCATCAAAACTACAGCTTTCAATTTTGTTGACTTTTATGAAGTGTTGGAAGTATGTATATATATGTAATATGCGGTCTTAGCCAATTAAAGGCATGCTTGTAACATTTTTGGTACCAACTTTTAGCTCTTCTCGCACTAGCCAAACATAATAGTAGAGATCTAAACATTATTAGTAATAATACTAATAATGTGGTCCAGACCGAATTTCGGCCACGGCGGCCTGCCTCAACGGAGGCTAGCCATAGGTTCAGGACAGGATTATAGTGCCCAAGTGTATGCGCAAGCACAGGTGCACTCTCTATTCTTTCACTTTCATAATCCGATGGGATGGTAAACCGGCACGACCGGAGACAGATCAGGCGCAGGACCAACGACTTCACATGCTTTCCGAGGTACGGGAGTGAGACACCACCAACTTCCTGACTACAGGCAGCTACTGAGAATTTCTTGACAGAAAAACTCAATAATTGATTTTTTTGGCCCGACCCGGGATTCAAACCCAGGACCTCATGATCAGCAGTCGCACTACTACAACCACTAGACCAATGAACCAGTTAAAAAAAGTACAAGATATTTATTACAAGAAATATAAATTTATCAAAAGAACCATCACCTAATATTTACCTTTATATATATATATATATATATATATATATATATATATATATATATATATATATATATATATATATATATATATATATATATATATATATATATATATATATATATATATACTATTTACCTAAATCACCCTTGCTAACCCAGATTGCTAGTTTTATTTGAAACTATATATTTTATGAGAAATACAATAAAAAACCTCAACCAACGTTAAGCGGCTTGTTTTACAAGTGCTGAATATTAAAATAAGAAATATCTTAATTGCAAACAAACATATAATTCTACCTTAAAATGTATGTTCCTACTTACATTTTTAACTTCTTCCATTACAGATAAGTAGTCTTAATAGTCAATAAAGACATGCTAGTAAAAGAAAATTGCTTTTGAATGATTCGTGAGGGCCTGTAATTGCATGATTAGCACAGTAAACCACTTGGTTGCGCGGAAAACCATTCGTATTTATTTTATATTTGACGGTAGGTTGCCAAGTCGTTTATGCCTTTCCAAAACGATATCATTCATACCCTCCTATCGACACATAGGGGTGGTGGGGTGGGAGGGGAAAGAAGATGATTCTAGAATGTCACGTAATCATCGGAACCGAAGATATATAAGGCACGTGCGACCGACGCGCAGCCTCTTCCCGCCGCGCTCGTTGTTGGAACCACACCACTAGTAGAACCGCTTTAGCCTGGAAGCAATCGAGCTCCAGGAAACCCGCCTCACCTCGTGTGAGATATAGTCGCGCACCGCCTCTCTCCGGAGTGTCTGTCCAGAAGAAGTTCCAGAAGTCGCAGCTATAGTGCTCAACAGAATAGAAGAAACCTCGGTGAGTCAATATTCCTAATAATACTGCCTGCTTGATATAATTGTTTTAACCCGCTCCAATTTTGTTTTCTCCTAATCAGGCAGGATTCCTTTCATCGATTTGGCAAAATAATAGTTCATTCAAGGGAAGAGCGAGTGCATTGTACCGCGCGCTATAGTCGACGTTATATAAGCGTAGAATCATTTAGTAGATACAGTCCAGTTAGATTAATATCTCGCGTAATAGGTTTAAGGTTCGACCGGGGAACTAGACTTCGGCAACCTTAGACACGTCGCTACACCATTTTATGATCACTTCGGCAGGATTTGGACTGGTGTTTAGTGGTCGTCCAATCATTGTCTGGTCGAATTATTAAATTAATTATTAAGATAATGCACTCTAATTTATGGAATAGACTTAAATAGTGTTCGTTTAAATTTAAATTTTGATTAGGTACTCGCAAACAGAATTATTCATTTTATAGCGCTCGTATTTGGTTAAATTTAAAGCTTATTAAATAATTGAAACAGCGTAATCGCAACCATTTCGTACGCTTACCCGACAATTGTGATAAAAATATATTGAGTTTAGCGAGCGACGAGTCACCTCGACTCGTTGTAACAGGTGTTCAATTTAATTACGTAATACGGAGTGCGAGCGTCCATCCTCCATTATTTGTGCATTGTGAGATTAATTGTGATTAATATAACTTTATTATAATAATTTAAAATGGCAGTTAGTGGAAATGAAATCAAAATTAAAACGCTTTATGCCATGAGGGACATACTTTTTTCGCGTATGCAAAATATTAGTGATCATATAAAGAAACTTAATGTAGAAGCAGTGCGGGAAACTTTTTTGAATGAAATTGAAACGGTAGATTCTTTGCGGAAGTATTACGAAAGAATATTAGACCAAATTAATCATTTGGAATTACAAATTGACCCGAAATATATAGTGAACTACCAACCGCTTCTAGCATTTGAAGATATGTTGTGTCGCGTGAAAAGTACGGCGTAACTCCTACAATCTCAAAACGAAGCAAAGCCGGAAATACAGGTACGTCCACGTGACTCAATTAGGTTGCCGCCAATAGATATTCCGGTATTCAATGATGTTATTAAGACGTGGCCCTTCTTCTTCAGTAGTTTTCAAAACAATATACACAATAACCCATCGTTATCGGACGCTGAAAAATTATATTACTTAATTAGTAAACTTAGTGGCAGGGCACAGTCGATCTGCTCGGGTTTTACACCTACAGCAAACAATTACTTATTAATATTCGAAACGCTTAAATTTTAATATGAAGATAGGAGAATGTTAGCTTCCGAATATTTGAACCAGATATTCGATCTTAAACCTATATCATCCGCGAACATCAACGGCTTAGAGCAGTTTCTAGATAAATTCGTGGCATCGGTGGCTGCACTTAAGAATTTGAAATTTAATGACCTTGTGGACGTCTCCATATTGCACTAAAGAAATTAGATCCCGACACCGTGCGTGCGTTTGAAATGGAGCAATGTAGCTCGGAGATGCCTTCCTTTCATTCATTAGCATCGTTCGTGCGAGATCAAATAAAGGTGATGCAGCGCTCTCCGAACGTTAAACAGGAGATTAAAAGGTGCGTCGACCGTAGACAGACTCAACCATCTAAAACAGCAGGGTCGTTAACTTACGTAACCGCTACGTCAACATCACTTCAGCATACTTGTATCGTATGTAAAGATAAACACGGTAATTTATACAATTGTGCGACTTTTCGTAAATATTCACCAAGCGAACGTTATAAATTAGTAAAGACAAACAACCTATGTTTGAACTGCTTAAGCGATAAGCATTTAGTTGCAAAATGCAATTCGAGTTCCGTATGTAGCAAGTGCGCCAGGAAACATCACACGCAATATTACATTTTGAAAATAGCAACATAGCGGCGTCAAGTAAAGCGGACAAGGAATTCACCCCTACTAAGGTCAACGATTCTAGCGGTCGACCAGGTGATGTCGCTCTGTGCTCATTGGCAAATATGGGAGCACAACCTCCTTCAACCGTGTTAGGTACGGCGCGTATTTTGGTTAGGGATTAGCGTGGAAACGAACAAAGCGTCCGTGCACTGCTGGACAGCGGAGCCCAAAATAGCTTTATAACGCGACAATGTTGTCAGCGCTTAGGTTTAGTAATAAATAGGTCACTTTCATGTCCTGTAGTTAAAGGCATCGGAGGTACTAGTGAAGCTACCCAGGGATACATAAATTTAAAATTTTATTCTCGGGTAGATCGTAATGTTAACTTTGATATAAATGCACTAGTAGTAGATAGGGTCACTGAACGGTTGCCAACCGTTTCGGTTGACACCTCGGCATTGATTGAATTTAAAAATTTGACTCTAGCGGACGACACTTACGCCGTTTCTGGAAACATAGACATGCTCATTGGAGCATCGCTTTTCCCTCATCTTTTGTTAAACAATAAAGTCAGGGGCAACTCCTCGCATACCGCGCCTTACGCACTGAAAACCGTATTGGGCTATGTTATCATTGGCTCCGCCCCCATCATAGATAGTATTTCGGCAACCTCTTATTGTGGTATGGCTGTCGAACCGCTGAAGTCGTTAGTCCGCAAATTTTGGGAGATGGAGGAGGTGAACGTCCCACCCATAGCTAGCTCAGATGACAGATTATGCGAGGAAATTTACGTCCGCACGACCGTTCGTGATCACGACGGTAGATATAGTGTAGCGCTACCCTTTTAAGGAGATGTTTTATCTCTCGGCGATTCGCGTCAAATGGCGGAAAAACGTTTCTACAGCTTAGAGCTTAGGATGCTCGCTTCACCCCAGTTAAAGGAAGCTTACGACGGCGTCATTAACGAATATATAAGAGAAGGTTACATATCACTTGTGGCTTCAAAATTAGATAACTACGAAGACACACCGTCGTATTTCATACCACACCACGGGGTCATTAGGGAGGACAAACTTACATCTAAGTTACGTGTAGTGCTCGACGCTAGTGCTAAAACTAGCACTCACCTGTCGCTTAACGATATCCTCTATAGTGGGCAAAATTTACAGGGCAGTTTATTTAATATAATAGCCAATTTTCGTTTGTTTAGTATAGCACTATCCGCCGATATTCGCAAAATGTTTCTTTGCATAGGGGTCCGTGAATGCGACCGTAGATTCCAACGCATTTTATATCGTTTCAACCCAAAGGAACCTCTAATGGTGTTTGAGTTTAACCGCGTTTGTTTTGGTTTAAAGTCGAGCCCATTTCATGCGTTACGCACGGTGAGACAGCTCGCTCACGATGAAGGTCCCTCTTATCCTAAAGCTAAGAGGGCGATTGAGAGCGGATTATATATGGATGATTTTGTGTACTCGGTCGATAGCGTGGAGGAGGCAACCCTTACCACCGCCGAGGTTGTAAAGCTAATGAAATCGGGTCAATTCGATCTTGTGAAGTGGACTAGTAATTCGCGTCCGGTTTTAGATACAATCCCACTATCACACCGTCTTTCGGCGATAAAGTAATTCGATGATTCTGATACACACAAGGTGCTCGGTCTGTGTTGGTCACCAGAGTCCGACGTGTTTAGCCTTAAGGTAAATCCGCCCGTAGAGAAATGCACAAAGCGCACAATACTGTCATGCGTTGCTAGATTATGGGACGTCATGGGTTTCGTAGCTCCGGTGGTATTATACGCTAAGCTTTTGATTAAACAACTTTGGTTATTTGAATGCGACTGGGATGACTCGCCGCCTGACAGCATTGTTTGGTTGTGACAGAGTTTTAGAGAGGAACTTCCTTTATTAAGAGAAATTAAAATACCGCGTCATATAAACCTCGATAGAAATAGCGTCATAACGGTCGTTGGGTTTGCAGACGCCAGCGAGAAGGCTTACGGGGGCGTTGTATATTTCCACGTCCAGAATAATGGTAGAAATTCGATTAGCCTCATTAGTTCTAAGTCGAGAGTCTCCCCCCGTAAGGTTGTCTCTCTGGCGCGCTTAGAGCTTTGCGCAATATTAGTACTCACCAAGCTTATTACCGCAGTTATCAGCGCATGTAAGGATAGAGTTCACATAGAAAGGATATTTGCCTTTTCCGACTCCACCGTCGCCTTATGCTGGGTTCATTCTTCACCCCACCGTTGGGATACGTTTGTCGCGAACCGAGTGGCCAAGATACAAGACGAGTTAGAAACGCGGAACTTATCACGTGTCCGGTACGGAAAACCCTGCCGATTGTCTATCCCGGGGACTCACCCCGATGCAAATAATGGACCACCCGCCTTGGTTCCACGGACCTGCTTGGGTTCACTTCGATCCCTCGCAATGGCCAATAACCGATTTCGAACCTTCGTCAGTGTCACAACTGCCTGAAGAGAAGAGACACGCTCTAGTGGCGAACGTTTCGAGCGAGGTTTCTCCAATCATTGCTTTGGCGAACCGCTTGTCCTCTTGGTCGAAATTATTGCGTAGCGTAATTTACGTTTGTCGATTCGCGAAGCTGTTACCGCGACGTTCGTATGTCTTAGCACCCGATTACAACTATGCCGAGTCGCTAGTACTACGTGAACTTCAAAGTGCGCACTTCTCTGAAGAAATTACAAGAATACAATCGAATAGAGCTTGTAGTCGCGCCTTTCAACGCCTTAAGCCATTTTTACAGGATGGGATTGTAAGGGTAGGTGGACGCTTTTCCAACTCGCGATTGAGTTTCGACCAACGGCACTCTATAGTTTTACCGCGTAAAGACCATATCATGAACTTATTAGTCGATTACCATCATAAATTGAACTCGCACGCTGGCCCCGACTTGTGGATGTCGATTTTGCGTCAGAATTATTGGATTCTTTCTGCACGTAGTTTAATACGCAATCGGGTGCACAGATGTATAGCTTGCTTTCGGGCACGCCCCAAGCCGTCATTTCCGGAAATGGCGGAACTTAGATCTTGTAGAGTAATACAATCGGTAAAGCCCTTCACGCACACTGGGTCTGATTTCGCTGGTCCGTTTAAGGTCACGCTCACTCGCGGGCGTGGTATAAGATCCACAAAGGCTTACGTCTGCATTTTCGTATGTCTAACTACTCGAGCGGTGCATATAGAACTCGTTGGTGATCTAAGCACAGCAGGCTTTATGGGTGCATTTAAAAGATTTCTTTCCCGCCGTGGCCCTGTAAGTAAATTGTATTCGGATAACGGTACGAACTACGTCGGTGCAAAACGTATTCTATCAGAACTACATGAGCTCTTAGCTAGCAAGTATTATAATTCAGAGTTCGCTCACATTTTAGCCGAGAACCGCATTGAGTGGTCTCTGAACGTCCCAGCCGCGAGTCGTTTTGGGGGCAATTGGGAGACTAATATTAAGAGTCTAAAGAGTCACTTATACCGAATAATAGGAGATCAAATTTTGTCCTTCGAAGAGCTAAGTACGGTGTTCGCTCAAATTGAATGCGTAATGATTAGCCGCCCACTTTGTCGTACGTTGTCTAGTGACCCCTCGGAACCGCTGGCTCTAACTCCAGCACATTTTTTGAATTTAACGCCTTTAAAGTATTTGCCCGCCGCAGATATGGATGAGAACAGACTTAGCACTTCCGCACGCCACAAATTATTAGATCGGTTAGTGCAATCGTTTTGGAAACGATGGAGGATGGAATACTTGCATACTTTGCAATCTCGGCAAAAATGGAACACAGCAACTGAGCCTTTAGCTGTAGAAACTGTAGTTGTGCTCACCAAAGATAATACGCCACCTCTCCACTGGCCGTTAGGAATTGTCGAAGAGGTCTTTCCCGGTTCCGACGGAGTAATTAGGATAGCTCGCGTTAAGACCACGGTTGGGTCTTACCTGCGTCCTGTTGTCCGTTTGTGCCCCTTGCCTCTTCCATAATTTAAATTAGCTTTCTAGATTAGAAATTGTAGTTGAATTAAGGTAATCTTAGCGTTAGTTAGTTATTTTGTTAGTTGATCTTAGCTCTAGTTGTTTTAGTTAATTTTGAAGGAAATCCTTCAAGGGCGGGGGAGATGGTTGCGCGGAAAACTATTCGTATTTATTTTATATTTTGACGGTTGGTTGCCAAGTCGTTTACCCTTTCCAAAACGATATCATTCATACCCTCCTATCGACACATCGGGGTGGTAGGGTGGGAGGGGAAATAAGATGATTCTAGAATGTCACGTAATCATCGGAACCGAAGATATATAAGGCACGCGCGACCGACGCGCAGCCTCTTCCCGCCGCGCTCGTTGTTGGAACCACACCACTAGTAGAACCGCTTTAGCCTGGAAGCAATAAGGCTCCAGGAAACCCGCCTCACCTCGTGTGAGATATAGTCGCGCACCGCCTCTCTCCGGAGTGTCTGTCCAGAAGAAGTTCCAGAAGTCGCAGCTATAGTGCTCAACAGAATAGAAGAAACCCCGGTGAGTCAATATTCCTAATAATACTGCCTGCTTAATATAATTGTTTTAACCCGCTCCAATTTTGTTTTCTCCTTATCAGGCAGGATTCCTTTCATCGATTTGGCAAAATAATAGTTCATTCAAGGGAAGAGCGAGTGCATTGTACCGCGCGCTATAGTAGACGTTATATAAGCGTAGAATCATTTAGTAGATACAGTCCGGTTAGATTAATATCTCGCGTAATAGGTTTAAGGTTCGACCGGGGAACTAGACTTCGGCAACCTTAGACACGTCGCTACACCACCACTAATTCCTTGCAATATTAGACGCAATAATGCACTGCAATCCAATATTTCATTAAACGAGTATCAATTATACTCTTTTCAATATTATGTTGTTTACTAGACGTTAAATAGGTTTTCTTTGTAATTAAAACACCGACAAAAAATTTCACTTGTCTAATTTAAGTATTGGCTCATAACGTGCTCGGCTATGTAGAAAAACAAAAGCGTAACTATGATTTTAGTTACACTTGTGTTTGGGTAAGTGTTCTTTTTTTTAAAAGAATATTTACAATGCTATAAAAATTACTAATATTTCCCTTAACCACTCGTGGTAAGCTTAAATTGCTTGTGTTACGAGTGGTTCACGCCAGTAGTCGAATGGGGGATTCGAACTCACGACCTTTTTGAGTTCGGGGTCCGCACCCTGCCATTAGGCTACTGTCGCTTAGAATAAGTTAAACATTATCTCGGCGTCACTTGAAATATTAAACGTAGTGTCCTTTCTATCTTTTTACTTTTTATTTAATATGAATGTCATAAAACACAGATCGAATAAGGCGAGCAGTGTCAAATATGTAATCACCAATCAATCCGCTAAACGTAGCTCTTATGAAAAGAATTTCCACTACATAAATAGTTTATCCAAGATAAACCTGAAGATACAAAAATATATATTATCTTCTCCTGAAACTGAGACAATCATTTAAAACGCAGTAGCATTATGGTGCTATTTTGTCGAGTAGCCATAATTAATTTGCCTTACCTTGATGACAAAATCTATATATGAATATAGATTTTGACTTTTGACCTTTTGTTACTGCTTATAAAGATTGACTCTTAGTCTTAGTGACCATGCGTCACCTTCCTATTTAAGGGGTTGTATGTCAAAATAGATAATAATTTACTAATGTATGATGTTGCATTATTTAAATGTGAAGGTGTAAACCAGTACAGATTTTTATTTCGAAAACAGCTGCTAACAGATATTGCTGTCACCAAGTCTCCAATCCATATCATAAGGGGCCGTTCTATAATCAAGCGGATGCATCAGTAAGAGGCTGCCACTCGACATTTCTTTCAAGTCAGTTGTCTCTCCTTGCGCTTTATGCCTGGCCTATTGTCGCTTCAGTTCATTGACTCTTTGGGCTGTGTAGGTTACTTTTTTTCTACTGCAGATATCTTCTTAAGAAATCCTATCAAGCAAAATATCACCGTGCCTTGACGATTTCGAGACGATACGAAAATTAGCCCCCAGCAACAACCATTCTGCCTGTAGTTACTGGAATTGGGTTGCATATGATTGATTCCAAAATTCATTTACAGTAATTAAGTGTTGGTGCTTATTTTGCGGTCGTCTAACAACGTTTATATTACAGCTAAAATGTGTTAGCTGTAATGTAAAACGTAGTTTTTTAGTTTACACCTAAATTGAAAATCAAAATAAATCCAATAATTGGAGTTTTTATGAAGGAATCATATCTATTTAATTTCCTTAAAAAATTAAAAAAAAAACATAATTATCATAACAGCCCTTCAGAAATCTATATATAAATATACGCATCCTCCAAGATATGCCACAAAACAAGGTCTGGTCCATAGATTTCCTGCATATCTTACTAGGTTATCATGTGGGAATTTTTGCCGTAGTTGCATGCCACGCTTGAAAAGCCGATTAGCAATTGCAGTTTGAATAAAATATAAACAACTAAATTAAAAATAAATTTATTTCAAGAACTATTGTATTTTTTTAAACAAAAATTATTAAAAAACAGTTCAAGTTGGCGGGAGCTCACAACACGTGTCGATTTATATCAGATTGTTTAATCAACTAAAAATGGATACTGTCTTTATTAATTATTAATTAAATGTAAATAAATAATAATAGCACTGAAAAATAACAATAAATTCATTATGAGAATAAAATTAACATGAGAGTTGCACTGAAAAATTAAAATTATATTACGACGTATAACAGTCACTGCTACGATCGAGACACCAATAAAACCAAAAAAAAATTATGAAAACTGTACAGAGAGTGAGAGAAAGTAGACCAGCTTCGTTCTCATTCCTACTCCGTGATGTTTGCTGGTTTAGAGTTGGCAATTGTAGACACCCGGCAGGGATAACCGATCAATTGGTAGATGATCAGTTATCGACCGGCGGGGGTTGAAGAATAATTTAAATTGAGAAAAAATTTAAAGTAAATTGTAATTATAAACTATACATGAATATTTATCGTACTACAATTATCCATCTTGCAACCCTATTGCGGACCTGTGGATGAAACAGAATAATATAAAAATCGCGATTAAAAAACAGGGGTTGATCGTAGAAGAGTGGAAATTTAAATTTTTATGTATTTTTCAATGCTAAATCATAATAAAATAACAATAAAAAAACTGTCAAAAAATATTTAGGGGTGGGTTACCCTTATCATTTAGGGGTATGAAAAATAGACGTTGGCCGATCCTAAGATGTACCCAATATGCACACAAATTTCATACAAATCACTTCAGCCGTTTCGGAGGAGTTTGATAACAAACACCGCGACACGAGAATTTTATATATTAGATGTATGTAAATTTTGTAAACATTTTATTTCTTTTTTAAATTACCCAAATAAATATTTCCCATGCATTACTCAGCTCTTTGAATCTTGTATTATATCTTGTAAAGTGCTGATTAATTTAACACGAATGATTTCCAATTTGACGGAAATTTATTCCATCATGATTGCAGACAATAAAATCTTGAAATACTATATACACACGAATCAATGAGAGAAGCCTGATATTCGAGACTTGAGTGATGAGGTCCACAGAGACACGAGTACTAACGTAAAATCTGAACATGGAATGTTAGAACATGTACGTATTTACCTTTTACTTTTTCTAATGTGAACGAGAAAGAAACTCATTTATGTTTTATGATTTGTATGTTATGTAGTTAAATCACTCGTTCTCTTGACAAATTGTTTAAATAAATTTAAAAGGACAAAAATAATGCAATTTTGTAAAAATTATTAAATAAAGTAAAAAAAACTCAACTTATTTAAATCGTTACATTATTTTTCTGCAATTGATTATAAAATGTTATCTAGAAAAGCAGCTGGAGGCTGTAAATTGTCTATTATATTCCTCTCATAACCCAATCATTAATTTTCCTGTTTTTAACAGTGGAAGAGCCATGCGGCAGCTTTGCTGTTGCACGTATGGGCCGGCTCAAACCGGGGTGGTACCACGACCTCACAGAATACCGGCGTGAAGTGGAAGTTCTGCTTCCGCGTTTCGTCTGGTGAGTGCAGGTGGCCGGAGGCCCAAATCCCCCCCCCCCCATCAACATAGTAGCGGAATTAAATAAAGATAGACTACCCCAGGAGGGTACCAGCACCCCTGGAGAATCCCTCGCTGAGCATCCACGACCATGTTTCTCCACTTCTGAGCGTGGGTGCTCAGGCTGCCCCGCGTATTCTGGGGGGGGGGGCGAAATTCCGCTCAAGACTACAACTGCTCGGGGCAAACGGAGCAACAAGACCAAGGCGACCCCTGCCACGCTGTCCGTGAATTTCTGCAATATCAGGGGACTTCACTCCAACCTAAACGCCGTCCACTACCATCTCGAGACGGCGAGGCCGGCTCTGCTCTTTCTGACCGAGACGCAGGTGTCCTCTCCGGCTGATGTTTCGTATCTCTCCTACCCGGGGTACAAACTGGAACACTCCTTTGTGACTCGGGCTGGAGTTTGCGTTTACGTCAGAGAGAACATCTGTTCTCGACGCCTCGGCAGACTTGAAGGTTCGGACCTGTCCATCCTTTGGCTACGCGTAGACAGCGACGACCATCCGCGCGTCTACGGGTGCCTCTATAGGTCCCACAGCGGTAATGCCGAAACAGACCGACTCTTCGACCACGTCCAAATGGCTGCAGATTTGTTGCTACAGCAGATCCCCTCCGCAGAGATCGGGATCCTCGGCGACTTTAACGCCCATCACGCCGAGTGGCTCGGTTCACGTTTAACCGATCATGCGGGGAGATCTGTTCATGATTTTGCCTTGGCATATGGTCTGACACAACTGGTTACTTCGCCTACGCGGATTCCAGATGTGGAGGATCATGCACCTTCCCTGTTGGACCTTCTGCTGACCTCTCACCCGGACGGATATCAGATTTCCGTCGACGCCCCTTTAGGCTCCTCGGACCATTGTCTGATCCGGAGTATTGTGCCACTCACGCTGAAATCGCGGTTGCATTCTGCAGGCTGCCGCCGTGTTTGGCACTATAGGTCAGCCGATTGGGATGGGATGCGGTCTTTCTTTGCATCCTACCCTTGGGGGCGGGTTTGCTTCTCGCCGGATGATCCCAACGTTGTTGCGGATTCTGTTACTGATGTGGTACTTCAGGGTATGGAACTTTTTATTCCTTCCTCTGTGGTGCCCATTGGAGTCAAATCTCAGCCATGGTTTGGTCGCTCCTGTAAAATAGCATCATGCTATAAGCAGGAGTGCTACCAAGCCTGGGTTGATGCATCAGCGTCCCAGGATGTAAACACCAGCGCTCTAAAAAAGAAGTAGAATTCCGCCTCTAGGTCCTTCAAAAGAGTCATTGCCAAGGCAAAGTCAGAGCACATAGGCAGAATTGGCGAGAAACTAGTTCGCCTTCCTTCTGGAACCCGTGCATTCTGGTCTCTCGCCAAGGCTGTCCAGGGGAATTTCTGTCAGCCATCTCTTCCATCTCTGCACAGGGAGGACGACTCACTGGCCCATACTGCAAAGGAGAAAGCCGATCTTCTAGGCTCCTTCTTTGCGCCTAACTCGACTCTCGATGACGGGGGGAGTACGCCGCCGACCATCCCGCGGTGTGAGTGCTCCATGCCGAAAGTGCAGTTCACACAGCGCTCGGTTCGCAAAGCACTCCTCTCCCTGGACATCCACAAGTCGAGTGGGCCTGACGGAATCCCCCCAATTGTGCTGAGGACGTGTGCTCCAGAGTTGGCACCGGTTTTAACGCGTCTTTTCCGGTACTCCTACTCCCTAGGCGTAGTCCCAAAATCGTGGAAGACGGCTTTCGTCCACCCGATCCCTAAAAAAGGCGACCGCTCAGACCCATCCAACTACCGGCCAATCGCCATCACCTCCTTGTTCTCCAAAACAATGAAGTCCATTGTAAACTGCCAGCTCATGAGGTACCTTGAGGATCACCAGCTGATTAGTGACCGCCAATACGGTTTTCGCCGTGGTCGGTCAGCTGGTGATCTTCTGGTCTACCTCACTCACAGATGGGCGGAGGCAGTAGAGTTCAAGGGGGAGGCATTGGCCGTTAGTTTGGACATTGCGAAGGCCTTCGATCGGGTTTGGCACAAAGCGCTTCTTTCGAAGCTCCCTTCCTATGGGCTTCCCGAGAAATTGTGCAATTGGATCACCAGCTTTCTTGCAGATCGGAGCATCAAGGTCGTTGTGGACGGTGCAAGCTCCGATTGCAAGCCTATTAATGCTGGTGTTCCACAGGGCTGCGTGCTATCGCCAACGCTGTTTCTTCTGCATATCAATGATATGTTGCATACCCGTAACATTCATTGCTATGCAGATGACAGCACTGGTGATGCTCTTTACACCGGCCGAGCCAATATTTCTCGGGAAAACGTCTCCGAGTGCCGGGACAAACTTGTGTCTGAAGTCGAGTCTTTGCTGAACAGAGTCTCGGATTGGGGACGACTAAATCTAGTCCAGTTTAACCCCCAGAAGACACAAGTTTGCGCGTTAACCGCTAAAAAGAACCCCTTTGTCGTATCCCCTCAGTTTCAAGGCACTCCCCTTGTTGCCTCAGCCAGTATCGGAATCCTCGGCGTCGACATATCGAGTGACGTGCAGTTTCGTGGTCACTTGGAAGGGAAGGCCAAATTGGCCTCTAAAAAGCTTGGCGTGCTCAGCAGAGCGGGACAGTATTTCATGCCGGCACACCGCCTGCAACTTTACAAGGCGCAGGTTCGGCCGCACATGGAATACTGTTCCCATCTCTGGGCTGGGGCTCCCCAGTACCAGCTCCTTCCACTTGACCGCATCCAGCGCAGAGCGGCTCGAATCGTCGACGACCGAGTGCTTTCCGATCGGCTCGATTCACTGGCGTTGCGAAGAGATGTTGCATCTCTTTGCGTATTTTATCGCATCTATCACGGGGAGTGCTCTGAGGAATTGTTCGGATTAATCCCAGCCGCCAAATTTCGTGAACGCACGACACGGCAAACGTCCCGATACCATCCACACCATCTGGATGCTTGGCGGTCCACCACTGTACGTTTCACAAGGAGTTTTCTTCCACGTACAACCTCTCTGTGGAATAGTTTATCATCGGCGATTTTTCCGGACCGATACGACCTGGGGACCTTCAAGAAAAGAGCTTACTCCTTTCTAAAGGGCCGGCAACGCACCCGCAATTCTCCTGGTGTTGTGGTTGATCATGGGCGGCGGTAGTCACTTAATATCAGGTGAGCCGCATGCTCGTTTGCCCCCTCTTCTAAAAAAAAAAAAAAAAATCCAAAGAGAAACCAAGGGTCAACTAATTAAATCCACGAAAGTAAAAACACGAAATCACATACACAGCCACAATGCCAAATGCGCATGACAAGTTGAAACTTGAAAATACTAAGTTATGTCTCCTTCGGAACAGGCGATGATCAATGACCAAACGACCTATTCAGTCGTGTCAGATAATATTCAAATGTTTTATTTACTTTAACAATTCTAAATATATTTATTTTATTCATGTTTATATCTACGGATTCGTCTCATGTTTCAATATTATGATTTTTTAGTAATGAAGGCTATTTTATTATAAAAATAGCGTTCATAGTAGCACCTATCTATTGTCATAAACAAAATATAAAAAAAATATTTAAAAACGCGGTGGTAAAACCACCACGTTTTTAAATATTTTTTTTAGGTATGAACTTGACCATCGACGGATTGTTGCTCCTGTTTTATCGTTTAAATAATGCCTTGAAATTTATTTTGATGAAAGTAATGCAATTTTATGTATTAAGTATCTGTGCACGTGAACTGTTGGAGAAAACGGCGAAACAAGAGCTTCGATGTAGAATAAACCTCAAGTTTTTTTGATCACTTCGGCGTCTTATGAACTCCAGTGGCTGTCTTCATCGACCGTTCGTTTGTTGAGTTGTCAACAAAATCTCCCAAAAATTCACATCAGTATATTGTGAAGAAAAAATCCATAAAAACGAAGATCATGAACGAAATGAAGACATGGCTTAAATGACAAGCCAAAAAAGCCAAAATTCTTATTTAAAAAAGCTAAAAACGTTTTGTTCTTGCTGTAGTAAAAGCATTAGCTTTCATTTTTTAGTTTAAAAAATGGTTTATATGACATAAATACATACAGAAATAAAAATCATTTAATTATGCGTATAATTTACGGTTTATTACCTAAATATTTTTAAATAAGTGTTCGAAACAATGTCAAGCAACCAATCTCGTTAATCTCCTTTGCGAAAATTTAACTTTTAATAAAAAATAAAAGCAAACTTAAATGACCTTATGAAATAAAATTTAAATAACAGCTACAGAAGCCCTTATTAAAATTTAGTGTATAGAAGAAGTGAAGTCCCTACTTTCTAAGCTGCTATGTGGAAATAATATTGTACTTTTTAGTTATTTTATTTTTTATTTAGAAATATATTTTTCACCCCTTTGAGTTGAATAAAGAGTATTACAAATAGAAATAAATTAAATTATCAGCTCAATGTAGGTAACAACTAGAATATCATCTAAATAGTAACATTAAATCTTTATCCACTTCATAAATATAGAATATTTTACACAAGGTTATAGGAGATCACACCTAAAGAATTTCCTATTTAATAAATAAGAAATCACTAAAATCAATTCACAACTTTAAGAGATATCCGCGTGTAACAAACTTCCTCATTTTTTGAAATCGGTTGAAAATACCGGCATTTAGCGATAAGACTACATATCGTAACAGTGTTTAATATTTTTTCTTCTTCTCGTTTTGTTCATGTTTATGGTTTGGAGTGTAATTAAGAGTAATTTAATCTCTTATGCTCTTATAACTGTCACTGGCGTCGTAAATTCTTCACGTGATTCTATACAGTGGCAGAGAAAGCAGACAGGGACAGATATATACTTCTATTCTGAAACCAATAATTTTCGATTATTTTCCAGAATATTTTTACAAAAGTAGAGAAGTAAACGAGCACATAGTCCCCCTGGTGGTAAGTTAATGTTGTGGGAAAACCCAACCAAGGGCTATGATGTAAAGTTTTGTTATAAGCGAAAAGTTTTTAGGTAATAGGACTCCTTTTTCACCTGGGATCTAATCTCGGTAGATACCACCCTCATATCTCTTTCTGCCGTCAAGCAGTGGAGTGCACTGCTGTGTTCCGGTCTGAAGGATAAAGGGAGCTATTATAATTACAGGCTGTGATGCCTTCCATCTTAGTCCCCTGAGGTGACAACGCATCAGTAACTTTCTTTCTATATAGTTGGTTGCTAGGATACAGTAGCCACTTACTTTTATGTGGGCTGTAAGTTCATTTGCCACCTCAGTTAAATAAAAAATATGAAAGTAATGTGACATAACTTTATGTCAGTTTTACTTGAGATATTTTTTTTAATCTATAACCTTAAGGCCTAGTTTGGACTAGGTTAGTAATTTAGTAGAGTAGCGAGTAATTTGGTGGCTAGATGTGTGCGAACCACAAAAAATTAGTCAAGTAGTTTAGTGAATGATTAAATCGAGTCGATGACCACGCGTCCGTGCTGACTGTTTCATCGGCTAAACAAGTCCGAACCTATTGATTAGAGTTGATTAGTGGCCGCAAAAATGTCGTTTCACTAAAGCGGAGAAACAAACTTAAAATTTGTTTCCAAATATGTAGAACCTAAGTCCGCGCATTATAAAAACAAACAAATGAAACAAACCGCATACTTGGATTTAGAAAATACAATTAATATACCCGGTTTTGTTGAAAATGAAATTAAATTAAAAATTAAAAACGTCTGGTTAGTGCATAATTTTATTATTTTAAGTATTTCAAGAGCATATTTATTACTATGATACAATAAGCTCTTAATTATTATTACTACCTATTGTTTTTAGATGTAGTTTTTCCTAAAGAGATCCTTTCCTTATAAAATTGACCTACTTGCAGGAGTTAAAAAAATAAAGGACTCCAAAAGTTCAGGCGCTGGGACTGACACAATTTATATTAATTCAGTAAAATGGTATGGTATGGTATGTTATCTTATAATAAACATAGTAACATAGATGATAAATTTAAACCGAACACTGGTTACCGGTTTGATTCCTTCTGTCACCTATCCTGATACCCACTGGTCGATATCGGGATATTTCTAACACTATCCCTACACATTTTTATTTTATTGCATTCCATATTAATATTATTATATTGAATTCCATTTGGTTAATCGACAATTGTGCGAAGTCCTGGGTGTGAAGTCACACCTGAGATCTTATGATTATTAACACGTTAATCTTAGATATATTTCACCTTTAAGTTTTAATTTTCTACTTTAATTCAGTAAGACGTAAGCATAAATTGAGCAGGTTTGTAGGACAAATTTACACTTCGTAATTACATCACGTCTTTGAATAGGAAAACGGGATTAGTAGTGTTGTCACTTTATAAAGTATTTTCATATCTTCATAAAGCAGATCCGTGAGTTTTTGAAATAATTAGCACTCGAAACTCTTAATTTCACCCGAGTACGCTAGACTTAGTTAAGAGAAGCCAAATAAAATAAAGTACTTTGGAAATGTAGCATCTAATTAAGTAACTTTTAAGGAAATGATCTCTGAATTATAGGTGATTTTTCTGCCAAACAAAGAAAAACATTCTTTTTTATCATTAACACATAAAAGTCCACAGATGAACTTGGTTCACACGTCGTAAGCCCGGTTTACATTTTGGGAAGTGACAAGTGCGAGTGGAAATGACAAGTGACAAATGACAAGTGACAAGTAGCAAGTTGGTGTTCACACATGTGGCAATTGGATGTCATTATTATGTGAAATCTTCGAGTGTGAAATTGGGTTGGTAATTGTCAAAGAGGCGCTAGCACAGCTTTAAAGTTTAAAACTGGTATCTCATCATACAATTTTACCTTTTTTTGATTAAAAAGATGTGTGAAGTGCCTTATTTCAAAGATATTGGTGCACACCAATTTCCTAAAATAGCTTAAGTGAGAAAAATGTGTCTTAAAGCTATAACAAGGAAAAAATTCAAGCCTGAAAATAATATGGCTCCAGCCCTGACCTGCAGGAGCCTTTAATTTTCTTTTTTTCTTGGTAATATGTAGACTTAAAGCTTCTTAACTTCGCATATTCCCACTTCTTTTGCGCCGAAACCGGCCATTCCCATTGCGTGAGATATTGAGGACATAGCAGCGTCTCGCAACATTTTATTTTTTTTAATTCAGTGATTTAATATTGTATAAACATTCGTGTTTCAATAATTCCTTGACAAATTTAATGTTATTGCTATCTGACCACTTCGTAATAAAACAAAATTATTATAAATACGAGTATGTATACAATATATATAACAAAAATATTTTATTTAATAACTATTATAACCAACACGTGTATGTTCTGACGTCGCCGCTAGAACGGGGGCGGCGGTGGGTGACTGAGGGGAAAGCAAGGTTAGCGCGGGGCAGAGATACTTGTCAGAGAATAGAGCAGGCCGCTATTCACTTGTTACTTTTCATTTCGCACTTGTCACTTGTCACTGCCTGTTCACACGCACTAAGCACTTGTCATTTGTCACTTGTCATTGTCACTCGCACTTGTCACTTCTCAAAATGTAAACCAGGCTTAAGGAGGAAGTAGAGGGAGAGGGGAGGGAGAGGGGAGGGAGAGGGGAGGGCTTCGATAACCTTCACATATGGCCGGCTTGTTGACGAGCACAGCACGAGATATCTCACGTTTTGACGTGGCTATCTGCGATCAATCGGAGGCCGTCTATGCTAAGACATAAAATATGGAAAAATTAAACTCCAAACTTCAGAAATTATTATATTTAAATAAAATGATTCCTTTTATTTATTTGAAGTTGGCTTTCATTTTTATTATGAGTTTAATTTTCTTACCCCTCTCAGTGATCTGTGGAATAACACAAGATCAAGATAACAACAATAATTTAATCTAAATATTTCTATTGAATTATTCATCTCATATTTTTTCACCCTCCGGCTGGAATTTTTTCTCCAAATTTATATGAAAGTATGTCTGAAGTATTTAATATCAAAAAAGAATAAAATCGGTTCACAATCCTATCCCATCCCTTATATAAATCCTGCAAAATTACCCTAAACAAGAGAGGTCAGTAATAAAAGTCGCAACGATAGATGAAGTGAAACTAAAATAAAACAAGGCATTCTTTCATGCATATGTTATTACATTCTTTAGCCCTGTTCTGTATAATTTAAGTCAATGAAATTTGTACATATTGAATCCATTAATAATGGCAGACTATAACATGGTTATAAAATTTGTCATACGATGACACGGATAAGTTGCTGATTATTTTAGGTAAATTTATGATTACCCGAAAATTGACGATAGTTATTTGGCGTGGTATTCACTTTATATAAGAAACAGAAAATATTTACACCTGCGATGAAGGTTTACTGTAGGTTGTTCAGGTACTATAGACTAGTTGTATTGTAGACTATTTCTTGTAAAGATATAAGTTTAGTTAATTGTGCAATATCTTGAAATGAAAGTAAAATAAATACGTAAAATAAACAAACAATTGACGAAGTTATCGCGAAACATAAATGCAGAAATCATACAGTGGAAATGCACTCCTCCTTTCTTTACTCGGCTAAAAATAGAAAAAAATATATCTTCCCTTTTATTGTTTTCTTTGTTTGATTTGAACTAATGACAAAAATATCTGAAATCAATAAATAATTAGTGAATTATTAATGATAATTATTATATTATACATTATAATTTCAAAATTTTTCTAGCAAAATTAATCACATTTTTGAATACATTCGGGAATGCTTTATTGTATATTAATACCAAGAACAGATTACAAAAAAAATATTTATAAAAAATACACGTTATTTTTCTAACCTAAATGAGAAAAATAATACAATAAATAATTACATATAAGTTTACTTGTAATAATATTCCAAAATACAGATCCAACTAGATACAGATGTATGTCGTAAAAGTTTCTGTTCACATTCTCGCACTGAGTATTTATTAATTAGTAAAATAAGTTCCCTGTAAGAAAGTTCATTGATTCGGGACTTAATTTGTACACGTTGAAATAAACATTATTATTTGATTTTTACGATATGATTTTAAGTATAGAAAAATTGTAAGAAAAGTAGGTCAAAAACTCTTAGAACGTAGAAACCCTATGGTCATCCATTTTAAGCTTTTAGTTATGGAGTGTAGAATCAAGGAGTACCAAATCCCATAGTAGAATAGTTGAAAAGTGGTCATCTGTAAGCAGTAAATAACAGCTCAAAAACTCGCCACAACAGCGCTAGAATAGCTACTGGGATGAAATGAACTTAGCAGTTGTCGACGGTTTAAGTGTGCTGTTAAACTGCTCAGTAGCTCTAAAATCTAAAATAATTTTATTTAGTAAATATAACCTCGAAAAAGTCGTCCATCCCACTAATATTTTTCAGTGCGTTCTTTAAAATTTATCCCGTAGCTATAGTGGCGCCACTCTTATTTAAAGGTTTTATGAACACTTTTTAAAGTTTGTACTCCTTACTTCTACACTCCATACTTTTAGTAAAGAGTTCAAGTTACTTAAGGTTATAAATAAAGAAAAATATCTCAAGTAAAACTGATATAAAATGATGTCACAATATTTTTATGTTTTTATTAAACTGAGGTGCAAACGAACTTACAGCCCACATAAAGAAAAGTGGCTACTGCATTCTTTCAACCAACTACATAGAAAGAAAGTTACTGACGCGTTGTCAACTCTGAGGACTAAGATGGAAGGCAGCACAGCCTGTAATTATAATGGTACTCTTTATTCTCCAGACTAGAACATAACAGTGCACTTCACAGCTTGACGGCAGGAAAAGATATGCTAATGGTATCTACCCAGATATATAACTAAAAGATAAATAAAATTTAATTGCACTCCAAACCATAAACATGAACAAAACAAGAAAAAGAAAAAACATTAAAGGACACTGTTAAACGTTGTTATCTTTACGTGGTAGAGCCATGCTGCAGCTATATTCTGGTTGCAGCACGAAAGGGTCGGCTGGACCGGGGTAGAACCACGGACTCACAGAATACCAGCGTAAAATAGCAGGTTATTATTGCTGTGTTTCGTATGGTCAGGCCGTGGCTTTTTATTGGAAATGAGGCATTCCATCTGTAGATTTCTATGGGCCACAGCATCCACTTAACATCAGGTGTACTGTGTGGTCGTTTATCACCTTTATACTATAAAAAAATAAAGAAGGAGGTATTCAATCAACTGTTTGTTCATTTTTGTATGTATGTTATACGTTATCTTTTAAAATTGTGAATTGATTTTAGTGATTCTTCTTTATTAAGTAGGTTATTGTTTAGGTGTGATCTGATATAACTTTGTAGAAAATATGCTATATTGATGCTGTGGATGAAAATTTTAATGTAACTATTTAGATGATATTCTAGTTGTTACCTACATTGAGCTTATAATATTCTTTAATAAACTTAAAGGGGTGACAAAAATATTTTTTAAAAAGCCGACTTAAAATAACTAAAAAGTACAATATCATGTCCACATAGCAGCTTAGAAAGTAGGGGCTTTATTTCTTCTTTATATTGTATTTTACATGGGATTCTGAAGCTGTTATTTAAATTTTATTTCATTAGTTAATTTGAGTCTTTACTACTTTGCTTTTATTGAACATTATATTCGCAAATATTTGTTATATTTTTAAGACCTTGGCTAACTTAATAGTTTATTTAAAATAACTAAAATTTAAAATATTATGTCCACACAGCGGTTTCCGAACGCTTTACTTCTTCTTTGTTTTGTTACGAGCTTGGGGTTTGTGATAATAAAAACTGCCAATTTAATTACCAAAATTGACATTTTAATTACAGAACACCAATTACAACTCAAAACACACTAATAATTATACACAAATGTACTACTGATCACCTTCGTTCGCAGTTGTATCGCTTCGAAGTAGTCGCTTATATCGCCAATTCAATACTGACTTACTCTCGGTTTAGAAAGTTCTAGCATGGTAATTTCTAGACGGATCATGGCTCTCCTAGTTCTGCTATTCGATACTAGATGGCGCTAGTGGTAATTTATCTCGCCATGTACCAGGCATTAATTATGGCACACAACAGTATTACGTTTTGACACTGAATTCTAAAGCTGTTATGTATTTTTTCACTATAATATATAACTGATTTTCTTACAAAAAAAATATTGGTGACATTTTTTAGGTTCTTGGCTAACTTAATATTTTTTTAATTGCTTAATATTAACTTAAGTGATTAACAACAATAAAAATATTGCGTAATTCTTAGTTTTGTTGAATACTACATACAATACAACACACATGTTCTAACACTCCATGTTCAGATTTTACGTCCGTAGTCGTGTCTCTTGGGACCTTATTACTCAAATCTCGAATGTCAGGCTTCTCACATTGATTCATGTATTTATCGTATTTCGAGATTTTATTACCTGCAATTCTCATGGAATAAATATCCGTCAAATTGGAAATCATTCTTGTTAAACTATTGAGCACTTTACAAGATTCAAAGAGCTAAGTAATGCATGAAAAATATTTATTTGGGTAATTTAATAAAGAAATAAAAATGTATAAAAGTGCAAAAGCTTCAGAATTAGTGCAGTGGTTATTGATATGGAGAATTTGATTTAAAATAATTTAATATTTAATAAAAAATGAAGATTGATTAAGAAAACATATTTATTCAAATGAAAATATATTTTTGGTATTTTTTTAATAACCCAAATAACATGCATTGTATAATTTACACGATAGTTTGTTATTAGGATTGAGAGGACTGCTTGCTGACAGATCTTTGTTTAATAAATATTTATTCACTGTTGCTCTCTTCGCTCTGATAATAACCTTACTCAGAAAATTCCATCCCATAACACTGTCTTTTGTTCTAAATCCTTTTCTACTGATACTCTTCGGCTCTTGAACTCCCCACCGCTGTACACTAGAAGTGTGCAATCTATTAAAAAAATTAAAAAAACTTTTCAAATTACACTTCTTTCTTCCTTGAAATATCATTCATCTATCTCTCCTGATATTTTCATTTAAAAACTACTATCCACTTATTTTTCCATACGTTAAGGCTTTTAGTTCACTTGTTTGATCCTTTCTGCTCTTATATATGTATTTCTATATTGTTGTAATTAAAATGTATTTATTTATTATATTATGTATGTATTTTTGGGTGTAAAATTATATTTATGTCACGTGTATTTTCGAACAGCCGACGTACACTCTCACCTTTTTCTCACAGGTCATTATATCCTCTGCAATGGTTGCCTGGAACAGATCGCTTCTAAGAGATAAGGTCGTCAATTGTTCCCTTCAATTTTTTTCTCGCTTATGTTTTTCTGGTGTACAGTAAAGTATATTTCATTAATTATTTAATTATCCCGTGGGTATCGTAAGAGACGGCAGAAGTAAATGAAACAAGAGATGGGCAGTAGCATCTTCCAGACAAAACCACAAAAAGTTGAATTGAAGAAAATGAAGGATTTTGTTATTTTAAACCAGCCGGCCAAGCGTGATGACTACGGCAAATATCCAATTATGGGCAACTTACAAGGAGGCTCAGCTGTTGACTTTTCATAGGCTGCAGTGCGTGAATTAATGGACAACTAAATAAAATATACCCAAACACATTACAAAAGTTTTCTTTCGTGAGTTGTTGAATAATTTACCTTTACAATAATTTGTAATAAAAATTTCCGTATTTTTAAAAAATACTAAAAAAAGGGCTCGAAATAATAGATTTTGTCACAAAAGAAGGGAACTTGAAAAAAAACGAAAAAAGTCGGACCGAAGACAGGACGCAAACCAAGGCATTACGATTTCGTGACCGCTCCATATCCACTTGAGCTATTACGATCATCGACAGAGTGTCAAAACACGAACAAATAGACTTTTTCTAAAAATAAATCCTAGCTAGATCGATTTATTGCCCCCAAAACTCCCTGGTCACTATATTTTATGATAAGATTTCTAAAATTTTAGATGAAATAAATTTAGTTTAAAAGAAGCAATGAAGTTTTTTTTACAATACAAATTTTCTACGGTGATTATAAAATTAACATTAATAATTACAAAAAAAAATTACGAAATGTTTTTATTTTTTATTTATTTTATCCTTTAATCCGACTTACCTTTTCGTTAGAACAATGTCTACATTAATATGAAATGCTTTAAAACTCCACATCAACTTTAAAAATATACAAACATTGACATATCCGTCTATTGTTTTTTCTTGTTCTTTACTAGCTGCTAAGTTCCATTATAACTTATTTAATCAGTATTCTGTAAATAAGAAGGGATGCGACAACTGGAATACGGCCCGGTATAATTTTTCGTTAATCGCTATTAATTTCACGGAGTTATGCACATCAACGTTTCATTTGTAGTAAACGGGTTTTCAAATTCAATTTCAACAGATATGTTAGCAAAGGATATCTAAAAACTTATTTATTCAGCGCTTGTTTTATTATTCCATAGTTTAATTGTTGTAAAATGTTCTGTAGTTTTATTATAACTTTCAATTTTCTTAATAGAAATAGTTTGACAAACGAGCATACAGTTCATCTGATGGTAATCGGATACATCTATTCTTGATTTGGAATCAAAATGCAGATATATTGCCATCCCTGAGGACGAGTTCTAGTAAAAAGGGTCCTCCGGTTCTCCACACCCACCATGAGAAAAACAGCAGCTTTGAGCTGCTATTTTATGCTGGTATTCTATAAAAGCATGGTCCTTTTCCGGTCGAGGTGACCCATTCGTACTACAACTATCATATAGCTGCAGCATGATTTCAGCTTATTCTATCCTCTATACAAAAACTTAGGTACTCCATAAACATAGTGATTATATACTCTTTGTGTCGAACTGTCACTATTAGATTATCCGCTGTATGTTTGTTTTATAATCAAGCAAATAATGGGTGCGTTTGGCAGAAAAAAGCGCTGGCAAGCGCTTGTAAGTAAAATGGCGATCGTAAGCGGTAAGCGCTGTCAAATCGTAAGTAGCTATTTTCCTCCAGGACACGATGTTAGTTTTAACCGGGGAACCTAACCTAATTTAAATATATGTTTGTAAAGTATTCATAATAAAAACTTACTAATCATGAATTTTTAATAACATGTATATGTTTATTCATATAAGTCATTATATTAATTAAAACTAATATTGTACAAAACAACTTATAAACTCTATTTCAAAACAAACAAATTAAATAAGCAAAATGGCGGATTGTGTCAGCGCTACTGAAGTAGCAATCGTGTCCTGCCCGAAAACTATTTCAGCGCTTGTAAGCGCTTGCTAGCGCTTTTTTCTGCCAAACGCACCCAATGTAAATAATACAATTACCGTCAACATACGATAACAAACAATGACAACAAACAAATGAAAAACCAAAGAAAAAATAAATAAAAAATAAAATAAAATAAAAAGAACTTAAGAACTGAAGATAGAAAACAAACTGCCGATAGCAGGGGAATTATTTTTTGGGCGGCACAACACGACGTGTCTTGATTTCTACACTTCGAAGCGCTGGGATGACTTGTCTACGCCTGGCCCCACCTTGCTGACAACTGGTTTCTTGTGCTGGGCTTTTCTGCGCAGTGACAGAAGGAGAATTAGGCTTGGGCCATTTAGTAAGAAGGATATCAAACTCTTCCTCAGTGGAAATTTTTATGCGGCTACTATCAGGAAGCCTAATGTTTATGGTTTCATCAAGAGTCCAAACATTCTACATGCCGAAATGTCAGCGTGCCTTCTTATATGTACTCTGTCTTATTTTAGTGAGAAGCTCCAATACTGTGTATGGTGTATTCTTTAATTTTGCCTTAGATCTCCAGACTTCAGATTTAATATCATAACTTTGGAAATAAACAAGTACAGCTCTTGTCCGATCACTGCCCGGAGATCCCAATCATTGACAGCGCTTCAAGGAAGAGTTGCTTATATGTGAAAGGCCCAATTTATTATGAACAATTGCAAGTACCTCCTGTTCCACATTTAATACAGACTCTTCAGGAATACCATTAATAAGTAGTTATTATTATATAATATTAATAGTACCTTACGCCTTTCTCGCATATCTATTTCATCAACTGCATTAGTACACCTCCAAAATTGTTGCTGCAGAAGACTAAACATGTTGCTCACTAAGTCTTTAAAATCATAAAATTCCTCACTTAGCTGAACCAAGGTTAGATTTGATGGGACTAAAGCAGCTTTTAAGCGTTTCTCAAACTCTGACATCTTTTGCATCCAATCAACATCAAGTTCCTTCTGCGCCAGATCAACCTTGGTGACATTTGCCATCATGCGTTAATTACTTTAAATGTATAAATACAGTTATTCACTTGTAAGCTAAATGGAGCTGTAGGGTGATGCAAGTAAGTTCTTAAATCTTCTTAAAATACATATGTTTATAATAACAATGTAAACAAAAATGTGTTAAGTCACTGATTTGAAAGTAATTGAACTTAAATAAGATATTAAACTATTTTTAATTGAATAAATAAAACGGAGCTAACAAATCAACTGTTGACTTTTACGTATATATTCAGTATATATATAAAGATTCTATATAAAGTATATTACACATTTCATATTCGACTCAACGATAACTGACGAGAAAGAAATGTTCTAGAGTGGGATCTCCGTACCGGCAAGTGAAGTATAGGTCGGCCCCCTTAAGGGAGGACTATTTTTAGAATTGGACTTGATGAAAATAATGATGATGATGTTTAATAACATATCGATAACTTGATAGCTCTCAATTGGACGTAGTTAGGCAAAAATAATCCAACCAACGAACCCACAAAGCTACATTCGAAATATTGCCATACAATGATTATGGCTCCCTTCGTTGCAATTTAAATTTTTATGATAGCAACTTTTTCTGGAACTATTTTTATTAAAAATACAGTCCCTAAGAATTTTTATAGCCCACTGGACAGTCCCGTAATCAAATTCAGTAAGTGTACAAATGCTCTACCAGATATTTTTATATTATAAATGCTTTAATCTTCCAATAATTAAAACTTTGGTTCGGAGCAGCGCTCATTGCCGCGAACTCAAATCCCGCACGAACAAGTACATATTTATATTACCTACAAATAATTGTTCGGGTTCTGGATGTTTTTGTGAATTGTATGTACGTAAATAGACCCCACAATACATGAGAAATCCTAGTGTAAAGGTAGCGTTTTTTAAAGAAAGTAAAAAAATATTACTTTATTTTTTAATTAGTCCATCTGTTATAACAACCAACGAAAATCAACCGCTTAACATAGGCCACTCCCGTAAATTGCCTCTTAAGCGGATATTTCTATAGTTGCCACGCTTGATATGGGTCAGCTCGACCGAGGAAGGACCACGCTCTCTAAGAATACCAGCAGCGTAAAACAGCAGCTTAATGCTGCTGTGTTTGCTCGTGAGTGTAGAGAACCGGAAACCTGTTTTACTGGAATCGAGGCATTTTTTTTTATAGAAGAGGGGGCAAACGAGCATGTGGGTCACCTGATGTTAAGTGACTACCGCCGCCCATGATCAACCGCATTGGCGGCTGGGATTAATCCAAACCATTCCTCAGAGCACTCTCCGTGGTATACGCGAAAGAAAATGCAAAGAGATGCAACATCTCTTCGCAGTGCCAGTGAATCGAGTCGATCGGAAAGCACTCGGTCGTCGACGATTCGAGCCGCTCTGCGCTGGATGCGGTTAAGTGGAATTATTCCATGTGTGGCTGAACCTGTGCCTTGTAAAGTTGCAGGCGGTGTGCCGGCATGAAATACTGTCCCGCTCTGCTGAGCACGCCAAGCTTTTTCGAGGCCAATTTGGCCTTCTCTTTCAAGTGACCACGAAACTGCACGTCACTCGAAATGTCGACGCCGAGGGTTTCAATACTAGCTGAGGCAACAAGGGGAGTACCTTAAAACTGAGGAGATACGACAAAGGTGTTCTTTTTAGCGGTTAACGTGCAATCTTGTGTCTTCTGGGAGTTAAACTGGGCTAGATTTAGTCGCGCCCAATCTGAGACTCTGTTCAGCAAAGACTAGACTTCAGATACAAGTTTGTCCCAGCACTCGGAGACGTTTTACCGAGAAATATTGGCTCGGCCGGTATAAAGAGCATCACCAGTCATCATCATCACCATCACCAGCATTCCATCTTAGTCCTCAGGGGTGACAACGCATCTGCATTTTGATTCTTAATCGAGGTTAAATGTAAGTGTCTGGGCCGCAGCATGCACTTGCCATCAGGTGGACTGTGTGGTCGTTTCTCACCCTTATTCTATAAAAAAATCTTTCAGCGATGTAATGCGCAATCTTTGACCTTTCTACAGTTAACATCTTTTATAAAGCTCGTAGTTCCATCTGAACTAAAGATATTTTTTTTTGGTGTAGCATTGCATCTGCATCTCTAAGCGCTCGTCCGAGAGGTCCGAGAGGTAAGTATTGAATCGCGAGCCATTTGGGACAGGAAATAAAATGGTATGGTAGTGCCACGCTGCAGCTAGATTAAGGTTGTAACATCAATGGCTGACCCATCGACCGGGAAGGTACACGCTCTCACATAATACCAGTGTAAAAAAGTGACTTAATGCTGCTGTGTTTCATATGGTGAGTATAGTTTTAATGGGAATGAGGTATTCCGGCTTGGTCCTAAGGGTTGACAATGCATCTGTATTTTGAGCAATAGCATCTTTGATGCTTGTTTGTAACCCTAAATCTATAAGAAAAACATTGAACCTTAAAAAATTTCTTTATTACAGTAGATTTTTTAATTGTTTAGATGTTTTAGCATTTATATAGGTTGTTCCCCATAAAAATACCGTTTTTATGAAATAATTTAACGTAATTTGTTTAATTGATGCAAATGGACCAATCTGTAAATGTTTTAATGCTAATGTCAAAAGCTGCTGCAAATTCAGCCTTAGATTGAGTATCACCAGTTTTAACAATCACCTTAAATTCATCATTGTCGACCAAAGTTTAAAAAGTACGGTTCTTACCGTACCTATGAAACTACTATTAAATGTACCTATTATACGTGGTAGAGCCATGCTGAAGGTATATTAGCTTAATGCTGCTGTGTTTCGTATGGTGAGTGTAGAGAACCGGAGACCCTTTTTACTGGAATCGAGGCATTCCGTCTTAGTCCTCACGGGTGACAACGCATTTGCATTTTTAATCGTGATTGAGGATAGATGTAGATGTCTATGGGCCACAGCAACCACTTACCATCAGGTGGACTGTGTGCTCGTTTGTCATCCTCTCCTATAAAAAAAAACTATTAAATGGTTGGGCCCAAACTCCGCGTACTGTTCCGTTGGCTGTCACTCAAGAATTTGTTTTTTTCATATCACTTAACGTTTTAGAAGATAATTTTTCATGTATTTGGAGCCAGTGCTTAACTACCATCCCACCTTTATGGTGAGCCTAGAGAATCGGAACGAGGCATTCCATCTCATTCCCAGGCATAACAACAAAAAAATATGAGCATACTTTAATTCTTAATCGAGGATAGATGTAGATATCTATGGGATACAGGATCCACTTAGCATTTGGTAGCTTAAATGTTTTTTTGTTGCCCGTTCGTTGTATCCTTTAAATAAAACCTGGTAGTAGTCGGTAATCAAGCCCTAGATAATAAATCGCACTCTCGCACATGATCGGCTCTTCGTCGTTTGAGTCAACGAGATTTATAAATGTTCGTTTATTTATGAATTATTAATATGTAATGATTCATTCTTACCTTAATAAGATATTTTACTTCACTTAAGTACGCAAAAGTGGCAATGAACCAGCCACACAGCTCGACGAACCGACAACCGATCGGGAAGAAATGCAGGAAGTCAATGGATGCAGGTGGCTTTGAGGTATTCCTTATTGGAAGCCTGTTCAGCTGTCGACCTGTGAAAGGCTGTAATAATGATGATGATGAATGAATTATTCACGAACGAATTCTATTTAGTCTACTTTATTATTGTTACATAAAAATAAATACAACTTATTGTAAACCATAAACAAAAATTAATAATAACAGAAAATGTTACTTAAATTAAATTTGCAATATGTGACCTTATCGCTAAAGCTATATTTTCCAGGCGACCTATTGTGGATTTTTCTTATTCAAATGATCACACATTCCGTAAGTAGTAAGTAAGTGGATAATGTGGCATATAGACACCAGTATCTATCCCCGATTATGAATAAAAATTCAGATGTGTTCTCATTCCTGAGTACTAAGATAGATTGCCTCGTTACCAGGAAAAAGAATCACTAGTTCACGCAACTAATCATAAGGAACATAGTAGTATTAATTCTGCTTGCAGTGTTGTAACACTATAGCGAAGTAAACGCATGGAGATAACTTTAGTCAATTCATAAATAAAAATGCTTTACATCTTTTGAAACTTAAAATTTATTTTAATTACATTAACATGCCATGTAGTAGCAGTGTAAGAATAAATTACCTCATACCGTCTCGTGGGTGTCGTACGTGGAATTCTATAAACACAATAGAATGGCTGTCAACCTTATTTTGTACAACCTTATTTTATATTGTCGCTGGAAGCACACATACAAGTGTGCAATAACGTCGTATTATCACTACTACAAACCCGATTCGCTGTGTTGACAGACAGATTTTAATACATATTTATTTGTAAATAGCATGCAATTTGGCATTTTCTAAATAATTTGAATGGGAAATTTGGAAACAATTGTAACGTCAAAACACATCTCGTGTTGACATTTATACGTGTGAATTGACGTGTTAGTGACATTTTAGTGTCTACACGGGCTCCGCCCACTTCCCCGTTCTATTATGTATGTATTATAGTATTCTATGGTGTCGTAAGAGGTGAAAAAGTAATACAAACCGGTGATAGGCCGCTGAGTTTTCTTAATAACAACAAAAAATAAAAAAATGCGATTGACAACTCACTTGCAAAGCGTGACAGCTATGGCTAATATCCCCCTTATGGGGCAATCTGTAGGAAGCTGTTCAGCATTTGAATTTAGAACGCTGTAATTAATAAATTAATGACCTTAAAATTACATTCTTTTTTAAAAATTATTGTTTAATAAAGTTCAAATACATTATTAAACAAAGATTGTATAAATAGGGTTATGATATAAATTTATAATGATTGTAAACTGTTTGTTGTTTTCCCGCTTCCCCGCTAGGTTTCTTGCTGGTTCTTTTTAGGACAGAGGTTTTACCTAAACCAGTAGTAAATTAAACAAAAGCGTGACTTTTAATAAGTATTATTTATTACCTTAAATTAGAAAAAAAATCGGTATTTGTTTCATTATACTCGCAGAGTAATAATTATGTTCCCAACAAGACGCTGAAATTATTAACCTCGGTTTAAGGAATAACTTATATTACATAATGTTGGTTTACTTACATTACATTTAAAAGGAAAGCATGGTGAATGTATTAGGTTTATTCTCTTGGCATATCAATGGTCCTTATGTTTCTCGGTGGAAGAAAATTTATGTGCATGGCGGTACGTGACAAGAGTGTGTTATCACGCTTGAGTGCTGGTTCGACGTCCTGAGTGGCTCGTAAATGCCTCGGAAAATTGGTGTACAGAATCGAAATATCGTCATTGAAAATTCGGAGATTTGGAAAACGTTTGCTTATTTCGAACAAATTCTATAAATGTTTGAAAATCAAAAGTTATGCAGTGTTGCTTTTTTTTAATAAAGGTAACAAACGAGTACACATATCCTCACGGTAAGTCGATGCTATGGCCTAGAAACTATTCTCAATGATGAATAAAAATCCGATGTATTCTAACCCCTGAGAACTAATATGAACCGCCCTGTTTCCAGTAAAAGGTTCTCCGGTTCTCTGAATTCTTTGATGGTTTTCAAAAAAATATGGTAAAATATTTTACTAGATATGTGTAACAGAGAAAACTTGTAAAATTAAAACGCATTTTCCGTAGTTAAAACTAGTTTTAGAATAATTTCGTTTTAACTCAAATTTCCTAGAAGTAACTAAAATTCAGTGCTTAACAAATTTGTAATTTTTATTAAACTAGTTTTGTCTTTAATGTATCTCCCTCTCTTGGGATTACATATCCGCTGCCTTTGTGTTTAAGGTTGTTCCAGCCGCACCACCTACTTTCTCTAACATAACTTGATAGGCGCCTACGTATTTTACCAGTTTTAGCTGTGGCCGACAGCAAAGACGTACGCTTACTTTTTGCTACAATTAAATGTTATACTCCTAAGTTTAACATACAAAATTATTAAAGTTATATTCTTTATACGTCTCACTGATGAGCACAAGCCTCCTGTCATTTCATTTGTTAGCGGGTTTCACATGTTAAGGCGTTATCCCTAGCGAAAGACCTTGAGCGTTCGGTCCCATACAATCCACGCACTTTCACTATAATATATCGCGTAATAAATGCGCCCAAATTTTGGTATTATCTCAATTAAAAAGAAAAGCGAACTTAAGTTATTAAATAAAACGTGAATAATATAGATCTTTAAATTTTCTATCCATTAGTGTAATCCTCAAATGATTAGAGCGTTGCCTTATTAGAGTAACGGATGTACGTAATCAATAACTTTATTCATTTTTAAAAGTAGATTTTATATGTATTATATGTATTTAAAACCAAATTAAAACGTGTATTGTAATGATAGGATAAAAAACATTAATAATGTGCTTTTAGATGTAGTTTATTTTTTATAATTAATGAGATAATAGTCTCTGGAAAACGCACTATCGCAAGATTTTGGTCGGGGTATCACCTTCAGTAAGCGCTAAGTAAGCGTTAGTCAGGTGGTGGTTGGTCGCATGTTTCATCGCATGACGCGGTCACTCACTACTTTGGTGGAGAGAGGTTGTGTCAGCAAGTTTTATAAAAAACAGCTGTTTTGGCTCGCTACTCACTGAGCGGTCAGCCAACGCAAACTCTACAGCATCTGTGGATGACTCGTATAGAGGCGAAACACGTGTAGTGCACACGATGGTGTGTCTTTCCTATTGCAGTAATATTGGGAGTAATGGTGCTGGGATCAGTAGTGACTGGATTGGTGCACGTGATTGAGGGAGGGCGGGAGGTGCTCTTCAAATTGGGAAAGGCACATCATTTTATTTAAATGAGCGGAGGTGTGCGAATTAATTCTTAAAAACTTTAATATAATAGGTTTCCGCAAAGTAATGCCTGATTCTATTTATTAAATTGGAATCAACAATTTCATTCAAGTGTTTACTTTTATCTAATTATTTTGTAGTCGCACCTTCATTTCTTTCACTATTCTAAGCCAGCGATTGACTACTATCCTACCCGATGCTAAGTGAAGATGTAGCCGAAGGCTTTTTTTATAGAAGAGGGGGCAGACGAGCATGCAGCTCACCTGATATTAAGTGACTATCGCCACCCGTGATCAACCGCAACATTAGGGGAATTGCAGGGGCGTTGCCGGCCCTTTAGAAAGGAGTAAACTCTTTTCTTGAAGGTCCCCAGGTCGTATCGGTCCGGAAAAATCGCCGGTGGTAAACTATTCTACGGAGAGGTCAAACGCGGAAGAAAAATCCTTGTGAAACCTACAGTTGTGGACCGTCAAGCATCCAGATGGTGTGGATGGTATCGAGACGTTTGCCGCGTAGTGCGTTCACGAAATTTGGCGGCTGGCATTAATTCGAACAATTCCTCAGAGCACTCCCCATGGTATATGCGAAAGAAAATGCAAAGAGAATCGAGCCGATCGGAAAGCACTCGGTCGTCGGCGATTCGAGCAACTCTGCACTGGATGCGGTCAAGTGGAAGAAACTGGTACTGGGGAGAGCCCCAGCCCAGAGATGGGAACAGTATTCCATGTGCGGCCGAACCTGCGCCTTGTAAAGTTGTAGGCGGTGCGCCGGCATGAAATACTGTCCCGCTCTGCTGAGCACGCCAAGCTTTTTAGGGGCGAGGGAATTTGGCCTTCTCTTACAAGTGACCACGAAACTGCAAGTCACTCGATATGACGACGCCGAGGATTCCGATACTGGCTGAGGCAACAAGGGGAGTGCCTTGAAACTGAAGAGATACGACAAAGGGGTTCTTTTTAGCGGTTAACGCGCAAACTTGTGTCTTCTGAGGGTTAAACTGGACTAAATTTAGTCGCCCCAAATCCGAGACTTTGTTCAGCAAAGACTGGACTTTAGACACAAGCTTATTCACGCAATATAGCCTTGAAGACATTGTAATCAAATAGAAAGACAGTTGCTAGCAAGTTACTCCACTAAGAAGAAAAAAGGTATAATCCATGTTCGAATATATATTTCAAGCCAGTGCGATGGCACATTTTATATTAAAATTCATGCTCTACTTAGTCATTAAGTAAACTTTTTAATAAGTATACATTTCGCATATTTTTTGTACTAAAATGTGCTCTATTTTATCCTTAATTAAGATTACGGGTCTACATCAACGCGTTTACTTACAAAATTAATTTACTACATAATATCCTATACTATTAAACGAGCAATTCTTGTATATATATATATATATATATATATATATATATATATATAATCGGGATCTCGGAAACGGCTCCAACGATTTTCATAAAATTTAGTGTCCAGCGAGTTTCGGGGATAATAAATCGATCTAGCTAGGATTTATTTTTAGAAAATGTCTTTTTGTCCGTGTTTTTAGGCAATGAAAAACTGCTACAATATCGTTAGAATAAGAAGGTAAATTTTGACGGGCTGTTAGTGATTATAAATAGCTTAATTGGTATAATGGTCGGTCACAGAATCTTAAAACCCCGGTTCGAGCCCAGACCGACCGACCGACTTTTTTTAATTTTTTTTCGTGTTCCTTTCTTTTTTGAGAAAATCTATTTTTTAAGCCCTTTTTTCGTATGTTTTAAAACACGAAAATTTAAATTAAACTAATTGCACTCATGATTTTTTATTCAAAAACCAGTTCAGTTTTTTCTATTATGTCGCTAAGATCAAAAAATATTATTCTTATTTCATTAGTATGTAATTTGTATCTAAATATAATTTCCATAACACACGAATTAAAAAAAACCGAGCGAAAAATACCGAGCAAAGCTCGGTCAACCGGGTACTGCTTACTAATTGGTTGTTTGTCACCGTGCCTTTGTTTCCTTGCCCTAAAACCTGATAGGGTTTTAGGGCAAGGAAATGTCCGTTTGCCAATGCGTTTTATATATTAAGGCTCAATTTTAGTCTCTATTACTAAGTAATAGAGAATAAAATTGAGCCTTAATATATAAAACGTATAATGGCTACGTAGAACGTATTTTACAAAATATTTTACATGCAATAAATTTCGTAAGAGGAAATGTCAGCGGTGAAATTTTTAGTAGTATTTTTAGCCGAATGATTTGACGTTAGCTTTTTATACTTTTAAACTGCAGAATTGAATATTATATTACAGTTACTTTTTAACTGCGTTTGAAAACAAATTATTGTAAAGGGTCTTTATTTATTTATTATTTGCGTGAAATACAAAAGCCTACTTTAATCAACTATTCCTCCTTATTAAGCAAGTCCTCAGATAAAACTTATTCGTAACATGAAAGAAAACAAACAAATTTAAAACAACTTAAATAAAAAAAACCTGAAATAAAATGAGCTGATCTTCAAACGGCTAAACATACTTTTATGAGACATAGCTAAGAACACTCTTGTTTAAGACTTTTCAAAGGAAAGTCACCTGGCCTCACCTGGCGTAGGGCGAGTCTCAACTAATCGCAGCACGACGCGGCTCTACCGATCACAACACCCCGCTAGGAACGTAAGTCGTCTACAGACTATTCCGAGCTCCAACATCAAACGAGGTTAATTCGGACCCTCAGCACCGTGGTGCACGTGTTGAGACCGATAATACCGATCGCCGAGATCCAAATGAGCTTCAACGTCGCACCGCACGAGTGCAGAGCGACTAGTAAAGTCACATTGTTTACTTTAGAGCCTCCCTAGTGGATGGTAGCTTCGCAAATAAAGAAGAACACCATTGTAGCAGTGGTAATCGTAATAAACAACTAATAATGACTTTCATAAGTCCTTCCTACCTGTGTGTACCTATTTATTTGTCGTAGCGGTAGACACAGCAATGATATCAACTATACTCAAGAAAATTCGTCGGGACTGCCATTACCATCTTTGTTCCCAAACGCAATATAAAAAAGCAAAGAGGTTTATTTAAATAATTTATATACTTTAAATCAATTAATATAATTGATATCAAGTGATTTATATCAATTAATTACTGCATTCATTTACGTACCCGAAGTATCAAGTAAGTTAGTTGAAAAATCACAAAAGTTGAGATATTAATATCTCAACTTTTGTGATTTTTTCTATTTTCATTAAATTATTATAATATATTTGTCTCTGTTTGTGAGGACATTATTATTATTATATATTGTGAATACGAGTCATTTTGGACATAAAGATATAACTCGATAATAACCTGACTACAGTGCTATCTATCGAATCCTAGCATAGCTATGAACCATTTTCCCTCCTCCTCCTTAGATTGGCTCATAACTGGGATACTCGCTATAGTAGCCACGCTTGGCAAGCTCGTTGGCAACCGCAGGTTTTTTTAGTCTTTATTAGAAAGACGCTGCTGCTCATCTCCTGATTTGGTTTCATCTGTACTCTCTTACGACACCCACGGGATGATATGGGATAGTGGATATTGTTACGCCGCCACTACACGGTAAACAAAATTGGTACAAACCACGATAATTACAAACATGACCACACACCGTCACCTTTTTTTTGTAGGATTGTGTGACAAACGAGCACACAGTCCAACTGGTGGCAAGTGGTTGCTGTGGCCCATGACATCTACATCTATCCTCGACCACGAATCAAAATGCAGATGCAATGTCACTCGTGAGGACTAAGATGAAATGCCTTGTTTACAGTAATAAGGGGCTCCGGTTCTCTACACTCATCATACGAAACACAGCAGCATTAAGCTACTATTTTACTTTGGTATTCTGTGAGAGCGTGGTCCTGCCCCAGTCGAGCCGACCCATTCGTTCTACAACCTGAAGTCAGACAAGAAGTCGTAGATTCATGCAAATTAGTCATAGTCTATGTGTGATTGGTCTCCTTTGAGAGCATACGCTTCGTTGCACTGAGATTATTGCTGACGCTGAAAGCATATTGTGCGTAGCATTCGTAACTGACAAACAGATAATGTTTGTTCGTAAACAGTTGTAAGGATTGGTTGACGTTGCTGTGCTGAGGTGGTTTAACAAGAAAACTTGTTAAAGATAATTTTGGTTTTGATATCGTAGTACAAAATCAAGTCAAATTAACGACGTTAAAAATCTACTAGCTAAGATCCGCGTAATGAGATAAAATGTATTTGTCTTACCTAGTTTGAAGAGCAAACCTCGGCCTACCTCAATTGCGAGCACTGTCCCCGTCACCACTAACCCCAACACCGAGGGGGGTTAATCTACTCCTAATTCTTCATCATCATCATCATTACAGCCCTTCACAAGTCCACTGCTGAACATAGGCCTCCCCCAAGTAACGCCACAAAGCACGGTCCTGAGCCACCTGCATCCATCGACTTCCTGCGTGTCTTACTAGGTCGTCACTCCATCTAGTGGGGGGTCGCCCTACACTACGCCTACCGGTACGAGGCTGCCACTCGAGAACCTTTCTCCCCCATCGGTTATCGGTTCTTCGAGCTATATTTTTTTTATTTTTTTTATTTATTTATTTAACATAAAAACAAAACATAATTAGTTATTTTTACAGTCTGCCAAACTGCTCAGCAGTTTGTTGGCAGAAAAATGCTCTCTTACTTTCTAACAAGCAAAAAAAAGAAAAAAAGAACTAGCCTAATACAATTATACTACCACTAATATGACAAACCAATAGTATTACTATAACGTTATTCAATAATTTAAAGGATAACGGCATTTTTCATATATGCATGAATTTTGTACGCTTTCATGTACGCTTACACATATACATACATACATGCGTACAAATATATGCATACCTTAATATTACAGCTTACCTATGATATTGTACAATGGATCGTCGTGATACATTCCATTTTTACTTTTTATTAGTATAAAGTTTTTTTAACTTATTTTTAAAATGTTGTTTTGATTTATGCGTAAGGCATTCTTGGGTAAATTGTTATAAATTTTTGCTGCTAAATGTTGGAACGTTCTTTTACCATAATAATTAGCACATTTATATTGTAAAGTTATTACTTTATTCGGTCTGCGCGTATTCTTATTTATGGGGATAAAACTACGCAATGCGTCACATAAGATTGTATAATACTTTTCACATGTCGCAAATGATATTTTAAATTGCTCATATATCGGTATTAAATTACACTCCTGGAAGAGCTGCTCATAATTATCCCTATATTTTATTTTAGCTTTTGGGTTCACTAATATTTTCATAAATCTAATTTGAAACTGCTTCAATTTATCTAAATATGTTTTAAATGTCCTTCCATATGCTACTAATCCATATTGTAACGTTGACTCAAAGAACTAGTGCGTAATATACAACATACAGTACATTTTTAGGTGTTACTTTCTTCAAAAAATAGAATTTACTTAAAACACCTCTTAATTTATTACATACCACTTCTATATGGCTACTCCAGTTCATATTTCTATCTATTGTTAAGCCCAAGTATTAAAATTTTTTTACAAATTCTATAACTGTACATTCACATTTAAACATATTGTCGTGTATACATTGATAAGAGTGACCCACTATCCTGAATTTTTTTGCATTCTTTATATTATGCGGTGATGACATATGTAGTCCTTTAGTTTTTGCTGTATTAATAATAATTCCATTATCGTGAGACCACTTAGTTATGTTGTTAAAATCACTTTGTATGTTTTTCTCTATCTCATCTTGATTTTTGTCAGCATAGAGGATGCACATGTCATCTGCATACATAAAAACAGCACAGTGTTCAATTACGTTACATATACTGTTAACATGCATTATATAGCATTATATGGCCGGCCCATTGCCACTTCAGCTTACTAATCCGTTGGGCTATGTCGGTCACTCTGGTTTTACTGCGGATATCCTCATTTCTGAGCCTATCACGCAGAGAAACTCCGAGCATAGCCCTCTCGATAGCTCGCTTAGCATAGCGACCTTGAGCGTCCTCATACGGCCAGCAGTGAAGGACCACGTCTCAGATCCATAAGTCATCACTGGCAACACACACTGGTTATACACTTTAGTTTTCAGAGTTGAGGTATACCTGACGAGAAGATATGTCGTAATTTCCTGAACGCTGCCCAGCCGAGTTGAATCCGTCGATTGACCTCTCGGTCGAAGTTGGACTTACCTAGTCGGACTATTTGTCCCAGGTAAACGTACTCGTCAACAACTTCGAGCATAGTGCTCCCAACAACTACCGGCATAGGTGTGACATGGACATTAAACATGATTTTGTTTTGTCCATATTCATCTTAAGACCTATCCATTGGGAGACACCATTGAGGTCATTGATCATAGTGCTGCAGCAAGGTCCTGCAGCGATTCTGCCATAAGGACTATATCGTCGGCAAATCGAAGGTGAGTGATGTACTCGCCATTGATGTTAATACCGTATCCTTTCCGGTCCAGTAGCTTGAAAACGTCTTCCAACGCAGCGGTGAAGAGTTTCGGGGATATAACATCACCCTGTCTTACACCTCTCTGCAGTTGGATAGGTTTCGAACTCTGGTTCTGTACTCGGATAGCCATCGTAGCCCTACTGTACAAACACTTCAGCACTTCGATATACCGACAGTCAACTTGGCACCGCTGAAGGGACTGTAGCACCGCCCAAATTTCGACGGAATCAAAGGCTTTCTCATAGTCCACATATGCCAGGCAAAGTGGCAGAGACCCTTTTTACTGGAAATGAGGCATTCCATCTCAGTCCTCACGGGTGACAACGCATCTGCATTTTGATTTGTAATGGAAGATAGATGTAGATGTCTATGGGCCGCAGAAACCACTTACCATCAGGTGGACTGTGTGCTCGTTTGTCAGCCTATTCTATAAAAAAAAAAAAAAAAAAAAAAAAAAAAAAAAGATTGTACTATTCGGTCTTCTGTACAATCTGTCGCAGAGTATGTATGTGGTCTATGGTACTGAAGCCTTTTCGGAAACCGGCTTGTTCGGGAGGCTGGAAGTCATCGAGTATGCGTGCGAGACGATTCGTAATGACTCTCGAAAATAGCATGTAGACGCGGCTCAGAAGGGAAATCGGTCTGTAGTTCTTCAAGAGAGCGTTGTCGCCTTTCTTAAAGAACAAAACCCCCGCGCTTCTGCTCCACGCCTCCGGAGTTGTGCCACTATGGAGGACGGAATTGAAGAGCTTCTGAAGGACTTCAAGTACCGGTGTTCCACCCGCTTTCAGAAGCTCCGCTGTAATTCCATCCTCGCCCGGGGCCTTGCCGTTTTTAAGGTGGTGGAGAGCCATTTCAATCTCGCTCCTGACGTCCGGGATATCATCGGAATAGTGTCGGATAAGACTTCTTCTTGGATCATTACTCACACTTGCGTGTGGCTCCAACGATGATGTGTACAGCTGCCCATATAACCTCTCAATCTCACTCAGAATCTCAGGTGTCCCGGAAACGATGTTGCCACACTCAGTCTTCAGATTTGACAGTTGGCTCTTTCTGGCAGACAGATCTCTGGCAAAGACTTTGGAGCCCTGGTTCCGCTCGATCGCTTCTTTAATACGAGAAGTATTAAAGTTGCGTAAGTCTCGCTGCATGCATTTGGAGATCTTTCTGTTCAGTTGCCTGTATGCTGTCAAATCTGTTGACGATTGCAGCCTCATCTCCCGTCTAACAGCCATGAGATTAAGAGTGTGATCAGAGAGTTTTTGTGTTCTTCTGCGGCGGGTCTTGCAGAACTTAGCTCCAACCGCATGGACAGTTTCCACGAGCTTGTCATTCATATCGTCCACTGTATTGCAATCTTCTAGGCACTGAAAACGTTTACGTAACTCGAGCTGAAAGGTTTCGGGATTCTGGATCAGAGCACGAGGGCGACGGAGCGCTGACTTCATTAGACGAGACCTCTCCAACTTAACGTTTAGGTTCAGTGTGCCTCTAACCATTCGGTGATCGCTGCCAGTTTTCACCCTTGCGATCACTGAGACATCACTGAACAGTTGGCGTCTGGTCGTCATAATGAAGTCAATCTCATTTTTTGTCGAACCGTCGGGGCTCGACCAGGTCCACTTCCTGTGGGGCCGCTTCTGGAAGAAAGAGTTCATCATAAAGAGTCCCTCTTTCTCCATAAAGTCTTCCAGCTGCTGGCCCCTTCGGTTCCGTTGCCCTACTCCAAATTTCGCTACCTTCAGCTCACCGCTTTCTCCTGTGCCTAGTTTTGCGTTGAAGTCTCCCATCAACACTGTGTAGTGAGTTTTGGAGGAATGTATGGCTCTGGAAATATCCTCATACATTTCCTCGACCTCCTCATCGTGATGTGCCGAGGTTGGTGCGTAAACCTGAATGACCAAACAGCGAATACCGTTTGGTGATTCTGAGTATCAAGTACGCGACCCTCGTCGACATACTCCCAATCTTCACAACGTTGTTGACGAGAGACTTGTGGACGATAAATCCGACACCTCCTTGGGACAGATTGGTCGCCCTCCCGGTGATAGAACAAGTTGCCGGACTCGAGGATTGCCGTGTCCTCTCCCTCTCTTCGGACCTCGGATAATCCAATAATATGCCAGCGCAACTTGTCTACCTCTTCTTCCAGCTCCAGTATCTTCTCGTCAGTCCTCAGGGTGCGTGCGTTATATGTTGCCGGGTCGAGTCGTCGTAGGTGGCAACCAAACCTCCACCGGAGATTCTTAGCACCCCCTGCCCCGCCATTACCATGGTCGCCACCGTAGCCAGGAATAGCGGGGCCGCCGGTGATTGGGGGCCGTCTGTTTGCTTCGTTATTCATGGGGGGTATTTGCCATAGTTGCCACGCTTGGCGAGCGGGTTGGCAACCGCAGTTTTTTATAAGGTCACAGTTGTTATCAGGAAGATGCTGCTGCCCATCTTCTGCCTGTGTCCCTCTGTCGCCTCTTACGACACCCACGGGAAGATATGGGGTAGTGGATGTTCTCAACCGCCACTACACGGCCTAATTCTTACACTATTATATCTAGTAGGACTAGATTAACACCTGTTCTACTCTTCTGTCCGGCAAGCAGTTTGGCGAATGGCTCTGGGGAAGAGCGAGGTCGTGTTGATCCCCAGAGCAAGCCTGATGAGTTTTTCCTTCACGTGGTTACCGCCTGTTATTTAGTCTGGATCAACAGGAAATAGACAGAACAGAAACACTAAGACGATCCCCTTTATCTTTTCTTTCTACCCGATCCCTTTTTTCCTATCCTATCCCAATACAAAGTGTTAAGCGTACCGTGCCGATTAATGCGTGGCTGGGGTGAGTTCAGTCACAAACAGTGCCTACCCATGAAGTGGAGGGCACGTTTGCAGCCGAACCACCATCTGGAATGAACGAAGGGCACCATACCGGGTCCTGAAGCAACCACCACCACAGGGGCGAAGAGAATGGGTTCGTTGTAACCTTTTCGCTGGACGGCTCATCGGCGGAGGCTCTTCGTGCGGCAGGCGGCTGAGTTGTCCTTGGTTTTAGGATGATTACTTTTAGGATCAGGGGTGGCTCTGACGTAGTAATGGAACCTGAGTCGCCCCAACTCCAATCCTCCCAGCCCTTCACCTCGCAGGGTGAGACTGGAACGTCATTAATGAAAATGACTGAGACCCACGGCGCTGGTCTTGCCTAGGACCGAAAGCCTTTGCTGGTGTCAGCCAGGGGTAAGGATAAGGGAAGTGGGAGCGGGCAGAGGGAAAGGTGTAAAAGACGTCTTTGTCCTCAGCAGGCGAAAACGACCCCTGCCCTACGCCCTCACGCCTATAAATGGCTAACCCCAAGGGTAAGACGAGGGTACTCCAAGCAGATCTTCACCATGCAGCAGTTACTTCTAGCATGGTGGAGGTTTGCTTTGCAGAAGACAAAACAGACCTCGCCCTCATACAAGAGCCTTCGGTGGCTAACGGTCAAGTTTTGGAATTGTCAGCTGCTGATAAGATCTTAGTCAATACCAAAGGCAGTAGACCCAGAGTTTGTACAATTTACAGTAAAACATTCAACATTTAGCTGTTCCAGAGTACTGCAACGACTACGTGGTTACATCCTTCATAAATCTTAAGGCATGCACAAGGACCTGAGTAATCATTTGCTTAGCCTATCTTCCCAGAGAGAAATCAGTCCCTGGCATAGACTTAGAGCGAATGGCAGATTTCACCCGTAAACACAACGCCGATCTTGTGGTGAGTTGTGATGCTAATGCTCATCACACAGCCAGGGTAATCACTAACATCATCAACAGAGGTAAGTTACTTCATGACTTTCTCATCTCTAATCGCCTGGTAAGCCTAAACTTAGGGTGTACACAAACTTTTGTAATGCGTGCTAGACAAAAAGTGTTAGATATGACCTTTGCTGGCAATAACATACTCAGGCGGATAATTAACTGGCATGTTAGTGATGAAAATTCAATGTCTGATCACAAGCACATTAAGTTTGTGATGGGAGCATCACCGACTTATGAAACCGTTGCTTTTAGTGATCCAAAAACGACCTTGTGGGATGTCTACAGAGGTAGCCTAAGGAGGAATTTGAAAACGTTTCCTAAAAGCATCAAAACGATTGAAAATCAGGAGTAAGCAACTGAGACAGTCGTGATTGTGACAATGTAATTAATGATTACTTATGATTGTGCCAACTGGTCCTTGTATGGGTTCATGGCATTTGTAGCCCAATAAAATGAACATTACATTACAATTTGTTATCTTTTTTGCAATAAAGAAATTATAATATTGCCCATTTTTTATTTATACTTCTGTATTTTAACGATGATAGCTATTTTGTAATATAAACTTACCTTTTTGTTTTTTTTTTTTTTTTTTTTTTATAGGATAGGTTGACAAACGAGCACACAGTCCACCTTATGGTAAGTGGTTGCTGTGGTCCATAGACATCTACATCTATCCTCGATTACGAATCAAAATGCAGACGCGTTGTCACCCGTGAGGACTAAGATGGAATGCCTCGTTTCCAGTAAAAAGGGTCTCCGGTTCTCTACACTCACCATACGAAATACAGCAGCATTAAGCTACTATTTCACGCTGGTATTCTGTGAGAGCGTGGTCCTGCCCCAGTCGAGCCGACCCATTCGTGCTACAACTATACTACTAATATAACTGCAGCATGGCTCTACCACGTATAAAATTTTTATAAAATTTTGTTTTACCATTCCGAACTTTTTCGCTCACAAAAAATGACTAGAAATTAATTAATTCACTACGTTACTTGTCACTACAATTAACAGTTTACGATTAAATCATCAAAAAAAAAAACGTGCAACTTGCTTTAAACAAATCGAATGAGGGTGGAACTTTTTATTTCTGGGTTAAAATGGTGGTAATCTAATTAATTTCATGTATCAACCCACTGTATAAATATTTCTATATTTATACTGTGGTCTTTATCCTATTAATTTCCTTCATATTGTGACGGCTCAATATTATTATTAATAATTAAATTCAATATAAAGGGGCGTCAAAAATAGTTTTAAAAGATATATATTAAGCAATTAAGTTAAATCAATAAATATAAAGTTAATATATTTCAGACATTATCCCAATAACATAGCAAATTAAAGGCAAAATTATTGTTTCTTGTAATAAGTAAATTTATTATAAAAACTTGTAAAAATATTTAAAATAAGATAAATAATAGAAATACAAGTCAACAAATATTATAAAATTAAGTTAAATAACATTTATAAGATAATTAGAAAATTTGTTAAAAATTGTTAAAGTCATGGGAGGTGTTCGTGTATAAAAGAAATTTTTCTAAGTTGTGGAAGGAGTTCACGTATAGATGAATTTTTCTAAGTTGTTGAAGGAGTTCATGTATTAAGGAAAATTTTCCTAAGTTATGGAAGGTGTTCACGTATAGATGTCTTGTATGGATGAGGTGCCGGAGATACATACCTGCAGTTGTACATATATATGGGGTGGTCGGGAGCCCGACTGCCTGAAGTACTGTAGCACAATGATAGTCCTATATTAGGGACTTATGATATTAAACTCAATGATACAAAAGCAATACTATAGTAGGTCTCCATGATGAATTTGCATTACAATAGTAGGGTCGTGGGTTCGAACCCTATATATGAATGACTTATGAAAGTGAGGTCTATGATTCAAAAGCAATACTATAGAAGGTCTCTGTGATTAATATGCATTACAATAGTAGGGTCGTGGGTTCGAATCCTATATAGGAATGACTTATGAAAGTAAGGTCTATGATTCAAAAGCAATACTATAGAAGGTCTCTGTGATTAATATGCATTACAATAGTAGGGTCGTGGGTTCGAACCCTATATATGAATGACTTATGAAAGTAAGGTCTACGATTCAAAAGCAATACTATAGAAGGTCTCTATGATTAATATGCATTACAATAGTAGGGTCGTGGGTTCGAATCCTATATAGGAATGACTTATGAAAGTAAGGTCTATGATTCAAAAGCAATACTATAGAAGGTCTCTGTGATTAATTTGCATTACAATAGTAGGGTCGTGGGTTCGAACCCTATATATGAATGACTTATGAAAGTAAGGTCTACGATTCAAAAGCAATACTATAGAAGGTCTCTATGATTAATATGCATTACAATAGTAGGGTCGTGGGTTCGAATCCTATATATACATGACTTATGAAAGTAAAGTCTATGATACAAAAGCAATATTATAGGAGGTCTCCTTGATGCATAAGCATTGTATGGGGTGGTCGGGTGACTGACTGCTCCTAGTACTGTAGCAAAATGACTAGTCCTTATTAGGGACTTGAAAAGGAATATTATGGTGGCGTGTGTGCTGCTTCACGAGCAATTGGTCCGAGGTAAACTTGGACTCGCTAAACGATGTGTCCTAGACATATCATCTTAGTGTCGGTGGTAGCGGGTTTGTTGTAGCAATACGGCTTTCCCGTGGACATCGCACACCCATACCGTTTGTGGGCGGCGTAGTAGCGCATAGCGAAGCGTCGTCTATATTTCGGATTGGGATGATGAGTGTGTTTGGTAGCACTTTTAAGTGTAACAGGCATACTCAACTTCATGTCTTAGTGCATTAGCGCTATGATACGTGGAGTTTTGTTCATTGACGTCTTAGTAGCGTGCTACTATGATACGTTAGTGATATTTTTATATAACAACAATACTAACTTTGTTGCCAAAATCGATAGGAGTCATGTGGGTGTGTTGTGAGGGTGCGCCGCCCGTATGATAGTTGCATTGATGCTTACTGCTTCTTGCGGTATTGCGTCTTGTGATGGATCTGCGGGTGTGCTGCGCCTGATTCGACGCTCTCTTGTGGTTCTGGTCGATGGAGGTATACAATTAACATCTTAGTGTCGGTGGTAAGCGGGTTTGTTGTAGCAATACGGCTTTCCCGTGGACATCGCACACCCATACCGTTTGTGGGCGACGTCGTTGCGCATAGCGATGTGTCGTCTATCTTTCGGATGGGGATGATGAGTGTGTTTGGTAGCACTTTTAAGTGTAACAGGCATACTCAACTTCATGTCTTAGTGCATTAGCGCTATGATACGTGGAGTTTTGTTCATTGACGTCTTAGTAGCGTGCTACTATGATACGTTAGTGATATTTTTTATATAACAACAATACTAACTTTGTTGCCAAAGTCGATAGGAGTCATGTGGGTGTGTTGTGAGGGTGCGCCGCCCGTATGATAGTTGCATTGATGCTTACTGCTACTTGTGGTATTGCGTCTTGTGATGGATCTGCGGGTGTGCTGCGCCTGATTCGACGCATTCCTGTTGTTCTGGTCGATGGAGGTATACAATTAACATCTTAGTGTCGGTGGTAAGCGGGTTTGTTGTAGCAATACGGCTTTCCCGTGGACATCGCACACCCATACCGTTTGTGGGCGGCGTCGTAGCGCATAGCGATGCGTCGTCTATCTTTCGGATGGGAATGTTGAGTGTGTTTGGTAGCACTTTTAAGTGTAACAGGCATACTCAACTTCATGTCTTAGTGCATTAGCGCTATGATACGTGGAGTTTTGTTCATTGACGTCTTAGTAGCGTGCTACTATGATACGTTAGTGATATTTTTTATATAACAACAATACTAACTTTGTTGCCAAAGTCGATAGGAGTCATGTGGGTGTGTTGTGAGGGTGCACCGCCCGTATGATAGTTGCATTGATGCTTACTGCTACATGCGGTATAGCGTCTTGTGATGGATCTGCGGGTGTGCTGCGCCTGATTCGACGCTCTCTTGTGGTTCTGGTCGATGGAGGTATACAATTAACATCTTAGTGTCGGTGCTAAGCGGGTTTGTTGTAGCAATACGGCTTTCCCGTGGACATCGCACACCCATACCGTTTGTGGGCGGCGTAGTAGCGCATAGCGAAGCGTCGTCTATATTTCGGATGGGGATGTTGAGTGTGTTTGGTAGCACTTTTAAGTGTAACGGGCATACTCAACTTCATGTCTTAGTGCATTAGCGCTATGATACGTGGAGTTTTGTTCATTGGCGTCTTAGTAGCGTGCTACTATTATACGTTGGTGATATTTTTAATATAACAACAATACCAACTTTGTTACCAAAGTCGATAGGGATCATGTTGGGTGTGTTGTGAGGGGGCGCCATCCGTATGATAGTTGCATTGATGCTTACTGCTACTGGCGGTATTGCGTCTTGTGATGGATCTACGGGTGTGCTGCGCCTGATTCGACGCTCTCTGTGGTTCTGGTCGATGGAGGTATACGGGTGGTGATGTCTGCTGGGATGTATGGGGGACCTTGGAATGGTGTAAGCCCGACGATAGTCGTATTGATGCTTGTTGCGTTCTGCAGCATTACTTCTCTGCGATGGTTGTTTGGTGGGACGCTATTCTCAATGGCGCTCTCTGCGTCTTGGTTTGACTCACACCTAAGTAGCTTTGCCCAAGTCGGGTCCCTTCATTGCGGGGCTGCAGACTGTCTGCCCTCCACGATGTTTTATATAACAACATAATATTATCTCTCTGTAACTTTCCCACCTTTGAATGATTGAAGGCAACTTGTTGGTGGGTGAGACAAACATGATCGAAAATGCATTTACTCAACGTCAGTGACACAAACCCTTTCTGATGGCGAATTATTACTCTTATCTTATAACTGCCTTTTGGCTATATCTGCCGTTGTATTGGTTGGTGGAGCATATGTGTCGACCTCATGCGGGTGGTAGCTGGCGGGAGGATCTGAGGAGACTCTCAAGGCTGCGGCCGAAAGCTGCACAACGTGGGACCCCATTCCCTTGAGGTGAGCAGTAGTCTCATGACACGCTCTGCGGCTAGTAGCCGTGCTGATCATGCAATTGGTGGTGATGCCATACACTTACATCACGTCTGCAGGAGCGGCGGTCTGGCAGGTGGTGGCGCTCACGGAGGGTTTACAGCCAGTGTGCCTATTTGCCTAAACCGTGTGACGTACATTCACTGTGGCTGGATTCGTTCGTATTCTGTATGGCGTTTACACGCATTGACATGCGCGACTTCGGTCGATGTTTGTGCTTACGCACTAACAAGGGGCCAAGCCTCTTTTACTGGTTCGCCAGTTATTTTGCTGTGGACTACGGTCCAGTTCCCGAATTAGCGTTCCCTTCGGGGGGAGTGCATCAAAATGGTTGGCGCTCACCGTGCACGGCGTGTGTGGGGCCGTGTACCTCCCCTACATTTTTTTAAATAAATGTAGGAGAGCGAAGCCCTTGTATCGGGTATTTTTGTATAAATATATTGTGAGCCTTTTCCAAGCGGGAAGGGATAAATAATAATAAATTAATAATGTAAACCTGATACAAGTGGAATAGGGACGTTTTATGTTCTTAACCTTTTTCGAGCCCTGTCTTCGTGAACGGGGTTCACTTAGCTTATTAGACACTACCAACAGCTTTCAATTGCTCTAGTGAATATTCATTCTTCCAAAAGACACCTAAAAGAACTAAGTTACAAACAAACACAACGTAAATAAGGGTCCTAACTAAGCCGATCACGCCAAAAGATTACAAACGGCCTATTATTAAACCTTTAGAGAGATCATTTTAGAAAGATCTAAACATAGTTTATTAATCCTGGTCACATATATATATAATGTTATTGAAAAGGGGATATTTTTAATATTATAAAATTTTTATTTTGCAATACAATAGAGGGGGGGGGGGATCGTTACAATATGTAAATGAAATTGTATACTTGGGGAGTGCTTTCAGTCGGGATGGAAGATGTGATTTAGATGTGGATAGGCGTGTCGCTGCCGGAAACAAAGTCAATGGTGCCCTGAATGCATTAGTAAAAAGGCAAGGCGTGGTGAAGAGTGCACGCCTTGCAATACATAACGCAGTGTTGGTACCGACTTTGTTATATGGCAGCGAAACCTGGGTATGCCAGAAGAAGCATAAAAGCAAGTTGAATGCAGTGGAGATGCGATCTCTTCGTAAAATGTGTGGCGTTACCATAGCCGACCGAAAGTGAAACGAAGAGATTCGCAATATGGCAGGATTGAAAGATGACCTTATCACAAAAATTGATAGGGGCGTACTCCAATGGTTTGGGCACGTTGAACGAATGAGTGAAGACCGAATGGTGAAGAAAATATATAGAGCGAAAGTAAAAATTAAAAGGTGTCGAGGTAGACCGAGACTAACTTTCGAAGACCATGTGAGCAAATTGCTCGAAGAGGGGAGGGTCAAGAGTACTCGGATACCTAGACGTGCATGTATGAAGAAGTTAATGAACCTGAAAGAAGCGAAAGAGGTATGTAAGGATCGTGACACTTGGCGATCTGTTCTCTCTGGCTACCCCGTTAGGGATTGTGCGTGACGATAAGTAAGTAAGTAAGTAAAATTTCCTTCATTCCCATATTCATCTCAAGAAGAATGGAATGTACAAATGATACGAGAAGGATAGGTTCTAGCACCACGCAAAACAACGTCAGTAACGAGTAAACTGCCGCGATGTGAATAGCAGCCGCTCTCGCTAAAGTCTATAATTAAAAATAATATTCACGCTTTAGAATCAAAGAAAATACGCTAATTTTAAATGCCGAGTTGTTTTAAAAGCGTGAATGTTAAAGAAAAAAACCCACCTACATTGAGTAATAAGAAAATTGCAAGGAATTTCCCTAGCTTATGGAAGTACGTGGTTCTGTAATGCTGTATCTTCATTCTTAATCCCGCATTTCCTTCCCTAACGTAATAACCGCGCCATACACATAATTTTTACGCTAAAACGGTACGATTAACCGTCTAGATCTTCATCACCACTAACCACCAGATAGGATTGTGGTCAAGCACCATCCCTCTTGGCTTATAATAAGTTAAAAAGAACTTGAGATCTGTCCCTAAAGCTTTTTTAATTTTTTTTAAAATTAGATATGATTTAAAATATTCAAATAACATCATTTTGGTGCTAAAAAGAACCCATTTTTTGTACTCCTCAATTTCAAGGCCCTCGTTGCCTCACCTAGCATCGCAATCCTCGGTGTCGACATATCCAACGTCTTTCAGTTTCGCGGTCACTTGGAACGAAAGTCAAATTGGTCTTTAAAAAGTAGAGCGGTAATAGTATTTCATGCCGAACACCGCTTGCAGCTTTACAATGCGCAAGTTCGGCCTCACACGGAATAATGTTCTTCTGTACTTCTGTAATGTTGATTGCATCCATTGCACACCGGTTCGAATGATTGGTGACCGAGTTCTTTTTGATCGGTTTGACCATTGAGGGTTTGACTGAATAGCGCTGCGAAAAGATGTTTCATCTCTTTGCGTATTCTATCGCATCTACCTCGGGGAGAGCTTAGAACAATTGTTCGGACTAAATCCATCCGCTCAAATTCATCATCGCACATCGTGGCAAAACTCGCGATACCACCTATACCATCTGCATGACTGTCCACCACTGTGCGATTTACAGGACGTTTTCTTCCTCGTACAAATTTCTACTACCAGCGATTTTTCCGGACTGATACAATTTAAGGACCTCCAAAAAATTAAACTACCGTTTTTCAAAAGTCCGGCAACGCATCGGCTATTCCCCAGGTGTTGCAGTCGTTCGTGGGAGGCGATAATCACTTATCATCAAGTGTGCCGAGTGCTCGTTTGCTCCTTCTTATATAAAAAAAAATAACAAATGATGAATATATAGCGTGACATACATATAAAAAAATCTAACAATTTCAAAATCGGCTTAAAGAAACTGAAGAATATTTCACAATTCAGATGAAATTTCTCGTGTATATTTAGATTTTTTTATAGAGTTGTTAATAAATTTATTCTCCGCGGTATCAAACCCGCCGCTAATCGTGGCAACTATGGCAAATATCCCATGCATTCTGCAGTGAACTCTTGATAGGCTATAACGGAAGCGGCATTTTCATTCCAAAAAAAATATCTTTGAATATCTTTGTTCCACTAAAAAGATTGCTTTCGTGAACATTTTAACGGATACTCGTAATCATATTGTAAGTTAGCAGTCCTCGAAAATTGGCCTCGGCTGGACTCATGACCTCAGCATAATTTAAGGATAATGGCTACGTGAGAAGTGTGTTCGATAACTTCTGTGTACTGGTTCAGCACCCAGGGGTCTGCAAAAGTATTTTACGAGCCTAAAATATCGACCGAGTCGGTTTCAAATAATGACAACGCCATGCTGAATTATACGACTTCCATTACGTGAGTTCAAATTTTATACTTGTATTTTTCCAAAAATATATTTTTATTTTACAAGTATAATAAATATAATATAAAAATGCTCAATATTTATTTAAATTATTAAAAAAAAAAACTAAAATTATTATTTATAGTCCTACGAGTACTCCCTGTGGTATAGTGCCAAGTACGTTGGATACAACCAACTTCCTCGCTGAAAATATGAGAAGTGAGCAGCTAGAAGCAGATACAGTTATTTTAGGAATTTCACTGCCCGTGGACCCCACCGACCGAGAATCGCTACAGCGAATTGCACAAATATGAAGTAATCTTACTCAATGTTTTGGCCTCCTCACATTTATAATAAGTCTATGATCACTAAGTGAGAGTTAAAATACCGTTACTACCGTTACAACTTGTCAAAAGACTACTGCTGAACATTGGATTCCCGCAAAGACTGTCTCATAGGGGGACAATTTGCCACAATTATAACGCTTGGCAAGAGGGTTGGCAAATGTAGTATGCTATGTTTTTTAAAAGTTTATATGAGGAAGTTGTTGTTGTTTATTTCCTGGTTTATTTTCCTCTATCGTCTTTTACGCCACCCATGGGAAGATACGAGTTAATGGATATTTTCATCTTACATGGTCAATCACCACTAGGTCTAAAATTAAATATTATGTACTTTGTCTTGCGCTTGGTAAGGGCGTGACTGCTGATAATAAGGTTTCCGGATTCGATTTAGGTCTCGCCAAATTAAGTCAAGTACTCAGTTACTACCCAACTTGGTACCAGTTGGAGGTGTTTCAAGGCGTATGCCTCTGAAAGCACGTAAAGCTGTTGCTTCTGCGCCTAACCTCTCCCTGGTCGTATTGGATTACTTTCCCATCAGACTATGAGAGTGAGGATAAAGAAAGTAAGATGAACTCTCTGTTTGCGCAGTTGATAAATATCCGTTGAGACCGACCGTAGTGATCAATAATCGCTCTATAGGACTTTCTTATTATTAACATAAAGGCGAAGAAAAGACTTACTGGCAGTTCTTTTAACGCTAGTAATACTCCCTTGACCACGTCCAAGTAAGCTTATATTATTGATGATTGTGTTAGAAGTAGTTCAACAAAGTAACTGAATAGATAGAGAGATAGAGAGCCAATCGTCAGGTAAAGATTATTCATCAAATACATTATTATAACCTGGTTGAATATAAAATGAAGCAAATAAAATATCATTTGATTATACACATTTAATTTTTAATTTATTTATTATGTTTTGATATCAGCCAATCAGCGTTCATAATACGTAACTGTTATATTCTACATTATTTCAAATGAAATAATTCTAAAAATGTTTATATTCAAAGCATACCTCATTTTTTAGCAAGAGACTTGACAAATTAATGGAATACGTCAAATTATAATCTCGGTAAATTGACTTCGCATGAGACTTCGAAGCTTTACAAATTGTTCCTTAGAATTAAGATTTTTTTTTGTTTTGAAGCGTTATTCATATATTCTCTCATAATTTCGAGAAAAAAACTTGAACGACGGGATAAAATACCGTTACCATATTGTTAAATTCCAGTGCCGAACATAGGCCTCCCCTTAGATTGCCAACTAGGGGAGATGTTTGCCATAGCTGCCACGCTTGGCAACCGAAATTTTTGTGTCGTTATTTGGTAGACGCTCCTGCCTATATCATGATTTGTTCTCCTCTGTGTCCTCTTACAGCACCCACGGGATGATGGCACATGGCTCCTTTTATTTCCGAGATGGTTTTTTGGGCAAGGGACTATCCAACGCGCTTTTCCCATGCATAAAATTGTCAAACTTTCTAACATGTCTTTCTCTTTTATTGTGTTTTTTTATTTCTCTGAAGAGTCATGAAAAAGAAAATAAAGAAAGGCACATCTCCTCACGATGTTTTCCTTCAGCGCCGAGCACGTATTAAATACACAAAGTTCATTGGTGCCGGCAGAAATCGATCGTATAAGGGATAACATTTTGTATAGGTTTAAGGGTAACAAGAAAACAAAAAGTCCACCTCATAATAGATGGGTACTATAGCCCATGGACACCTGCAATCAACTTAAAAGATTGAAGTCACACACGCAACACACGGATAATTTATTAGCGTGTAGTGTGATGATTGTGAAAGAAGATACATTATCCACGTTCCGCCATCCTGTAAGTGTCGTAAGTGGTGACTATGGAAAATGCCACAAATATCTTATGCCTTCCTATAGATGGCAGTATAACCATTTCGTTAACCTCAAATATATTATACTTATCTGAGATTACTAAATATAGAAGCACTTTATTTGCAGATGACGTCTCAGTAATAGTCACAACAAATAAAAATATGTAACTGAAGAAACATATTTTGACATTAATGAATCAATTTCTCAAGTAACTAAACAGTTAAGTAATAATAATTTAACAATGAATTTAATTAAAACTCAATATATAAATTTCAATAATATAAATAGGAATTTAATAAATATTAATTAAAATTGACAAATTCTCTGTAGTGCTACAAACGTGACATTCCTAGGTATTATTGACAAAGAATCAAAGGGGAAAGTACAAGTTTGTAAAATATGTAATAAGGTAAATAGGTTAACATATGCGCTTTACAGACTAACAAAAGTGTCAACAAAACAAACTGCAATTATGACATAATTTGCAAATATTTAGTCGGTTATCGGCTACGGGATTATAATTTGGGGTAACAGTGCAGATATTAATAAAGTTTTTATTGCACAAAAAATTTTTTCGTGCCATTCATGGTGTTGGTCCAGATGTCTCATGCCGACCTCTATTTAACACACTATAATTTATAGGGATCTAACCCGTGCCTTGCTTGTATATCTCAGAAGTTGCCAAATTTATAAAACAGCACGGGAAGAGTTTTTTAAACTTAATAAAGGACTGTTATTCATGAACACGAGATCAGATAGTAATTAACGAAATACCCAAAAGTAAACGCTTTAGCAAAAGTTGTTACTGGATGGTAAAACAATATATAATAAAATACCACACACAATTAAAAATCTTTCCGTAAAACATTTAAAAAAATTACACCAGTGGCTTCTTCAAAATACATTTTACTCTGTTAATGAGTTTTTGAATTACTGATGACAATTTTTAGGACTATACCTTATAATTGACATTTTATAATTAACTGACATGGTATATAATATTGTTCAATTAAATTTTCTTTATTTGTTTGGTCAGTCCGTGAATAATTTAATAATTAAATACATGTAAATTTAAATTATAACATAGACACTGTAAATTACTTACGACATTATGAATTTTATATATTACGTTGAATAAGTTGACATTTTAGAAACTTATGGCTAAATAGGTCTTTAAGCAAATTATTTTTTATTGTTAAAATGTAATACTTACCCTATTCATGGCAAATAAAGAATTTGAATTTTTAGAACAAAACGTTCAGCAACAAGACGGCTAAAACTGCGATTGTCAATCCGCTTGTCCATCATGACGATTAAGGGGATATTTACACATAAAATGTTCAACATTCAATGAACAGTAAGTTTCTTTATTCAAAACTTTTTTTCTTAACCAGAAATAAGGAATCTTAATAAAAATGTAACCGATAAAGTAGCTAATTCAATAACATGTCTCATTCTATGAAAAACATTATACGATTGTCGCTTAAAAATGAGAATTCGTAAGTCAATTTTTTCCCGGCAATTACATTATAACTTTCTCATCTCAATTATTATTCAGTATTTTAAAAAGGTGCTTAATTTTTTTCGGAGGATAATACTATTTCAAGAAATATCAATTCTGATACGTCAAATTCGTATCTTAAATACGTTATTTTGTCACATCTGGGCGTAATGTAAAGTACATTTATGTGTTCAATCTTTTTAACATATATCAAATACATTTATCCTTGATTAAGAAACGAATCCCTTTGTTGTCACTTGTCATCTGGGAACTAAGATGGAATGCCTCGTTATCAGCATAAAGGGCTGGGCCCTAATCTGAGCTATTTATAACTGTTGGATACATAATCAAATCAAAACCTTTAAGGAATCCAGACAAACTATTCATTGAGAAAATACTGAAAACAGTTAGTTAGATATACAACCAAAGAAGTGTTTCGGAAACGAGCTGAACAAGTGCTAGCCACTTGTTCAGCTCGTTCGCCACTTGTTCATTCGTTAATAAATTTATTTATTTGTGAATAACGATGTCCTTTAACTTTTGACAAAATGTTTTTAAACAATAATATTTTGTTAATTGTATACCTATAAAAAGTACAACGGTATAAGGCTAATTCTGTAGGAAGTTACAGGATAGCGTTAATTATTAAAATGGTAAAAGTTTAATCATTATCAATAATTGGATAGCATAACAACGTATACATTCAGTATAGAGTAATTACAGTTTGACCATATCGTAATAGGTTCTCATAACAATTACACATGTATGCAAATTAAGAGCAACTCGACCCATCTCATCGTAACACAGCACAGCCTCTGAGCAACTCCACCTTCCTTGCCTGCACCAGAAGAATCACAATAACGGACATAACCACGACTCTATGTTAGCACGCGTAGAATGACCTTACTCGTAAAATGACTCAAGTGGAATCTCTCACGCTCTGCATCTAAACAGAACTGTATACTGCACTAACGAGTAGGAGGGTTTCTCGATATAATCAATTCCAACTAGTCACGAGATACAACCGGTATTTTATTAATGCACCTACACGGCCAACCCTCATATACTACCGTCCTTGGGCGTGCATCTCCCTGAATTCCTGTAACAAACACTTTTAATCTCTCTTCAAGTCTATCCTGACATGAATAGGTACACTGTTCCTAGCTTTGGATATTTACTCACACATACGCAAGTACGATTACGTTTGACCTCGTGAAAACTAATATTATCTTAACATTAGCACTTCTGATGTCGAAAATTACAACAGTATAATGCTAATTCTGTAGAAAATGACAGTATAGCGTTTTTTATTAAAAATAGTCAAAGTGTGAGAGCTGACGTTCAACTTGCTCTCTTGCGTGCGCAATTAATCGTTATCAATAATAGGACAGCGTAACGCACTATATATTCAGTATAGAGTAATTACAGTTTGACCGTACCGTAATATGACCCCATCACAATTACACACTGGTGTAATGTGTAGGACATAATACATGATAACACCAAAGTATGCCAACCAACAGCAAGCCCACCCATCTCAACGTAACATAGCACAGCCTCTCAGCAACACCATCCTCATTGTTACATCAATATAAACCTGTCGATTGTGACAAATAAATTCTATCGCTTATGTCCGGTGTTTAACATCATGGCATCTGCATCAACTTTATACATTCATTAAACAACACAATTGGAAACAAAGCATGGATATTAATATAAGTCATCTGTGCGATGATTCGTGAATATTTATAGGAGATCACCGTATCAGAAAACTTACGTTCGTTCACAAGCCGAGCCGTCATCATCACCATCTTCATTATCATCATCAACATCTAGTTCTATAAAAAGAGGCCTTTAAACATAGCTACAGAAGCGTCGTCCATTCAAGGGACATCGATGAAAAGCATCAAGGCTATAAACGTTATAGTAGTTCTCTTACTTTTAAGAAAGTGCTGTTTAGTAAGTCAGGTCTAGGACCTGGGTTTTGTCAGCGCATTATGGCAAATTCTCAAAATGTTCGCTATATCGCTAGTGTTTAATGAAATCTTAAACAGGTCCCTTTTTACATTAAAGGATCTAATTCTTATCTAGATGGTATATTAGCCATTACAAGGCTCATTAATCTTAATTCCAAAATGGAAAAGTTTCGGAATTTAATATCATAATTACTTAAAAATGTCCAGCTTTTATCCTACTAAAATTATTTTCTAATATGCTTTAAATATAGTCCTTTAGAAGTAAAAGAAAACAATAGAACACAAGTAGGATAACATCAGTCAAGATGTACGGACAGACGGAAAACAAAGTCGTTCCTTCGTCGTCGTTGTTGTTTTGTCTTTTTCTGATTTTTTTCCTTTTCTTTTTCAAATTATTTGCGTATTCTATTTGAAATGAATACCAAATACTATGGTCTACGGTCCCGTAAAAGTGTAAAAATTCAAGCTTCTTGGTCAACGTAGTCAAAAGATGCGGCCATTTATGATATAGTATAAATTTTGAAACTCGTGGACTTATTCTTCAAAATCTATAAAGTACAAGAAACGAGATCTCACAGCACAAGTATGTGTGTACTTTTTTTAAATATTACAAAGTTATGTTTTGAATTGATTTATTGAATTATCTACCGAGATGTATACAAACGTAAGAAAAAACATTTTCTTCAATTGCTTAATAAATATGTTTAACAAGTTTGTCATGCAATCCAATCTACCTTATCGTTAGATCATTGTTCGGTGCTTGCCTTACACCTATAATCGAAACGATTGATGTATTATACTTAATTAGGCTATTACGTGAAATACCTCTTGGCGCGAGGCCCACCAGCACTCACAAAATTTCATTGATTAAGAAGTCAGTATAAAGGCCAGGAAAAAGGTATCCGGTTTTAATCACTCACCACATACGTCCACTTATCATAGCATGGATCATAGCATTTAACTTATCGTAAGGTGGTTTGTGTTTTTTTTTGTTACCCTCACTTCAATAAAAAATCATTCCTTAACCTAGGATTATATACGTAAATTTCGAATTTACGAAATTGGCTCTTTTACTTTTGAATTTCACACAACTACTTTGTAATATTAAAAAATTGGTTGAGCTTGCAGGCTATCCCCGGAAATTCCCACTAATTTCAATATCAAAGCGCTACAAATTCTACTTATTATGTCGTACCATGTTTAATTTTTTAAATTTTTTTCAAGTTTGAACATTTCACGAAGCAATCAACCTATTTTATGTGGTTTACGGCAATGAACGCAATTTATTCAGCTTAATAAAAACTTTACTACAAAAAATGATTTCACGGAAAGTTTTCAGGTTATTTTGAAACACTATCGAGATTCCTTTCGTCAACGACATCTCTCGAACTAATCAATCAATTTTGATGCGGATCGCAGCAATCGACGTCGTTTTTTAAGTAAAAGAGCTCATTAGATTGTAATATTTATCAAAATAAGGGTGACGAAGTAATTCCAAGAAAACTACTTTTTGGAAAATAAAAATTACTCGAATTTTTAAGGTTTTCTCAGATTCAACAGTGACGATTCGATCTAAATTCACATTTAACCTAAGTTCAGTAAGGCTCTTTTAGATGCCAAAAACCGATTTGCGATCAGACACTCCGTTACAAAGTTATTAGATATTTACATGTTTACACACGCACACACACACGCACGCACGCACGCACGCACGCACGCACGCACGCACGCATGCACGCACGCACGCACGCACGCACGCACGCACGCTCGCACGCACGCACGCACGCACGCACGCACGCACGCACGCACGCACGCACGCACGCACGCACGCAAGCACACACGCACGCACGCACGCACGCACGCACGCACGCACACACGCACACACACACACACACACACACACACACACACACACACACACACACACACACACACACACACTTACACAAGTACATATAGACATACGGACATTATCGCAAAAATAAACAGAATAGCTTCCTAGGGACCTAGAAACGCTGAGAATTGATGAGAAATCGATTTTCAAAAGCCGGGGTGAAAACAAAAACTTCCCCATTTTTTGAAAAATTGAAGGTGTGTTTTACCACCATTGATGTTAATGCCGCCATTGATGTTATTTCCAGTTCGTCTCATTTTCAGGTTTTGAGGTATAATAGCTAACGAGAAGATTTGGCGTATTTTCCCGAACGCTGCCTAGCCGAGTTGAATCCGGCGATTGACCTCTCGGCCGAAGTAGGACTTACCTAATCGGACTATTTGTCCCAGGTAAACATACTCTTAAACAATTTCAGGCTTAGTGCTCCCAACAACTACCGGCATAGGTGTGACATGGAGCTTACACACGATCTTTGTTTTGTCCATGTTTATCTTAAGACCTATCCGTTGGGAGGTCATTGAACATGCTTAGGTCTTCCAGCATCTGCCATAAAGACAATATCGTCAGCACATAGAAGGTGAGTGATGTATTCGCCATTGATGCTATCTTTTCCAGTCCAGTAGCTTGAAGGCGTCTTCTAATGCAGTTGAAGAGTTTTATGGTATATAACTTCACCCTGTCTTATACTTCTCTGCAGTTGGATAAGTTTCATCCTCTGTTTCTGTACTGGGATAGCCATCGTAGATTAAAACCCTGTGACAGATTTACATAAACATCCAATATCGTTGTCACCCCTGAGGACTAAACGGAATGAGGTTTTTCCAGCAAAAATGATCTTCGATTCTCTACACTCATCATAAGAAACACAGCAGCATCAAATTGATATTTTACGTTGGTATTTTGTATTCTTGTATTGAAGTGACCGCAGGATTTATATATCTGGCATAAATATGAGAATGTTTATGCCGATCGTTGAATGAAAATAGAGGTAAAAGTTGAATTATTATCAGGATGATAAGCTTTAAATTCAAAATTTAGAATTATTATAATTTTTTCATAGAAGAGGGGACAAACGAGCATGCGGTTCACCTGATGTTAAGTGACTTCCATCGCCCATGATCAAACGCAACACCAGGGGAATTGCAGGTGCGTTGCCGGTCCTTTAGAAAGGAGTAAGCACTTTTCTTGAAGGTTCCTAGGTCGTATCGGTCCGGAAAAATCGCCGGTGTTAAACTATTCCACAGAGAGGTCGCATGCGAAAGAAAACTCCTTCTGAAACGTACAGTTATGGACCGCTAAGCATCCAGATGGTGTGGATGGTATCGGGACGTTTGCTGCGTAGTGCATTCATGAAATTTGGTGGCTGGAATTAATCCAAACAATTCCTAAGAGCACTCCCCGTGGTATATGTGAAAGAAAATGCAAAGAGATGCAACACCTTTTCGTTGCGTCAGTGAATCGAGCCGATCGGAAAGCACTCGGTCGTCGATGATTCGAGCTGCTCTGCACTGGATGCGGTCAAGTGGAAAGAGCTGGCACTGGGGAGCCCCAGGCCAGAGATAGGAACAGTATTCCATGTGCGGCCGAACCTGCGCCTTGTAAAGTTGCAGGCGGTGTGCCGGCATCAAATACTGTATAATTAATGATTAATGAGAAATCGCCTGCCAAGCGTGGCATTTATAGCAAAATCTTCTATATGTGGCAATATATGGGGGGGGGGGACACTGGATTTTTGCTAGACTGTAAAGGTAACAGTATTAGTTAATATTCGTTAAATAAAAGTTCTTGTTAGAAGAGCTTATAACAGTCTAGAAGTTCGTCAAGATTGGTACTACTTTGGTAACCTCTTATCTATTTCTGCCGCCAAGTAATAGTGTGCTTATGCTTTGTGGGGTTTAACATGGTAGAGCCATGCTGCTGCTATATTATGGTTGCAGCACAAATAGGTAATCTCGACCAGTGAAGGACTACGCTCTCACAGAATACCAGCGTGAAACAACAGTATAATGCTTCTGTCTTTTGTATGGTTAGTGTAGAGAACCGGAGGACCTTTTTACTGGAAACGAATCATTAGTTCACTTATCTTTAAATATACTAGGTGCTCGTTTGTCACCCTTACTCCATAAAAATAATTTTTAGAGTTTTCATGAGTAGGACTGTTATAATTTATTTTTATATAATAAATAATAGCCGTATTTAACTATGCAATTACTAGTCATCGTAACGAAAATAACGATTGATACTTCTTTGGCAGAAACTTTTTTATAGACAAAAAGAATGACAAACGAGCTCACAGTCCACCTGATGGTAACTTAATGCTGTGGATCATAGACATCTACATTCATCCTAAATTCAGAATTAAATTGTAGACGCATTGTCACCCCTGAGGACTAAGATGGAATGCCTCATTCAAATAAAAATGGTATCCAATTATCTACACTCACTATATGAAAAACAGCAGCATTAGCTGTTTCACGCTGGTATTAGAGACCATGATCCTACCTCGGTGGAGTCGATCCATTCGTACTACAACCATGTTACAGCACTGCAACTTGGCACTACCACCAACTTATAGGCAGTTGCTAAAAATAAAACTAATATTAAACGTTTTAATATTAAAAATTCAAAAAAGTATAATATAAAAGTAGTTTTGAATAACATTCTTGGGCAAAACCAGTTTTAACCGATGTAATTTGGCCAAAGTAATCATTACCCAATATTTGTGGAATTAAATATGGTTTCGATCGGTTATCAGTTTTGAATGTAACATATTACGCACAAAGTAACCGGTTGACCGAGCTTTGCTCGGTATTTTTCGCTTGTTTTTTTTAATTCGTGTGTTTTGGAAATTATATTTAGATACAAATTACATACTGATGAAATACTAATAATATTTTTTGATCGTAGCGACATAATAGAAAAAACTGAACTGTGAATTTAAATTTTCGTGTTTTTAAAAAATACTAATAAAAGGGAACGAAAAAATAGATTTTCCCAAAAAAGAAAGTAACTTGAAAAAAAAAATTAAAAAAAGTCGGTCGGTCTGGACTCGAACCATGGTATTACGATTTTGTGACCGCCCAATATACCAATTAAGCTATTTGTAATCATTAATAAACTGTCAAAATTTACCTTCTTATTCTAACGATATTGTAGCAGTTTTTTATTGCCTAAAAACACGGACAAAAAGAAATTTCCTAAAAATAAATCCTGGCTAGATCGATTTATTGCCCCCGAAACTCCACAATTAGAACCTGCGTTATATTGAAACAAGTTTACTAAGCACTCTTGAAATTCATATTTTTTTTTAAATATACTTTTAAAAATCTACGATGAAACCCTATTGCACTTCGTCTGTATTAGACAGATAAAGAAAAATAATATTTATACGCAGAGATATTGAACTCTAAGTTTCCTCAAAAGCAATGCCACGCTTTTACAGTTTCGTTTTGTTTCAATTCTTTCTGCAATGACATTTCATTATTGCTTTTGTATGTGCCAAGGAGAAAACTGTATGGAACCACAACAAGTCAAAATAATTAACGAAGTTTTTGTGTAGGGTTTTCAACAAAGAACTTCGTATTGCGGTTAAAACTTAATGATATTGTAAATGTATATTGGTGTCAAGCACCAGCAGATAACGGCAATCAATAATATTATGTTGTTATTATAAATCATTTTGTACGAAGGGAAGAGAGACCTCTGCTCAGAAGTGGGACAGTATGGGATAATATTATACATACTGTTCACACTAATTAAAAATGTAAAAGAGACTTTCTGTTTATTATCTTATATTGAGTAAGCCATTGAACCGATTGTAATAAAATTTGGCAAAAATGAATCTTTTTTTCATCATATGGGCAATTATTTTTAAATTTCTATTCATAGCCTATTGTACCCATTTTCTTTTAAATCATTCAACAATGCAAGTGATTAAAACTGACAATGTCAGTGAGAACTAATGAAAAATGGCACATAATAAAAGAATAAAAAAAGTTTTTCATATAAAAGTTAGTCTTTGTTTTTTAAAAATATACTTCTTATTAGATTCAATTGTATACACATACGTATAAAATTGAAGTGTATCTGTAATATTGATAACTGCCTTTTATCGAGCTTGAGGGTTCTTCACTAAAATATGAATATCCATTTTTAAAATTTTTGTGTATCTCTCGGGCTGCCCGGGTTAATCTTCGAAATAGCTGAACCGTTTATAATTAATTTTCACAAACATATTTTTTATCCAAAAAAACTTTTTAAATAAAAAGAAAATTCGTGGTCTTTGACTATCTCAAATCTAATTTAATATATCCCATATATAACATGTTTTAATATCAAAACAATTTCATTGATGCACAAGGAGATCGAACCGGAGTTGCTCGCGTACACTGAAATTACCAGCCAGCGCTTAGCCTCTAAACTACGACGGCTGGAATGGATGAAAGAACGAATTGGAAAAAAAACCCTCTGTACTAGAAACAACCAGCGAGAAACCCAGACTCTTCATATTTATCTTTATATGAAATATTTGGAAACAGCATGATCGAGATGACATCATTTTTAAGATTTATTATCAATCTGGGTGTGTTGCTTAAATTAAGGAAAAGTGACAAGAAGTGAATGCCTTCAGCCCGTCATAAGCTTCACTGCAACTGATAAATACCGGCCTCCTACATCTTATGCACAAAGTTTGGAGACAAGTCATGGAGCCACCCGCAATATCAAACACTCGCGTGGGTTTGCTGAACACTGAGTTTGTCATTACGACGGTAGCCTCGTGGCAGGTAACTTAAATATTTGTATTGTAATCCAATATCCGAATACTGTAATAAACTGCTCATTGTTCTTGTGGGGAAATATCCACGTATACCCCACATAGGCATTGGACATGCGGCATGGACGGGTTACACCATCTGAGTTGCATATCACTAGAGCTATGGGAACATTTTGACAATTATTCACAGAACCGCCAGCAACCAAAATTCAGCCGTGGTGTTGGTTCTTAGTTTCGCCAGCGGCCACATTACGGCCGTCCATACAATCGACACTCCATTCCCTACTGCTTCATCACCGCCACATCAGTGATATGGCCCGGCATCGCCATCATCATAACAGTGTGAGCTGCAGATCACCATATCAGTCTCTTCACTCCTCTCACATCACACAAGATGGGGTATTTTTTGCGGGGGAGGCGGGGGCTTCATTGCAATAATGAAATTAATATATTAATCAAAATTAATTGTTTCAGGTAAGCAACGGCAGTTTTTTATATGTAAGTAAAATATGCAATATATTCACCACATCGCAATTTACTACGTGCTAATTTTTTCTACGACAACTTTCACGCAACAAATTAATTAAACCGCATATAAAAAGCAAAAATCAACGTTAGCACAGTGCCGGCACAAAAAGCGTCAATCGTAGTCAAGAAAATCATCTCCCTGAAGAAATGAGTTGTTAAATTAAAATTCCTTCTACATTCCAACCAGAAGATAAGCTAAGCAAACGCTCATATCATCTGATACATTGCCATATTATATTAATAGCAACAACACTACATCATCGTGGCCGTTACAGCCCTTTGCAAGTCCACTGAAAACACATGTCCGAGCCACTTGCATCCATGGAATTTCAGCAGTTTTATAGAAAAAGGGTGACGAGCGAGCATATAGTGGGACCAGTACTGTGTCCCATTGCCATCAAAATCTGTCATCGATTAGAATAGAATATGATCCAGAAGCACTCCTGAGTATGGTCAAGCTGATATTCTGTGAAAGCGTGGCCCTATCACGGTCGAGTCAACCTTTACGTGCTAAAGTTATATGTAAGCTGTAGCGTGGATCTACCAAATAAAAGTAGGTCGTTACTGTCTTATTAAGTCGTCACTCCATGTAATGGGGTGCCGTGGGATATTTTGAATATCATAGCTGCTATAAAACTAAATACACACTCTGCTGTAAGTTATTGTTATGTGCTAAAACTTAGTGAACAACTTTTCATGCTCACTAGTTAGTAGACGATGCATTGCAAAATTTCCAGTTAAGTTAAGGTTAGGTTATATGTCGAATAAGTATTATATGTTGTTCACTTTTATTGTCATTATTATAGTTCAGCTGCAAAGTACTGTAGTTGCAGCGCGAATAAGTCAGCTTTACTAAAAAAATACCAAATTCCTATAGATTATAAGCCTGAAAAAGCATCATAATGCTGTTGTGTTTCGTAAAGTGAATGACAAAAACTGGAAAGGAATTTTGATTACTGAAAACCAGAGACTCTGTTTCATCTTCGGGGAAGAATAAGCATCTTATTTTTGATTATTTATTAAGGGTGGAACGTGTGCTTTTTTGTCACCCTTATTTATTTATTAAACATATTTGTATGCCATACAAACTTCAGATGTGGTAGAATCTAGATACAGCAAAAATACTGAAAAAAATGCTGCAGCACAAATGTGACCACGCTCACACAGAATACCAGCAAAACAGCAACATAATCCTGCTGTTTCGTATGATTGTTCATGGGAATCGGATAGTAGTAACAGTTTTAATTATTGTTACCATCATAATCAATACAGCTCATCACAAGCCCACTGTCAAACATAGGCCTCATCAAAGGAATGCCAAAAACACGGTCCTGGAATACTTGCATCAATTTCTTACCAGGAAAAAACTCCATCTAGTGGTGGGCATCTAGCTTAGTGTAAGCTTACATGTACGTGGCTGCCATTCCAGAACCTTTCTTCCTAATCACTTGTCAGATTTTCAAGTTATATGCCTGGCCCATAGCCACTTCAAGCTTATCGATCCACGGCACTATGTCAGTTATTCTGAGTTTGAGTCCCCATTTTTAAGTTCATCACGCAGATAAACTACGAGCTTAGCTTACTTGTATGGCTAGCAGTAAAAGAATACGTCCCAAATCTATATAATTTTGCAGCTTTAAAATTTAAAAAGACCTTAATTTAATCCAAACTTAACTACAAATGCGGAAGGTCATTTGTGGACAATTGATTACATTAGATAACGAATTTTAAATTCTTTTAACGTGAATAGCAATTAGTTTTAACTATTTTAGGACACGAGTTACAGGTAAAATTTTAAATCTAGGTATTCTCGTTTCAAATTTTACGGGAATTTTTAATATATAATTTTTGGATGCAATACGGTGAAACTTCATAATAACCTTTTAACCTCTGCCGTATGGATAGGTCATCTCCTGTAAGTTATTTGAATTGTATTTCTTTTGTCGACTGTACTCTGAACTTGACAAGTTAAATTGATTTGAACTCACATATGTATTAATAAAGACTATCATTTACAATGAATTTTGTCATTTTTTATAGAAATGAAATGCCAAGCAAAATTACAGCCCACCTGATGATAAACTGTCTCTATCACTTTAGAAAAGAGATTGTGACACTACAAGTCTTAACGACATCTTTAAATTGAGTAGCGTTTGAGTATTATGCTCAAATGATACATATTTATTATATGTATCATTTGAGCACTGCAGCACATCACGTTCGCACCACAAATGGGTTAGCCTGACCGGAAAAGGACAACGCCAATACAAAATACCAGTGTGTTATAGCAGCTTAATGCAGTAGTGTTTCGTATGTTGAGTGACAAAAACTGGTGACCTTTTTTACTGATATCTTAGTCACTAGGCATGAAGATTCCGATGCATTTTTATTTTAAATCAAAGGCAGATGTAGGTCTATGTAACTATGACATCGTCATCCATCATCACCCATTTACCGCCTCGTTAGTCTTGTGGTCGTAAGCGCAACTGCTGATTATGTGGTCCCAGGCCAGGCCAAAAATTGGTTATTGGGATTTTCTGACAAAAAATTCTCAGTAGCAACCCAGAGTTAGGAAAATGGCAGTGCTTCAGCCTTGTGCCTGGGAAATCGCATAAAACAGTTGGTACTCTGCCTGATCTCTCGTGCTCGGATTTCCGTTGATTGCGATTGTATCAGAATATGTAGAGCTTCAGCTGCTTAGGCACGATAGAAGAGATCAGGCGGGGAACCAACGGATTTACGCACTTTCTAAGGCATGGGAGTGAAACATAGTTACATTCCTAACCGAGCTAATACTGGAAATTTATTCGCAAAATGGCCTTTAATTTTGGCTCGAGCCAACATGGGGATTCGAACCCGAGGCTACATGATCAGCTGTTGCATTTAGTCCTTCTTATCTATACACTACGGTGTTCCATTCGGAAGTGCATAGAGAGCCTGTAAAATAAAAAAGCAGTAAGGCATTCCATCTTATTACTCCGAGGTGACAACGCATTTGTAGGCTTGTTTGTTTGAAGTTGAATGAAATTATTCTTAGATTGCAATACCACCAGGTGGAGTGTTAGTTAGTTTGGTAGTGCCAGTATTATAAAAAAAAAACTTGGGTGTGGCAGAAAAAGCACGAGAGTAGAGAGTAGAATGAACGCAGTAGAAATTCGGTCGTTGAAGAGTATATTAGGGCTGAATCTGAATGACAGGGCAAGAAATTGTGTAATAAGAGAAGAGTGTGGTTTGCAAGATAATGTTGTGACCAGGATTAAGAAAGAAATGCTTCGGTGGTTTGGTCATGTGGAAAGAATGAATGAGGAAAGAGTGACAAAGAAAATTTATGTTGCAGAAGTGAAGAAAAGACCTTCAAGAAAAGAGCTTACTCCTTTCTAAAGGGCCGGCAACGCACCCGCAATTCTCCTGGTGTTGCGGTTGATCATGGGCGGCGGTAGTCACTTAACATCAGGTGAGCCGCATGCTCGTTTGCCCCTTCTTCTATAAAAAAAAAAGAATGGCAGAGTCGGAAAGGGACGTCCTAGGCGAAAATTTATCGACCAAATTGGCGATTTATGTATGTATGTACTTCGATAAAAATTGTAACTAATATTGTTAATTTTAATAAATGCTGATAAAGCAAAATAAAAGTTAAAGCTTTTGAAAATATTGGAGATAATCTTTACAGCTGTTTTTATGTAGACTTTTCTATTAAATATTTAAAGAGTGCGTGTAGTTGTATGATAAATGTCGCAATGTGTGTTTTGTTGAGCGAAGTAATACGGTCAAGGATATTACAATTGGGACCGATACTAATTTGAGATTATGTTGTATGTGGAATAAATAATATGCGCAATGTTGTGTTTATCACGAAAACTGTTAGCGTTACGCTTATTAACTTGTTGGAAAAAAGTTTTGATTGTAAAGGTTCTTTTGTTTTATTAGGCCAAGGATATACCTTGTGTTTACCTTCAACGGAAGAACAATGACAAAAAATTACGACCAAAATATAGTATAATAATAACATGAGAAGACGAAGTATAATTAAGTCTTATACGACAGTTGTTAAAATATGAAGCGAATAATGAATATATCGAAAATATTTATATTTCATTATGGTTTAACGTCATTAATTTGTTGGTAAACCATAAAAAACGAAATGTATTAGATTGCTCTATACAATTCAGTTAACAACACTTAATGTTAGATAGATAAATACTAAATACCAGTGTGCTTTTCAATAGGGAGGCGCTAAGTCTCGATGAATCTACTGTTTCTCTCGGAATTACAGTCGACTCTAAGTTAGTTCATTTTAGTATTTACATAGAGTAATGTCGTATGGAATCTTGCAAGTGTAATGCGGCTGACTTTGAATCTATATTTGTTATGCAAAAGGGGGCCATAAGAACAATTTATAATATAAGTCCGAAGTGATAACCAAACACAAAACTTTGTGGAGATGATGTTCTTTTCTAGTAATACATATATAGAACAAGCACAATCTAGTTATATTCAATTCACATTTTTTTTAATTCTATTTCATTCCAGTCTGTTTCACTATATTCTATTCTATTCAGCTCCAACTATTTGGAAGATGTGTTGAGTTTTAGATAATGTTTTACTTTCCAAGTTTATCTAGATAGGTGTCCCTAAAAAGGTTTTTTTAACGTCGAACGAAATTTCGGTGTCTAGGAACTATGTAATAAAAGGAAATATTTGTTTTATCCTATACTATTAAACGAGCAATTCTTGTATATATATATAGAATCAGGATCTCGGAAACAGCTCCAACGATTTTCATAAAATTTAGTGTCCAGGGAGTTTCGGGGATAAAAAAATCGATCTAGCTAGGATTTATTTTTAGAAAATGTCTTTTTGTCCGTGTTTTTAGGCAATGAAAAACTGCTACAATATCGTTAGAATAAGAAGGTAAATTTTGACATATTGTTAATGATTATATATAGCTTAATTAATTGGTACAATGGGCGGTCACAGAATCGTAAAACCCCGGTTCGAGCCCCGACCGACCGACTTTTTTAATTTTTTTTCAAGTTCCTTTCTTTTTTGAGAAAATCTATTTTTTCGAGCCCTTTTTTTAGTATTTTTTAAATTAAAATAAAATTTAAATTAAAATAATTGCACTCTTTTTATTCAATGATTTTTTATTCAATAATTTTTATTCAAATAACCAATTCCGTTTTTTCTGTTATGTCGCTAATATCAAAAAATATTATTTATATTTCATCAGTATGTAATTTGTATCTAAATATAACTTCCAAAACACACGAATTAAAGAAAAATCGAGCGAAAAATACCGAGCAAAGCTCGGTCAACCAGGTACTTAAAAATATAAGAGCAGTATTTGTTATTATTTTTCTAAGATTATAATTTTAAAGATGATGTAACTGTTAAAGAGAACTGAATTTGCATTAAAAGGCGATGGAGAGTTTTTCTATTTTTTTTAATACAAGTGTGGATGTAAACAACCATACAGTCACCCAGATGGTAAGAAGAGATCATTGATCTCTTTTAGGAGTAAGCAGGAGCGCTGTATCACCAATAAAATGCAGAATCTGGTAAACCGATTCTGGAAAATCTTTATACGAAAGACAATTTGTTACAATTGTGCATTGTGTTACAATTTTGGGGTAGTTTACTAAGCCGACTTCAAAAATGGAGCACGGTATTTGTATTGTATGTTATGCAATATCTTAGTTTATTCTTAACTGTTATATGGGATTTTATTTTTTATTAAATGGACCTTAAGAATAGCCCTATTTATAAGTTTAAGGAAAAAACTAGGAAAATTAAAAAAGTTAGTTAAGACGACATTCCAGCCTTCAAAGTGGGCTTTAAATTTTTATTAAAAGTTTAACTTGATTCCATTGTATAATAAATAATATCAGTTGTAATATTTCAATATCAAAGCGGACTATCGACTTCGTAGCTCTCTTAGGCATATGACAAACTGTGGGCTGAGAATTTAATTTTTTTTAATATTCCTATCAAAATCATAAATAATTTTAATAAAGCTGTACAAGAAACTTGTCAAAATACACTTGTAACTTCTAAGAGAATTTTAAAGCATAATAGTGAACGAAATAGCCTCAAGCTGCCCTAGTTTAAACATTTATGACAACATAGTGTAACCAACGGCCTTATCCTTTGAACAAACTTTAACTGAGTTCACCCCCGCAAGGGAACATGGTCTTAAATTAGAAAGTCTCACGGCATTCTCTTTACGGAACTAAAGTATCCGGTTCCGTTTTGATTCGCTTCCATTTAGTCGTATACTTGCGGATTTTTTGTCCTGTATTTTTACACGCTATAATATAATATTAGTATGTCCTGTATGTATTTATTGTTGTATGAATATAATTGACTTTTTTTAATTCAACTATTACCAACTTCCAGACATTTGAATAATCTGCAATTTTGCGCACTGTACGTATTAAATTTCGATGAAAATAAAATTATTTATTGTCTTTGGCCGTATATAAGGTCTCGTATACTCAGTGATAATGTCCTTCAGATCGAATGTCTATCTCGGCGACGCATTAATTGTCTTTGACCATATATATGGTCTCGTATATTTAGTAATAAAGTCCTTCAGATCGAACGTACATCTCGGCGACCCATCTTGACGGAGACTGGCACTATAATCCTGTCCTACAACTGCAAGAAGATGTAAGCAAGAACAGGTGCAGTCTAATCCCTCACTCTCATAGTCTGATGGACGGTAATCCGACACGACCGGTGATTGATCAGGCTCAGGACCAACGGATTTACTTGCTTTTAACAGTACATGATTGTATCACCGCCAGCTTTCTGACCCCAGACTACTAATGAGAATTGCTTGATAGAGAGACCCAATAACTGCTTTTGACTCAACCCGGGATTCGACACCAGGACCTCATGATCAGCAATCGCGTTTACGATCACTAAATTAGCGAGGCAGTAAAAAGTATGGATAAAACCGTGTTATATACTTATATACAAAAGTAGTTCCCTTTTCGTATTACATATTAGGATCACGTTCGAAAAAATATATTTATCCCGATCCGATTACAAAATGGATTTTCCATGTTTATGAGATCAATATGTTAACGTTTCAGAAGTCTTAGTTCGTAATTGAAAATACTGCGTTGGCTTGACATAAATGTAATATGGTATTTTCATTCCCATTTACACACTAGTTGCCTTTATTTGCTTTTTACCACATTATGGTTTCTTAAACTAACGTGAGTACTACATATTGAATAAAACGATTTTTATCACGTTTTTATTAACTAACTTTCGTGTATTATGTGTTCGGGTTAAAGTTAATTAATTTTTAACTAAGTTACCGAGAGGGAATTGAAATTATACCGTGTATCGTATAAATTTGGAAAAGTATTCCGACCATGAACGTGAGAAAAATGTGTATCAAGGGTTTGAAGTAACTGTATAGACTATTACTTACATTAAGATTTTGATATTCTTTAGTCCATTCAAAGGATTATTTTTTTAAAACTATTAATGTAAAGGTAAAACCGACTTAAATTATGTAATTGGAGACACATAAATATGAGATGATTTCGGTAGTTTCTTCAAACATTAAAATATTTTACCAATACCTATAATTGTATAATAACATATACAAGGACAAAATATTTTATTAATAGATTGAGCATTCTCTATACACTGGAACAATTTCTAAGAACCATCTCAGCGAGCCGCGTGCTAGCAATGCGTAAGGTGAGCGAACATGTAGCTACGTAATACCTCAGCTTATCAATAACTTGCTGTCAGAATTGGTGGATAATCTCACTAAAAATAACATTACGTGTAAGCTAAAGGGTCCGTTTCTTAAGATATTATAACGTGTTTTGTCATTTTTTGATTGTTTGCATGTTTTTTTTTTTTTCATTTTTTTTGTTTTTCCTTTTTATAGTATCTGCAAAACAATACAACGCACATAATAAATTTTTTCTATATAAAATTGCCAACACACCTCACTGACGGTAAAATTATATTTTCTCAGTGCTTAGCGCATTAATATCGCTTGGATCATTCAGTGCTTTTAACTTCATCCAGGAAATAGCTTATAAAAGAAGGGAAACTTTTAATGAGGTCAGTCTAACAAGGTAAAGTTAAACTTGGGCTGTATCCTGATGCATCAATGATTAGACCGTTCTAACGTGGATGTGGAAACATTATCCATTGTGACGAAATGGTTATACTTATAATTTTAAGTTTATTTTCTCGGTGGGAAATAATAACTACTTTTTATGATTCGAAAGGTGTCGTCAAAGGCAAAAGAGGGAAAATTAATAAAATAAAAAATAAACTGCTTGTCAAACTGCCAAGCGTAGCTACTATGAAAAATATTCACCATATGACATAGTCTACGAGTTTGCTTATATTCAGCATTAGACTTTCGATAGGCTGTGAATTAATGAAACATTCTGAATGTAAACCTATTAAACCTAAAGTTACTCAGCTTCCTGTGAAGAAAGCTAAGGAGTAACTTCGTCTGATAGAATTTGTAGATGGCCACAGTAGAACCAAACCAAATGTCAGACTCAAATATATGACTAAATAATATTGTGAAATGTATAGCTGACTGAATAAAGTTAAAAGAATTAAAAAGCAGAGGGTAGTTATTTACAGACAAGGTCAGTATAGGGCAACTTGCCACTAGAACAAGACAGGCGCTCTGTGTTTGGATGTGTCGATGAGGAGAAAATGGGTAAAAAGTTTTCTTGTCACGAGTAGAGGTTAACGATCGCTCATAAAACGATTAATACCCGTAACGAGAGTAGAAAATTCATGGCTGCCGTAAATTGTATGGTTATGACGTCGTTACATGAGATTTTTCAGGCATTCTCTAAAGTTGCAGTTCACTAGACAATTGAAATAAGTAGGATGATAGATTCTCTTATGCTGTTACCACTAGACTATATAACTAAGTAGCGTAATACGAGTAATTGTACGGCGCAATGCTAGGCAAAGGGCACTAATAGCCCAATAGGTTATAGATCAGGCAATATTCCACCCCACAGCCCCCAATACCTATTAGCGCGTTGACGCATATTTATAGTATGTGAAACATGCAGGTTTCCTCACGAAATTTACATTTGTGCATACGGTTAGTTACAATTTGAAATTGCTACTATTTCATCTAGGATCAAACTCACGTAAAATGACTTTCAAATAGCTCTTTCTATTTTCTACCATTCTACATAGAATAAAAGTGACAAACGTGCGTACAGTCCACTCGATGGTAAATAGATGCTCTAGGTCATAGAAATGTACATTTATCTCAACTTAAATCAAAATGTGGATGTATTGTGAGCTCTGAGAACTAATATAGAAAGCGTCGTTACCAGTAAAAGAAGTCTGTGATTCTCTACCCTTACCATACGAAACACAGTAACTTAAGCTATTATTTCACGCTGAAATTCTGTGAGAGCTTGGTCATTCCTCCGTCAAGTTGACTACATATTATAGCTGCAGCATAGCTCTACCACATATAAAGTACTAAAGATTACGGAAGTCTACGATAGTCTACGAAAGTCTTCGAAAGTCTACCGACGTCTACCTTAAGTCTACAAGTATCTTTTAACTAATCAACTATTTACGCGACTGCAATCACTATAGTGTTGCGGGTGTTTATAAACGGTCATAATTACTTACCATAGACTGTCCGCGAAAGAAGAGGGTTCTTACTTCGTGTTAAAAAATAAAAATTGAATGAATTACAAAGAAGAGCATTGATGTCGTACGAAAAATGGATGACTTTAATTACGCATAAAAATATTTGACTAAGGTAATATGTTAAAAGTTCTGTAATAAAAGAGTATAAACTGTTTTATTCTTTGAATTTTTACAAAGAAGAATCAAACTTTAATGAAGTCAGTCTCAGCTTATCTCCGAAGTAAGTTTTAGCATATAAAAAAATATTTTAGACAAATAAAAATTCAATTTACATCGTTGATAAACTTTTCTTAAAACACTAAGCCAAGAGCAGATGTTGCAGACTATACATTGTATATATAGACTCGCAAAAAAGGATCAGCATAATATAAGAAAATAACTTCCTCAACAAATCCCATGTAATCAGACAAACAACAGCATTTAATTTTATTTTCCAAAAACCTACCTCCGCGATACACACAAGTAATGTTAGTGTTGAGTTTGGGCTATATATATATATATATATATATATATATATATATATATATATATATATATATCTGCCCTACGGGGCCTTGTCAGTCTTTCTGAACATATACATTATGATTATGGCTTATTTTAAATAATTTTGAAGGTTATTTTATAAAACTGAATTGGTAAATGAACTTACAGTCCACCTGATGGTAAGTGGTTACGGAACTGCAAGGAACTTTAAAAAATAGCTACGTATGCCTTATTACCTCTGAGCACTAAGATGGAATGCCTCACATCCTGTAATTATACTGGTTCTTTATACCCTTCAGATCGAAACACAGCAGTGCAGGCACTGGCATTTTGTCTTAGACATAATGCCCAAAAAACAACGAATTCTCATTTTAATTTTAACCGAGGACAAATGCAGATATATATGGGCTCTCGCTACAACTTGACAAACAACGTGACAAACGAGCACACAGTCCACTTGATTGTAAGTGGCTGCTGTGGCCCGTAGATATCTACATCTATCCTCAATTACGATTCAAAATGTAGATGCGTTGTCACATATGAGGACTAAGATGGAATGCCTCGTTTCCGGTGAAAATGGTCTTCGCTTCTCTACACTCATCATATGAAACACAGCAGCATTAAGCTAATACTTTACGCTGGTATTCTGTGAGAGCATGGTCCTTCCTCGGTCGAGCCGACCCATTCATGCTACAGCTATACTACTAATATAACTGCAGCATGGCTCTAACACGTATAAAACAGTCGTTATCATTAAAAAAAAAAGTTATATTATGTATCTATTGCACAATGCGTCTCATAAAAATTCATGGCGGATTCCTGGAGTTAATTAATAAGAGTTGTTCATAAAGAACTTTTTGCAAAAACAATGAAGTTGCTCTTATAAAACTGGGACTGTTAATTATGTTACAGTGTTTAAAGTCATCGTTTAGAAACAAAAGTAATAAAACACTGAACCGTCTGGGATTAAATTAAAATTATAATCCGTACAGTCTTTATTATAAACGGTATTTAGTTTATCGTTTGTGAAAATGATTTAAAAAATCGATTCCAGCTGCTCTGTACTGGATGCGGTCAAGTGGTAGGAGCTGGCACTTGGATGCCCTAGCTCAGAGATGAGTACGTTATTTTCATGTGTGGCCGAACCGGCGCCTTGTAAAGTTGCAAGAGGTGTGCCGGCATGAAATACCATCCCGATCGGCTACGCACGCCAAGCTTGTAGAGGCCAATTTAGCCTTCCCTACCAAGTGTCCACGACTTTACACGTCATTTGATATGTCAGCGACGAATATTCCAATGTTACCGGAGGCAGCAAGGGGAGTGCTCTGAAATTGAAAAAAAATATCAGATATTGTGGCGTTATTTAGATTTAGGATCGGTCCATAAATTTTATGTTTAAAAAAAATCCTAATTATCCGAATAAAATATCCTTCCTGATTTCGCTCTGTATCTCGTAAGTTTTATAGGTTTGTAAAGTTTCGTCACAATCGATTGAGCCGATCCAATGATTAGCTCGGACAGGCAGACAAACAGAATCTTTAAATGCTTATTCAAGTTAATAAATAGAATCAGGCCGTTACTTTGCAGAAATCCATTATATCATAATTGTTAAAAAATAAGTTGCTAAGATCCCCGTCGTAATATAAAATGATGTCTTACCTTTTTTATAGGCGAGGGGAAAAACGAGAATACGGGTCACCTGATAGTAAGTGATTACCGCCGCCCGCGAATAACTGCAACACCATAGGAATTGCAGATGCGTTGGCGGCCTTTTCAATAGGAGTGGGCTCTTTTCTTGAAGGTTCCTAAGTAGTATCGGTATGGAAAAATCTCTGGTGGTAGTCGATTTCGCAAGAAAGTTGTGCGAGGAAGTTTGAAGAACACCTACTAAGAGTCTATTTAACCTGAGCATGCCGAAACAGTTGGTTATAGTATTGCCTTATGATCATAAAACCCTTTTAAAAATTTGATTTACTTAGCCTGTCGTGTAGTCTCGAATACAAGAAATATTTTTGCATTATGTTAAATTGCCACCTTTAAATGAGAAGCTGATTTACAATACATACGAATATATGTCAATTATTTTCAAGTTTAAGTAATTAATTAAGTAGTCATTATGTACATAGGTTTGCTGCAAAGATTCCTCATAGATATTATTTTTTATAGTTGCGAAGCCAGGCAGATGGACTGGCAACCGCAGTTTCTTATTATTTCGAGTCCAGTTTGTTTGTCCTCTATTGTATTACCTGCTGTATGATATAAGGTAGTGGTTTCCTTTTCTACGCCATTACATGGCATGATGTTTAAATGCGTCAGTCTGACTATTAGAAACACAATGAATTATAAGGATCCTGATCATAGGTATAAAAAGTCTTAACAAATTTTGTTAGAATAGCAAAGAAGCCGTCAATATACTTCAGAGGTTCGCTTACATGTACATATTATAGAAATTTTATTTGTATGAAATTCCTTATTGCTTATATTTTATATTTATAAGATATTCTTATGCCGAAGACGGGTTTCTAGTTTTTATAACATATTGAATGGAACTGTTTTTGTACAGATTTTATTGCTTTCAATTTTAAAATTTTATCATGCTTTTACTACTTTCACGTTTGTGTATGCATGTTATATGTACGAATGTAATGGAATTCAAATATTCATATTTCACCGAAATCTGAACATCTCAGTCACATGCTATTTTACAAATGTAGAACCTTTCACAATTCAATATTTCCATGACTCAAGCCATATATTTATTCACACTAGCACCCATGGTTACAAGAAAAACTGAGGTATTCATAGCCTTGATATCGTATTCAACCTGGTCTACCTGTAGTTTAAAATTTATGACAATCTATGAATAAAGAACTTACAATAAATTTTTGCAGCGGAGTATTTGAGTTTAATTTGGTTAAAAAGCAAGTTACAAATTAAAGCGATGTAATCAGTAAAAATATTTTAATTGAATATGTAAAAAAAAAGAAATTATTTTACAAAATTAATGATTGTATTTTTTCTATGGAGATAGCTTACTTACTTACTTACTTACTTATCGTCACGCACAATCCCTGACGGGGTAGCCAGAGAGAACAGATCGCCAAGTGTCACGATCCTTACATACCTCTTTCGCTTCTTTCAGGTTCATTAACTTCTTCATATACATGCACGTCTAGGTATCCGAGTACTCTTGACCCTCCCCTCTTCGAGCAATTTGCTCACATGGTCTTCGAAAGTTAGTCTCGGTCTACCTCGACACCTTTTAATATTTACTTTCGCTCTATATATTTTCTTCACCATTCGGTCTTCACTCATTCGTTCAACGTGTCCAAACCATTGGAGTACGCCCCTATCAATTTTTGTGATAAGGTCATCTTTCAATCCTGCCATGTTGCGAATCTCTTCGTTTCGCTTTCGGTCGGCTATGGTAACGCCACGCCTTGCCTTTTTACTAATGCATTCAGGGCACCATTGACTTTGTTTCCGGCAGCGACACGCCTATCCACATCTAAATCACATCTTCCATCCCGGCTGAAAGCACTCCCCAAGTATACAATTTCATTTACCTGTTCTAGACATTCATGATTTACCCATATTTCACATTTCGTTCTCTCTTCGTCCTTTTTAAATACCAGAACCTTAGTTTTATTAGCATTCAAACGGAGACCTTTAATTTCACATTCCTCTTTCATACATGTGACTAATGCCTGCAGTTCTGCTTCTGATGGTGCAATAAGCACTGCATCATCAGCATACAGCAGACAATTAACTTTTATGTCACCCAATTTCACACCCAAACAGCTATCTTTCAGCTTCTGTAAACAGCTGTCGAGATACAATATGAACAGCCAGGAAGACATGACATAACCCTGTTTTACGCCCGCTTGGATGCTAAACATGGGTGACAGGTCATGCCCTACCCGCACACAGGCTTTACAGTCATAGTAAAGTGACTGCACAGCCCTTAACAATCGACCATCCACACCATATCCCGGCAACAGTTCCCACATTTTCTTCCTTATAACCTTATCAAATGCTTTCTCCAGATCCACAAAAGCACAGAAAATCCTCTGGTTAACACTCAGAAGCTTCTCCGTGATCATGCGGAGAGAAAACATTTGATCCTTGCATCCTCTTCCAGGTCTGAATCCGAATTGTGCCTCCCATAAGAATCTTTCCGATTTCTCTTGCATCCTGCGTGTCAAAACCTTCGAATAAACTTTACTTGCTAAACTGGTCAAGCTGATCGCCCGATAGCACCCACAGTCAAAATGTGAACCTTTACCTTTATATGAAGGCACAATGACCGCGGATCGCCAATCATCCGAGACATCTCCCGTCCGCCAGCACAAATTGCACAGCAGATGAAAGCTGTCCCAGACGCGAGGCCCACCGTACTTGACCATTTCAGCAGTAACTCTGTCTAGTCCCGCAGCCTTACCTCTTTCCAGAAGAGTTTGGAGTTTTCCCTAAAGTTGTGCGACAACCTCTCGTCCGCTTCTATTCTACACCTTTCACGTACTTCCTCAATCAATGTTTTCGCATGAACTTTCTGCAGCTTATATCTTTCTATGGAGATAGCAAAATTACAATTATCATATAGTGTAGACTAAGATTTTCTTCAGCCTCGTGAAGGCAGCAACCGGCTCGCGCGGGGAGGACTATGCTCTCACCGAATACCAGCGTAAAATAACAGCTTCTTGCTGTTGTATTTCATATGGTGTGTGAAGGGAACCGGAGAACCTCTTTATAGAAATCTACGCATTAGATTTAGAGGCATAAAAATAATGAATATAACGTAAACCATTTCTAAAAAATAAAGTTAATAATTCAAAAGGAATTTAATGTTAGTCAATCATTCTTTTGATACTAAAATCTGAAACAATTATTTGTGTATATAATAAAGCAATCTAAAGAAAATCCGACCGGAATTCGAAACTGCGGTCCCAGAGCAACAAAGCCGACAACGTTTAGCCACTGTTCTACCAAGCTGCCAATATTCATTAGCCTGTCTTGTTAACTAATAGAATTTGTAAAATGGCCAGTTATTCGTATTTCCAATTACTTAATCAATTTTACAGAAACAATTAGACACAGACAACAACCTCTTAGCACTCAACCGAATTTCTATTACGCCAACAAGAAACCCGTGTGTTTTTCGATTTGTTTAATTAATTTCCTTACCAATTATTTATCACTTGTGTTGTAATCCAATTAAATTAAAATAACTTTGTTGATTTTCTAATTACAAAATGAATCAAACAAATGTAAACTCGTATCATGATTGGAGTTGTGGAGTAAAATTATTTTATATGCTTATTTAAAATAGTATCGAATTCGACCAATCGTTTTTTTATAAGATAGGGTGACAAACGAGTATACAGTCCACCTGATGGTAAGTGGTTGCTGTGGCCCATAGACACCTACCATGTATCCTCGATTACAAATCAAAATGCAGATGCGTTGTCACCCGTGAGGACTAAGATGGAATGCCTCGTTTCTAGTAAAAAGGGTCTCTGGTTCTTATACGAAACACAGCAGCTCACAGCAGCGTTAAGCTACTATTTTACGCTGTTATTCTATGAGAGCGTGGTCCTTCCCCGGTCGAGCTGAACCATTCGTGCTACAACTTTACTACTAATATAACTGCAGTATGCTACCAAGTATAAAAATTCGTGTTTCTGAATTCATGAAATTCAACTTGCTTAATTGAGATTTATTTGTAGTTGACCGATAGGTAGAGTAAGAATATTAAATAGCGGTGGCGTAAGAGACTCTACCACCACTGTTGTGACTGTTTGTTGTTATTCCTTAGAACTAACATAGAACGCTTCTTTACCAGTAAAAAGGGTCTCCAGTTTCCTACACTTACTACACGAAGCATAGTAGCATATCGCTACTACTTTACGCTAGTATTCTGTGAAAGCGTGCTCCTTCCCTCTTCGAGCCTTCAGGGAATGTCGCACAATCGCCGAATGAGCGATGCACCGCATTTGCACATGATTGTACGTGTGACCTTTCGCAAACATGGCTTTGATGCTGCAGTAGCGCGGAAGGCCCTTCATCACCTCGAACACGTTATTATATTATAAGTGCACGTCACTGCATGCCCCATGCGTATGCCATGATTATGGTTAAATTTACTAACGATAGTTGTCCTGATTCGTCTGCATCGTAAATATTATTATACTTATCATTAATTCCATTAACTGACTCGTTGGTCTTGTGGTCGTAAGCTCGGTTGCGGATCATGAGGTTCTGGGCTCGAATCACCGGTCAGGCGAAAATGAGTTATTGGGTTTTCGGACAATGAATTTTCAGTAATAGCTCATAGTCAAAAGTTGGCGAGTAATTATTTTTGAAATAAAATCCGGTGTAGCTTTTTATATAATGCCACTTTTATATCACCGTATAAGCTGGGAAAACACAAAAAATGAAAAAGACACTGAGCAGAATACCAAAATTATCTTATACACAGATTGTGTCTATACGGGAATACTGTATCTATACGGGAATCACACATACTCGTACATTAATCTCGTGTCATAAGGGTTTTTATAGATCGCATGTTACTTTACATTGAAGGTAACAACCGTGCATTTTGTCTATTATGAGGATTTGCTGTGAACTATAAATGATACAACTTTAAAAATATCTTATTAACCTCACGAAAGCTTAGAGTAATATTTTTGACACTGAACATTTGCCCTTTACTTATCATAAGCCAGTACTTGACCACAATCCCATCTGGTGGCAAGTGCTGACGTAGCCTGTTGGAGACAAGTTTGCGGTTTACATTATTGTTTTACGTTTAATTGTCGGGTTAGCTCTGTATAGTACCTATTAAATCAATTTACTACAGTGCAAATTTTGATATAGGTTCTTTCTTCGGAATGGTTTGTTTCCCTATCACATAGTGTATAGTGCACTGTCCCCAACATATCCCTAGATGGTAAATTGCACAGCCTTAACGTAACAAAAGCCTACACTCTATTCTTAAAGATGCCCAGATTGTATTTGGACGGAAAGATTATTCAAAATTATTCCACTCCTTTGCTGTACGCATTAAAAAGAGGAAGCAAAGCATTCGGTCCTAATGCGTGGAATATTGACATATTCATATACATATACACAATCACGGCCCTTTGACATTTGCATAATTACTGCCATTTAAAAATGTCTTGCGTGCGTCGGACCGTTTTCAGAATAGCGTCTAATTAGTTTTTAATTAGTCTCAGTTTTAAACTAGTCTTTTCCAATAACGAATTCGCGTGGCAAAATATGACAACTAAAATTTTCGTTACGAAATTTGACAGCAAGTATCGTATTTCGAAAGACTTTTTTGTGACTTAGACTTTTTTTAAATCCGAGATTTTCAATAAATATTAGTCAAAACATCCTTCAGGCCGTATGAAGCCAAAAAGTTTCAGAAATAAGGGGAGTACCGATCCTAGTTGTGGGAGGTATATAGGTTGTAACTTTATGTTTTTTAACTTATAATGTCTAAAGCAAAATTAACACGAGGATATTATTGTATATTACAGAAGTTAGCATGTTTTCTGATATGAAGAAGAATTTAATCCACCGGCTGGGTCTCGTGCGATGAGTATAGAGAACAGGAGATCCTATTTACTGGAAACAAGTCGTTCCATCTCAGTCTTCAGGGATCAAAATACTAAAGAAACACTTGCTTTGTTTGGAAAAGTCGTAAAAGTAAAATGCGGTATTATAAAGAAATCGGAGAATAAAACTCATTCGAAACGACCCAATCACAGAAAATATTCTAGAATCCTTATGTTCGACAAAGGTAAGTAAGGCTATCTTTGAAGTATTGCGGTTGGCTGATTTCGGGTTCTCCGGATCTTTGAACTTAAATAAATGATGTTTTGAGCTATTTATAAATTATTTCTCATAATTACATTTATTTACTTAACGTAGTAAAAAATTACGCATTTTAAAATCAGCTATTATTACATACGTAAGCAAAGGATTTCCCCCCCCCCCACATCGGTAAGCGATGAAGATAGTCGATTAATGCATTTGGTTATGAACATGTTTTGTTTGTTTTTATTTTTTTTTTTTTGTTTTTATATGATAGGGTGACAAACGAGCACACCTGATGGTAAGTGGTTACTGTGGCCCATAGACATCTACATCTATCCTCGATTACGAATCGAAATTCAAATGCGTTGTCACCGGTGAAGACTAAGATGGAATGCCTCGTTTCCAGTAAGAAGGGTCTCCGGTTCTCTACACTCACCATACCATTGTGCGTGCAATTAGGAACATGCTTTGTGGGCTTCTTCGGAGGAGGCCTATGCTTTTTAGTAGACTTGTGATGGGATGTAAGGATGATGATGAAATACATTAACCATGTCGTTAAAGGCGACAGAGGGAAGCCGTCGCAAGAGATGGGCAGCAGCGTTGTCTTGATAAAAAAATACATAAACATAAACACTCACGCCTGTCACCCAGAGGGGTAGGCAGAGACTACAGACTTCCATTTGGCACGATCCTGACACACCTCTCTCGCCTCCTTCACACCCATACACCTCCGCATACATGCTCGTCGGTTAAGGGTACTCCTAATTTGGCCCGTTTTCAATAAATCGCCAATTTGGTCGATAAATTTTCGCCTAGGACGTCCCTTTCCGACTTTGCCATTCACTTCTGCAACATAAATTTTCTTTGTCACTCTTTCCTCATTCATTCTTTCCACATGACCAAACCACCGAAGCATTCCTTTCTTAATCCTGGTCACAACATCATCTTGCAAACCACACTCTTCTTGATAAAAAACTAAAAAATTTTATACAAACTTCTGTTACCGATACGCTTACCGTGTGTGACAAGTACGGTCAATATCCTCATGGGCTAATATACGTTCAGCGATTAAGTTTTGATAAATAGGATAATAGGAGAATAAATAAAGATGATTATATACTTCATCATTATCATCATCATAACAGTCCTTCCATCAACTTCCAGCCATCAGTACGAGGTTCCTTTCGTGGTGCACTTAATTTGGCCTATTTTAAATATATAGCCAATTTGATCGATAACCTTTCTTCTTGGTCAATCAAAGCCACCTGTGCTTTTTTTTTTATAGAAGAGGGGGCAAACGAGCATGCGGCTCACCTGATGTTAAGTGACTACCGCCGCCCATGATCAACCAAACAACACCAGGAGAATTGCGGGTGCGTTGCCGGCCCTTTAGAAAGGAGTAAGCTCTTTTCTTGAAGGTCCCCAGGTCGTATCGGTCCGGAAAAATCGCCGGTGGTAAACTATTCCACAGAGAGGTTGTACGTGGAAGAAAACTCCTTGTGAAACGTACAGTGGTGGACCGCCAAGCATCCAGATGGTGTGGATGGTATCGGGACGTTTGCCGTGTAGTGCGTTCACGAAATTTGGCGGCTGGGATTAATCCGAACAATTCCTCAGAGCACTCCCCGTGATAGATGCGATAAAATACGCAAAGAGATGCAACATCTCTTCGCAGCGCCAGTGAATCGAGCCGATCGGAAAGCACTCGGTCGTTGACGATTCGAGCCGCTCTGCGCTGGATGCGGTCAAGTGGAATGAGCTGGTACTAGGGAGCCCCAGCCCAGAGATGGGAACAGTATTCCATGTGCGGCCGAACCTGCGCCTTGTAAAGTTGCAGGCGGTGTGCCGGCATGAAATACTGTCCCGCTCTGCTGAGCACGCCAAGCTTTTTAGAGGCCAATTTGGCCTTCCCTTCCAAGTGACCACGAAACTGCACGTCACTCGATATGTCGACGCCGAGGATTCCGATACTGGCTGAGGCAACAAGGGGAGTGCCTTGAAACTGAGGGGATACGACAAAGGGGTTCTTTTTAGCGGTTAACGCGCAAACTTGTGTCTTCTGGGGGTTAAAATGGACTAGATTTAGTCGTCCCCAATCCGAGACTCTGTTCAACAAAGACTCGACTTCAGACACAAGTTTGTCCCGGCACTCGGAGACGTTTTCCCGAGAAATATTGGCTCGGCCGGTGTAAAGAGCATCACCAGTGCTGTCATCCGCATAGCAATGAATGTTACGGGTATGCAACATATCATTGATATGCAGAAGAAACAGCGTTGGCGATAGCACGCAGCCCTGTGGAACACCAGCATTAATGGGCTTGCAATCGGAGCTTGCACCGTCTACAACGACCTTGATGCTCTGATCTGCAAGAAAGCTGGTGATCCAATCGCACAATTTCTCGGGAAGCCCATAGGAAGGGAGCTTCGAAAGAAGCGCTTTGTGCCAAACCCGATCGAAGGCCTTCGCAATGTCCAAACTAACGGCCAATGCCTCCCCCTTGAACTCTACTGCCTCCGCCCATCTGTGAGTGAGGTAGACCAGAAGATCACCAGCTGACCGACCACGGCGAAAACCGTATTGGCGGTCACTAATCAGCTACTCACTTCCATAGCATTAATTTACTTTACCATCGTTCCATCATTCATTATGTGTATGTGTCTGTTTTGGGAAAACTTTTGGCCTCGAAAGAACAAGCAAGAAACCCACTAGACCAACGAGGCAGTCAAATTCAGGCAAGAATAAATTTAATAAACGAATGCCAAAGCCAAAGATATTAAATAAAGTTATTAAACCAACCACGATTTCGTATTTTCGGGTCATCTAGAACTTAGGTATCACTTTACGGAATCTAGAATAATATAAAAAATAATACCACTGTACGAACTTTACGTATTACCATAAGTGTCAATCAAGTTTTATCTATAAAATGACACGATCTATAGAGGAAAGTAGATGGCGCTATTACAAATAAATTTTAAAAATATTCTTTTATTTTATTACACCTAAATGTAGGCTCTACATAACTAAAAATAAGCATTGTAACATTTATTTGTTATAAAATTAAACTATTATCTTAAATTTTACGCCATATTTGTGGTTAACAACTGTCATATTATTCAACAAATTAACATTAAAACGATATTCATACTTTAGTTACCACAATATGCCACTCATATCATTTGTTGAAATTGAAAAGTTGAAGTTTGTTTAGTGTGTAATGCAATAGGTATATGTAGACTAAATTTAAAATAAATTAAATTATATAATTAAAATAATAAAAAAAAAATTATTTGGAAAAAGTATTATACAAATAAACCCTACAATTATCCTACTATCGGATAGGTCAATTATTGTCGGTTACGAGTATTAACCAAATCCGTAAAATTACCACATAACAGTCGAAGGGTCTTAATTCTTTCCTTTGTTGAATGCATTATATTGTTATTTTCCGATGGTATTCTGTGAGAGAACCGTCTTTCATATCTGCTGATTTATATATAATTTCCATTAGATCAATAAACTTTGACTTTTATGAAATATTTTCCATTTATATGAATTATGCCATTTCCTTTTGATCCGCCCTAGCCAACCTTTTGGCACGTTGAGAATTTTAATCTACAAACATTTTTTGATTGCTAATGTTCCATCGCGACTTCTGGTAAATTTACCGCATGCTAGAGATAATTGATTTAAATGTACCGCATCCGAAAAACTACCGCAGTGATTACGCTGAATTATCTACTACGTATCTCTTCCCCACTTCAAAGAAAGGCCCTATGTTCAGCAGTACTTTGTGTATAAATGATTACTGTGTATGATGATAACAAATAAGTTACCTTACTTTACTTGTTTATTAACGCTTTTTTGCTTAAACAACATTCAAATCTATAGCAATGGCATTATATTTTTAAAGTTATTTCCCCATGGACCCTTGTTACACGATACTATACACTATCCTCGTGACACTATCGGAATATAAGCAGCTATGTCAGGAACAGGTGTACCTGATGTCAAAATACGTCTACATATATTTAGCGTTTAACAGTTAAGGTTTAAAAATTTATTTTAGTATTACGGGTAACAAGTGAGCATAGTTTCACCTGATAAGTGATTATTCGGGCTCATATATACCTAATTTTATTCTCAATCAAGATTCAAAATGCAGATGCGTTGTCAAGCCAGAAAAATATGATGGAATGCTTGGTTATTAGTAAAAATTACTCTAAACGAAAACTAAAAGCCAAGCCAAAAACTAAAAGAAAGGTAATACAGCCATCTATCGGAAGCAATTGGATATTTCGGACATGTTCATAGGCGGCACTTTTTTCGAGGGTTTTTATAGGATACGGATGGTAAACAAGAACAGTTTACCTAGTGGTAAGTGAATGCTGTAGCCAATAGACATCTACATATATCTTCGATTAAATTTTTATAGGATATGGGTGGTAAACAAGAACAGTTTACCTAGTGGTAAGTGAATGCTGTAGCCAATAGATATCTACATATATATTCGATAAAATTTTTATAGGATACGGGTGGTAAACAAGAACAGTTTACCTAGTGGTAAGTGAATGCTGTAGCCAATAGACATCTACATATATCTTCGATTAAATTTTTATAGGATACGGGTGGTAAACAAGAACAGTTTACCTAGTGGTAAGTGAATGCTGTAGCCAATAGACATCTACATATATCTTCGATTAAATTTTTATAGGATACGGGTGGTAAACAAGAACAGTTTACCTAGTGGTAAGTGAATGCTGTAGCCAATAGACATCTACATATATCTTCGATTAAATTTTTATAGGATACGGGTGGTAAACAAGAACAGTTTACCTAGTGGTAAGTGAATGCTGTAGCCAATAGACATCTACATATATCTTCGATTAAATTTTTATAGGATACGGGTGGTAAACAAGAACAGTTTACCTAGTGGTAAGTGAATGCTGTAGCCAATAGACATCTACATATATCTTCGATTAAATTTTTATAGGATACGGGTGGTAAACAAGAACAGTTTACCTAGTGGTAAGTGAATGCTGTAGCCAATAGACATCTACATATATCTTCGATTAAAAGTCAAAATTCAGACGCATTGTCACCCCTGAGGACTGAGATTGAATGCCTCATTTCCAGTTAAAGAGTGTACACACTTACCATACGAAACACAGCAGTATTAACCTGCTAGTTTACGCTAGTATTCTATGAAAGCGTGGTCCGTCCTTGGTCAAAACGGGCTATTCATTCATGACTTTACCGCGTTGAAAAATATGGGTAATTACAGGCATATGAGTTATGGATTAGTTAGTCTGCCGTGCAGCTTCAGTGCGTGTTGGTGGAGTTCACGACATATTCTCAAAACTTATTCCTCAGACACGCAGGGTTTCCTCGTGGCCTTTTCATTCATTGCAGAGCACTTGTTAGATCTGAATTTAAAATTACAAATAAAAATTTCATTGCAGCCAGAGGAATAAAAATATACACTAAATATCTTTTTCATGCATACGTTCCATAGTATTCTATCTTTACAATAGTAATTCGTCATAATCGTCACCCGTTATAAACTGATTCATCACAAAACTGACTTTTTATAGGATACGGGTGACAAGCAAGCAAACAGTCCACCTGATGTTAAGTACATGTTGTGGCCCATAGACATCTACATATATTCCCGATTAAAAATCTAAATGCAGATGTTTTGCTACCCTGAGGACTCGTATGGAATGCCCAGTTTCTAGGTAAAAAGGTCCTCCGGTTAGAGAACCTTACCATACGAAACACAGAAGCACTAAGCTTTAGCATTACCATAAGCAGTACCATTATAGCTTTTCAAAAGTCTACTAGTATACTTGGCCTCCTTCGTAGATTGCCTCATTATTAAGTTGTTATTAAGAAATAAGACGCTGCTGCCCGTCTTCTGGTTTGCTTTCCCTGTCGCCTCTGCGCCTGGTGGGATACCAGACGATATGGAGAAGTGAATATTCTTCCACCGACACTGCGCGGTAACTGACGTAACAAATCCCAAAATATTACGTCTACAGTTTAGGTCTAATCTTAATTTAAATCAGATTGTAAACCATAATGTATTCACCTCATTTACAAACGAATTAAGTAGAGTGGCACAGGCTTTATTTAGCACAAATCTTTGCTAATGAACCAGCATGAATACACCCGCTAAGTTCCGACGTGCGTGCTTTTAAATGAATACCTACGCAACCTCTAAGTGTTCGGCGTACGCTTTTTTTAATCAGAAGCACGTTTAGAGCTAACGTTGTCAGAAAGATTATTTTTATTTCACAAAGTTTAATTAAACACTTACGGTTTTACGTTTAATCGTTGAATACGTTCTCATATATTAAGTTTTTATTATCTGTATTCACGTCTCATCCTATTTATTCTAATGAAAAGGGAGAGAAACCAACGTTTTATTAAAAATGTATGGCTTTACTTTTAATATTAGATTACCTTTTGTTGAATTAAGTATTAGTTATTTCTGTCCATGACTTATTCTATAGCTATTCTTAACGCTTACATAACTCTGCCATCACAATAACCTTCCTTTAACATTGATCGTTGTTATCTAGCGAACCTATTAAATATCCAATTAAATTTCCTGTAGCAACAAAATTCAACTTAACAAATAACATGAATTTTGAACTTCTTCGTTTTATCTTGAAGCAAATAATAACTTACACGGCCTGTTGTGGCGGATGGTGTCCGGGTTGAAATAATTAATCACAGTTCAATCAATTGAATAGAGATTTAAAAGTGAATAATATCTTACAGATTTGTTTTATCTCAGTAATATTGTTTATTCAGTAAAGTGATTTATAGCCACCACCTGAGATATATATATATTTTTTTTCCAGAAATATGCACTATTTCAGTCAAGTTAAGGTTACGCCTTTTAAAGCTTATTGCCAGCCCCTTCACACGTGCAGTTTGTGGGTAAACTATACACAGGGGACATACAGAGACCTGAGGATACAGTACAGTACTTCCAGGATACTGAAGGCTCTGTCGCACTACTGCAGCGTCTCCGCCATGCTCGCGGATGCTCACACGGACGGATTCACTGTAATCATGCGCAAGCACTGCGACTCGCTACTTCGGCGTGTAGGCAACAGCCCCAACACCATATTGCGCGCGCTGGACGACCGCTCGACTCACCGACGTTAGTTTACTGGATACGGCTACATACTAAACGGCGGTTTCACACTAAATCTTACTCATTCTGAATCATCATTATCATTATCATTAAGACGTGAAGATACATAAATACATTACTTATAATTTTAAAACCGCCAAAAATGTTACGTTAAACGTATATGACGTTTAACATAACATTTTTGTGCGGTTAATGTTAACGTTTCTCAATGTTTATGTATTAATTGACGTGACAAACAATGCTAGAGGTTAAGTGGCTAGTACAGGCCATGGACAAATGTAACTAACTTCAAATAAAGAAAACTCACCTCTGAGAACTAAATTGGAATGTCTACATATCCTGTATTCATACTGGCTCTCTATTCGCTTTCTAACAGAACACAACAGTGACGCACATAGCGTGGTCCTATCTAGTAATATATATATATATATATATATAATATTTATAGTATAAGTTAAAGTGAATATATTTCTATCGATTCACCAACATCTACTAATAATTCTAGGTTGTTACGCAAGTGCTTGATCCGGCTGAGAAGTAAGCCCAAGATCATGGCCTAGTAATTTAATCATTAGGTCACGCTATTATACTATAATGTCTTATTAATTTAATATTAATAATATATTAATTTAATAAAACAAATATAAATAGAATACAAGCTATTTCAGCTTCATAATGCTGCCGTGTTTTGTATGGTGCGTGACGGGAAACGATAACTCTTTATTGCTGACTTCAAACAAAGTAGGAGGCTTTACAATAAAAAATGAATCTATTTGAATGACATTGAGATTATAATATTCTTTAGACAATTCAAAAATTGACTCAAAATTATTTAATGTAAAAGCAACTTTAAAGTACTGAAAACAGTAAAACAATTTCACATTGTGAAGTCCGGGATTTAGCTCTTCTATGTTGTTATGAACGTTAAATTATTTTACTTATTTTAGTTCTTTCAAGTCGGCTTTTAGTTTTTGTTTAGAGTGATTTTTTACTAATTAACAAGCATTCCATTATATTTTTCTGACTTGACAACGCATCTGCATTTTGAATCTTGATTGAGAATAAAATTAGGTATATATGAGCCCGAGTAATCACTTATCAGGTGAAACGTATGCTCACTTGTTACCCTTAATACTAAAATAAGTTTTAAATCATCACTATTAAACGCTGTTCCTGTTCCTGACATAGCTGCTTAAAATTATGTTCATTCAGGCAAAAATATGATAAATTATGCAACCTCGTGTCACGAGGATAGTGTAGTGTATCGTGTAACAAGGGTCCACAGGGAAATAACTTTAAAAATATAATGCCATTGCTATAGATTCGAATTTTGTTTAAGCGAAAAAGCATGAAAAAATAAATAAAGTAAGGTAACTAATTTGTTATCATCATACACAGTAATCATTTATCCACAAAGTACTGCTGAACATTGGGCCTCTCTTTGAAGTGGGGAAGAGATACGTAGTAGATAATTCAGCGTAATCACTGCAATAGATTTTCGGATGCGGTATATTTAAATCAATTATCTTTAGCATGCGGTAAATATACCAGAAGTCGCGGTGGAACATTAGCAATCAAAAAATGTTCGTAGATTAAAATTCTCAACGTGCCAAAAGGTTGGGTAGGGCGGATCAAAAGGAAATGACATAGTTCATATAAATGGAAAATATTTTATAAAAGTCAAAGTTTATTGGTCTAATGGAAATTATATATAAATCAGCAGACATGAAAGACGGTTCTCTCTCAGAATACCATCGAAAAATAACAAAATAATGTATTCAACAAAGGAAAGAATTAAGACCCGTAGACTGTTGTGTGGTAATTTTACGGATTTGGTTAATAATCGACAACAATTGAACTATCCGATAGTAGAATAATTGTAGGGTTTATTTAAATAATATTGTTACCAAGTTTAATTTATTTATTATTCTAATTATATAATTTAATTCATTTTAAATTTAGTCTACATATACCTATTGCATTACATAGTAAACAAACTTCAAGTTTTCAATTTCAACAAATGATATGTGTGGCATAATATGGTAACTAAGGAATGAATATCGTTTTAATGTTAATTTGTTGAATAATATGATAGTTGTTAACCACAAATGTGGCATAAAATTTAAGATAAAAGTTTAATTTTATAACTAATACATGTTACTACATTTAGGTAATACTACATTTAGGTGTAATAAAATAAAAGAATATTTTTAAAATTTATTTGTAATAAAGATCAAACTATTTTATCGATAAAAATTGATTGACACTTAAGGTAATTACGTAAAGTTCGTAGAGTGATATTATTTTTTATTTTATTCTAGATTTCGTAAAGTGATGCCTAAGTTCTAGATGACCCGAAAATATGAAATCCTGGTTGGTTTAATAATTTTATTTAATATCTTTGGCCAGTGTTGTCATCTGCGAGGGACTACTATTGTTTATCCCTACAAGTTTCGGGCCTCGGGGTGTCCCCCATTACCCGGGAAATCCTCACAGCCCATTTATATGGACCGGTCTTGGGAGCCGTACTGGGACGGCATTGTAGGTACTCTTCGTTGGCGTATTACGGCAGCATTAGCAGCACGCCGGGCCTTCGGAGTTCGCTTCCCAGCATGGTAGATTAAACGCAGTGTTGGGAATGTAATGTACGTGGGGTTAGGGGCGTCCTCGAGGCTCGACGTAAGCCGAGTTGGCCCCACAGCACGTGCACCTACTGCGAAGCGACGCGCTGTACTTCTCCCGCCCGGGCGGGAGCATACGACCGACGGATGTGACCGCCTGCTCACAAAAATATTCGTATCTCCTTTTTTTATAAAAAGGTTTTCAGACGTAAGTTAACTGGAACTGCGATGAAGAGCAGTGACAAAGACATCTCGTACTGCGATGGCAAACATGCTTGCTAAACGTAATTATAAAACATCTTTCCTACCTGTGGAATCATCCATGTCCGGCCTTGACGGTAATGAAAAGAAAACGCATCGATTAGAAACTCTTAATTGCTCCAAAACTTATTCATTAATCAGAGAAGACATATATAACCATTTGTACGAATTATGTAAGACGTACATGTTTACTGGATATATATTTCACAAAAAAGCGCCAAGTGACCACAATGTATGCGCGTTTATAAATACAGTTAATAAATCTTTAACTTTGTCAACATACAAAACTCAAGCTATGTCTTCGCTTTTTGGAACTATGTATCGAAAGACAACAACATTCGTTATTTCCATTGCGTGCCCCGTCACACTTTTTACGATCGTGATAAATATTAAACTAGTGTGAGTTATATCACACGGCGATGTAAAAATATTCACTTCCCTATATCGTTCCGTAGGTATCAGAGGCGATAGTAGGAAAAACCAGGATATGAGCAGCAGCGTCTTCCTAATAACACCTAAATAATGAGAGAATCTTTTTTTTATAGAAGAAGGGGCAAACGAGCATGCGGCTCACCTGATGTTAAGTGACTACCGCCGCCCATGATCAACCGCAACACCAGGAGAATTGCGGGTGCGTTGCCGGCCCTTTAGAAAGGAGTAAGCTCTTTTCTTGAAGGTCCCCAGGTCGTATCGGTCCGGAAAAATCGCCGGTGGTAAACTATTCCACAGAGAGGTTGTACGTGGAAGAAAACTCCTTGTGAAACGTACAGTGGTGGACCGCCAAGCATCCAGATGGTGTGGATGGTGTCGGGACGTTTGCCGTGTAGTGCGTTCACGAAATTTGGCGGCTGGGATTAATCCGAACAATTCCTGATGCAACATCTCTTCGCAGCGCCAGTGAATCGAGCCGATCGGAAAGCACTCTGTCGTCGACGATTCGAGCTGCTCTGCGCTGGATGCGGTCAAGTGGAAGGAGCTGGTACTGGGGAGCCCCAGCCCAGAGATGGGAACAGTATTCCATGTGTGGCCGAACCTGCGCCTTGTAAAGTTGCAGGCGGTGTGCCGGTATGAAATACTGTCCCGCTCTGCTGAGCACGCCAAGCTTTTTAGAGGCCAATTTGGCCTTCCCTTCCAAGTGACCACAAAACTGCACGTCACTCGATATATCGACGCCGAGGATTCCGACACTGGCTGAGGCAACAAGGGGAGTGCCTTGAAACTGAGGGGATACGACAAAGGGGTTCTTTTTAGCGGTTAACGCGCAAACTTGTGTCTTCTGGGGGTTAAACTGGACTAGATTTAGTCGTCCCCAATCCGAGACTCTGTGTCGGATTGGGGACTCAACGTCCTCCCTGTGCAGAGGTGGAAGAGATGGCTGACAGAAATTCCCCTGGACAGCCTTGAGGAGAGACCAGAATGCACGGGTTCCAGAAGGAAGGCGAACTAGTTTCTCGCCAATTCTGCCTATGTGCTCTGACTTTGCCTTGGCAATGACTCTTTTGAAGGACCTAGAGGTGGAATTCTACTTCTTTTTTAGAGCGCTGGTGTTTACATCCTGGGACGCTGATGCATCAACCCAGGCTTGGTAGCACTCCTGCTTATAGCATGATGGTATTTTATACGAGCGACCAAACCATGGCTGAGATTTGCCTCCAATGGGCACCACAGAGGAAGGAATAAAAAGTTCCACACCCTGAAGTACCACATCAGTAACAGAATCCGCAACAACGTTGGGATCATCCGGCGAGAAGCAAACCCGCCCCCAAGGGTAGGATGTAAAGAAAGACCGCATCCCATCCCAATCGGCTGACCTATAGTGCCAAACACTGCGGCAGCCTGCATTCTACGAAAGAGGCTAAGATTAGCAGTAGTCTCTGTTGAAAGGCTGTACTGGTACGTATTTTATACGTGATAGAGCCACACTGCGGCTATTACAAACGACAAGGCACAAAGTACCAGCGTAAAATAGCAGCTTAATGCCCCAGTGTTTCTTATGGTAAGTCTATACTCACATACAAAACTAAAATCTCTAATTGCTGACAAAAAATCAACTGTTTTTGTAGACATCAGAGAGTGGCCAGCCATTAATTGTATTTCATCGCATTCCACCCCATAGTTAAAATTTCGTAGGACTTTGGGAAGCTGGAAGTAGGTAACAAACCAGCAACTGACTACAGTTCTGAGTTAAATTGAAGCTTGTCGTCAAGAGTCACCGGTTCTCATCTCATTCTCTCTATAGAGAGTGAGATGAGAACCGGTGACCCTTTTTAATTGGAAACGAGGAATTCCATCTGAATATTCAGGGAAGACAACGCATCAGAATTTTGAATTTTAATCGAGGATATACTAGTATGTAGATGTCTACGGGATACGGCGTCCATATAAGTTGGACTGTGTGCTTGTTTGTCACCCGTATATAAAAAAATACCATAAAAACCCTCATGAAAGCGGAACAAGTTCTGTGCTTAACAGTAAGACGTATATATTAGCTGCAATAAATAATGATAATATGAAAGATAAATCACCGCGTTCAAACTAAATAGGTGCTAAGTCTCCTTCCTCCTAGTACCGGATGGTACTCTACAGTCTGACCTATTTCTACCACCTTAAAGCAGTAATTAATATACAGTTATGTTCCGGTTTGAAGGGAATTACATGTATATCCCCAGAAGTGCAACGCATCAGTAACCTTCTTTGTTTGAAGTTAGTTGTTACTTTCCGTTCTAAGAAAGCAATGATTTCTTTCCAGCTATGCAGAAGGTTGAAATTGAATTGAACAGGTTGGGTAGGTAAACCTAAATTAAATAACAATTTCTTTGGTGTCGGAGGGAGTCGGACCCGGTTTGATTTCGTACTGTGAAATTTGCAGCGAGCGCTAACCATCGGAGTTTTAACGGCTTCTTGGGGTAGAAATTCATCTCCAAATTCCAGTTCAGGAAAGAAACGGGCGATGCACCGAGAGTATGTAAATTAACTTGAAACAATTTGAGCCACATCCAAAACTAAAAAGTATTAGACTTACACAATTGTAATTTTGCTCTAAACAGGACCCTTTAATACCTAGCATATCTTTAAATAAAGTCTAGTCTTTGAGTTACAAAGGTCTGCAAGGTGCCATTTTAATCACTCACTGACCCCATCATCAAATACCTAGGCTCATCTAGGTTACTTAGAATCTTATGTGTTATTCAATACTCAATACTCAATAACTTTATTGCATTCCGTAGGTTACAAAATTTAAAGGTGTTACATAGTTTTATGGTATCTCTATAGACCCTCATGGGCACAGCAATAAGGAACATTTATTTTGTTTTATTATTATTATTGCTAAATGGAAATGGAATACTGCTATTATAATTTTTATTATTTATTAATTAATTTTGACACTTACATATTATTATAGATAGCACAATTGAATTTTTATTAAATGATTGAATCATTTAAAATTTTATTATAATTTTTTATTGTAATTTATTTAGTAGGATGGCATTTCCTTATTACCTAACATTTATATTTATATCTATATTATATTATATTTTTATCTTCTAAAAATTCAGAAGTACTATAGTAACACTTGTTTATAAGTAGTTGCTTTAATTTTTTTTTAAATGGTTTTTCGTTCTTAATGTTTTTTTATATATTCGGGTAATTTATTATATACTTTTATAGACATGGCGAATGGGCTGGATGAATGAGATTTTAGTTTTGAAGTTGGTAGCACTAGTTTGTTTCTCTGTCTTAGATTCCTAGATATGATGTCATCGCGTTTTGTGTACAAGCTTGGATTTTTTTTTTGACAAATTTGCATAGTTCCAAAATATAGATACGGGGCAGACTTAAAATGTTATACTTCTTAAAGTAAGGCTTACAGCTTTCTATGTTTTGTAGATTAGCAATGATCCGTATTAGTTTTTTTGTTTAGTTAATAAACTTGAAGCCTCAATACTGCATCCCATAGGACAATACCGCAGCTAAGCCATGCATATGCATACGCGTGGTAGGTTGTTATAGCGGTGGTTACATCTGTTGTTTTTTTTACTTCTCGTAACGCGTACATAAAGCTGCTTAACTTCCTATGTAATTTTTCTATATGCGGTTTCCAAGTAATATGGGTATCTATTATTAGGCCCAGTAGGTTGTGCTCGTTAACTGTATCTATAGTGAATCCGTCATTATCTATTTTATATCTAATTTTGGTTTTTGATATGGGCAAAAAGACATTATTTTAGTTTTCGATAAGTTTATCCGCAGGATATGTTTAGTTAGTTAGTCCGTTGTTCTTAATAATATATTGTTAATTTTTTCTGTTACATTCATTGGACTTTGGCTTGATATAAGAATAGAAATATCATCCGCAAACATGACACAGTATTCCTTGAGAGCCTCTGGAAAGTCACTAATGTACCTAAATTAAAAACATAAGACACCCCAGCACACTGCCTTGAGGTATTGAGGCATTAATAGTTTTAGTATGGGATCTAATTTTTTTCAATTTTGTGTAATTTGTCATCAAAGTACTCAATTTCTACTATTCGCATTCTATTGTGTAAATATGATTTTAACAGATTGTAGCACGGGCCTCTGATTCCTATGTCATATAATTTATTTAGTAATATGTTATATTGCACTGTATCGTATGCTTTTGACATATCTAATAGGATTCCTATAGCATATTTTTATCGTTAATTATATTATGTATTTTTTGAATGTAATAAATTGCTAGAACTGTTGATTTGTTTTTGCGGAAACCGTTTTGACTTTCATTAAATATATTATATTTTTCACAGAATTTATAGATACGGTCGTATAATGCTTTTTCAAATATTTTAGAGGCTGTGGGCAATAAGGCGATAGGTCGATAGTTACCTGGGTCCGTTTGTGTACCTTTTTTGTAGATGGGTTTCACGAGTGAAAGTTTTAGGAAGTATATCTGGGAATACGCTTTCTTCAAAAAATTGGTTTACTAATAATATACTAAAGCGCTTGCACATTGTTTGAACAATGTTGGGGGAATCTCATCATATTCCCAGAACGCTGTACATTCCTAGAGATCCTATGATTTAAGCAACTTCTATGGAGGTTAGTTTTTTTTTTGGTTCAGGCGTAGTACTATTATTTATTCTGTGGTTCAGGTTTCAACTTTAATCGGTAAAGCTGACAACACCGAACGCCGTTTCTACTAAACTTGGCTCCATTTCATACTTATGTGTCGATGTACCTAAACAAGTAAAAACTACAAAGCTTCTATTTTACAATTGCACAGGCAGATTTCTAGTAGTGGACTGATAAAGGCTAATGAAGAACAAGATTGACGGCTTCGTAGCACATTGGCTTAGAAATGAGTTGCATCGTTAAGGGTCAGGGGTTCGAATCCCGAACGAACAAAATTATGTACGGCCGACATATAATTGTTGCAAGTTCGGATGTTTGCTTTGTAAAATTTATGCATGTAAACTTCCTTCACGATACACGAGAAAATCTTAGTGTGGGGCTAACGATTTCATTTTAAATAAAAAAAACAAGATTCAATTATATTTATTGTTATATATTAGCAAACATGCGAATCCTTTGCCAAAAATAATTTCATTTAATGTCGGTAGCGTCAGTGTAAACCAGTTGTTAGAATCATAAGTAAAATATAGAACCGCAATGCGGTCGTGCCTTTCTAGGACAATGATAAAGGCGTTTTGTTATGTTAAAGATGCTCATATATACATCTGTATATTTATGCAAGTAAGGATAACAAGCGAGCATATAAATTATCTGATGGTAAGTGGATGGTGTTGCCCTAAGCTTATCTAGGAATCTTTTAGTTAACAGGGTCTTCGGTCCTCAAGTCCAATGCAAAATATAGCAGGATTATGCTGCTTTTTTTCGCAGGTATTCTGCATAGTCCTTCTCCGGTCGAGTGGACCAATACATAACCATATGGCACAAAACATAACTGTAAAATACAAGACTCCGATATTATATCGCATAATAACTGCCGTATGTTTAGGATGTTCTTTCCTTTTGTAGAGCCTGTAAGAGCCGCCTGTAAACATGTCAGACGTATGTTATTGCTTCAGATATTTGGCAGTTTTCACGTAACCGAAATATATACACATTATAGAAGACTGTATAAGCAGTTGGCAGCACCCATCCATCTTCTCTATTGAAATTTGGATGTTTTTTAATTTCAATAGCCTCGCGTATCATCCTTGGTAGGAATCGGTGTTCTTTTGCGAGAATTTGTGGTTTATCAAATCGAATGTAATGGTGGGGACGATCTTGAACATGTTCGCAGACTGCAGACTTCCTGGAAGTCTGCAGTCTGCGAACATGTTCAAGACTGCAGACTGCAGACTTCCTGGAAGTCTGCAGTCTGCGAACATGTTCAAGATCGTCCCCACCATTACATTCGATTTGATAAACCACAAATTCTCGCAAAAGAACACCGATTCCTACCAAGGATGATACGCGAGGCTATTGAAATTAAAAAACATCCAAATTTCAATAGAGAAGATGGATGGGTGCTGCCAACTGCTTGGGATTCTATAATTAACAAAATTAAACCCAAACATAAGCATACCACTGCAAGACTTCATGATACTATAAGCTCGTTTTGCGTAAATCGGACCAAAAATTAATATTCAAAAACTGAAGGTAGCCGGACTAACTATGACATTGGGACGTCAAACATCTCAGTCCCCCCCGTGACCATGGTTGCTGTAAAGCACCTGAAACGTCGGGAATTAAAAATAAGTAAAAGTAGTGAAATAAACGCGATAAAATCCGTAAATTTAGTTTTATTCAATAGCTACGTATTAGTAATTTATAAAAGAGGGGTTTTATATTCGAGTTCTTTATAAAGTGGAAGAAGCACACGCTAATGATATTGGGTAATATGCCCAATAAATAACACCTATTCTCGATTTACAAATCGAGGAATTCAGATCTGCATATGCAGATCTTTAATACTATTAACATCGCTATTATAAGCGAAAGCCATGAGTGAGAATCTGCCATACGACTTACGTGGAATGGTTAACGAGAATTTTTGTAATTTTAAAAAGCATAAATTATTTCATTACATCCTGTCAAAACTGTATTATTGAAATATACAGCCCCCCAAACATATTTATAAGCCCCCATAGTGGGGATATTTGTCATATTTGACGAACTTGGCAGGCAAGTTTCAACCACAGCTTTTGTTGGTTATTGTATTATTTTAACTAACTAGAGACCATAGTGAGATTACTACAAGTAGCTCATAGCCATAATACTATTATATTGTATTGTATTAATTATGCACGACTTTAGACAAAATAAACTTTTGACCATTTACTATATCAATTTTTCATTTATATAAAAATATCATCTAGGTTTACAGAAAAAATAAAACCAAGATCCTTCTCTAATTGTTCTCTGTTTGTTCGTAAATTTTCACCACAATCGTTCCCCCTTTCCCAAGATGAACCGGGGTACACAGACAGACAATATTACAGACATATACTTCAATTTTAATTATATGTATGGATTTTATGGATGTATATAATAAATACAAGTGAACTTAATATTGAAAGCGTTTCAATCTAAAATTGAAATACCACGCATTGAAAAGGTTAGAGATTAAAAACGTTGCTTATATTCTTTTTATTGTATATTAAATTTACGCGGTGTAACGTATAATTATAACACAAATAACTAACTGCACGCTGTTTCTGTTATGAGAACTAAGAATATGTAGTAAATAAATAATCCTCTGAATAAATATTATGATATAAATGTCTCCTCCACGCCTCGAAGACAGGACAGACGGAAAATAATATTGTTACATGTGGTAAACGAAGATTTTGTTGGACGGAGCCAACTAGAAGCGGAAATGATGATGCTCAAGGGATTGTTCAGACTAATTCAATCCGCTAAATTTCATTTCATCAAAAATCAATTTTTGCAAATGGCAACAAAATTCAACGTTACCATCCCTAACGTCTAAATGATTGGTGGTCAACCGCTGTGCGATATAGCAGAAGTTTTCTTCCTCGTACAATTTCTTTATGGAATCGGCTACTACAGGGTTTTTCTCGAACTGATACTACTTACCGACCCTCTAAAAGGTTCCTCCATTCGCCCGGTGAGCCGCATGCTTGTTTGTGGCTTCTTTTATAAAAAGGTCACTTTAATAAAAAAAAAAACTCTTTTGACATATACATAGAAGGGAATTAAAAATATGAACGCGTACAAAATACCCGGAGCCATGCGTACGCATAAAACCCGCTTATTTCAGTTTCAATCTCCTGCATGGATGTAAAGCAAACAATCTCTTTAAGGATGGGACGTAATGGAATTGAGGGACATATAACTTGACATACCGTCCATTATGTTTTCCGTGGGACTTTTAAGGACTTTTATGTCGTTGGAAAAAAGAAGCTTTATAACCGAAAATGTATATTAAAAATGCAAATTTAGCAGAGTTGGTAAATATGTACTCTATTCTCGTAAAAAAATATATGAATTGCGTTTTTTAACTAGGTGTGCTTATATTATTATATTTTCCCTCGAACCATTGACCTTCGACTATAGATTTCAACATATAAAATATGATGTGCATAATGAACCATGGTAACGGCGGGGCAGGGGGTGCTAAGAATCTCCGGTGGAGGTTCGGTTGCCACCTACGACGACTCGACCTGGCAACATTTAACGCACGCACCCTGAGGACTGACGAGAAGATCCTGGAGCTAGAAGAAGAAATGGACATGTTGCACTGCAATATTATAGGATCATCCAAAGTCCGTAAAGAGGGGGAGGCCACGGTGATTCTCGAATCCGGCAACTTGTTCTATCACTGGAAGGGCGACCATTTGTTCCAAGGAGGTTTTGGATTTATCGTCCACAAGTCTCTCGTTAACAACGTTTTAAAGATTGGGAGTGTATCCACGAGGGTTGCGTACCTTATACTCAGAATCACCAAACGGTATTCACTAAAGGTCATACAGGTTTACGCGCCAACGTCGGAACATTCCGATAAGGAGGTGGAGGAAATATATGAGGACATTTCTAGAGCCATGCATTCCTCCAAAACTAACTATACAGTGTTAATGGGAGACTTCAACGCAAAACTGGGCACAAGAAAGAATGGTGAGCTGAAGGTAGGGAAATTTGGGATAGGGCAACGGAACCCAAAGGGCCAGCAGCTGGCCGATTTCATGGAGAAAGAGGGACTTTTTATGATGAACTCTTTCTTCCAGAAGCGGCCCCACAGAAAGTAGACCTGGTCAAGTACCGACGGTTCGACGAAAAAACGAGATTTACTTCATTATGACGACCAGACGCAAACTGTCAAGTGATGTCTCAGTGATCGCAAAGGTGAAAACTGGCAGCGATCAACGAATGGTTAGTGGCACACTGAACCTAAACGTTAAGTTGGAGAGGTCTCGTCTAATGAAGTCAACGCTCCGTCCCCCTCGTGCTCTAATCCAGAATCCCAAAACCTTTCAGCTCGAGTTACGTAACCAATTTCAGTGCCTAGAAGATTGCAATGCAGTGGACGACATGAATGACAAGCTCGTGGTAACTGTGCATGCGGTCTAGGCTAAGTTCTGCAAGACTCGCCGCAGAAGAACACAAAAACTCTCCGATCATACTCTCAATCTTATGGCTGTTAGACGGGAGATGAGGCTGCAATCGTCAAGAGATTTGACAGCATACCGGCAACTGAACATACAGATCTCCAAATGCATGTGGCTAGACTTACGCAACTTTAATACTGCTCGTATTAAAGGAGCGATCGAGCGGAACCAGGGCCCCAAAGTCTTTGCCAGAGAACTCTCTGCCAGAAAGAGCCAACTGTCAACCAACCAACTGTTTCCGGGACACCTGACATTTTGAGTGAGATTGAGAGGTTCTATGGGCAACTGTACACATCATCGTTGGAGCCACACGCAAGTGTGAGTAACGATCCAAGAGCAAGTCTTATCTGACACTATTCCGATGATATCCCGGACGTCAGTCGGAGCGAGATTAGAATGGCCCTCCAGCACCTTAAAAACGGCAGGGCCCCAGGCGAGGACAGAATTACAGCGGAGCTTCTGAAAGCGGGTGGAACACCGATACTTGAAGTCCTTCAGAAGCTCTTCAATTCCGTCCCCCATGGTAGCACTACTCCGGAGGCGTGGAGCAGAAGTGCGGTGGTCTTGTTCTTTAAGAAAGGCGAAAACGCTCCCTTGAAGAACTACAGACCGATTTCTCTTCTGAACCGCGTCTACGTGCTGTTTTTGAGATAAAATATAATTAACATAAATAAATTTAATTACGAATCGTCTCGCACGTAGACTCGACGACTTTCATTCTCCAGAACAAGCCGGTTTTCGAAAAGGCCTGGCGTATATGGACTATGAGAAAACCTTTGATTCCGTCGAAATTTGCGCGGTTCTACAGTCCTTTCAGCGGTGCCAAGTTGACAGATAGTATATCGAAGTGCTGAAATGTTTGTACAGTAGGGCTACGATGTCTATCCGAGTACAGAACCAGAGTTCGAAACCTATCCAACTGCAGAGAGGTGTAAGACGGGTGACGTTATATCCCCGAAACTCTTCATCGCTGCATTGCAACACGTTTTCAAGCTACTGGCCTGGAAAGGATACGGTATTAACATCAATGGCGAGTACATCACTCACCTTCGATTTGCCGACAATATTGTACTTATGGCAGAATCGCTGGAGATCTTAAGCACTATGGTCAATGACCTCAATGGTGTCTCCCAACGGATATGTCTTAAGATGAACATGGACAAAACAAAGATCATGTTTAATGTCCATGTCACACCTATGCCGGTAGTTGTTGGGAGCACTATGCTCGAAGTTGTTGACGAGTCTGTTTACGTTACGTTTAAGTCCAACTTCGACCGAGAGGTCAATCAATCAGCTCGTCTGGGCAGCGTTCGGGAAATTACGACAAATATTCTCGTCAGGTATACCTCAATCTCTGAAAACTAGATTGTAAAACCAGTGCGTGTTGCTAGTGACGACTTACGAATCTGAGACGTGGTCCTTAACTGCTGATCGTATGAGGATGCTCAAGGTCGCTCAGTGAGCTATGAAGAGGGCTATGCCGGGAGTTTCTCTGCGTGATAGACTCAGAAATGAGGATATCCGCAGTAAAACCAAAGTTATCGACATAGCTCAACGGATGAGTAAGCTGAAATGGCAATGGGTTTCCCATATAGCTCGAAGAACCGATAACCGATGGGGAAGAAAGGTTTTCGAGTCGCAGCCTCATACCGGTAGGCGTAGTGTAGGGCGACCCCCCCACTAGATGAAGTGACGACCTGGTAAGATATGCAGGAAGTCGATGAATGCAGGTGGCTCAGGACCGTGCTTTGTGGCATTACTTGGGGGAGGCCTATGTTCAGCAGTGGACTTGTGAAGGGCTGTAATGATGATGATGATGATGTGCATAATTGAACTGTCACACATTGAATTGTCTCCTGTATCTTTCTTTTATTTATAACTAACAAATTAAATAAGGCCTATTCCCATACGAATGAAAATAAGAATAAATGAAAACAGTTAATAGCAAATTTTTGTTTCGAAATTAAATTATAAAGGATGAAAGTAAAGGATGATTTAGATACAGACGGGTTTAAAATGTCAGTTTCAGTTAACGTGACTGCGGGAAGTTGCTACGATGCTTTATGGGTTATTCACATTATCTCACTTACCATATTACGCCCCTCGTATATCAACTACCGCCTCTTCAGCAAAATGTTGTACACAAGTACTATTATTACTTCTTTTTTGTAAAGTAGAGGTAACAAATGAACACACAGTCCACCTGATGGTATATAAATAACGTAGCCCATAGACATCCACATCTATCCTCGGTTAAGAATTAAAATGCATCAGCTTTGTCAACTCTCAGGATTAATACAGAATGTCTTCCAGAAAAAGGATCCCCACTTTTCTACACTTACTATTAAGACCGAAATACAGCGACATTAAGTTGCATTTTTGCGCCGATATTCTGTGACTCTGTGAGAGCGCGGTCTTTCCCCAGTCAAGCCGACACATTTATGCAACAACCATAATGGATCTATCACGTAGATATCAAACCTTGATGGTCGTATTTTAACAAATATGAAGTATATTTCACACACTTCGAATGCTTCGGTGGTCTAGTGATCGCGCGACTGCTGTTCTTGTGGTCCAGGGTTCGAGTTTTGAGTCGAGAAACTAATAATAACTAATCATGTAGTGAATTAGGTGAGACAAGCGAAGCTTCGGAGCGAAATAAAGTGAATCGGTGTGATTAATTATTAATGTTTTAAGTTTTAATTGGTGTTCGCTAATAAAAGTGTTAATTTTGGTAATTCAATCGGCAGCTTTTATTGTCACGAACCCTAAGCTCGTAACTATATACTATATGTATATTTTGTTCTAAGCATTCTTGTTCTGTATCGATCTTGAAAATCTAAAGTAATTTATACAGAAATATAAATATTTTTTAGTATTAATCGGCGAGTTACAAGATCGTGCAAAACCCATTTTATTTATTTGAATATTTTTATATATTAAATGAGTTAAACAGAAATAAGAGCTAAACATAAATTTTAAAATTAGTATAACATGCGTACTTAAAGTAAAGTTGTAGACAATAAATCCAACCGGCTCTAAAAAAGAATAAAGTAGAAAGGGTTTATACAGCGTAAATCTGTGTTAATGAGCCAACACGAAGTTCTACACGCCGAGTTCCACATGCCACGGTTTTTAGTGACGCTAACACAACCTTTGAGTGTTCGACATAATGCCTTTGATCAAGAGTAGGACTGCGGTTCATGCAAATTTTTATTTACGGAGTCTTTTGCAAAGTATTTTTATATTTATCGTTGTTGTAAAATAACCATTGATTAATTTTTCTTTGATATATAATATTTTCATGTCATGGTGGCAAAAGGGAATCCATTTCTTATCATTCCATGGATTTAGTAAGAGGTGACAATAGGATACAATAGAAAAGATGGGCAGAAGCATCTTTCTAATAAACACTCTAAAGTATTTTTATGTGGTAGTATATGATTGTAGCACGAATGGTTCGGTGTGACCATAGCTTAATTCTGTGTTTCGTATAACGATTATATATATATATATATATATATATATATATATATATATATATATTAGTGGTAGCTCAGATGGTTAGCGCTCGCTGTAAAAATCACAGTATGCCAGCAAACCGGGTTCGATCCCCGCCGGCACCAAAATGAAATTGTTAATTGCAATTTTAAGTGCAGATTTACCACGTGCTCGGCGGTGAAGGAAAACATCGTTAGGAAACCTGCATGTCTGAGAAATAAGAAAAAGATATATATTTTGAAGACATGTGAAGTTCGCCAAAACGCATTGGGGCAGCGCGGCGGATACTTCCTTGTACTAAAACCCTCTCAGAAATTAGGGGAGGCCTGTGCCCAGCAGTGGGACGTATATAGGCTGTAACTTTACTTCAACTTTTATAGCGATTGTACAGAATCAGAGACTCTCTTTACTGGAAACTTATCATTCCATATTTGTCCTCTAGACTGGCAACGCATCTGTATTACGATTCCTCATCGAGCATAAATGTAGATATATATAAGCCACAGAACACACTTACCATCAAGTGCTCGTTTGTCACCCATTTTATATTAAAAAAAACTGCGGCTGCCAACCCGCCAGCCTATGAGTTAGTCTAAGGGAAAGGTCTTTCCTGATTGAGCCGACTAATTTCGTGATACAGCCATAATATGGGTGCAGCGGAGCTCTATTTTACATGAACTAGTAAAAGCTCTTAATAAATATCGTTATCACGATGTCCATAATGACTCCTTTGGTAACCATAAGCCTCGATAACTATAAACTCGAGAACTCATATTTCAAAATAATTTTATTATTTCTTTTTTTTATTCCTATAAAATATAGTCAAATTTTTCGATCCGTTTGAATGAAGGCATTCCGTCAAATAACTTGAAGTATACGGGTAAAATGGATTAGTTCAGTGATACATACGCAAAAGAGAAAACAACCATTGCCCAAACGTCAAGTAATAAAGGTCTCCGCGCTGTGGGAATAGGTAGGGCGGACACGGAATCGAGGTCAGTCACCAAGGACGCTAAAATACGTCGCTCTAAATCCGCCGGGGCGTAATTTTGTGCACGTGTTGACGAAAAGTGTAATGGCTCTATTAAAAACAAATTATGTAACAAGTTTAGTCACCAAATGAGGAATTTCTTAGTTTCTTTGAATGGGTTAGGGGTGATATTACGTAGACGAAATCTCTAACAAAACATATTCTTTGTAATGATTTCATATATTTAGACGAAGCCATTCAGATTGAATAAATAGTATTATTCTTTTTACTCGTAAGTTAATATTTTTACTAAATTTCTAAAGGAATTAAAAAAAAATACGTCGACTACGCCGTACACTACAGTCGCCGTAATATTTCCTTTTTATTGGGTTTCTTGATTTTTAGTTAGTAATCCGCCTTTGCAAGTACCGTCTTTCAAAAAGGTTTATAATCTAGTCCATCTAATGAAGTTAACATTTAAAATATCCAAAATTAATAAAAATTGTTGCCTTATTCTACTACGTGGAGTACTATCCTAAAATCAAGTAAATATTCGCAGTTAAAAAGATTAGTACCTAACTATAAAGGTCTTACGTAGTATTACATTGGCTAGAATTGAATATTTAAGGTCTAATAAGACCTATTGCTGAGCTCTGGCCTATTATTTCTTATAGGGCTATGGAGGAATTACATTAGCGGCTTTCACAAGTCTTAGCCTAAAGTATACATCTTGCATATTATGTAATCTAAGTATCCTTAAAATAACTTATACCTGAGACATGCAGGTTTCCTTATGATGTTTTACTTCATCCCCCAACAAGTTTTAAATAAGCGATTGGAATTGCAATTTACAATTTCATTGGCGCGAGAGGGAATCGAACATGGAATGCTCGTGTACTTTCGAATTTATGGCGGGCGCTAAACTACCGAGCTACCTCTCCTACATTTACTTCTTATGTTTAAGTACCGGACACATCCAGTTTATAATCCCGATTTCCCGAATCACTTATTCGTCTCATTGCTTTCGATTTCGTATCCTACTTATACCTTGTTCTACCATATGCTGTCCTACCCCTATCCTATTAGTTTTCACAATATCTGTTTCCAAGTTTACTTTCTCGTTCTAACTGAAAATTGACTACAGTCGAAGAGTTTGCATCTTCTTGGAACATTCAAGCAAGAGTCTAACAGGAGAACAAAAATTACTAGTGGCAATCGTAGTTATTTTTTTTTCACCTCTCAAGCGTGGCAGTTATGCCAAACATCTCCCACATGTATTATTCATACTAAACTGTTTGCTAGTTGGTCACACTTATTCTATATATATATATATATATATATATATATATATATATATATATAATATATATATATATATATATATAATTTATTTCTACATCCTTGTTATTTGTTAATAATTTCTACATCCGTGACGTGAATAAGTTTGAATTTTTTGTTAGCTCGGATGAATGAAAGATTTAAACAGGATTGCTAATTTAAAATTCCTGGGCTCTAAGAAGTTTACAGTTCAGGTAAATTGAAAGCGAAGGATAAAGGCGTATAACTCAGACTGATTCATTTGTTTAAATACAAGTATTTTAATTTGCAATAAGAATTTAATAAAATGAAATTAGCTTTTTACTCTGAAAGTTGACTTTTAAATTCAGTTGTTTGTTATAAGACCGTTGTTGGGTAATTTTGTAGATGTAAGTGCGACATATAACAGTTATGCACGTAATGATAAGTGGATGCTGTGGTATATTTAATTGTAATTTATTGAATTGCCTTGCCGCAAACGACAAGATTTATCTTAAATAAAATCTATTCATTTACATACAACACACACACACACACACACACACACACACACATACACACACACACACACACACACACACACACACATACACATACACACACACACACAACAATAACAATTAATTTTAATGTAACAGGAACAGATCGCCTCATTTCGTCTCAAACCGAAAGATGGTGTTTACGCCAGATGCTTATACACAAACCGACGACGGACAACAGCGTCGATGGTGCGATATGTGTGGTACTGCAATCATTAATTCGTGTAAGAAATATATATATATATATATATATATATATATATATATATATATATATATATATATATATTTATTTAACTAAAAAGTCATTACATAAATAATCGAGTACTTTCTGCACTTGGCTCTCACATTGACTGACCGACTGACTGACTAAACCGATTCAGTACAAAGTATGCTAAATTTAAGTCTACTTAAATGATTGAAAAAAAAACAGGCTAGCTTTTTCAAGGAATGTAAATTACAGTGCGTTTGTGAGTGTGAATATATATATATATATATATATATATATATATATATATATATATATATATATTAGTGGTAGCTCAGATGGTTAGCGCTCGCTGTAAAAATCACAGTATGCCAGCAAACCGGGTTCGATCCCCGCCGGCACCAAAATGAAATTGTTAATTGCAATTTTAAGTGCAGATTTACCACGTGCTCGGCGGTGAAGGAAAACATCGTTAGGAAACCTGCATGTCTGAGAAATAAGAAAAAGATATATATTTTGAAGACATGTGAAGTTCGCCAAAACGCATTGGGGCAGCGCGGCGGATACTTCCTTGTACTAAAACCCTCTCAGAAATTAGGGGAGGCCTGTGCCCAGCAGTGGGACGTATATAGGTGTAACTTTACTTCAACTTTTATAGCGATTGTACAGAATCAGAGACTCTCTTTACTGGAAACTTATCATTCCATATTTGTCCTCTAGACTGGCAACGCATCTGTATTACGATTCCTCATCGAGCATAAATGTAGATATATATAAGCCACAGAACACACTTACCATCAAGTGCTCGTTTGTCACCCATTTTATATTAAAAAAAACTGCGGCTGCCAACCCGCCAGCCTATGAGTTAGTCTAAGGGAAAGGTCTTTCCTGATTGAGCCGACTAATTTCGTGATACAGCCATAATATGGGTGCAGCGGAGCTCTATTTTACATGAACTAGTAAAAGCTCTTAATAAATATCGTTATCACGATGTCCATAATGACTCCTTTGGTAACCATAAGCCTCGATAACTATAAACTCGAGAACTCATATTTCAAAATAATTTTATTATTTCTTTTTTTTATTCCTATAAAATATAGTCAAATTTTTCGATCCGTTTGAATGAAGGCATTCCGTCAAATAACTTGAAGTATACGGGTAAAATGGATTAGTTCAGTGATACATACGCAAAAGAGAAAACAACCATTGCCCAAACGTCAAGTAATAAAGGTCTCCGCGCTGTGGGAATAGGTAGGGCGGACACGGAATCGAGGTCAGTCACCAAGGACGCTAAAATACGTCGCTCTAAATCCGCCGGGGCGTAATTTTGTGCACGTGTTGACGAAAAGTGTAATGGCTCTATTAAAAACAAATTATGTAACAAGTTTAGTCACCAAATGAGGAATTTCTTAGTTTCTTTGAATGGGTTAGGGGTGATATTACGTAGACGAAATCTCTAACAAAACATATTCTTTGTAATGATTTCATATATTTAGACGAAGCCATTCAGATTGAATAAATAGTATTATTCTTTTTACTCGTAAGTTAATATTTTTACTAAATTTCTAAAGGAATTAAAAAAAAATACGTCGACTACGCCGTACACTACAGTCGCCGTAATATTTCCTTTTTATTGGGTTTCTTGATTTTTAGTTAGTAATCCGCCTTTGCAAGTACCGTCTTTCAAAAAGGTTTATAATCTAGTCCATCTAATGAAGTTAACATTTAAAATATCCAAAATTAATAAAAATTGTTGCCTTATTCTACTACGTGGAGTACTATCCTAAAATCAAGTAAATATTCGCAGTTAAAAAGATTAGTACCTAACTATAAAGGTCTTACGTTGTATTACATTGGCTAGAATTGAATATTTAAGGTCTAATAAGACCTATTGCTGAGCTCTGGCCTATTATTTCTTATAGGGCTATGGAGGAATTACATTAGCGGCTTTCACAAGTCTTAGCCTAAAGTATACATCTTGCATATTATGTAATCTAAGTATCCTTAAAATAACTTATACCTGAGACATGCAGGTTTCCTTATGATGTTTTACTTCATCCCCCAACAAGTTTTAAATAAGCGATTGGAATTGCAATTTACAATTTCATTGGCGCGAGAGGGAATCGAACATGGAATGCTCGTGTACTTTCGAATTTATGGCGGGCGCTAAACTACCGAGCTACCTCTCCTACATTTACTTCTTATGTTTAAGTACCGGACACATCCAGTTTATAATCCCGATTTCCCGAATCACTTATTCGTCTCATTGCTTTCGATTTCGTATCCTACTTATACCTTGTTCTACCATATGCTGTCCTACCCCTATCCTATTAGTTTTCACAATATCTGTTTCCAAGTTTACTTTCTCGTTCTAACTGAAAATTGACTACAGTCGAAGAGTTTGCATCTTCTTGGAACATTCAAGCAAGAGTCTAACAGGAGAACAAAAATTACTAGTGGCAATCGTAGTTATTTTTTTTTCACCTCTCAAGCGTGGCAGTTATGCCAAACATCTCCCACATGTATTATTCATACTAAACTGTTTGCTAGTTGGTCACACTTATTCTATATATATATATATATATATATATATATATATATATATATATATATATATATATATATATATATATATATATATATATATATATATATATATATATATATAATTTATTTCTACATCCTTGTTATTTGTTAATAATTTCTACATCCGTGACGTGAATAAGTTTGAATTTTTTGTTAGCTCGGATGAATGAAAGATTTAAACAGGATTGCTAATTTAAAATTCCTGGGCTCTAAGAAGTTTACAGTTCAGGTAAATTGAAAGCGAAGGATAAAGGCGTATAACTCAGACTGATTCATTTGTTTAAATACAAGTATTTTAATTTGCAATAAGAATTTAATAAAATGAAATTAGCTTTTTACTCTGAAAGTTGACTTTTAAATTCAGTTGTTTGTTATAAGACCGTTGTTGGGTAATTTTGTAGATGTAAGTGCGACATATAACAGTTATGCACGTAATGATAAGTGGATGCTGTGGTATATTTAATTGTAATTTATTGAATTGCCTTGCCGCAAACGACAAGATTTATCTTAAATAAAATCTATTCATTTACATACAACACACACACACACACACACACACACACACATACACACACACACACACACACACACACACACACACACACATACACATACACACACACACACACAACAATAACAATTAATTTTAATGTAACAGGAACAGATCGCCTCATTTCGTCTCAAACCGAAAGATGGTGTTTACGCCAGATGCTTATACACAAACCGACGACGGACAACAGCGTCGATGGTGCGATATGTGTGGTACTGCAATCATTAATTCGTGTAAGAAATATATATATATATATATATATATATATATATATATATATATATATATATATATATATATATATATATATATATATTTATTTAACTAAAAAGTCATTACATAAATAATCGAGTACTTTCTGCACTTGGCTCTCACATTGACTGACCGACTGACTGACTAAACCGATTCAGTACAAAGTATGCTAAATTTAAGTCTACTTAAATGATTGAAAAAAAAACAGGCTAGCTTTTTCAAGGAATGTAAATTACAGTGCGTTTGTGAGTGTGAATATATATATATATATATATATATATATATATATATATATATATATATATATATATTAGTGGTAGCTCAGATGGTTAGCGCTCGCTGTAAAAATCACAGTATGCCAGCAAACCGGGTTCGATCCCCGCCGGCACCAAAATGAAATTGTTAATTGCAATTTTAAGTGCAGATTTACCACGTGCTCGGCGGTGAAGGAAAACATCGTTAGGAAACCTGCATGTCTGAGAAATAAGAAAAAGATATATATTTTGAAGACATGTGAAGTTCGCCAAAACGCATTGGGGCAGCGCGGCGGATACTTCCTTGTACTAAAACCCTCTCAGAAATTAGGGGAGGCCTGTGCCCAGCAGTGGGACGTATATAGGTGTAACTTTACTTCAACTTTTATAGCGATTGTACAGAATCAGAGACTCTCTTTACTGGAAACTTATCATTCCATATTTGTCCTCTAGACTGGCAACGCATCTGTATTACGATTCCTCATCGAGCATAAATGTAGATATATATAAGCCACAGAACACACTTACCATCAAGTGCTCGTTTGTCACCCATTTTATATTAAAAAAAACTGCGGCTGCCAACCCGCCAGCCTATGAGTTAGTCTAAGGGAAAGGTCTTTCCTGATTGAGCCGACTAATTTCGTGATACAGCCATAATATGGGTGCAGCGGAGCTCTATTTTACATGAACTAGTAAAAGCTCTTAATAAATATCGTTATCACGATGTCCATAATGACTCCTTTGGTAACCATAAGCCTCGATAACTATAAACTCGAGAACTCATATTTCAAAATAATTTTATTATTTCTTTTTTTTATTCCTATAAAATATAGTCAAATTTTTCGATCCGTTTGAATGAAGGCATTCCGTCAAATAACTTGAAGTATACGGGTAAAATGGATTAGTTCAGTGATACATACGCAAAAGAGAAAACAACCATTGCCCAAACGTCAAGTAATAAAGGTCTCCGCGCTGTGGGAATAGGTAGGGCGGACACGGAATCGAGGTCAGTCACCAAGGACGCTAAAATACGTCGCTCTAAATCCGCCGGGGCGTAATTTTGTGCACGTGTTGACGAAAAGTGTAATGGCTCTATTAAAAACAAATTATGTAACAAGTTTAGTCACCAAATGAGGAATTTCTTAGTTTCTTTGAATGGGTTAGGGGTGATATTACGTAGACGAAATCTCTAACAAAACATATTCTTTGTAATGATTTCATATATTTAGACGAAGCCATTCAGATTGAATAAATAGTATTATTCTTTTTACTCGTAAGTTAATATTTTTACTAAATTTCTAAAGGAATTAAAAAAAAATACGTCGACTACGCCGTACACTACAGTCGCCGTAATATTTCCTTTTTATTGGGTTTCTTGATTTTTAGTTAGTAATCCGCCTTTGCAAGTACCGTCTTTCAAAAAGGTTTATAATCTAGTCCATCTAATGAAGTTAACATTTAAAATATCCAAAATTAATAAAAATTGTTGCCTTATTCTACTACGTGGAGTACTATCCTAAAATCAAGTAAATATTCGCAGTTAAAAAGATTAGTACCTAACTATAAAGGTCTTACGTAGTATTACATTGGCTAGAATTGAATATTTAAGGTCTAATAAGACCTATTGCTGAGCTCTGGCCTATTATTTCTTATAGGGCTATGGAGGAATTACATTAGCGGCTTTCACAAGTCTTAGCCTAAAGTATACATCTTGCATATTATGTAATCTAAGTATCCTTAAAATAACTTATACCTGAGACATGCAGGTTTCCTTATGATGTTTTACTTCATCCCCCAACAAGTTTTAAATAAGCGATTGGAATTGCAATTTACAATTTCATTGGCGCGAGAGGGAATCGAACATGGAATGCTCGTGTACTTTCGAATTTATGGCGGGCGCTAAACTACCGAGCTACCTCTCCTACATTTACTTCTTATGTTTAAGTACCGGACACATCCAGTTTATAATCCCGATTTCCCGAATCACTTATTCGTCTCATTGCTTTCGATTTCGTATCCTACTTATACCTTGTTCTACCATATGCTGTCCTACCCCTATCCTATTAGTTTTCACAATATCTGTTTCCAAGTTTACTTTCTCGTTCTAACTGAAAATTGACTACAGTCGAAGAGTTTGCATCTTCTTGGAACATTCAAGCAAGAGTCTAACAGGAGAACAAAAATTACTAGTGGCAATCGTAGTTATTTTTTTTTCACCTCTCAAGCGTGGCAGTTATGCCAAACATCTCCCACATGTATTATTCATACTAAACTGTTTGCTAGTTGGTCACACTTATTCTATATATATATATATATATATATATATATATATATATATATATATATATATATATATATATATATATATATATATATAATTTATTTCTACATCCTTGTTATTTGTTAATAATTTCTACATCCGTGACGTGAATAAGTTTGAATTTTTTGTTAGCTCGGATGAATGAAAGATTTAAACAGGATTGCTAATTTAAAATTCCTGGGCTCTAAGAAGTTTACAGTTCAGGTAAATTGAAAGCGAAGGATAAAGGCGTATAACTCAGACTGATTCATTTGTTTAAATACAAGTATTTTAATTTGCAATAAGAATTTAATAAAATGAAATTAGCTTTTTACTCTGAAAGTTGACTTTTAAATTCAGTTGTTTGTTATAAGACCGTTGTTGGGTAATTTTGTAGATGTAAGTGCGACATATAACAGTTATGCACGTAATGATAAGTGGATGCTGTGGTATATTTAATTGTAATTTATTGAATTGCCTTGCCGCAAACGACAAGATTTATCTTAAATAAAATCTATTCATTTACATACAACACACACACACACACACACACACACACACACACACACACACACACACACACACACATACACACACACACACACACACACACACACACACACACACACACACACATACACATACACACACACACAACAATAACAATTAATTTTAATGTAACAGGAACAGATCGCCTCATTTCGTCTCAAACCGAAAGATGGTGTTTACGCCAGATGCTTATACACAAACCGACGACGGACAACAGCGTCGATGGTGCGATATGTGTGGTACTGCAATCATTAATTCGTGTAAGAATATATATATATATATATATATATATATATATATATATATATATATATATATATATATATATATATATATATATATATATATATATATATATATATATATTTATTTAACTAAAAAGTCATTACATAAATAATCGAGTACTTTCTGCACTTGGCTCTCACATTGACTGACCGACTGACTGACTAAACCGATTCAGTACAAAGTATGCTAAATTTAAGTTTACTTAAATGATTGAAAAAAAACAGGCTAGCTTTTTCAAGGAATGTAAATTACAGTGCGTTTGTGAGTGTGAATGCGCGCGTGCGCCTGTGTGTGTGTGCGTGTGTGTGTGTGTGTGTGTGTGTGTGTGTGTGTGTGTGTGTGTGTGTGCGCGTGTGTGTGTGTCTGAGTGAGTGTGCGTGCGTGAGTGGGTGCGTTCGAGCATGCGTGCGTGGGTGCTTGCGTTCGTTCGTGCCTGCGAGCGTGCGTGCGTGCGTGCGTGCGTACTTGCGTGCATTCGTGCGAGTGTGCGATGTATGTTTCTACCTAGTATTTCTCACAATCTAATGTTAGTCCTAACATTTAGCCAGGCATAGTATTTTTTATCAAAGGTGATGTCTTTGGTTGGATAAATCTATTTGAAGGTTGCCAAATTGATTGCGCCCTATACAAAGATTTAAAAAAAGAAGAAGAAAGAAATTCATGGATCGTAAAAATAGAGATCATAAACAATGTGCTAATTCTTCCGTTATTTCTCCGAGTCGTTAAATAAGATTTTGTGCACTAGATATTTGGTGTCTTAACAATACGGCTAACGCTGAAGTTTTACTAAATAACGACATAGAAGAACTATTCTCATATTTATATTCTAACTTTTTCTACAAATATTAATTTCACCTTTACTTCATGTGTCTTGCAAGTGACGAATAAGGTTGTGACGATCGATAGACTGATGGAGAAATAACGAGTTATTCAAACAATTATAAGATACTTATGTTTTTCTTCACTTTCTAGACTCCGATAAAAAAATCAGAATTCTAAGCTTTGAGGCATAGGTTACCGGAAAACACTTTAATAAATTGGTGGTTAACAAATGTGTACTCCCTTTTTTTTTACAGAATACCAGCGTGAAATAGCAGCTTAATGCTGCTGTATTTCGTATGGTGAGTGTAGAGAACCGGAGACCCTTTTTACTAGAAAAGAGGCATTCCATCTTAGTCCTCACGGGTGACAACGCATCTGCATTTTGATTTGTAATCGAGGATAAATGTAGATGCCTATGGGCCACAGCAACCACTTACCATCAGGTGGACTGTGCGCTCGTTTGTCACCCTATCCTATAAAAAAAAAAGTACGTTAGGAATAGGTTACAAATAATTGATTATAATTGTGGTTAAAATTAAAAAAAAAATGTGTGTAATCCAAAACAACAACCCGATGTCAATCCAAGACGCTGGACCCTAACAATTTAATTGAGATATTATCAAAAGTGTAGTCTAATATTATTTTCTACCGGTAATTCTACCCAATTGTAGAACAAAATGTAATTAATATTAAATCTTTATCTTATATTTACCTAATATTTCTATCTAATATTTTTCCTCCTACGTTCTTTTTACGATGATGGTCTGTGAGGACGTGTGCCTTCCCCAGTCGAACCGACACATTCGTGCTAAAACATGGCTATACCACGTAAGGTTGAGTAGAAGAATAATGATTTATAACAAGATTTTCTATAATATTTTTTGCATAAAGTATAGATCCTTATTATGACTGCATAAAATCAAAGGAAATATTTAGTAGCATTCTTATAAAGAGAGAATATTATAATTAATATGACCAAGACAAAAATGCGTGGATATATTGAGCTTCTTAGTAATTTTTCTTATGTATTACATATATTGTATTTCAGACCGTAAAATTGTAACCACTGGTGCGTAGTACTATTATTCATTCTGTGCCGTTGAGAAAAAAATTGTCTAGTTTTTAGTTGCTTACCGCTAATAAATTCAAAATTACAGAATGTTTACTTTAAATTTTTTACGACAAAAATATTCTACATTGTCTTTTAACATTTTTAAATCCTATGCCTAAATCCATTAGGTAACACACACACATAACGCTGTATTTTCATCCTACCTGATGGTTCTCTGATGGATCCCAAGTGATGATGCGGCCGAAAATGATAAATCACACTGCTTAGCTTCACAAAAGCCTACTTATTCTTTCCTTGAGGATACACATTGAAATAAGGTGGAAAAATAAATGCTGGCAAATTATTCCACTCTTTTGATGTACGCATTGCATTATCCTGAGAAGCAATCGCTCAAGATATAAGAGGAATACACCGTCATGGCGCAAGCTCTGCCAAACGCTTTGGCCATGGCGTTCCAAATATTAGATGGTAACATTTCTATTCTGCCTCTGCTGTTTCGTTCATCATATACTTTCGACGACAAAAACCACACGGTGCTAAAATATAGGTATTTAACATTTTTAAAATGCAATATTTCAGATATAAAAATGAAAATGTAAAAATAAATTTACAATCTACAAATTATTATAATTAAATCTGTAATTCTCTACGGTATAGAAATATTTTAACAATAAACGTATTCTAAAGATTTAATAAAAACAATGTAACAATATCATTCTAGCAATGCACTTTCTTTGTTTTAAATCTGAACCCTTACAAAGGGTGAGCTTTGAAGCTGTCTCAAGAGGTTAATACCACGCATGAATGAAAATTGAAAACGTGACAATGGGTGCTGGGCCAAATGCGGATTCACTTCAACGATTAAACGTTTACTTCTGCTAACTCTATCTATATCTTTTTAATATCATAATGTGATGTTGCAAGTCTTCTAGTGAATTAAGTAATTCATCGTTAAAATTAACAATACTAAAAAGTTTCAAATCTATCCATAACTTTGATAGAGTTCATATGGCTTCACTCTAGCCACACCTGAACAATTTATTAAACTTGTGACATCAATAAAAATAACCATAATAAAATAAAAAATACTGTCTCTGTAGTGTTACAAGTAGTAGAGCCATGTTGCAGTTATATTAGTAGTATAGTTGTAGCACGAATGGGCTGGCTCAACTGGGGAAGGACGCTCTTACAGAATACCAGCGTAAAATAGTAGCTTAATGCTGCTGTGTTTTGTATGATGAGTGTAGAGAATTGGAGACCCTTTTTACTGGTTACGAGGTACATTCCACCTTAGTCCTCATGTGTGATAACGCATCTGAATTTTGATACTTATACGAGGAAAAATGTATACATGCAATCAGGTGGACTGCGCACTCGCTTATTCCTTATTAAATGTTATCCTTATTCTTTACTAAAAACTGAGTGTACTGTGTATTTAAAAGACCTGTACATATTTTATTTTATTATATCTTTGCATAAACTTCAAAATTCATACATAACTTTAAAGAACAAACAAAAAGAATAATGAAAACAAAGCACCTACTTAATAAATTGTAAATTTTGATATACAAGTTTAAAATGTTTTCATTTCATCTCATAAAGCTTATAAAAGTCCACTTATGAATATAGAGCATTCTATAGATTGCCTCATAGAAATGGTTGGGTAACCGGTGGGTGTTAGCAACTGCAGTTTTTTAATATTTTTTATCCTAAAAATGCTGTTGCTCATCTCTTGTTTCAGGTTCCCTCCGATGCCTGTTATGATACCCAAGGGATGATATTATGATAGAGTAGGTAGTGGATTTTCTTAGGCGGCAAAAATAGAAAATACTAACTACTATACTATTTACTTTATCAATAGTCTTACAAAAATCATTTATATATTATAAAAAAGTTTTTATACGTTTTGTTATAAGAATAAAAGGTAAAACGTATCAAATAAAATTTTTCCGCACTATGTCAGCGTCATCAGTGCGTCCTGACCGTGCAGTGGTGCTGTGATATCCACTACCCCGTATCATCTCTTGGCTGTCGTAAAAGCCAACAGAAGAAAAAAAGAGATAGGCAGCAGCGTCTTCCTAATAACACCTAAAACTATTAAAAACTATGGGTACCATATATTCTTTCTTGCCATATATATCGGGTTTTCTCTGCGTAATAAGCTTAAAAGTGAAAATATCCGAAAGAGAAGCAGAGTATTTGATATATTGTAATGGACCGGATATAAAGCTTGAATAACCGACAACCGATGGAGAAGGAAGGTTCACTAGTGGCAGCCTCGTACCGGCAGACAAAGTTTAGGGTGAACCCCCACTATATGGAGTGACGATCTGGTAAAACATGCAGGAAGTTGATGGATGCACATGGCTCAGGACTGTGCTGTCAAAAAGTCGTACTTAGAAAAGCACGTAAAGATTTTTAAGCGTTGGTCGGCTCCTGAACTCTCTCCGGTCGTGTTAAATTACCGTCTTATCATATCTATGAGAGTGGGGGAATGAGAGTACCTGTACACCTGTGTTTGAAAACACTCTTGTTCATTTTAAACATGTTGCGAAATTCAGTCCGAAGGACAACATTTAAAGAAACAGAACTCTAATAAATACTTTGGAAGGTATGTGGATTAAATCGTATTGTGTCGATTAAGTAGTATAAGCGGCTGCACTACTCTTTCCTTCCTGAGTTTGTCTCAATATAGTCTTTAGGGGAAATCATAAATTATGGTCACTCGAATTTCTTTTTAATTTTAAGTTAGTGGTGTAACGGTAGTTTAAGAAAATACACTACTTTAAATCATCTTACGTGTCTCGTAAGAATCGACAGGAGGAAATCTTATAGGAGATCGCAGGCAGCATCTTCTTGGTAACAACTCAAAATAATAAAAATCTGTGGTTACCAACCGCCCTGGCAAGTGTGGCAACCATGGCAGATAAGCGACGAGGCGATTCATTAGGAAAGCTTCTGTAATCGGTGATCTTTTGAATGAAAAAATTATTTAAATTTATACCACACATTCTTATACGACGCAACTTGGACCACGCCCAAAGTACCCCTTATATAAAGCGTAACAGACCATGTGTTTCCAGCTTTTACTGGAGTACTTATGTAGATACGCCCAATTTTGCTGCAAATTTAACACTCCTACTGGACTGAATGAGGGCAAGAGTTGTTTTTTTTGGTTAAAAAGGTCATTTCCAACTGAAAATTAAATCAATAAAAGCAAATTTCATTGTTACATATTGTACGCGTTCTCTCTTTTCACACAATGACTTCTTCGTTCATCATCAGTTGTTGACTGCTACGGCTTGGTTATAGGTAGGCTAGCACCAGCATTGTTCTGAGTGTACTAGCGGTCCAATAAATTTTACCAATCGTAGGATAAAACTACATACTGTAAATTATATTCGCTTTAACCGTAGTTAGTTTGTTAACTTAAACTTACATTTAATTTTATGTATACTAGCACTAGGTTACGAGTCTCCATATTATGATATGGCGTCTTTATATTATATACGGTATTTTCATGTGGTTGAGCGCTATAAAGATACAAAAGGAATTAATTAATATACATAAATACATATATATATATATAAATATATATATATAAATACACTCGGCGGTAGGTGAAGAAAAAGTTAACACATACGTAAAATTTTAATTTGTATTTTAAATTAACTTATACAATATTCTACATAACTTGTTACATATTTGAGTGCTAATTAACACCATTTTCTTGGTAATCGCATTTGTACAACTGTGTATATGTGAATTCATTCCATCTAAATACACCACCTGCCAGCATATTACACACACTTGGATTTCGTATATATCTTTGCACAACACAATGTCTCAACTTGATGAGATTAGAACTGCACAGAACAGTTTGGAGGAATGCTTTTCAAAAAGGATGGCCGAACTGGAAGCACAGTTACACACGGGGGGATCCGCCAAGGACACGGTTGCAAAGGTGGCTGAGGATTTTCGAACCTTCCGTGAACTCATGTTCTCCATGCTCGGTATGCTCCGTAAACAAATTAATGAGTGCTCCCATATGGTTGACGTTATTGAGACCAGGCATCGACGAAAGGCTCTCCTTTTCTTGGGTGTTGCTGAAGAGGAGAAGGAGGACTGCAAGGCTACAGTGCTAAGTATAATCCACAAAATGGAGTTGAAGGACATCACAGCATCTTGCATTAGTGTCTGCCACAGGATTGGAGTAGCCACCAAAAATCGTCTCAGGCCAATCCTAGTTCGATTTCTTAGCGTTGACTTCAGGTCATCAGTATGGAGGGCGAAGTCTAGACTGAAAGGTTGTCCAGTTTCAGTAAAGGAGTTCTTGACAAAGTCTCGGCAAACTGTTTTTGGCAAAGCCCGTCAGCATTTCGGCATGCGTGCATGCTGGACCCAAGATGGAGTAATTGTGGTGAAAGTTGCAGATGGATCCCGGCATAAAGTCACTACCTTAGATGAGCTGACTACTCTTACGCAAAAACACCCTAAGGCGACTGCTGAATCCTCATCTGGAGGCGAGCGCATTGCAGGAAGCAATTCTAAACCACGTAAATAACTACGCAGTATTGCGTTTTATTGTCTTAATTCTCCTTTTTCCTTTTACTACAACTTAAAATTTATTCAATATTGCAGAATTACTTAGTATAATTTATTATTACTTTTTATCCACAGTATTAAACCTTGTTTTGCTTTTATGTAACCTTAAGCTTCTTTCTTTCTCATTTATTTACATTTTTTTTAATTAGTTAATTTCTAATTTTAATATTGTTTCTCGTTTTACATCATTTATTAAAACTTGTATATTTATTACATTTTAGGTTAAGTTCTACTTTGTTTTGGTATTAAGTTGTTTTGCTTTTGGTTATATTTTGTCCATAGATTAATAGATTCGTAACAAGTGCATAGTGCAATTTAACTTTCGGTCGCTGGGAAGTTTTTTTTTATCAATACATGATCATGGATACAAAGTCCTTTGGACAGAGTATATGTCGTCTATGAGACACTTCTCTATGATCCTTTTTATTTGTTCTAAGTTCTGCTATTTATTATTAGTAATCTTAACGTAGTTTAGTTGTAGTTGTCTTGCAAATCATTTTTATTTTTATTTTTTTGTGTATTATATTTGTCTTTTAATTTTTGAGTGTGTTAGCTGGCGGGTGGTGCAGGGATGGCAGTTTAGCAATCGAAATTATTACTATTTTTTTACGTTATATAATTTTAATTATACTAATTTATTTATTCTTATAGTTATAGGTCTATATTATTTATTTATTTTTATATATTCTATTACATATAGATGAGTTCCGATGATGATTCTTTTCTTTCCGCCAACGAGTTTTCTTCATCAAATGACAGTTATTGCTCTATTACTGAAACGTTAGGGGATTTTGTGCGACATAAATTCGATGAATCCCGCTCTTTGTTTAATGTTTGCCACATTAATGCACAGAGCGTACCTAGTCATTACAGTGATCTGATTGAGGCTTTCTCTGACGCAGATGTTCATGCCGTCTTGATTTCGGAGACTTGGCTTAAGCCCCATCTTCCTTCTACTTCTTACCCTCTCTCTGGCTTCAGTTTGATACGCAACGATCGAATTGATAGAAGAGGGGGTGGGGTCGCTATATATCTTCGTTCTGACTTTTCTTATAAAATTCTTGCTTCTTCTTCCCCCTATTATACTGCATCTGCAGAATTTCTTTTCCTTGAAGTTTGCGTAAAAGGAACCAAATTAGTACTTGGCGTTGTCTACTGTCCTCCTTCTGTCGATTACTTCTCCAGTCTTGAAACAATTCTGGAATCCTTGGGGTCGGAATACTCACATCACGTCATCATGGGCGATTTTAATACAGATCTCCTCACTCCGCACTTAACCCGTTCCTCCAAGCTCCTTCAAATTGTCGAGTCGGTTGGCCTCCACATTTTACCTTTACAAGCCACTCACCACAATATTGATGTGGAGGATACCTGGCTTGACTTAATCCTTACCTCTGCTCCTTCTCTTGTCTTCTGCCACGGTCAACACTTTGCACCTGCTTTCTCCTATCATGACCTCATTTTCCTTTCTTACGTCCTCAAACCTCCTAAACCTCCAGCCAAAACTCTACACATGCGTTGTTTTGGTCGCTTGGATATTGAAAAGCTCTGTATGGATGCATCCAAAATAAACTGGAACAGCGTGGTTTCTGCACCCACTGTGGATGAAAAAGTTGGGGCTTTGAATGAAGCTATCCTTAAATTATATGACGTACATGCTCCCATCAAAAAAGTGAAGCTCAAGCGTCCACCTGCGCCTTGGATGACGATTGGGGTTCGGATTGCGATGAGACGTAGGGATCGCGCTTTCGGCAAATTTAGAAGAGATCGATGTGATCAAAACTGGACGCTTTATAAAGTTGCAAGGAATCGGTGCAATCAGATGATACGCAACGCCAAACGCCGATTTATTCTTAGTAACATCTCATCTTCTTCCCCTGCTAATATCTGGAAGTTCCTTGGAACCATAGGTATCGGTAAACGACACCGTTGTGAGTTTCAAAGGACGATTGGTCTGGATGATATCAATTTTCATTTTGTCTCCAACAGTCCTCTTGATCACCAGACCAAGCGTCTTACTGTTGAACACTTAATGGGTTTACCTCGTCCTGATATTAATCTGTTTCAATTTTCTCCAGTAGCTGTAGATGAGATCAAGAAGATAATCCTTTCCATTAAATCTAATGCTGTAGGTTACGACAACATCAGCCGACGGATGATTATCTATATACTAGACCATATCCTTCCAGTCATCTCGCACATCATTAACTTCTCCTTGGAGTCTGGTAATTTTCCCTCACTGTGGCGTAAGGCTTACGTTATTCCCTTACAAAAGATCCCAAATCCTACTTTACCCAATCATTTCCGACCTATATCCATCCTTCCCTTCTTATCCAAGGTCCTTGAGGCCTGTGTCCACAAGCAACTTTCGCAGTTTATCTCTCGTAATAACTTATTAAGTCCCTTGCAGTCTGGCTTTAGGCCCGGTCATAGTACCGTTTCCGCACTCCTGAAAGTAACTGGTGATATTAGGGCAGGCATTGAGGACACTAAAGTCACTGTGTTGGTTTTGGTTGACTTCTCGAACGCCTTTAATACCATTAGTTATGACATTCTAATTTCCATCCTCTCCCTTTCTATGATCTCACCCGAAGCACTGGATTGGTTTTCATCATATCTTCGAGGGCGCCAGCAGTCGGTTCGCATCGATGAGCTATCATCTAGCTGGCTTGACATACATGCTGGTGTCCCTCAAGGCGGCATATTATCTCCTTTATTGTTTTCTATATTTATTAATCTCATTACTCAAAACCTTCAGTCTGCGTATCATCTGTATGCTGATGACTTGTAATTGTACACACAAGCGAGTATTGACGATATTTCTACAGCGGTGGACACACTTAACAGGGACCTTGAGTACATTAAAAACTGGTCTGACAGGTTTGGCCTAATGGTCAACCCTTCAAAGTGTCAGGCCATAATAATTGGTAGCCGTCCGATGATCCAGAGATTGAAAACAGTAGCTGTACCTCCTATCTTTTTTAATAGTACTGAGATTCAATTGTGTTCCACTGTGAAGGGTCTAGGTTTATTAATTGATTCAACTCTGAGTTGGAAATCCCAAACAACGACCGTTAGCCAGAAAGTCACTGGTACCCTGCGTTCTCTCTATCGCCTAAAAAATTTTCTACCATCTGAAATTAAGACAATGCTTGTGCAGAGTTTAATTTTTCCCCTAATCGACTATGGTGATGTGTGTTATTTCGACCTGAATGCAGACCTTCTCAACAAATATGACCGTCTTCTGAATAACTGCATTCGATTCATTTTCAATCTTCGAAAGTATTACCATGTATCCACGTATCGATCACAATTAAAATGGTTACCTATTCGTCAACGCCGTAGTTTGCGTGCACTCACCACCCTTTATTCTATCCTGATGTCTCCAACTTCCCCTACCTACTTATCTCCTCACTTTCAGTTGCTTAGTACTAGTCATGAGAGAAACCTCCGCTCTACGAACAACCTTCTTCTCCTATGTCCATCCCACAGCTCTGGACTTGTTCATTCTTCTTTCCACATTCAATCTATTCTCCTTTGGAACGCACTCCCTCTCGAAATCAGGACGGCTAGCAATCGGTACGCGTTCAAGATGAAGGTTCGGGAACACTTACTTAATAAATTGGCAGAATCATCATCCTCATCATCGGCAGAACCAGCGTCCTCAAACGGCCAGCAGTGAAGGACCACGTCTCTGATCCATAAGACATCACTGGCAACACGCACTAGTTGTACATGTGTATATGTATGTATATGTGTATATATGTATGTATGTGTGTGTGTATGTATATGTATATATATATGTATATATGTATGTTTATATGTATATATATATATTCTTATTGTTCTTATTGTAATTATGTATATTATATATTTTATGTACATATATGTGTATGAATATTAATATAATTTTATCTATTTTTTGCGATGTACCATTTATATCTTATGTATTTTATTTCCATGTATTACATTTTTTTTGTTATTTTATTTTAGTATTCGCATATTAACTTTTTATTACACCTACCTTATTCTATCTCTGCATCATCCCAAGGTAGACTGGGAGAGAATGCCTTAGGCATTAAGTCCGCCTATATACCACTTGTGTATATGAAGTTTTAAATAAATAAATAAATAAATAAATAAATATACACAGGAGATCAAACGGTCGAGGGTTGGGGTAAAGGGAAATAAACAGGAATAATAAGTATTATTCTTATATTATTTTAGGTAAAAAATCTCTAGGCTGATGATGAAGTAGAAAAGGAAAAAAAAAATTTTATTCCTTCCTGCTACATGTAAAATAATACAATTTGTAACAAGTAACAGTAGTAGAGCTACGCGGCTGTTTGTCCTGTCGCACGGATGGACCGTCTCGAACCGGGGTAGTACCACGAACTCACAGAATACCAGCCTGAAGTAGAAGTATACATCTGCGTTTCGCTTAGTGAGTGCAGGTAGCCGGAGGTGCAATCCCCCCCACCCCAACCTCGTCTTCTTCTTCAAGTTCTCGCAGAATACTAGTGTAAAATAGCAGCTTAATGCTGCTGTGTTTCGTATGGCAAATCTAGAGAACCGGATACCCTTTTTGGTGGTAATAGAGACTAGATGTAGGTGCCTACGGACAACAGCATTTACTTTTCATTACGTGTGCCATGTACACGTTCGTTACTCTCATTATTTACGAAAATGAGAGAGAACCTAATAGTCAGTACTCGTAATTAATATAAAAGTTCAATTTTCTCAAGCCTCACTAAGTAAACACGTTGTTAACATTGTTATCGATAAATATAATGAACGCTACCATCCTGCTTCTTAATATTTTTGTACTTAATTAGCCCTTATTCTGCCGCCAGAAAATGGCCTTTAGATTTTTCTGATTCCTGCCTTGATATAGGTTTTTTTCGAACTAGTAAAAAACAAAGAACTAGTACTTGTAATCTATATTATTCTAAGGACCCTGATAGCTCAGTGCCTAATCACTCATCGTAAATTAACGCGGGTTCGATCACCGCCGACGTCAATGAAATTGTTTATTGTAATTTTAATTACAGTAAAACAGCACTTAAAATTGCAACTAACAATTTCATCGTGCTCAACGGTGAAAAAAAACATCTTGATGAAATTTGCATATCTGCGAAACGAATGGGAAGTCGACAACACATACTGGAGAAGCGCGGCGAAAAGTTCCTTGCTTTCAGCAATAAAAGGAACCCTGCTAGCTGTGGTACATATAAAGGCTATTACTGTTATTACTTTTTAGTATAGTAATAAGTAATTTACTATATTGAATAAATATGATATTTTTATATAGGTACTAAAAATTCATCATGAAATATAATATATCAAACTAGAATTGTAGTCGACTATACAGCGTAAGGAAATCCATCATTAAATATTTTCCAATGGGTATTGGAAGAGGTTACTATATAAAGGAATCTAGCAATTGTTAGATGTAAAATACACAGATTGGAGACCGCAAGGTTCAAAGATTTCAAGACTAAAGTTAACGCTGACGGTAGCTCAGACGTGTAACATATACTCCCCTCCTCCCCGTGATCATGCTAAAATTCTAAACGATTCAAATAAAAATGAGTATATTTAAACCACACTTAAATTATTCTCTATCAGTAAGCAAGTGTTGCCAGCGATGACTTACGTCAGTAAGCATGGTCAGGATTTCATCACCACTTACCACCAGGTAAGATTAAACCCAAGCACTAGCTTAATAGTAAATAAAAAGAAGTTCAAATAATAATACGAAAGGACAAAGCATCTTAAGAAGTCTGGGATCGAAACAAAAACAGCATTCGCCATTTATTGGAATAAGCATCTAATCTCTAGAAGTAGGAAGTGAATAAATTGTCTATGAGTGAAGCCAAATCGAAGCCTCGGCGGGACAAACTAGATTTACTGGACCTACTTAATGCCACTTTAAGAACTTTACAGTCTGCTTACGTGTGCGGTAAAAGCGTCGGCATATACTAGCTTAAAATTATTTCTCAAAAATTTTATATTTATATGAAAATTAATTGTAAAAAAATTGATATCTATATTTCTTGACGTTTTGTATAAACTCTTACACAATAATTGTTTTCCTTTCTAAAAGACGAAAGATGGATACTAAACTAGAGGACAAGCAGTAGCATCTTCCTGACAAAGACCCAAAATAATAAAAAACTGCGGCTTAAAACCCGTCTGCCAGGCGTCTACACACTAAGGGGAAGGCCACTGTTTAGGTAGGAACTTTGATAGGCAGCAATAATGACAATGCCGATTCGTATGAAATAACAGCCGTCATAAGTCCCATAGTGCATATGCTTCTTCTTGTTTCTAAGATCTACCTCAGTGAGTAAAGCTATACTTGTGAAGGTTTCCGAAATATTTTGTTTCTTAAACATGCAGGGTTCCTTGCAATGTTTTAATGGTGTAAAAGTTAGTTTAAGCGCGAGCAATCTACACATATGAATAAAATTGAAGTATCTGACTGTAATACCGTAATAAATCATTTTCAAAAAAAATATATTAAGTTATCTAAGCTATGATTTATCCAAAACACTTGGATATTTAAAAAAATTAAAACAAAAATGGTCTGTAATTAACTTGAACCTACATAATGCCGCATCACTTAATAGATTTAACTTAGGCAAAGCCGGGAAGGGTCGCTATTACTAAACATTATTAATCTTACTCAAATATTCTGCTGAAAACATAATGTGCGCGAAGTTATTCGTCACTCGAGTCTATTACGTCGCTCTTCTGTGAAACGGAATTTTATTGTGCAAACAAGTGGAAGATTGAAATTGAGTGTAAGGGGACGGGGATATATTTTTGTAAAGTGAGGATTACTTTATTTTTTTATTAGATATATTTTCTTGAAGCATTCGGGAGCATTTTTTAATAATGATTATTTGTTTCATGCAATTTCCTTAGACCATTTAAAAAATTTAAAAAAATAAATAAAATTAAAGTAAAACACGGCTTTGAAGAACTAAAGAGAATAACAATAATTTAAAGAGTTTATACTTTATTACTAGCTTATCAGGCAGACGTTGTTCTGCCCGTTTCGACGACCCTTTGTCATGTCCTATTAAATACCATAAATTCGCAAAAAAATTGTTGGCAAAAAAACTATCCTATCTCTTTAGTTTGACCAAACTGCACACGGCGTGCAAATTTGATTAAAGTTGGTTGAGTAGTTTAGGAGTCCATCGCGGACAAACAACGTGACACGTAATTTGTATATACGAGTATTAAGATTTATTATTTATATAAAATGATAGTGACAAAATGAGCAGAGAATCCAACTGATGGTAAGTGGATGCTTTGATACTCATTATCAAATTAAGAGTTGTGTTTTTAGCGTAAAATAGCAGCTTAATACTGCTGTGTTTCGTATGGTGAGTGTAGAGCTCCGGATACTCTTTTTTACTGGAAACGAGATATTCCATCTTAGGGCTCAGGAGTCACAACGCATCTGCGTTTTTGTTCTTAATCGAGGATAAATGTAGATGTCTATGGGCCACAGCATCCTATTACCATCAGGTGGACTGTGTGGTTGTTTGTCACCCTTCTTCCATAAAAAAATGTACTTTCTGTCGGTACATATTCCATGTTTATATCACAAAGTTTTTAATACTTGTATAAGAGTAATATATTTATATTTTTTGGTACTCGGTGTATTGCGAATATTTACTTGACAGGTATGTTTATGTATGGATGTCCACTTATCTATTTTGTATTAAAGGTTGGGAACGAAATAAACTTAAATAAAACATGAAATTTGGAAAATAATATTTATTTTCATTGATAATATAATAACATTTTAACATTGTTTATACCTTTTTGTGATAATATTATTGTATTTTAATATTATTTATATACGTTGTAGAGCCACGCGTTAGGTATATTATGGTTGTATTACGAATAGGTAATAGGATCGACCGGGACAAGACCAAGTTCTCACAGAATACTAGTGTAAAATAGCAGCTTAATGCTGCTGTGTTTTGTATGGTGAGTCTAGAGAATCGGATACCCATTTTAGAGATAATCAAGCATCATCTTACTCCTCGGGGATGACATCGCATCTCCATTTTGATTCCTTATAGAGAATAGATGTTGGTGGCTACGGGCAACAGCATCTACTTTCATCAGGTGTGCCATGTGCACGTTCGTCACTCACATTATTTACGAAAATGAGAGAGAACCTAATATTAAGTACTCGTAATTAATATAAAAGTTCAATTTTCTCAAGCCTAAGTAAACATGTTGTAAAAATTGTTGTTGATAAATATGAGGTGGTCGCTACCGTACTGCTTCTTAATATTTTTGTATTTAATTATCCCTTATTCTGCCGCCAGAAAATGGCCGTTAGACCACATACATTTTTTCCGCGCCTCTCAAGGCCCCCGCGCACATCCAGACACCCACACATAGACGCAAGCGATTTTACGTGCACACATGCTTAAGTGTCGCTTCTTTTCGCGTAGTGTATATTTTCTTTGGCGCGACTGCGTTTCTGTGAAAATATTGATAATAACTAATGGTTATTTTAGCAGACGTTATACTTCAATTTATACTTCTTACCCCACACTTCACTAGAAACGCTATTAATGTTAATAAAATATCCGGTAACCATTCAAAGTAAGCAGATTATGCCAAGTAGTTGCGACATATGAAAAAACACTACCTCATTACATACCGTGGGTGTCGTAAGAGGCGACTATGCGTTGAAACAGGAGAAGATCAGCAGCGTCTTTCCGATAACAACTCAAAATAATTAAAAATAAGGTCGTGAAGCCTCTTGTATTACTGTGGATTATTTAAAAAGTAAAATATATAATGTTTAAAATGTATAACATTACATTTTAACACGTAACATTTTAAGCCGTGAGCTTAGTAAAATGGTATAATAGGTACTTATTATTCTTATGACTGTTGCTTCGTTCGCGATTAATGATGTTTAAAAAATTACTTAGTTCGAAGTTATTGATAGTTATATATATATATATATATATATATATATATATATATATATATATATATATATATATATATGTATATATATATGTATATATATACCCAGAAGAGTAGGCAGAGACTACGGACTTACTTCTCGTTCCCTCCCGACTCTGCCGTTCACATCTGCCATATAAATTTGCTTTGTCACTCTTTCCTCGTCCACATCTACGTTACCAATTTTATATCACTTTAGAAAAATAATTTAAGCGGGATATCGACGGCTGTTGAACTTGTCTACGTTGGAATATGAACCTCAAAACTAACCCATATGAAATTTATCAGCACCAAATTCTTTGCAACTTTAAAGCTGTTCCTCTTCGCTCTTAAAATAATACATAAAAGTAAATAGCTGGCATATTTTACTATATTTCATTATGTTAACGGAGACCATGAAATGTTTATGAAGTTTCTGATAAACGATACTCACGTGATAACCTACTACGTAACCATGATACTATAGTTAATGATCATCTACGAAAAATCATGACATTTAAAGAATTGTAGGCGATTTTTCGATTTATTATTCTGATAACCTACTTGTAACGTTCGTTCATAGAAAATTTCTCAGAAATCGAATTCAAACTATCCATTGGATTAATTCAAAATCTTGTAGAACTTATGGCATTATTTGGGCTGTAATTACTTCGATTGTTCGTTCTAATAAATAAATTCCATATTCCAAAATAATTTCATCTCATTAATGCAACCCCAGTTTCCTAACTAGTTGTATAAAATTGTAGTCGTACATTCCAACAGCAAAGTTTAATTTTAAGAATAAAATTAACCAAACTAATAAATGAATTACCCTTTACACTTAAAAATTACATTAGTACGCATAATATAAAAAAAACTAAAACTAAATTATTTAGACGAAATAAAAAAAAACATCTTACTAAAGATTATATCTCATATATATTATTATGTACGTAATATACGTACATACTATACATAAATAAATGAAAAATAAAAAATAATTAATATATTATGCCCGTATCAAAATGTATATATTATTGTTATATATGTATTTATGTGCGTATAAATTTGTATGTGTATTTGTATGTGATATAATACTTAATTATAAAACAGAGATTACTTACCAACCATAATACTGTTCAATTCTACCTCTTGTGAACATCCTGTGTGCGTTCATTGGCTAACCGGTTTTGTATGCTTTTGTGCGTCTGAGTAAATGACACATTTTTACTACCCGTGAATGTAGGTGTACGTATGCATTGCGAGCGTGTAGATCTTCGTATTTTATCTACCGTAATATATCGATCGCAGCATCGAGTGCCGTCGATGAAGCATGGTGTACAGATAAACCTTCTTAGGTTTTTGCGACACCATGATATAATAATTAAAGTTTTGTATTTGATTTATTTTAAAGTAAAAAAGACCGTTAAAGTAAAATATGGTTTTTAAATTGTACCGAAATCATTTCTTTTGATATACGACAAGCTATACCTGCGTATGTTTGTACTCAAATGATGTCATTTTATGATCGACTGTGGCACATATGTTCTATTTCGTTACATTATCATGAATTATGCAAATAACGGAACTATATTTAAAAAAAAATTATAGAATAAGAGTGACAAACGAGCACGTAGTCCACCTCTATCCTTGATTAAAAACAAAATGTAGATGCGTTAACACCCCCGAGGACTAAGATGAAATGCCTCGTTTCCAGTAAAAAGGGTCTCCGGTTCTCTACATTCAAGATAAAAAACACATCAGCATTTAACTGCTATGAAGTTATAGTCTTATGTTATAAAATTCCTGTATTATGGAAATCAGCATGGTTAAGGATAAAATACGACAACTGAAAGAATGTCTATCGATAATAGTGAGATCTATTTTATTTTTATTATTTAAATTTTCTCAGAGTTTTACTCAGTAATAATATATATTATTAAGTATAAAATATTCAACAAATCAAAGTATCAATCAATCAAAGTAAAAGAAATAGCTACTTATAATAAACTGAAACAAATAAACATTTTAATAATTATTATGACTAATAATGGTTTCGTCATTATGAGAAATAGCAAGATTGATGAGTTCAATATGATATTTGATTTATGTTATATAACAAAGCTATGTAAAACAAAATAAACCCTCGAAAACACGAATATACTTCTATAAGGCTACATCCCAAAGGCACACACAATAATGCTACTCATAAAAAAAATTATACGGCAATCTTACTAAGCAATACTGATTTATTTGAGCTCTATGATTTTCTATGAGATTGTATAGATAAGTAGTTATATGATTAAGCATCCTAAGCTAACAAGTTCTTGTGTTACAAGCATGCAAAGTCGTTGTATTTTGAAGATAAGCCTTACTAACTTTGCTTTGCCTGAACTAGATTATAATATTGTGATCTTTCATACTAAATTATATGTTAGTATATTTAAACCTAAAGCGATGGAAAATTTATTTTATCACAATAGAATAAGATAAAATACAATAACTTTTGTTCAATACCCCTATATAATAAGTCTACCTATGAAATTGCCGTTCTGCAGTACTGGCCATTTCAAATCAAAATTTTACTTTTGTTTGGCCTAGAATTCTTATTTCAAATTTGTTTTACATTAAAAACATAGAATTTTTTTTTTTTCAAAATTATTCATTTGCCTATTGATTAGCGTTATGTTTTCATCGCATTTGAATATTTTTCGTCATCATGGATGCGTTAAAATGTGTGAATATGAGTACCGTTATGGCAGCAAACGACGTTTACGGCGCGAATGCTATAAACGAATGCACCAAATGTTATTAGTTTTCCCGCTTCCGTTCTGGAATTTTTGATCTGAAAAATGGAACTCGTGGTAGTCCGAAAACTTTAGTTGACAATGAAAAATTAAAGGCGATTGTGGAAGCTGATGATACTCAATCTACGGCTTAATTAGCAGCAGCTTTCGACTTAAGCATCAAAACAATATTGATCCGTTTGATCCGTCCAATTGGCTAGGTAAAAAAGTTTGACAAATGGGTGCTTCACGAACTCAACGATCGTCAGCACGAAATACGCGTCGTGACGTGCCTTGCACTGAGCAGTGCAGGCACAGACACACACACACGGAGTAGTTTTGAACCACATTGTTACCTATAATGAAAATTGGATTCCGTTTGACACTGTTTGACAATCGCAAGTGCTCAGCAAGTCGATTAGATTCTGGTTCAGCACCTATACAATGCCTTAAACAAAAACTTACCCCTGGAAAAGTGATGATCACTGTTTGGTGGTCTAGCGCGGGTGTGATTCATCATAGTATTAATGCAAATATGTACTGTGAAGAACCGTACACAGTGATGGAGAAGCTCGCACGTCTCCGACCAGCTTTGTTCAATCGCTCGTTCCCGTTGCTCGTGCGTAACAACGCGCGACCTCATACTAAATAACTGTGTCTCCAAGTTACAAGAGCTGGCGTTGGAAGCTCTCCGTCATCCGCCGTATTCACCAGACCCTGCGCCCACAGATTTCTACTTTTTCTAGAATTTGAATAACTTTATGGAGGGAAAAAATTCAATAACCGGGAGGCAGTACAAAATGACTTTGAAGAATTTGTTGTCTTCCAGCTGATTTTTTCAAAAAGGGCAGCAATAAACTGCTACTGCGTGGGCAAAGATGCATCGATAGCAAACACATTTAAAAAAATCTATGAGTTTATTTGCTTATAAAATTTAAATAGATTCAACTATTTACCATGTTGATGTGATTAGTATTTACATGAAAATAGAAAAATACACTTACATATTTTTAAACATGTCAGTCATTTACTTCAATTATTTTATATAATTGAACGTTATGCTTACTACTCTAGTTAGTTTTTTGTAGAGCCAGAAAGGTTATATTTTGCTATGTTTTTATTCTTAAAAATTTATATATGTTTTTATCAAGCTGAAGTAAATTTTAAATATATTTTGTAAAAACGTGTGATATATGTAAGTATAGATTAATATTGTACTATGTAGGAAGGCGCCACCGCGCGTCTTCACTAGCCAGTCGTTCAATACATGTTATGAAGTCACACCGTGTTTTATTATTTAAATACCGAGTTATCCAGTACATCTCAGTGGCGACGAGGATAGCAACGAACTCTTGAAAAAGTATTTGTAAACGACAAGTATTTATTTAAAATGTCGATTGGAAAAATTCCTGAGTTTGACCTACATAAGGACGATTGCAGGTCATACGTCGACCGCCTCGAACAATATTTTATTGTCAACAAAATTTCGGAGGATTTACAAGTTCCGACGTTAATTACCGTGATGGGAGCCGAGTGTTACGAACTGTTAGTGAATTTATGTACTCCAACCAAACCAAAAGATAAATCTTTTTTGGAAATCACAAATATTCTAGAAAAACATCTCCAACCCAAACCAAGTGTCCTCGCAGAAAGATATAAATTGCGGCACAGAAAACAAAAAAGTTGTGAAACAATAGCGGAGTATGCAGCAATATTGAAGAGAATGTCGAAATCTTGTGAATTTGGTCAATGGTTGGAAGAAAGTTTAAGAGATCAGCTGGTGTACGGTATTCTAAGTGAAACTATAAGGCAACGACTATTCGCAGAAGGCACGTTGGAATATGGGAAACCGTTTAGCTTGGCAGTGAACATGGAGGCGGCGGAGAAGGATGCAGCGGCTGTGGAAGGATACGGGCAATGTGAATCGTCGGACAGCTCGAGCACGGCTGAGTGCCAGGCGATGGCAGCGACTCGACGTGGCAACGGACGCGGTCGGCCAGGGAGGACGGCACCTACGGCGTCGAGGTGGCAGCGGTTGCAAGGAAAAGCAGCGGACGGAGCACAACAATGTGCTGCGTGCGGCGGACCCCAAGGCAGCACGAAGTGTCGGTTCGCGGTATATGTGTGCAGAGTATGTAATCATAAGGGGCATCTACGTCGGATGTGCCCTAACCTGACGACGTACCATCACGTAAACATCGGAACACCTAAAGTGGTTGAATCGGACGAGACGGACAGTGACGAGGTAAGAATATTTGATATTAAAAAATTATCCAAAGAAGAGTGTACACCGCTATGTATTTCAATCAACGTTCACGGAAAAGATATTGACATGGAGTGTGACACGGGTAGTGCCGTATCTTGTATAAGTTACAAATTTTATAAACATAATTTTAGTGATTTACCTATCAGCAAATGTAATGTTTTACTTAGATATTACTCAGGTGAAATTGTTCGTCCGGTGGGGGTGGCTACGCCACTAGTGAGGTATAAAAATACACAAAAAAAATTAAATTTGTTCATAATCAGAGATGGTAAAACCGTTCTTTTGGGTCGACAGTGGTTAGCCGAACTTAAAATTCAACTACCAGTGTTTCAGCATCACGATGTAAACAACGTTAATTATAAGGATTTTGACGAAAGTAATTTTATGTATAGATTCAGTGAAGTATTTGCGGATGGGCTTGGACGGTTCAGCGGCGGACGGGTTAGCATCCACCTGCGGCAGGGGGCGCGGCCGGTGTTCATGCGCGCGCGCCCTCTGGCGTATGTGCTGCGGGAACCGGTGGAGCGAGCGCTCGAGCAGTTGGTGCGAGACGGCGTCCTCACGCCGGTGGAGCGCTCCGACTGGGCCACACCCATTGTACCCGTTCTCAAAAAGGATGGTAATATTAGAATATGCGTTGATGATAAATTAACACTGAATAAAGTGCTAGAAGTCGACCGTTACCCCTTGCCACGCATAGATGATTTGTTATCGCGTTTACATGGCGGTGAATGTTTCAGTAAGATTGATTTATCTCGTTTGAGCTTGACGAATCAAAAAAGTATACGGTTATCAATACACATAAGGGTTTTTACATGTACAATCGACTAGTTTACGGCTTGTCGTCGAGTCCGGGAATTTTTCAAAAACACTTAGAAGAATTATTGACAGGGTTACCGAACGTGGGTTTATTTTTAGATGACGTAACTATAACGGGTCCTGATAGTCGTAGTCACATAAAAAATTTGTATAAAGTGTTCGAGCGATTGCAGTCTCACGGGTTGCTCGTTAAGAAAGAAAAATGTGTATTTTTCGCAGAATCTATTAACTATTTAGGGCACGTCATTAGTAAAAATGGTGTTCACACGTGTCCGGAAAAAGCCCGGGCAATTGTAAACACGCCTGCACCCACCAATATTTCAGAACTGCGATCTTTCTTCGGGCTAGTAATGTATTATGGTAAATTCGTACGAAATGTTAGTTCATTGCTGGCCCCGTTATATCGTTTGCTAAAAACCGGGGTTCGATTCCTGTGGAGTACTAAGTGTCAATTGGCATTCAATGAAGTAAAAAAAATATTAAGTTCGAGCGAAGTGCTTGCTCATTATACGTTAGACTTACCCGTGGTACTGACGGCAGACGCCAGCGGGATCGGAGTCGGCGCCGTGATATCGCATATCACTGAGGAGGGAGAGCGGCCGATCGCATATGCGTCGCGTACTCTCAGGGCGGCCGAGCGGGCCTATGCGCAGATAGATCGAGAGGCCTTAGCAATAATATTCGGTATTAAAAAGTTTCATCAGTACTTATATGGTAGAAAATTCGTTTTAAGGACTGATCACAAACCCTTGACGTATATTTTCGGCAGTAAAGTGGGCATTCCAGTTATGGCCGCTTCGAGATTACAGCATTGGGCTGTATTATTGTCGGGATACAATTATGACATAGAATATGTAAGTTAACACAAAAGTTGTGCAGATGCGTTATCTCCTTTGCCGCAACCGGCACATAAACGGCTTTCGAAGTCGGAGGGAATGAATTACATTAATTTCGTAGAAAATTTTCTCCCGGTCACAAATGATGACGTCAGAACGGCAACAGCAAGCGATCCGGAATTAAGTAGAATTTTAACCTATGTTCAGTCCGGATGGCCCGCGTCCTGCCCAAAAGAAGTATTGCAGCAATATTATATTAAACGTGATGAACTATACATAGATAGGAACTGTATTATGTGGGGTTACCGCTTGGTGATACCGCGCACTTTAAGAAAAAAAATACTTATGCAATAACATACTGGTCACATGGGCATTGTTAAAACTAAGTCCATAGCTCGAAGTTACGTATGGTGGCTTAATATAGATACAGACGTCGAATCCGAATGCCGAGCATGTGAGATGTGCGCGTGGAGTCACAAGCACCCCCGCGCGCCCCACCGCAGCCTTGGCCGTACCATTTGCAGCCATGGAGCAGACTCCATATAGATTTTTAGGCCCTTTTAACGGAAAAAAATTTCTCATTTTAATAGACTCCAGTACGAAATGGCTAGAAGTGTTTGAAACGCCAAAAACAAATGCTACAGTGGTTATTAAGGTATTACGGTGTACGTTCGCAAGATTCGGCTTACCACTAGAGCTAGTGTCGGATCAAGGGCCACCCTTCACTAGTGCGGAATTTAAGGAGTTTTTAACACAAAATGGTATTCATCAACGTTTCTCGCCCGCTTATCACCCGTCGTCGAATGGCACCGCGGAAAATGCTGTAAATATTTGTAAAAAAGAAATAAAAAAGCACATAGGGAATCAATCGATGTTGACACCGCGTTGCAAACATTTTTACTTACTTATCGTAACAGTATACATAGCAGCACAGATGAAAGCCCTTCAATGCTGTTACAAAAACGAACGTTACGATCACGGCTAGACTTATTGCGAAGCGATCGCGCGCTCATAAATAAGGTAAATCAGGCTCAAAGTAAGCAAGTGGAGTACACGGGCGGGGTGCAGCGCTCGTTTGCACCGGGGGAACCTGTGTGGGTGCGAGAGTACGGCCACAAGGATAGGTGGGTGAAGGGAACGATAGTTCATGGCGAAGGTTCGAGGAGATATGCTGCGGACAAGGGGGACAGTCGACAAGTAGTTAAGCACGTTGATGAAATCAAGCGCAGATCAGGGTTGTACGACATACCATACCCTGAGGAGCAAAGCTGACTCGCTTTGAGGGTGAGGGTACAAATACCTGATAGTAGTGGCTCGGCGAGAGACGGAATGTCAAAGGAGGACGACGGCCCGGACACATCGCCGACTACGGTTGTGGGTGATTCGGGAAAGGAGAGGAAACGGGTTTCGAGTGAACACATTAAAAGTCCTGGAATCGAATATAGTACACCGCCAACGTCACCTAGTGCACCGTCGCCTGAACCGCCTCGAGCCGGATCCGGGCGAATTCGTAAACCTGTTGTTAGGTTTCAAGTTTAGCGAGTTATTAGATTTATAGATAATGTATTATATAGTTAAGGTATTATTATAAGTAAATTTGTTATTACATAATTTATGTACTTTACTTAATAATATCTGATAATACCATATGTTAAGAAGGGAGGTGTGATATATGTAGGTATAGATTAATATTGTACTATGTAGGTAGGCGCCACCGCGCGTCTTTACTTGCCAGTCGCTCAATACATGTTATGAAGTCACACCGTGTTTTATTATTTAAATACCGAGTTATCCAGTACATCTCAAAAAGATCATAAATCACATCACTTTTAAAGAGAAAGGTGACATTTAAATAGCTCTTAAGAGTAAAACAAAAATTGCAGTGATTTATTTTTTAAATTTTACGTTTCTTCTTCACTGAAAACTGAAAGAACAAAACATCTTTTCGTATACTGAGCATCGATAATGAAACTCAAACTCAAACTCAAACATTTTATTGCGTTCATGTGGTTACACAAATAGTTCTTATGTTGGATATATTAGAGCCAAACATGAGCCCTGATAGGGCGTAGCAATATTATATTATATTATGTTATATATCAATTTAATCTAATTAATTTAGAATATTATTTACTTAAACTAAACATTACTTTTAGGTTTAATAAACATTTGCAACATTTACAACGATATTAAAGAGGTATACATATTCAAATTAAACAATTATTATTTTTCACCGAAAAACTCTGACAACGAATAGAAACTTTTTTCAATTAAATAATTTTAAGCTCTCTTTGAAATTTATACTACCATTCTTCTTTTTGTAGACATTTGGGAATTTTATTATAAATTTTTACACACGTACCATGGGATCCTGATTTAACTGTTTGTAATTTTGTGATAGGTGGAGCTAATTTTTACTAGGACGTGAAAAATGAGGCCGGGAGTACATTGAAAAAAGGTGCATATTATTTTTAACAAATGTGCATACTTCTAGTATATATATATGTAATTGTTAATATTTTAAATGAAATAAAGTAGGGTTTACAGCTGTCAGTGCTATCTATGTTTGTAATTATTCGGATACATTTTTTTTGTAAAGTAAACAATTTATTTACGTCCGTGATGTTTCCCCACAGTAAAATGCCGTACATGAGCCATGCATGGGCATAATCATAGTATGCACACGTGGCTGTTCTTGAATCTGTAACTTTTGTAAGTTCGTATAGTGCATACGAGAAATGGGAAAGTTTAGATGATACTTTCTTTATGTGTTCTTTCCTATTTATACCTGAATCTATGTTTATACCTAATAATGTATATGAATCAACACAATCTAGTTTAGTATCGTTGTAATAATAATTTATAGATAGGGGGCATTTTTTATGCGGCTTAAACTGTATTATCTTAGTTTTTGTGTAATTTATGACGAGATTGTGATTTTTTAACCATTTAGAGATATCTGTAAGTACACCATCTAGATAGTTGTTAAGATTGTTATTAGTACTATTGTCGACAGGTATGACTACAGAAAGATCATCGGCAAACAATGTACAGGGGGCTTTGATTATTTTCGGCAAATCATTAATATAAATTAAAAATTAATTATATTATCGACTGTTTTTTCAAAACACTATGAAATCAATAAGAAAGAGAACTATTCATTTCTCAAAAGTCGGTTAAGAAACCTAAAGAAAAGCAAAATGTAACATCATAAAACAGTACAAACAAAGTAAAGAATTTCGAGTAGGTCACATTTTATACAAAACTTTGCAAAAGGCTTAAACAAATGAGTCTCCAGTAAAAATGTTTTGAAACTGTACTTGTAAAATTTGTGTATAAAGTGTTTTGAATATGAATGAACAAAGTGCATTTATTATTTATTTATTTAATAAAAGAAAAAACTTTGTTTTCTTATCGGTCACCACGCTCAAAAAGTGTAACTTGAATTAATATCAAAGAAAAAGAAATACTGCATAAATAAAATAAATAAATAATTACAATTGCATAAGTTGATACAAAATGCTATGCAATAGCTGAAAAAGAACCTAACGGAACTCGACTTTCGATTAAGAAACAGAAGGGAGGAATCGAGGCTTCTCTCGATCCGGACTCCTATAACGCCTACGTTGGGTTCGGGAACAACGTATGTGATCTCCGCAACGGAGTAACACACTAGGGCGATAACCTCTTTCTTTTTCAGCAAGTAGGTTCTGACGGGGATTACGGGTCTTCCGAAGTCGTCCCGGTCCCGACGCCTTAATTCTTCGATGTGGACTGTATAACTTTAGGGATGAATTACTTGGGAATAAAACATCAATTATCTTCAAACCGTTCCGTGAGAGAGTAATCACTTTTCCCTATCACTTCCCTACACTTTTTCTTCTTATTGACTGCTGGTTCTTCACTTTTCCCGAAGGATTTTCTTATTTTTCCGAACTAATTCCCCGAACTATTTCCCCGAACGAATTGCAATAAAACCCGTTCACTAAGCTACCCCCAGAACTATACGCGAAAGTGAGCCGCGCCATTCGCGTGCCTGCGCAACTTAACAACATGAATTTGTACTATTACTCTCTCACGTTTCACTTAATTTCTTTATTCACATAAATCATACATAAATACAAGTTATCTATTTAGATAGCACAAAACAATATCAACACCATGATATATATTATTTTTTCGTATCACAAAAATCCTTTAATTTATAAAACAAAACATGCCTATTTTAATCACAAATTCAAAATCCAAACTTCTTAAATATTTAACACAGAAAGTTAAAACAATGTTTCCCACTTGAATTTATACATATGTTAACTAATACAATAGTTTAATTTACATTTTCTCTATGTATTTCACTATTTAAAACACTTTTAAATTTCTTATACAAAACTATCATTATTTCACTTATACACAGGAATTTTCACATAAAAATAACACAGAATTCACCCTTTTAGCACGTACAATCAACCGGAAATGTTTTACAAGTCATTTTTACATAAATTGCTGAAATTACAAACATTTTAAATTTTTACATATTCGGCCTCCTAAGGGCGTGGCCAGCGTGCTTCCGTGAACTCACACTATTTGAACAACTAACTTTGCACGGCTCTCGGCTATCAGAAAAAATTAAAGTCTGAAATACACTAATTTTAACAATATTAAATAAATAAGTGCTTCTACACAATTTTCAAACTGTAGGAAACTATCTCTGATAAGATTCTTATCAGTTATCATGTTTCTTATCAGATAACAATACAAGTGAATGTTCTCATTAATCAATCATAACAAATAGGCATTTGTTTTCGTACAAACATATCATACTTATACAAGACAATACTTATGCAATAAACTTCCGTTAATTCTGTTTATGCACGGAGTGATCATCTCGACCGGGGAACAAATCCGATCTCTAACTTCACTTTAATATTCCTTTGAATTTACATCGTTGGAAAGACGATTTCAACCGGGGAACAAATCCGGTAACATAACATAAAATTCTCTATATGAATTTATTGAAAGATATTACTTAGGAAACAGTAAACTAGTCCGGCCTGGGAGTCGAACCCAAGACCTTCATACCATTAATTCGACATTTCTTAAAGATTTAACTAAGCATTTTCTTATCAGAACATCTCTATTGGACAATAAGTTTTTGAAAAGTTATTCGTCATCGGTTGACTTAATAAACTGAAACATTCTTATAGGCGCGTCGCCAACAATCTCCCCCCCGTGCGTTAGCACCATCATTTGGGAGGCGTCGCGGGTACCAGGACTATTATTCTGGATGTAGGTCTCCTCAAGATACCTGTGCTAGTAATGACGTCAACCACTCTGGTGTGACCGTCTGGTCCCGGTAACGTTCTACTAATTTTGCCTTTCGGCCACGTATTTTGTGGCAACGAATAATCTATTATCAAAACAATATCGCCTTCTTTAGGTTCCATGAACTTTCCGTTATTACCTGTTCGCGGTATTAAGGTAGGCATGTATTCCTTCAGCCACCTTGTCCAAAAATGGTCGGCTAACCTCTGTGCAGCTTTCCAATTGAGCTGACCCGTCAGATGCTGCTCTAGAAATAATCCAGGTGGTCGATCACCACATGAGCGTCCCAGAAGAAAATGATTGGGTGTCAAACCCTCTTCAGGACTATCCATACTGAATGTTACCAGAGGCCTGGAATTTACTGTGTGCTCTGCTTCTAAAAGCAACGTATGTAGAATTTTCTCTCGTGGGCTCCTTTCTCTGAGCGTAGCGGTCAACGCAATTTTAATCGACCTTACTAACCTCTCCCAGGCGCCACCCATGTGCGGTGCTCCCGGAGGTATAAATTTCCATTTAATGTATTTCTTAAATGACTCATTTTTCATGCCCTCATGGCATTCTTCGCATGCTTTCAATAATTCTTTATTCGCAGCTTTGAAATTTGTCCCGTTATCGCTGTATATAACGGCTGGTTTTCCTCTTCTGGCGATAAATCGCCTCAACGCCATTATCATTGACGCTGGTGTCAACGAGGCTGCTAATTCCAGATGTACTGCTCTGGTAGTCAGACACGTGAATAAAACACCCCAACGTTTTTCGTGTCGCCTTCCTATAGTTACACTCATAGGACCGAAATAATCCACAGCTGAGCATGTAAAAGGTGGTTCATGATGAGCTATTCTCTCCAGAGGAATATTTCCTTGTGGCACGTTCTGCGGTTTTGACCTGTATGTCCTGCACCACTGACAATGATGTGACACACTACGTACTACATTACGTAAGTTCAAGACATAAAATTTCTGGTTCACCTCATTCATCACCGTCTGGTGATTGGCATGTCCAAAATGATGATGAACTTCCCTAATCATCATTTTAACGATTTCTTGTTTACCGTCCAATATGACAGGTTTTCTACTTTCCTCGGTCAAATTAGACTTGAAAGGTAAACGTCCATTTAAACGGAGTAAGTTATCTTCTCCTATTTCCATAGATAATTTACTTAAGCGTGAACTTCTTTCAACACTTTTGCCTGCTTTCAAGCACTTTATTTCCGAATAAAAACACTCGTCTTGAACGAACTTCCAAATTAATAATTCCGCTTTTTTCAAGAGCGCTATGTCCAACGCGCCATCGGGTCCTTTAACCGACTTTGCTAAAACTTTGTTGGAACACATAACCGACTTTTCGGCTGCGTCGTCGGGTCCTTTAACCGACTTTCTTAAACTCTTGAATTTTTCTACCGCTTGTAAGGTGCGTGTAGTTGCCCCAAGGAATTTCTTAAAGCTGCTAAATCGTCCGTAGTCGGGTAGACTTAACGGTTCTTGCTTTCTTAACGCATTTACGCCCTTTGGCGATTTTTCTTCACCTGTTTCTAAGCTTTTTATGGTGTCCACTTGTTTGGGCCATAAATCAGGACTTTTCCTGAGGAATTCAGGTCCTTGAAACCAGCGATGACTTACATCGAAGGTGAAAGGAAAATTTCTAGTGGCGTCGTCTGCCACATTTTGTGACGTTGGAACCCATCGCCATTCACATGGTTTACTGTGATCTTCGATCTCAGCCAATCGATGAGCAACGAATGGTTTAAAAGCGCGAGGATCTGACTTAATCCACGCTAACACTGTACGTGAGTCTGTCCAAAATACTCTCTCGGACATCTCGTACTTGCTCTCTTCACTAACCGAGGCAGCCAGCCTGCTGCCCATAAGAGCTGCTTGCAATTCAAGCCTTGGAATCGAAATTGGTTTCAACGGCGCTACTCTTGCCTTTGCGGCGATCAGCGTAATCCGCCTTATTCCTAGCTCATCCGTGGTGACGTAATACACCGCGGCAGCGTATGCTTTTTCACTAGCATCCGTGAAAGTGTGTAACTCTCCCTTGCCGACGCCTTCAGCAACGGGTCTAGGTACCTCTAAATGACCTAATTTCTTCACTTCCGATATCCATTTACAAAATAACACGTGTAATTCGTGTGAAACTTCTTCATCCCAAGAGATGCCTGTCCTCCATACTTGCTGGATCAGCGACTTCCCTTGAATCGTTATGGGTGATGCGAGTCCCAAAGGATCGAAAACTTACATCACAGCGCTAGTTATCTTCCTCTTCGTAGGAGGTCGTAAACCTTCCATCACCTCCTCCGGTGTGTTACGAAGACTTGTGGAGAAACTTATTATATCCCGTTTGATATTCCAAATCAAACCTAACGTGCGCTCTGTGTGCTCTTTATCTCCCAGCGAAGCACTGTCGCTCTTATATTTATTTTCCATTTTACTTAAAACTTCGGGTCGGTTGCTAGCCCATCCCCTCAGTTGGAAAGAAGCATGTTTATGTAATTCGTACATATCGTTTACTATCCTTTCGGCCGTCGTCACGTCGGGAAATGCCTGTAGATAGTCATCCATATAAAAATTGCTTTCCGTAGCGGAAGCTGCTTCTGGATAGATATGTGCGTTGTCCTGCGCATTCCTATTCTTTACATATATAGCGATGCATGGTGATGATGCCGCTCCAAATATGAGTGACGTCATTCTATACTCTTCCGGTGGCGCGTCACGATTGTGCCGCCATAAGAATCGAAGGCTATCCCTGTCTTCATCCCGGATTTTCACTTGCAGGAACATTTCTTTAATGTCTGCCATTACTGCCACGCTTCCTTCTCTGAATCGTAGCAGAACTCCGAACAACGACTTCAATAAGTCCGGTCCGGTTAACAACGCATCATTGAGACAACGTCCGCCCGTCTTTGCGGCGGCGTCGAAAACTATCCTTATTTTCGTTTTTTGTGGGTGAGTCACTGCGAAGTGAGGAAGGTACCACGTACGTGGGGAAATGGGAATATGGTTCGCTTTCTCTGCGTAACCATTAACGATGAGATTTTCAATTTGCTTCTCATATTCCTTCTTCAACTCGCTATTTTTGTCGAGCTTTTTTTCAATATTCAACAGGCGACTTTCAACCTGCGCTCTATTCGACGGCATGCACTCATTGTCTGTGCGCCATAACAAAGCAGTCTCGTACCTATTATTGGGTATACGACGTACCGTTTTGTTCAAAATACTTAAAGCTCGTTCTTCTGGGTCGTTCGCGGGCTTTCTAGCCGACACTCCCAGAGATTCCAAACTAAAATAATCCTTGATCAATTTATCCATATCTTCCTCCTTCTTGGTGGAAATGTGGTTAACGATCTTGATCGGTTTAATACCACCCGATATGTGACCATGTAAAACCCATCCAAGTTTGGTGAGCGATGCTACAGGTAGGTTCTTACCTCCCGAAATTAATTCACGAGTAACTATGAGATGCCAATTGTCCTGACCAATTAATATGGTAGGTTTGGACCTCTCAAACATCAACTCATCCTTAATCGGTGTCAAATGAGAACACCGTTGCAATAATTCTCGGCTTACCGACTGAGGAGAAAGGTTAAGTGACTTAATTGTTTGTACACTTATCTCTTCTAAGTAGCTCGAGTAAATGCCTTTTATCTTAACGTTTAAGCGATACGAACTGTCGTCGTTAATTCGCTTACCTCCCACGGCTTCGATACGTAATCCCTCTTTACGTCCGCGAGGCGCTAATTTCTGAGCCATCCACTCCTCTATGAGTGTCATGGTCGATCCCTCATCCAGAAGAGCTGTTGACTTGACCTTTCCTCTAGGTCCATACAACTCGACCGGTATAATCTTTAACTATGCACATGCCAGTGCATTCACTGTAGTAACAGTTGTAATCTGAGCATCTTTACCCCCCTCGTCCCCTTGTGGCGAGGTTTTTTCATTGGGGTATCGGTGTAGCATTCGATGATGTGACATTCTACATCCTTCTACACCACATTTTTTCGCTTTGCACTCTAACCTCCTATGGTTAGGTGACAAACATTGGAAACATACTTTCGCTTTTTTAACCGCTTCCCATTTCTCGCGAATATTCATGTCCTTAAACTTGTAACAACTCACTATAGAGTGCTCCTTGTTGCATATAACACACTTATGTGTTACCCGACTTACAGGCTTATCCTGGGTTGTCATAACCACTTGTCGGTTGTGGCCTTTACTTTTTCGGCGTTCTAGACGCTCGCTCGAATTACTTCGGCGCATATAGCGCTCGCTCACGGCACATCTGCGTACACCTCCCTTTGCAGTGTGTACAGTTTGCTTCCTGAATTCAGGACGCTTCCTTTTTTCAGGCGCATTTTCATTGTTTAAGGACGCTCCAAATTGTTCACTCAATAAATTTAAAAACTTGGCCATCTTCTGTAACTCTGGCTCCAAAGGATACTGAGCTCGATATTCAAACCATTTAAATTTAATCATAGTTCCGAGCTTCTCCACTATGCGGCTCACTAACTCCGGTGAGTACAAATACTGTGGTTGATTCAACGCTTGTATCGTGGCAACCACGTTCGTAATACGACTTGCAAAAGATCCTATATTCCGGCAATCTTCTGCCAATCTTGGCATACGCTTTACATTCTCGATTTCGGCTAGAATGAGCATCTCAACCCTACCGAATCTTCTTTCGAGAGCGTTCATTATTTCTTCAGGTTCACACAAAGTAAACAACAACGACTTAACCGCTTCCTTAGCGGTGCCCTTTAATGCCCTCCTAAGGCGTGCGACATTCTGCACCCCTGAAAATTGGCTTCTCGTGTCTTCAAACACCGTTTTGAAAATTATCCATTCACCCGGGTCTCCATCGAACACCGGTAATTCCTGGAGGAAATGAAGCTGGGAAGACTTATCTTTACCCGCTATTTTTATTGCACTCACAATCGCTTCGGTCAATTCTGACACCTCACTCGCGTGTGTTTTCTGTGCATTTCCTTGGTTGCGCTCGATCTCCGCCCCTTTGCGGCGTGATCCTTTACACGCTTCCTTATCATTAATATCGGGTTGTGCTACACTAACCGGCGCGCTCATTATGGTCTGCTGAACCCAACTCCTTACGAAAGGTTCCACCTGAGTATTCCGCTCTTCATCATCCTCACTCGAGTCGATCTCCTCTTCTCGGTTGAGTCGTGCCAACTCCAATTGAGACTTGGCCAAGGCAGCAGCTGCCTGTGCTCGTTCGAGCTCTGAGCGTTCGAATTTAATCCGCGCCTCTAATTCGGCTTTCTTCATTCGCCTCTAAGCCTCGCCGATCGCGATGACCTACTGCCTCTTTGTGACCCTTTATCACTAGTGTGCCCGATTACTGTCCTTGACGATGCCGCTTCTTCGGTCCTTTGACCTACTTTTTTGACCACCGTTTCACTCCTGGAAATAACGGATTGTTGTGCGGTGCTGGCCTGCGTACCACTGGTGTCCGTCCTGTTGCTTGTCGTTGCCACGGACGTCCCTGTGTCCCACGTGCATGTGGACGTGTCGGTGGTGGCTCCACTTGAAGGAGTTGCTCCATTTGACGCAGTAGCTGTGGTCGCTCCAGATGGTTCCGCTTCTTTAGCTTTTCTTGAGAGCCCTGTCCTTGTCCTGCTCCCTTCGCTTCTCCCTGTCTGGTCTTGTGCCTTCTTCATCTTGCAGGAAGGTGATTGTTGGCCTACGGTCCCTAACTGTCCCTACAGTCCCTACAACCCCTTACCTACAACCCTTTTACACCCCAATCTAACACCACTACCCTCCCCCCTTATCTCCCAACCCTACAACCCTACTACCACCCTAACAGCCCTATCAGCCCTATCAATCCTGGACGGGGCTTACCGAGGTGAGCCGTCCAGGGATGGAGTCGTGCAGGAATGGAATGGAGGAAAGGTTTAGGAACTGTCCCGCCAAAGAATATGACGAAACAGTCGAGCGGTAGTGCAAGCGCAGTCTCGCTCGAGAGAACTGCTCCACCCGAAGGTGTTGTGCCAGAGCCCAACCGTTTGGCACCGTTAGGTGGTCGGGATGTATGCTGTGCTCGCCGCCCAGTCAGGCAGTCAGGTGCCCACGCGCACCCTCGCCTGGCAGCAGCAGCGGTGGATGCTTCTTCCTGCACCCTGATGACCCGACAGGAAAATGCCGGACACGGTCGTCCGACAGGAAATGCCGAGCACGCTTGCCCGACAGGAAAAATGCCAGACACGGTCGTCCGACAGGAAAAATGCCAAGCCCTGCTTGGCCACGATGAGTGCCTTCACAAGACACCTGCGCCCGGCTGCGATACGTGCCCCATGCGAGCACACGCCCCAGGCCGCAATCCCGGTTTTCTTTCTTCCGGTAGTTCCAGGTCCAGTCCTTCAGCGCTGACGTCCTGGTCTTCTGGCCTTTGGTCCTATTGCTTCAGCTCAAATCTCCGGCTTCCTTCGCTTGCTGATCTTCACTCGGCTCCGAAGGTCTTCTTTTCCACAACCAGCAGTCCACAGCTGGTTCCTTGATCCAGCTGGCGGGGTTCGGGTGGTCCTTTTAATCCGGCTCCGAAGGTCCAATTGAAAAAGAACCTAACGGAACTCGACTTTCGATTAAGAAACAGAAGGGAGGAATCGAGGCTTCTCTCGATCCGGCCTCCTATAACGCCTACGTTGGGTTCGGGAACAACGTATGTGATCTCCGCAACGGAATAACACACTAGGGCGATAACCTCTTTCTTTTTCAGCAAGTAGGTTCAGACGGGGATTACGGGTCTTCCGAAGTCGTCCCGGTCCCGACGCCTTAATTCTTCGATGTGGACTGTATAACTTTAGGGATGAATTACTTGGGAATAAAACAGCAATTATCTTCAAACCGTTCCGTGAGAGAGTAATCACTTTTCCCTATCACTTCCCTACACTTTTTCTTCTTATTGACTGCTGGTTCTTCACTTTTCCCGAAGGATTTTCTTATTTTTCCGAACTAATTCCCTGAACTATTTCCCCGAACGAATTGCAATAAAACCCGTTCACTAAGCTACCCCCAGAACTATACGCGAAAGTGAGCCGCGCCATTCGCGTGCCTGCGCAACTTAACAACATGAATTTGTACTATTACTCTCTCACGTTTCACTTAATTTCTTTATTCACATAAATCATACATAAATACAAGTTATCTATTTAGATAGCACAAAACAATATCTACACCATGATATATATTATTTTTTCGTATCACAAAAATCCTTTAATTTATAAAACAAAACATGCCTATTTTAATCACAAATTCAAAATCCAAACTTCTTAAATATTTAACACAGAAAGTCAAAACAATGTTTCCCACTTGAATTTATACTTATGTTAACTAATACAATAGTTTAATTTACATTTTCTCTATGTATTTCACTATTTAAAACACTTTTAAATTTCTTATACAAAACTATCATTATTTCACTTATACACAGGAATTTTCACATAAAAATAACACAGAATTCACCCTTTTAGCACGTACAATCAACCGGAAATGTTTTACAAGTCATTTTTACATAAATTGCTGAAATTACAAACATTTTAAATTTTTACATATTCGGCCTCCTAAGGGCGTGGCCAGCGTGCTTCCGTGAACTCACACTATTTGAACAACTAACTTTGCACGGCTCTCGGCTATCAGAAAAAATGAAAGTCTGAAATACACTAATTTTAAGAATATTAAATAAATAAGTGCTTCTACACAATTTTCAAACTGTAGGAAACTATCTCTGATAAGATTCTTATCAGTTATCATGTTTCTTATCAGATAACAATACAAGTGAATGTTCTCATTAATCAATCATAACAAATAGGCATTTGTTTTCGTACAAACATATCATACTTATACAAGACAATACTTATGCAATAAACTTCCGTTAATTCTGTTTATGCACAGAGTGATCATCTCGACCGGGGAACAAATCCGATCTCTAACTTCACTTTAATATTCCTTTGAATTTACATCGTTGGAAAGACGATTTCAACCGGGGAACAAATCCGGTAACATAACATAAAATTCTCTATATGAATTTATTGAAAGATATTACTTAGGAAACAGTAAACTAGTCCGGCCTGGGAGTCGAACCCAAGACCTTCATACCATTAATTCGACATTTCTTTAAGATTTAACTAAGCATTTTCTTATCAGAACATCTCTATTGGACAATAAGTTTTTGAAAAGTTATTCGTCATCGGTTGACTTAATAAACTGAAACATTCTTATAGGCGCGTCGCCAACAATAGCTTTACCGCGGCAGTCCCCGAGTGCCACACGTCTTTTTTAATTTCATATAATTTTTACGCTATTTAATTAAGGAATCTCTACAAGGTGCAAGTATAAAATAGCAATTCAGTGTCATATTTATATTTTTTTTAATGATCTGATGAAGATTCGCGTTCCTTTCTCAACAAGACCTTCGTAAATATGATCAATTAAAAAAAATATACTAGAAGAATCAGCGTCCTACTGAAGCTGTTGCTCATCGTCTGTTTGAATATTTTACGTTTGGCGTAAACGAAATGGTCATACCGTCTATCGAAAGCCATAAGATTTTTTGGCATTCTCTTTAGTCACCTCTTGCGTCACCCACGAGACTAAATGGTGCGAAAGATACTCTCATTCCGCTACCACACGGCGCATAAACTCAAGTTTTTTTTTAAACGTTACCCGTTAATACATATTTTCACTTGTATCGTAGGGGCTGTTTACAAACATAAATTGCACAAGGACACACATCCAGACCCGGAACAACTATTTGTAGGCCACACAAATATTTGTTCCGTGCGGGTTTCGAACCCGCGACTCCCAGCGCAGCCACTCATTGCTGAGCCACTGCGCCACAGAGAGTTTGTTAGTAGTTAAATAAGTGGGCCACTTCAGAAAGTTTGAAAATAAAAAAGTTCTATAGATAAAGTTTTTATTATCAAATCTTTACAAAGAACTCTCAACAAGCACTTGGAAAGAGTTTGTTGTGTCTGAACAAATTTTTAAAACACTTTTTCCGCCTCAGATACGCTTGCTTTACGGCCTGTTCGAATGCTGCAAGTACATCTTCCTACGATAAAAACTGTATTTATTTTAGTAGAAATTTTTAAGGAATAAATAGAAGTCACATGGTGCCAAATCTGGAATATAAGGAGGATGATCTGCCCAAAAGCTTAATTAGTGAGTTGTACAGCAAGGCCATTGTTTTGAACGATGAGTGCGCGGACGTTGCGTAACGGTGAAGCAGTAAGTTCTGTGGTCTTTCGCTAGTTGTTCATGCAGTAAACACTTAAGACAAGCATTTGAAAGTATTATATTATTTTCCTAAAGAAATTAATATCATATACTTCAACAAATTAAAAAGTAACCTAGCGACTCTGCGCATCTCAATAGCTTCACTTTGGTTGCTTATAATGAACAAACATTTTTGAAACGACCATAGCGTAAAATGGTGCTTTATTCCTAGATCATACTAATAAATCTAAGATTTATTACCTGTAATAATGTAAATAAAATACCATAACGAGCCTGCTTTAGATTTATTAATGATGCCATACACCATTCTACGTGGGTCTGCTTTTAAGTGTAGGTGAAGGTTTGTGGCAAATGCCATTTGAAATCTACTGTAAATGAATATAAAAATCGTAGATTTCAAATAGTACGTATGATTATAGGCCGTTTTTTAACTTAAAAAATTTGATATATCAAATTTCAGCACGATCAACTAACTGTGAGGAGTAAAAAAGTAATCTTCCTTTGACGGATGGTACGGAAGGAAATGTGACAGTAGTACAAATGATTATTCATGAAAATATTTATTAATTTCTTGAATGAATTTTTACAATAATCAAAGGTTTGTCGGTTTAACCTTTTAACTGATATTAGAAATCGTAAAATATCATTGCGCGAAAATGTTCTGACACAGATTCATTTCTCAATTAATCACAATATTTCAATTGAGGACTAAAAATAGAAATAAACTCGAATTTGGGACATTCGTATTTTTATTTGTAAATAATTCGTAAAATTTTTATTAGTAAATTCGTATTTTTTAAAATTAATCACAACTGACCAATGTCTTATTAAAAAAATTTCTTGCAAAACTAGGGAAATTATTTATGATTGTAGACGTCCATATTACGTTGAACGATGTCGTAATTCACAGTAACTTTATATTGCACGATATGAAGTTTTCTGGCACGACATCGCTCCTTTCCTTTTACTTCCATATTGCATTTTCTTCCTTTCGAATTTCTGTTTTATTGTTGGGGTCATATGATCTCCTTTATTAATAGTGCACAATGTTTTTATTGATTTGATACACAAATAGGTATAATAATTTGATATATAATTTTTAGTAACAGGTAACACATTATCAGTCTATCTCAAAGTGTATATTAGTTTTCTCTCTATAAACTTTTTATCAATTGAATACGATCTATCAGAGGTCCACTGCTGAACACAGGCCTACCCCATAGATTGCTCATACGAGGGTTATAATCCAATCCTATCTTTCACGAGGCGAATGTAATTTAGGCATTCCCTCGTGATCATTACGCTCATGCTCATGTTTCCTTAACGGATTTAGTACAATTGTGTACGTTTCTAAGTTAAATTCATTAGCAATTCAATAGACTCTTACGGTATTATCGACCATAAAGTTAACCCATTTAATCGTATTTAAACTCCCAAATGTCTCGGATTTGACTTATCCGTCAACTCTTTAGTTTAATAACACTTGAAGCTAGGAAAAGTAGGGTTGAAATTAGTTTATTACACTTTGCAAGTGTTACCCGTAGTTACGTCTTTAACGGGGCTGTGCTGAAATGAAGACTGTAGTATGAAACATTGTTAATAAAATATGAATTCAATAATCCCTATACCGAACACGTTAACTGTATCCAAAAAGTAATATTCAAAATTATTTAAATTAGGTAAATTAAATTAAATTAAATTATTAAATTAATTCAAAATAATTTTTATTATCTTCGCTGCAACCACAGGAATAGTAATAATAAGACAATAGAAATGAATTATCGTTCGATTACTTCCAAAACTGATGTCGCCACATCTTTCCGTATTGTAAACATATGCAATGCACAATGATATCTAATGTTTCACATTATATTGCTTGGCGAGTTTGTTTACGACGCGTGTGTCGCGTGTTATGGTAGAACAAAAGCAGCAATGGTAATTGTACAGTATGAAAGGTAATAAATGAAAGTTTATAAATGTAAATATCATAGTGAAGTATTCATCTAGATGTAAATTTGGTAAAACAATGATAATTAGTACATAATCAATTTACCGTTGAAATGTTATGCCATTTTTAGTTGAATTACATGTCCTTGATGAGTTTTTACAAATGATTATGCTACAGTTAACCATTATAAATTTATAACATAAATTCACGTACTACGTTCCCAAGACAACTAAATCACAAAATGGTAAACGATGTTCGTCAACACATCATAGCGGCGACGAGGTCACGCGTCTATAGATGCGACTTCTATTGTCTTATTATTACGATTTCTGTGGCTGCAATCAAAGATGACCTAATTTAAACAATTTTGACAGTCTTGAAAATTTTTAAAAACTCAAACATGTTTAACGAGAAAATCTGCTAACTATGTCGTCGAGTTGGGTGATATTTTCGTAGAAAGTACGCAAGGATTTTTGTGTCTGCATTAGGATTGTTTAAATCTGGCAAATTAAAATCGGCAATTATTTATGAAAAATATGATTAGTTTTTTTTATTAGCGGTATAAAACTTATATTTTACGAAAGGTATTGTGTTATAGTTGTAAAGAAAAAAATTATGTAGATATGCACAAATGGCTGTTTCGTAAAAAAAGCTTTTACAAAAATAATTGTCATTTTGCGGTACTAGTTAGGGTTCCGTAGTCAACCTTATAGTTTCGCCATGTCTGTCTGTCCGTCTGTCAGTCCTCGCTTAATCTCTGTGACCGTTAGCACTAGAAATCTGAAATTTGGTATTAATATGCGTATCAATCACGCCGACAAAGTGGTAAAATAAAAATTGGAAAAAAATGTTTTATTAGGGTAGCCCCCCTATATGTAAAGTGGGAAGTGATTTTTTTTTATTTTTCAACCCTAACGTGTGATATATTGTTGGAAAGGTATTTAAAAATGAATAGGGGTTTACTAAGATCATTTTTTGATAATGTCAACCATTTCGGAAATAATCGATCCAAAAGTAAAAAACAATGTGTCCTCCCCCCTCTAACTTTTGAACCATAAGTTTAGAAAATATGAAAAAAATCTGAAAAGTAGAACTTTATAATGGACTTTCTAGGAAAATCATTTTGAACTTGGATGGAAAAGCGGAGCGCCTGCCGCGGAGCGTGCAATGTTGCACGCTCCATGTTCGCGCACGTACCCACTACCGGGAGCAGTTGCAAGAGTGCGGAGCGCTGCTGGAGCGCGAACATAATGGATACCCACCTTTAAACTCATAAGTGGGAACACTTATTGTGACGGACGGAAAACTACGGAACCCTACACTGAGCGTGGCCCGACACGCTCTTGGCCGGTTTTATTTTTAATTACTTGTTACCAAAATTAACATAATCGATTTAACGTTATCAAATATTGACATTTATTTACGTTAAAGTTAATGACTATTTTAATAAAGTTTTTAATAAATTTACTGATTTTAAAAAACAATACTAAGCTTTTAATTACTATAATACTTAATGGCCGCAATGTATTTATTTTAACTTTATGCTTATTAATGTATTTTTATTTTAGGGAATCGTTATGACTTTGAAGTCATAACAATTCCCACTAATGTACAAAAGGCACTATTGGTTGTATCGTATTGTGCTTCCGTGTATTTCACAGAACGCTTCACTAGTTCTTTTAGTTGAACTTGTCGACGTCTTATGGTGGCCACACACGGTCAGTTAAACTGTTTATTCCAACTGATCAGTTCAAACTAAAACTGTTGATATTTTTTTAAATATCGGATTTTCGACATATACATGAATAAACTTATATGTAAAACTCCCATATTAATATACCTATTTATAATGATCGATATATCGAAAATTCAATATTTTAAAAAATATCGACGGTTTTAGTTTCAACTGATCAGTTGGAATGATCAGCTTAACTGAACGTGTGTCAATTACAAACATAGTCGCAAGCTTTCTAATGTGCCGACTATCGTGGTTTGTGAGGTATTCATTCCATCTCAGTCCCTAGAGATAACGAAGACGTAGCCTTCTCTGTTTGAAGTTAGCTGCAAGTGTCCATGGTCTGCAGTAGCCACTTACCATTATAAGTCAGTTGTTTACTTCAGTTTTCATAAAAAACGTTATGTAATAAATACTGATACAGTTAACTTTTTCATGACATGTATTTCCAAAATGTCGAGAACATTCCGAATCACAACATTTATTGGATACTAAACACGATATTTCAATATTTATTTCATTTTTAAAATATAAGTATATGTACGAAATAGTTATAGTCTGTGTCTTTTTTTATATGACTTCGTGCAGCCTAAAACCCACAATAAGGCAATTCTTCTGAAGATATCGCGGAATTTAGGAGCATTCATACCAATTTTAAAGAGCGCCGCCTATCGCGCCTTACTTTTCCTTATCTACCCATTTCCTCTGCAATATGTGGTGGCGGAGATCAATTCATGTTGCTCGAGTACTATCAAGATTATGATTAGCATTCATTGCCCGTGCTATTATGGCTCTAAAACTTTATTATTTCTATAGAGTTCAATATTACATAATTACTGCTTTGCTGGAGTGGTAATTTAACTAACATTTTATGAAATCCAATTTTAAGTGTAGTTAATGATTCAGAGATTGTTAAAACGTTCCGGTAAACAATTTTACTTTCTGTTCATGACAACGAGCGGGCATTTTATCTTGATCGTGAGTACATAGTAGCTTTATTTCGTTAACTTGTAGTTTCGGTTTATTAACGAAAATTACGGTAATATTTCAAGTAAGATTTCTTTTATTGAATGAGGGTGACAAACGAGCGCACAGTCCACCTGGTGATAAGTGATTTTGGTTGTCTATGGTGATCCTCATCCATCTTCAATTAGGGATCAAAATGCAGAATATTTTGTCACCCCTGAAGACTAAGATGGAATGTATAGGATTAAGCTACTATTTTTAGAGTTCCGTAGTCAACTAGGAACCCTTATAGTTTCGCCATGTCTGTCTGTCCGTCTGTCCGTCCTCGCTTAATCTCTGTGACCGTTAGCACTAGAAAGCTGAAATTTGGTACCAATATGTGTATCAATCACGCCGACAAAGTGGTAAAATAAAAATTGGAAAAAAATATTTTATTAGGGTAGCCCCCCTATATGTAAAGTGGGAAGTGATTTTTTTTTAATTTCAACCCTAATGTGTGATATATTGTTGGAAAGGTATTTAAAAATGAATAGGGGTTTACTAAAATCTTTTTTGATAATGTCAATAATTTCGGAAATAATCGCTCCAAAAGTAAAAAACAATGTGTCCCCCCCCCCCTCTAACTTTTGAACCATAAGTTTAAAAAATATGAAAAAAATCTGAAAAGTAGAACTTTATAGGGACTTCCTAGGAAAATCATTTTGAACTTGGATGGAAACAACAGTACCCACTACTGGGAGCAGTTGCAGGAGCGCGGAGCGCTGCTGGAGCGCGAACATAATGGATACCCACCTTTAAACTCATATGTGTGAACACTTATTGTGACGGACGGGAAACTACAGAACTGAAAATACTGAGCGTGGCCCGACACGCTCTTGGCTGTATTTATTACTTATTTTGTGAGAGCGTGGTGCATCCCCGGACGAGTCGACCCGTTTTTGCTACAACCATAATATAGCTGCATTTTGGCTCTACTACATATGTGGTAATAACATATATTGTGTACATGTTGGTGTGGCATAATCAATGAGACATAATATGGAACACAAATATAATTAATCATAAGAAAACTATAATCGATTACCTTAACAACCACGGAATCAAGTTTACTAATAAGTCTCTTAGTACGCCTTTCCACTGAATTCAAGTTTTTGATAATAATTCTCTTGCATTACCTTGACACAGTGTTACTCACAAAACCAGTTATTTATAATGCAAAAGTTTATTATATACTCGCATCTCTTGCTAAAATCTATCTTGAACCAAAACATTCTTAATAAGCTTGAACAAATCGTATGTAAATATGATTATCATATCTTTCGACATCGTTTTTGCCTTATGAATAGCTCACTATTAAGTAGAGGGCTGGCTATAAAATGTTGCTTGTGCATTCTGATTTGATTTGTTAATGTGCATTTCTGCATTCAATTTTACCCTAAAAGGAGATAGAGGCTCAGGTTGCAGTACGAGTGGGGTGACTCAACCAGAACCACGCTCTCTCAGAATACGGTTTCTTCTTCTCATCTGTATTTTGATACACCTCTCAAATCCCAAGTGGTTGGATCCGACCAAGGAGATATTCCTTCAAATTCCAAGCGGTCGGATTCGACCACGCACACCCACAGCACTTTAAACCATTGAAACTTATATTTAGAGACTACTTTTTTAGAAGAAGTATGGCATTATAGAATCAATATGAAATTTTCTATCCTCTAATGTAATAAAAAGTGAGTTAGACTTTAAATATTCATTTATAATCTAAGTTCATTACGTACGCTATTTTCAATTGGAACAACATCCAATAGATTTGATTGTGTTGATTTTTGGATTTTCCTAGTGTTTTACTATACTGTTTTATTATAAAATTCTTACAAAAGTTTTTCTGTGAATGTAATTTATCTTTAAATATAAATAATTTCAAGTAATGTATAGAAAAAATGGTGATTTTCACGCTGCCGACATCCGCTTGGTAAGTTTTTTTTAAATCAAAATACAATAAAATCTGTGTGTAAAGTTAAACCTGACTTTTGTTTAGACAACAGGATAGAAAATTTTGTATAGATTTTATAATGCCAAACTTTATCATAGAAAAGTAGTCTACAAACATAAGTTTTAATGGTTTAAAGTGCTGTGGGTGGATTAGGTCGCATGCGACCGCTCAGGATTTTACGGACGCATGAGACTGCATGGGATTTTTATGGGGATTGAAGGGTTAATTGACGATATATGTGTGCATTTACGGGTTATTGCAACTACTTCTTTGAATCTAATTATCTTTCCTTAAAAAAAATCAAAATATAATAATGTTATAAGATAGTTCCAAATATACCATTTTAAAGTTAACAATACGAAAAAGTTATAGCACAGTGACATTTTTCCACCTCTTTTTTAAATATATCGAAATAATATCTACATTTTAAAGTCACTCTACGTATGTTTTGTTATTGCTTTAAAGGTGCGTTTTTTTATCATTTATTCATGCATACTTCGATGGTGAATATTTACTTCATGCATGTAAATTACTTACCGTTTTATGGGCCAGTAACTATTATTAGCAAGCTATTATAAGGTAAGCGTAGCTATTATTATGACTTATTTTTTTTACAATTTAAATTTTAATTTAAAGTGGTTCGAAAAAATACGCTGAAGTGCGCGTTTAATATTTATTAGCTTTTTTTATTTTATAGAAGAGGGGCAAACGAGCACGCGGCTCACCTGGTGGTAAGTGGCTACCGCCGCCCATGAACAACTGTAACACCAGGGGAATTGCAGGTGAGTTGCCGACTTTTTAGAAAGGAGTAAACCCTTTTCTTGGTCTTGGTCCCTAAGTAGTATCGGTCCAGAAAAATTGGCGGTGGTTAACAATTCCACAGAGTAGTTAGTAGTCTCTGTTTGTGAAAATAATGAAGCCAGCTCCTCGAATGTAAAATGTGCTCCGCATAATATTCTGCGCATATGGTATTTGGCTGAATAACAATTAACAATAAAAATGTTTGGTGATTAACTCCAGCCTCCAAGAGACCGCCAAAGTGGGGAGCGTATGTCGGACTGAATCTGAATTCTATACCTCGGAGAGCTCCAAATTAAATGAGGGAATGTAATTTCAAAAAAATATTAGGCTCTTTGGAGGCTGCTACAAAATTACGATCGTTGTCGCAATAAATGATTTTAGGCAAACCTCTCCTCGCTATGAACCTAAGAACTCTTGCAAAAGTTTTTTGTAGGAGAGTAAAGTTAAATATTCCATCCATCCATTCCATCAGCCATCACTTCCATCTCTGCACAGAGAGAATGATTCAATAACCCATGCCACATAGGAAAAAGCTGATCTGTTTAGCTCTCTCTTTGCGTCCAACTCGACTATCGATGACGGGAGGAACACAACGCCGATCATCCCGCGGTGTGAGATGTAGGATGTGCGTTAGTATAATATGTTGCCCTACACGTTAACAAGTCGAGTGGGCCTGATGGAGTCCCTACTATTGTGCTGAAGACGTATGATCCGGAGATAGAGCCAGTTTTAACGCGTCTTTTCAGGTATTTCTACTCCCAAAGCGTAGTCTTGAATTCATGAAAGACAGGAACTCACATCACATCAAAACTCACGATACCATTCACACTATCTGAAAGCTTGACAGTTCACGACTATGCTTTTTAATAGGAGTTTTCTTTCTCGTACAATCTCTCTGTTAAATTGCTTACCAACGACGATTTTCCCGGATCGATACGATTCAGAGAACTTTAAGAAAAGTCCTTTCTAAAAGGCCGGCAACGCATCTGCGATTTTCCTAGTGTTGCAGTTGTTCATGGGCGGTAGGAGTTATTTACCGTCAGGTGAGCCGCATGCTCGTTTCAGTATTTCTATAATAAAAAAATTATATCTTTTCTGAAATAATAATGACAAATGACATTAAAATTGATTCCATTTCTAAACATTTCGCGCAGTGCTGGTAGTATGGATTTAGGACTAAAATTAGTGAAAACGCTTTTACTAACAGGTTTAAATTATGTTATTATTTTATTGAATTGTGTGAAGTAACAATGAAAATTATACATTAATAATACTGATATGAATTTAAAATGACTTAATAGTAGTGTAATATTTTTTTATAAAATAAGGATGACATAGGAGCACACAGTCCACCCATTGGAAAGTGAATGCTATGGCCCATAGATATCTACATTTAACTTATAAGAAGAATCAAAATGCAGATGCGTTTCACACCAGGACTAAGACAGAATTTTTCCTTTCCAGTGAAATGGGTCTTAGGTTCTCCATACACACCATAAGAAACACACCAGAATTAAGCTGTTATTTTATGCTAAATATCAGCAGTTTTTTTAATAATTACGTTACTGTTACAATGTTCAAATAATTACCGCCCTGATGTTTTTGAAAAAGGACAATATGTTTTAAGTGCTTACCGCCCAGAGGTGAAGGTAAAAAAAAAACAGATTGAACGTTTTCTGCAGACGTAACTTTTTAACTTCCCGCTATGAAAATCAATGATTTTTAAAAAATTGGGAAGTCTTGTGTGCGTGCTCGCGTGAGTGTATGCGTGCGTGCGTGCATATGTAAACATTTGATAACTTTGTTGTGTCCAATCGAAACGTGGCTTGCGATGTCTGAAAGGACCTTGCTGAACTTAGACTTCCTGTGAAGTTAGACCCAATCATCATAGTAAATTCTGAATAACCTGAGAAAACGGGGTTTTCTAATTAAATAAAAACTGTTTTGGAATTACTTCGCCACCCTTTTTTGGATCAATTTTATGATATAATCAGTCTTTTTACTTAAAAAACGACGTCAATTTTTGCAAACCGCATTTAAGTTGGTAGATTCGTTCCGCAGATATCATTGTCGAAAGGAATATCGAAAAATTATTTTCTCAAAATATATCAAAAAATGCTTATAAATTTTTTATCTCAAACAGGTGAGATTTGAAGCGCTTTGCGTTTGAAATTAGTGAGACGGATGAGCAGGATGGCCTGTTGGGTCAACCTAATTGTTTTTACAGGTGTGGTAGATAAATTCATTTTATAGAACATCGTGCATTATTTGAAAATATAGACATTTTAAAACTGTGTTTTAAATATCACACTAGGCCAATAGCTATGAAATAAGTTTAATAAAACATGTTAAAGAATATAATTTTATTATCAATTGCAAAGAAAAGTCTACACAAATTCACATTACTCTTATCACCAAATAGAGTAAAAAACTGAAACGAGGCAACTGATTTTTAAATAGCGTTAAAACCTCATAAATTAAACTATTCGTGTAAAATGATTCCATGACATAAGATCTGCAACCATAGCGTCGCGCAATCTTTTCTCCCAGTACACCCTCATGTAGGCTGTACTGGAAAATAAGCTTGCCATTATAAAGCTATTACCAATATAAATATAAGCGTTCGTCGTTTCGTCGTACTGATAATTAAGCTATGACCGCACATTCAGAACAGAAGTCTAATTAGTTTTTCAACAATTACTTTTACTAGTTAATCATTCACATAATATTGTAAAAGTAAGACAGTGGGTTAACAAAATTTTCTGATGAGCACTCCAGATAAGAAGGTTCTAATAAACGTAGTTCTTTAGAAATAATATTTTTTTATCAACCCTATTTGTAGTCGTAGAACTTCCTTATGGAAGAACTACTGGTGTTCTATTTTACACGTTTGCTCTTCCATGCTTGGGCATTCCATCTATTTTCTGTTTAAACTACATCCACCATTGCTTGTATTATATACAATGGGCTCTTTAGTTTCAGAGTCACTACCGCTATCCTGTACGATTGACAGCTTTTCTTTGAAAAATAAATGAAATACTAACGACTTGCTAACTGAAAGTCGTTATTTGTCGTAAGTTGTTACCTGTCAAAGTCAATGTCAAAATGTTAAACTATCGAAAATTTCGATACGTTTTTCAATGCTGGGAAGAATAACGAAGCGAAATTTGAAATCAATACATAAAAAATCTTTAATTTTTTTCATTTTCATGGGCGGCAATGTCTTTAATATTTAGTTCCATATAAATCACATTGGTACTTATGAGGTAAATAAAGGTATTACTGCACCTATCAAAACTTGACACTAGTATGGCAACATCAACGTGTATTGTGCATGAATTTATATTATATGTAGTCTCGACAGGTATTTATGCAAAACTCATAATTACTTTCTACCGAGCCAAGAGTTTTCCGAACAAATAAATAAATAAAAATCTTTAAATTTACTAGCTCGTCTGATATTACAACACTGTTACCGATTTTTAACGAAAGTGTACGATCATTAAAATACGAAGACGATGAACAAACTTATATTAACGATATTAGATAATAATAGTAAAGCACTGCAGTAAAGTTCTTTGATTTTAATTATAATTTACAAGTAAAATTTTAGCAATAAATAAAAAACACAATGCTTATCAGCGACATTTTATTAGATGCAATCACGAAATGCAGCCGTAAAAACTTAGAGGCATCTTGTTAGCGCAAGAAATTGCTTGAATGTAATTTAAGGATTATTTATATATAATTCTGTAAGTCTGTTGAAGTCACGCCAACGTGGTTTTGTTTAAATTTATAAATATAAGATTTCCGTCAATAAAAATATTTTGAAAAAGATATAGGAGACAGAAATTTATCATTCTACGTTTTAATATTGCTAATTTAATATTCTCATATTTTTTAATTTGTTATTGATTCTTTAAGTTATGAAAGGACATTTTTTGAACTATTTTGAACACGGAGACAACGGTTTTTTCATAATAATAGTGTGAGAAACCTATAACCTAGCCTATTATTTTAAATTAATTTAAAACATGTTTTGAGAAAAACGCTTTTCTCTAAACATGTTAAATGTGCGTATTCAAGGTAAGAGTGAAAAGTATTTTGTTACGCTAAGGCAGTAACATTAACCATTTAGGGTTTATAATAGTTAAAAATTGTTCAGTTCAGGAAAAATAATATAATGTTAAGGAAAACACCGTGAGGAAACCTGCATGTGTCAGAAGTTTCAAAGTCACAATAATTGTAACGAACGTAAACGTTAAACGTTTTAAGGCTTTTGTGACATTACTTTTTTATTACAACTCAGTTGTCTTTTTCATTGGTTTTCTTTACCCTATAGTGGCGAAGTGAGAGAATCTATTATTCTGTTTCATCCTTTGGTAAGAGGTGGCTAAAGGAAATACTAAAAGATCGTAAAAGCCAGAAGCAAAATCAAATGAAAAACTGCAGATGAAAAGCAGAAAAGTACGAGACGTTTGGTACTGCGACTTCCAACCTACCTGTCAATTGTGGTGAATAAGGCAAATTTTCCAAACGGATTTTCATGAGCTGATAAAGAATAATTGAAGTAGAAATATTCTCTATAGTTTCAGCACCAAAAGTTTACGAAAAACAGCTTTATATCGTTTTTACACATTAAAGAACGGGAAAACGGGACCCATTTCGAGTTTTTTTTTAAGAATATTTAGGCTTCTGTAATATTTTCAAGAAATATTTAGGCTTCCGTTTTTGTTTCACTTAAAACGCTTTATTTATTTACTTATTTCATTATATTAAATCGGAGAAACTTTTAAAAATTGTACACATTATATCATCTACGAATAAAATTTATTTATAACGCAAATATATTGAAGCTGTAATGATTTCTTAAATTTACGCGAACACTACACATTGAATAAAACCACTATTTACGGATTTTATCGCGTTTAATTACTTTAATTTATTTTTATTATTATCCCGACGTTTCGGGTGCTTTACAGTATCCATGGTCACGGGGGGGGGGGGGGGGGACGGAGATGTTTGACGACCCAATGTCATAGTTAGTCCGGCTACCTTCAGTTTTTTTAATATTATTTTTTGATCCGATTTACGCAAAACGAGCTTATAGTATCATGAAAGAAGACGAGCTTATAGTATCATGAAAGAAGGAGAAGTCTTGCAGTGGTATGCTTGGGTTTTGGTTTAATTTTGTTAATTATAGGATCCCAAGCAGATGGTAGCATCCAACCATCTTCTCTATTGAAATTTGGGTGTTTTTAATTTCAATAGCCTCGCGTATCATCCTTGGTAGGAATCGGTGTTCTTTTGCGAGAATTTGTGGTTTATCAAATCTAATGTAATGGTGGGGACGATCTTGAACATGTTCGCAGACTGCAGACTTCCCGGAGCGTAGGTGCTTCACATCAGCTATATGTTCCTTCACGCGGGTTTTTATAGATCTCTTTTTTTGACCTATGTAAGAGAGACCACATTCACAATCTAGCTTGTACACACCTGCATCTTGTAGAGGAATATTACATTTGATGGATGGTAAAAATTGACAAATCTTCTTCAGCGGCTTGTAGTATGTCTTAATGGACGCTCGCTTCAAGATGTAGCCAATCTTGTCCGTGACTCCTCTGACATATGGTAGTAGAGCAGGTGCGAGATCGACTGTGGCCGGCTTCACTCGTTCACTGTGACGTAGGCGCGGGACCTGAAGCTTGTTGTCTTGCAATATTTGCTTGACGTGCTGAAGCTCCGCGGCTAGATGTTTTCTGTCACAGATCCCTCGTGCTCTCTGAAACAAAGATTTACCCTGAAACAAAGAAACCTCTGAAACAAAGATTTTAGTTAGCTACCGTGGGTAAATCTTTGTTTCAGAGAGCACGAGGGATTTCACTTTTTAAAAGTTCTCGCAAAATAATAGAAATACTGTAGGATTTTAAAAATAAGGCCATGGAAAAAAATAACAAAGGTTATTCGCATCTACAGAAATTCTGTTTACGCTGCGGTCACTTACTCGTGTATTCAAATAATTTTAGAGAAATAAAGCCTTAGCTTAAACGCAGCTTTGTTAAAATATTCATTTATTTTATCTTAAATGTAAAAGCTCTTTGATCCAATTAACATGAGTAATGTTTTTGGGGATTAAGTAGAGAGTAATTACTTTGGTGATGATTGGAAATTAAAGTGTTTGTGATAATTCTGCCAATAAAAAAATTAACGTTCAAAATTCTTCGTCAATATCAAGAATTTCAGCATCAACTTTTTTATAAAGGACTAGCTGTTACTCGCGCCTTCGCCCGCATGGTCACTGGGAAATGAACTATACATTGCTTTTGGAATTGAAAGAAAACTGAGTTTTATAGATTTGTCAGAGATGCAGCCATTAAAAGGAAACTGAGAAAAAATGATTCGTCAGCCTATTTAAATGTTTTGAAACGCAGCATATAGGAAAGCATGAAAATAGCGTGTTTATTCTAAATGTAAATGGGATATTTTTTTAATTAAAGGAAACTGAGCATAATTATCCGTCAGGGATGCAGACTTTTGAAAAGAAACTGAGCTAAATTGATTCGTCAGAGATGCAGTTTTCTGAATTAAAAGGAAACTGAGCCAAATAAAAGATCCGTCAGAGATGCAACCTTTTGAGTTGAAAGGGAACTGAGCTTAATAGGTCCGTCAGAGGTGCAGCATTTGGAATTGAAAAGAAACTGAGCTAAATAGGAAATTTTGAATTGAAAGGGAAGATCTGTGGGAATTCTGATTAATTGATTGTGGGAATTTTGGAAAAAACTAACTGAACACTATTTTAAGACGCTACTGTACACAATGTTATATGTTTTCCGTTCGGGGAAAGAATGTGGAGATTCTGGGAATTTGACACACGCAAACATGCTACATACAGCTGCCCATGAGAGAAGCACGGTTTTTCTAAGTTGACCCCCGCTACCTGTAACGTTTGCCCGTGCGCTTTATTAATTGTCATTGCAAAACTGATCTTAATAGGGAACTGCAACCTTTTGAATTGAAAAGGAAGATCTGTGGGAATTATAGGGATCCGTGATATAATAACATTTTCACCTTTTCCTACGCCTGTCAAAATTGTAGCACCGGTATGTTGAGATGGCCCGTTACATAACCGACGAGTATCTAAATTTCGCATTAGCACGACTGGGACGCCTAATTTTAATTGAAGTTTATGTGAGGGCGCACCTGACAACTCTAGAGAATTAAGAAACTCTACGGGATATGAAGTGCTCTGTTCTGTATCCATCCGAAATATGTGAATCATATTTCGGATGATGGTATCATACAATTCTTTATCTTGCTCAGGATCCGGAATCTCGGCGCTTATTATGTCGTCTATTTGGCTGGACCGCAACTTCTCTTTAAACCATATTAGAATGTTGGAATGCGGTAATCCTCTTTTTTGCCATTCAATTGAATACATAAAGCACTGCACCTCTCCGAAAATTTTCCCTTTGTTAATTACATACATTAATTTTTGTATTTTTAATCTAAGTACTCTAGCAACTATATCGTGTCTGTCAGTACTTTTTTGGCCCGGCATTAGCTCCTCGTTATTTTTTTCCATGTGGGATTGCAAGTAAAAGTAACAAAAAGATCAGGTCTCCCATAAGTTCGTACATAGGCGAATGCGTCTTGTGTGTACTCATGTACTCGTAGGTAGCGGGGACTATTAACGAATGATGAGGGCAGATTTACCATTTTACCTAAATCTCTGGGGTTTACATTGGCGTTGCTAGAAACTGCAACTTATAAATGTATATAATTCTCAACGCGCAGCTTTGTTTGATTTAAATATATATAACGGAGACGTTCACTTTCTACCTTCACATACATGTCTACCAAAAATTGATGAAATAATTGTCTACACCGGGCTAAGAGGTTAAAATCATTTTCTCGCAACATCATATGATACGCGTAAAATTCATACATGATACTTTTTTGTTCGGAGTAGGCTCCTTTGTGACCGGGTTAATGAATGGAATTTGAAAATGATAACCCTCTTGTCCTTTGCAATAAATCAATGGGTATTGCAGAGCGTCATAAAACTTGTGTGTATCGGCTACCCGTTGCGACGTATCATCACGTACTCGCAAGACAATGTCTCGTGAAGAAAATTCATCACCACTAATTACGGCTGCTATTTCGTTTAACAAAGGTGCATTGTAGCGCCTTTCATGCTCTCCTCGAGGGGTCCGATCTGCGTGTATGACGACTTTATAATCCTCTTCAGGTAGGTTTTCTAAAGCAGTTTTAAATGTTTTGACTAAAATGTTACGTTGATGCAAGAATCTTTGAATTTTGAACACTGTGTCTTTCTCAACTCCCTGGTTTCTTATTGTAATACCTATTCATTCATAACCACATATAAGAACCGTATTCATTTCCGTTCAATAAATATTACTAAGGCTTATTAATAAGGCTTACTAAGAACTGTTTCTACAACAGTTAAGTAATAGTTAAGGGTGAAGGCTTGACAGGTGGTAATAGTATTTCTGATCCATATTTAAAATCACGCTTGTAACCCTTGCGGGGTAGGCAGAGCATCAACGGATTACTTAATATAACAATGCACTAAACATTTGAAGAAAATCAGCTGGTGAATTTTATGTTTTTTATCGCTCTCTTCCCGGTCCTGCATGGAAAAATACAGATCCAACATTTTTTATAATAATCCAGATATTCTGCCCCTCTATGTTCGTCCATCGTACCGTCGCCCGTCTTGTATAATCACGGTGGCGCCACCTAGCTGAATTTAATTTTGCAACATATTCCATTTTCCCACGGGAATGAGATGTTTCTCCGCGAAAAAAAGTAACCTATGTCATTCTGCAGCCACCGAACTATCCCCATACAAAAAATCATGCCATGCCGACGCTCTGTTGCGACGTGAAAGAAGGACAAACCTGTGCAACATATTCTATTTTCCCACGGGAATGAAGCTGTAGAGTGACATAGGCTACTTTTTTCCGCGGAAAAACATCTCATTCCCGTGGTAACATTCTATTTTCCCAAGGGAATGAGGCTGTATAGTGACATAGGCTACTTTTTTCCGCGGAAAAACATCTCATTCCCGTGGGAAAATAGAACGGGAACAAGATGTTGTTCCGTGGAAAAAAGTAGCCTCTGTTACTCTACAGCCACCGAACTATACCCATACCAAAATTCATGCCATGCCGGCGCTCTGTTGCGACGTGAAAGCAAGACAAACTTTTTCAACATATTCTTTTTCCCACGGGAATGAGATGTTTTTCCGCGGAAAAAAGTAACCTATGTCACTCTACAGCCACCGAACTATCCTCATACAAAAAATAATGCCATGCCGATGCTCTGTTGCGACGTTAAAGAAGGACAAACAAACAAACAAACAAACACACTTTCGCATTTATAATATTAGTATGGATCTATCATATAGAACTATGGAGAAAAATAAAAAAATGGATTTTTTTATAGTTAAGTGATCGTAATTCCTCTCATGATGTACAAAGCAGTGGCTAAAGACACTATCGATTATTCCCCGAACTTAGATATATTCAAAAAACGATTCATATTGAGTTGCAAAATCAGTATTTGGGTTTTTCTGTCAAGAACTTTTTAGTGGCAGCTCAGAATCCTCCATAGATCGCTTCATAGCACTCTCTTTTCTTCTCTTCCCAGTGATCACGAAACCGTACACCATTCAATATTTCCATGCCGAGGATTAGTAGCAAAAATATTCATCATCATTCTCTAAACCATTTCCCATTATCTGGGGTCGGCGCAGTAAACCTTCTTGTTCCATTCCTCTCTATCAGCCGTCATTTCCATACTTACTCCTTTCATTCTCATATCACTCTTCACACAATCGATCCATCTTTTATTCGGCCTTCCTCTGCCCGTGTGTCCCTCCACATTCATATTCAACACTCGTATTGTGACATGACTTTCATTCCTCCGCATCACATGCACAAACCATGCCAATCTGCTTCCTCTCACCTTTTCTACCACTGGCGCTACTTTCAGGCTTCCTTTTATATACTCATTCCTTATCTTATCCATCCTTGTCACACCACACATCCATCGTAACATTCTCATTTCATTCGCATGCAGTCTATTTTCATCCTTCTTCTTGACGGCCCAGCATTCACTTCCATACATGACATAGTAGCAAAAATATTAATCTATCCAATTAAATTGAATATTTCATTAAGTAACCTCCAACAATTTTTTACAGATTCCGCTATAATCCATCAAATGTCCACTACTGAACATAGTACTCCGTAGTAGTTTGCACATCGATGGGGGGGGGGTTCCGTAGGTGCCAATTTATGTGTAGGGTAGGTGTAAATTTATTAGGAAGACGCTGCTGCCCGTCGTCTGGTTTGTCTCTCTCTATCGCCTCTTGCGACACGCACAAGATGATGGGGGGTGGTTGATGTTCTTACACCGCCACACAATATTATTTTTTATTAAAGCGGGAAACTCAAATCCTCTATTTAACTTCTACTGTATACTCTATTTAATAAGAAAAACCTAGTTATACAATTAATAATTATAATAATTAGTATTCTTGTTTAAAAAATTCATGCATCTTTGCTTTACAACGACAGCCAATGAAGCGCAGGAATTTTCAAGGGAAGGATTTTTTAAGTGGTAGCATTTGACATTTTAAATATAAACACTAAGAAACAACAATCATACGAGTAAGTATAAAATTTAAAGTTTTTTCGTTTCAGGTAAAAATACAACAGAGCACAAGCACAGTACAAGAGAGTAGTAAGTACAAAATTTTGGAAACATACAGGACATTTTAAAAACATGAATTTGTTACATATCCTCAGATTAAGATAATTTATAAAACGCAGCGTTACTTTTCAGAAATTGTTTATTATTTATATTAAATATAAGAAAGTTAATACGCTACGATCTTAGCAAGTTTATTTTCTCCTATGTTATATGTTTCGGGGTTAAAATACCCCGCTGTTACCTATATACACTCATTATTAGCATAGCATTTTTAATTTATTGCTGGACGTGTTTTACTCCAGGAAAAAAAAACAAGCATTTATAAAAAATGCACTTAATAGAATCAAGCGTTATAAGTTATAACCATTGAAGTAATATGTACTTACGTACTAGAACAGCTATCTCAAACAAAAAATTTGCGCTACTCTGTGTTCGCGTGGTTGTTTTTTTATCATAGAATAAACATAGGTAGAATGATCCGTAGGTAATAGTAGATTGTATTGTTAAATTGGTAAATTTTATCGAGAACAATATTTAAATTTTGTCATCTATTATGTAATATTATATTTGCTTATTTTATATAATATTATATCACAATTACATTTTAATGATATTTTTATCTGAATATATTAAGAGGTATCTATGTCAAATATAAAAAATACTGAATGTATATTTAACAAAACTTAATAACATAACATTTTAATTACAAATATATTTATTTAAATTAGAATAAGAGTCGTTCATTAAATGTTGGGCATGCGAGAGTTAAAAATGGACGAATTTATTCCACTTTGACTTTGATGTGGAAACTTAAAAATAAAATAAAAGAATAATAAGCACATTTAAACATGAAAAATTTAGCCTAATAACAATAACTTATATATGTTTCTACAAAAAAATGTGTATAATAATATATTCGTCCTATAGTTAAGTACCTACAGAAATGTCGCATCTGAACATATTGACTGAATCTGAATTCTATACCTCGGAGAGCTCCAAATTAAATGAGGGAATGTAATTTCAAAAAAATATTAGGCTCTTTGGAGGCTGCTACAAAATTACGATCGTTGTCGCAATAAATGATTTTAGGCAAACCTCTCCTCGCTATGAACCTAAGAACTCTTGCAAAAGTTTTTTGTAGGAGAGTAAAGTTAAATATTCCATCCATCCATTCCATCAGCCATCACTTCCATCTCTGCACAGAGAGAATGATTCAATAACCCATGCCACATAGGAAAAAGCTGATCTGTTTAGCTCTCTCTTTGCGTCCAACTCGACTATCGATGACGGGAGGAACACAACGCCGATCATCCCGCGGTGTGAGATGTAGGATGTGCGTTAGTATAATATGTTGCCCTACACGTTAACAAGTCGAGTGGGCCTGATGGAGTCCCTACTATTGTGCTGAAGACGTATGATCCGGAGATAGAGCCAGTTTTAACGCGTCTTTTCAGGTATTTCTACTCCCAAAGCGTAGTCTTGAATTCATGAAAGACAGGAACTCACATCACATCAAAACTCACGATACCATTCACACTATCTGAAAGCTTGACAGTTCACGACTATGCTTTTTAATAGGAGTTTTCTTTCTCGTACAATCTCTCTGTTAAATTGCTTACCAACGACGATTTTCCCGGATCGATACGATTCAGAGAACTTTAAGAAAAGTCCTTTCTAAAAGGCCGGCAACGCATCTGCGATTTTCCTAGTGTTGCAGTTGTTCATGGGCGGTAGGAGTTATTTACCGTCAGGTGAGCCGCATGCTCGTTTCAGTATTTCTATAATAAAAAAATTATATCTTTTCTGAAATAATAATGACAAATGACATTAAAATTGATTCCATTTCTAAACATTTCGCGCAGTGCTGGTAGTATGGATTTAGGACTAAAATTAGTGAAAACGCTTTTACTAACAGGTTTAAATTATGTTATTATTTTATTGAATTGTGTGAAGTAACAATGAAAATTATACATTAATAATACTGATATGAATTTAAAATGACTTAATAGTAGTGTAATATTTTTTTATAAAATAAGGATGACATAGGAGCACACAGTCCACCCATTGGAAAGTGAATGCTATGGCCCATAGATATCTACATTTAACTTATAAGAAGAATCAAAATGCAGATGCGTTTCACACCAGGACTAAGACAGAATTTTTCCTTTCCAGTGAAATGGGTCTTAGGTTCTCCATACACACCATAAGAAACACACCAGAATTAAGCTGTTATTTTATGCTAAATATCAGCAGTTTTTTTAATAATTACGTTACTGTTACAATGTTCAAATAATTACCGCCCTGATGTTTTTGAAAAAGGACAATATGTTTTAAGTGCTTACCGCCCAGAGGTGAAGGTAAAAAAAAAACAGATTGAACGTTTTCTGCAGACGTAACTTTTTAACTTCCCGCTATGAAAATCAATGATTTTTAAAAAATTGGGAAGTCTTGTGTGCGTGCTCGCGTGAGTGTATGCGTGCGTGCGTGCATATGTAAACATTTGATAACTTTGTTGTGTCCAATCGAAACGTGGCTTGCGATGTCTGAAAGGACCTTGCTGAACTTAGACTTCCTGTGAAGTTAGACCCAATCATCATAGTAAATTCTGAATAACCTGAGAAAACGGGGTTTTCTAATTAAATAAAAACTGTTTTGGAATTACTTCGCCACCCTTTTTTGGATCAATTTTATGATATAATCAGTCTTTTTACTTAAAAAACGACGTCAATTTTTGCAAACCGCATTTAAGTTGGTAGATTCGTTCCGCAGATATCATTGTCGAAAGGAATATCGAAAAATTATTTTCTCAAAATATATCAAAAAATGCTTATAAATTTTTTATCTCAAACAGGTGAGATTTGAAGCGCTTTGCGTTTGAAATTAGTGAGACGGATGAGCAGGATGGCCTGTTGGGTCAACCTAATTGTTTTTACAGGTGTGGTAGATAAATTCATTTTATAGAACATCGTGCATTATTTGAAAATATAGACATTTTAAAACTGTGTTTTAAATATCACACTAGGCCAATAGCTATGAAATAAGTTTAATAAAACATGTTAAAGAATATAATTTTATTATCAATTGCAAAGAAAAGTCTACACAAATTCACATTACTCTTATCACCAAATAGAGTAAAAAACTGAAACGAGGCAACTGATTTTTAAATAGCGTTAAAACCTCATAAATTAAACTATTCGTGTAAAATGATTCCATGACATAAGATCTGCAACCATAGCGTCGCGCAATCTTTTCTCCCAGTACACCCTCATGTAGGCTGTACTGGAAAATAAGCTTGCCATTATAAAGCTATTACCAATATAAATATAAGCGTTCGTCGTTTCGTCGTACTGATAATTAAGCTATGACCGCACATTCAGAACAGAAGTCTAATTAGTTTTTCAACAATTACTTTTACTAGTTAATCATTCACATAATATTGTAAAAGTAAGACAGTGGGTTAACAAAATTTTCTGATGAGCACTCCAGATAAGAAGGTTCTAATAAACGTAGTTCTTTAGAAATAATATTTTTTTATCAACCCTATTTGTAGTCGTAGAACTTCCTTATGGAAGAACTACTGGTGTTCTATTTTACACGTTTGCTCTTCCATGCTTGGGCATTCCATCTATTTTCTGTTTAAACTACATCCACCATTGCTTGTATTATATACAATGGGCTCTTTAGTTTCAGAGTCACTACCGCTATCCTGTACGATTGACAGCTTTTCTTTGAAAAATAAATGAAATACTAACGACTTGCTAACTGAAAGTCGTTATTTGTCGTAAGTTGTTACCTGTCAAAGTCAATGTCAAAATGTTAAACTATCGAAAATTTCGATACGTTTTTCAATGCTGGGAAGAATAACGAAGCGAAATTTGAAATCAATACATAAAAAATCTTTAATTTTTTTCATTTTCATGGGCGGCAATGTCTTTAATATTTAGTTCCATATAAATCACATTGGTACTTATGAGGTAAATAAAGGTATTACTGCACCTATCAAAACTTGACACTAGTATGGCAACATCAACGTGTATTGTGCATGAATTTATATTATATGTAGTCTCGACAGGTATTTATGCAAAACTCATAATTACTTTCTACCGAGCCAAGAGTTTTCCGAACAAATAAATAAATAAAAATCTTTAAATTTACTAGCTCGTCTGATATTACAACACTGTTACCGATTTTTAACGAAAGTGTACGATCATTAAAATACGAAGACGATGAACAAACTTATATTAACGATATTAGATAATAATAGTAAAGCACTGCAGTAAAGTTCTTTGATTTTAATTATAATTTACAAGTAAAATTTTAGCAATAAATAAAAAACACAATGCTTATCAGCGACATTTTATTAGATGCAATCACGAAATGCAGCCGTAAAAACTTAGAGGCATCTTGTTAGCGCAAGAAATTGCTTGAATGTAATTTAAGGATTATTTATATATAATTCTGTAAGTCTGTTGAAGTCACGCCAACGTGGTTTTGTTTAAATTTATAAATATAAGATTTCCGTCAATAAAAATATTTTGAAAAAGATATAGGAGACAGAAATTTATCATTCTACGTTTTAATATTGCTAATTTAATATTCTCATATTTTTTAATTTGTTATTGATTCTTTAAGTTATGAAAGGACATTTTTTGAACTATTTTGAACACGGAGACAACGGTTTTTTCATAATAATAGTGTGAGAAACCTATAACCTAGCCTATTATTTTAAATTAATTTAAAACATGTTTTGAGAAAAACGCTTTTCTCTAAACATGTTAAATGTGCGTATTCAAGGTAAGAGTGAAAAGTATTTTGTTACGCTAAGGCAGTAACATTAACCATTTAGGGTTTATAATAGTTAAAAATTGTTCAGTTCAGGAAAAATAATATAATGTTAAGGAAAACACCGTGAGGAAACCTGCATGTGTCAGAAGTTTCAAAGTCACAATAATTGTAACGAACGTAAACGTTAAACGTTTTAAGGCTTTTGTGACATTACTTTTTTATTACAACTCAGTTGTCTTTTTCATTGGTTTTCTTTACCCTATAGTGGCGAAGTGAGAGAATCTATTATTCTGTTTCATCCTTTGGTAAGAGGTGGCTAAAGGAAATACTAAAAGATCGTAAAAGCCAGAAGCAAAATCAAATGAAAAACTGCAGATGAAAAGCAGAAAAGTACGAGACGTTTGGTACTGCGACTTCCAACCTACCTGTCAATTGTGGTGAATAAGGCAAATTTTCCAAACGGATTTTCATGAGCTGATAAAGAATAATTGAAGTAGAAATATTCTCTATAGTTTCAGCACCAAAAGTTTACGAAAAACAGCTTTATATCGTTTTTACACATTAAAGAACGGGAAAACGGGACCCATTTCGAGTTTTTTTTTAAGAATATTTAGGCTTCTGTAATATTTTCAAGAAATATTTAGGCTTCCGTTTTTGTTTCACTTAAAACGCTTTATTTATTTACTTATTTCATTATATTAAATCGGAGAAACTTTTAAAAATTGTACACATTATATCATCTACGAATAAAATTTATTTATAACGCAAATATATTGAAGCTGTAATGATTTCTTAAATTTACGCGAACACTACACATTGAATAAAACCACTATTTACGGATTTTATCGCGTTTAATTACTTTAATTTATTTTTATTATTATCCCGACGTTTCGGGTGCTTTACAGTATCCATGGTCACGGGGGGGGGGGGGGGGGACGGAGATGTTTGACGACCCAATGTCATAGTTAGTCCGGCTACCTTCAGTTTTTTTAATATTATTTTTTGATCCGATTTACGCAAAACGAGCTTATAGTATCATGAAAGAAGACGAGCTTATAGTATCATGAAAGAAGGAGAAGTCTTGCAGTGGTATGCTTGGGTTTTGGTTTAATTTTGTTAATTATAGGATCCCAAGCAGATGGTAGCATCCAACCATCTTCTCTATTGAAATTTGGGTGTTTTTAATTTCAATAGCCTCGCGTATCATCCTTGGTAGGAATCGGTGTTCTTTTGCGAGAATTTGTGGTTTATCAAATCTAATGTAATGGTGGGGACGATCTTGAACATGTTCGCAGACTGCAGACTTCCCGGAGCGTAGGTGCTTCACATCAGCTATATGTTCCTTCACGCGGGTTTTTATAGATCTCTTTTTTTGACCTATGTAAGAGAGACCACATTCACAATCTAGCTTGTACACACCTGCATCTTGTAGAGGAATATTACATTTGATGGATGGTAAAAATTGACAAATCTTCTTCAGCGGCTTGTAGTATGTCTTAATGGACGCTCGCTTCAAGATGTAGCCAATCTTGTCCGTGACTCCTCTGACATATGGTAGTAGAGCAGGTGCGAGATCGACTGTGGCCGGCTTCACTCGTTCACTGTGACGTAGGCGCGGGACCTGAAGCTTGTTGTCTTGCAATATTTGCTTGACGTGCTGAAGCTCCGCGGCTAGATGTTTTCTGTCACAGATCCCTCGTGCTCTCTGAAACAAAGATTTACCCTGAAACAAAGAAACCTCTGAAACAAAGATTTTAGTTAGCTACCGTGGGTAAATCTTTGTTTCAGAGAGCACGAGGGATTTCACTTTTTAAAAGTTCTCGCAAAATAATAGAAATACTGTAGGATTTTAAAAATAAGGCCATGGAAAAAAATAACAAAGGTTATTCGCATCTACAGAAATTCTGTTTACGCTGCGGTCACTTACTCGTGTATTCAAATAATTTTAGAGAAATAAAGCCTTAGCTTAAACGCAGCTTTGTTAAAATATTCATTTATTTTATCTTAAATGTAAAAGCTCTTTGATCCAATTAACATGAGTAATGTTTTTGGGGATTAAGTAGAGAGTAATTACTTTGGTGATGATTGGAAATTAAAGTGTTTGTGATAATTCTGCCAATAAAAAAATTAACGTTCAAAATTCTTCGTCAATATCAAGAATTTCAGCATCAACTTTTTTATAAAGGACTAGCTGTTACTCGCGCCTTCGCCCGCATGGTCACTGGGAAATGAACTATACATTGCTTTTGGAATTGAAAGAAAACTGAGTTTTATAGATTTGTCAGAGATGCAGCCATTAAAAGGAAACTGAGAAAAAATGATTCGTCAGCCTATTTAAATGTTTTGAAACGCAGCATATAGGAAAGCATGAAAATAGCGTGTTTATTCTAAATGTAAATGGGATATTTTTTTAATTAAAGGAAACTGAGCATAATTATCCGTCAGGGATGCAGACTTTTGAAAAGAAACTGAGCTAAATTGATTCGTCAGAGATGCAGTTTTCTGAATTAAAAGGAAACTGAGCCAAATAAAAGATCCGTCAGAGATGCAACCTTTTGAGTTGAAAGGGAACTGAGCTTAATAGGTCCGTCAGAGGTGCAGCATTTGGAATTGAAAAGAAACTGAGCTAAATAGGAAATTTTGAATTGAAAGGGAAGATCTGTGGGAATTCTGATTAATTGATTGTGGGAATTTTGGAAAAAACTAACTGAACACTATTTTAAGACGCTACTGTACACAATGTTATATGTTTTCCGTTCGGGGAAAGAATGTGGAGATTCTGGGAATTTGACACACGCAAACATGCTACATACAGCTGCCCATGAGAGAAGCACGGTTTTTCTAAGTTGACCCCCGCTACCTGTAACGTTTGCCCGTGCGCTTTATTAATTGTCATTGCAAAACTGATCTTAATAGGGAACTGCAACCTTTTGAATTGAAAAGGAAGATCTGTGGGAATTATAGGGATCCGTGATATAATAACATTTTCACCTTTTCCTACGCCTGTCAAAATTGTAGCACCGGTATGTTGAGATGGCCCGTTACATAACCGACGAGTATCTAAATTTCGCATTAGCACGACTGGGACGCCTAATTTTAATTGAAGTTTATGTGAGGGCGCACCTGACAACTCTAGAGAATTAAGAAACTCTACGGGATATGAAGTGCTCTGTTCTGTATCCATCCGAAATATGTGAATCATATTTCGGATGATGGTATCATACAATTCTTTATCTTGCTCAGGATCCGGAATCTCGGCGCTTATTATGTCGTCTATTTGGCTGGACCGCAACTTCTCTTTAAACCATATTAGAATGTTGGAATGCGGTAATCCTCTTTTTTGCCATTCAATTGAATACATAAAGCACTGCACCTCTCCGAAAATTTTCCCTTTGTTAATTACATACATTAATTTTTGTATTTTTAATCTAAGTACTCTAGCAACTATATCGTGTCTGTCAGTACTTTTTTGGCCCGGCATTAGCTCCTCGTTATTTTTTTCCATGTGGGATTGCAAGTAAAAGTAACAAAAAGATCAGGTCTCCCATAAGTTCGTACATAGGCGAATGCGTCTTGTGTGTACTCATGTACTCGTAGGTAGCGGGGACTATTAACGAATGATGAGGGCAGATTTACCATTTTACCTAAATCTCTGGGGTTTACATTGGCGTTGCTAGAAACTGCAACTTATAAATGTATATAATTCTCAACGCGCAGCTTTGTTTGATTTAAATATATATAACGGAGACGTTCACTTTCTACCTTCACATACATGTCTACCAAAAATTGATGAAATAATTGTCTACACCGGGCTAAGAGGTTAAAATCATTTTCTCGCAACATCATATGATACGCGTAAAATTCATACATGATACTTTTTTGTTCGGAGTAGGCTCCTTTGTGACCGGGTTAATGAATGGAATTTGAAAATGATAACCCTCTTGTCCTTTGCAATAAATCAATGGGTATTGCAGAGCGTCATAAAACTTGTGTGTATCGGCTACCCGTTGCGACGTATCATCACGTACTCGCAAGACAATGTCTCGTGAAGAAAATTCATCACCACTAATTACGGCTGCTATTTCGTTTAACAAAGGTGCATTGTAGCGCCTTTCATGCTCTCCTCGAGGGGTCCGATCTGCGTGTATGACGACTTTATAATCCTCTTCAGGTAGGTTTTCTAAAGCAGTTTTAAATGTTTTGACTAAAATGTTACGTTGATGCAAGAATCTTTGAATTTTGAACACTGTGTCTTTCTCAACTCCCTGGTTTCTTATTGTAATACCTATTCATTCATAACCACATATAAGAACCGTATTCATTTCCGTTCAATAAATATTACTAAGGCTTATTAATAAGGCTTACTAAGAACTGTTTCTACAACAGTTAAGTAATAGTTAAGGGTGAAGGCTTGACAGGTGGTAATAGTATTTCTGATCCATATTTAAAATCACGCTTGTAACCCTTGCGGGGTAGGCAGAGCATCAACGGATTACTTAATATAACAATGCACTAAACATTTGAAGAAAATCAGCTGGTGAATTTTATGTTTTTTATCGCTCTCTTCCCGGTCCTGCATGGAAAAATACAGATCCAACATTTTTTATAATAATCCAGATATTCTGCCCCTCTATGTTCGTCCATCGTACCGTCGCCCGTCTTGTATAATCACGGTGGCGCCACCTAGCTGAATTTAATTTTGCAACATATTCCATTTTCCCACGGGAATGAGATGTTTCTCCGCGAAAAAAAGTAACCTATGTCATTCTGCAGCCACCGAACTATCCCCATACAAAAAATCATGCCATGCCGACGCTCTGTTGCGACGTGAAAGAAGGACAAACCTGTGCAACATATTCTATTTTCCCACGGGAATGAAGCTGTAGAGTGACATAGGCTACTTTTTTCCGCGGAAAAACATCTCATTCCCGTGGTAACATTCTATTTTCCCAAGGGAATGAGGCTGTATAGTGACATAGGCTACTTTTTTCCGCGGAAAAACATCTCATTCCCGTGGGAAAATAGAACGGGAACAAGATGTTGTTCCGTGGAAAAAAGTAGCCTCTGTTACTCTACAGCCACCGAACTATACCCATACCAAAATTCATGCCATGCCGGCGCTCTGTTGCGACGTGAAAGCAAGACAAACTTTTTCAACATATTCTTTTTCCCACGGGAATGAGATGTTTTTCCGCGGAAAAAGTAACCTATGTCACTCTACAGCCACCGAACTATCCTCATACAAAAAATAATGCCATGCCGATGCTCTGTTGCGACGTTAAAGAAGGACAAACAAACAAACAAACAAACACACTTTCGCATTTATAATATTAGTATGGATCTATCATATAGAACTATGGAGAAAAATAAAAAAATGGATTTTTTTATAGTTAAGTGATCGTAATTCCTCTCATGATGTACAAAGCAGTGGCTAAAGACACTATCGATTATTCCCCGAACTTAGATATATTCAAAAAACGATTCATATTGAGTTGCAAAATCAGTATTTGGGTTTTTCTGTCAAGAACTTTTTAGTGGCAGCTCAGAATCCTCCATAGATCGCTTCATAGCACTCTCTTTTCTTCTCTTCCCAGTGATCACGAAACCGTACACCATTCAATATTTCCATGCCGAGGATTAGTAGCAAAAATATTCATCATCATTCTCTAAACCATTTCCCATTATCTGGGGTCGGCGCAGTAAACCTTCTTGTTCCATTCCTCTCTATCAGCCGTCATTTCCATACTTACTCCTTTCATTCTCATATCACTCTTCACACAATCGATCCATCTTTTATTCGGCCTTCCTCTGCCCGTGTGTCCCTCCACATTCATATTCAACACTCGTATTGTGACATGACTTTCATTCCTCCGCATCACATGCACAAACCATGCCAATCTGCTTCCTCTCACCTTTTCTACCACTGGCGCTACTTTCAGGCTTCCTTTTATATACTCATTCCTTATCTTATCCATCCTTGTCACACCACACATCCATCGTAACATTCTCATTTCATTCGCATGCAGTCTATTTTCATCCTTCTTCTTGACGGCCCAGCATTCACTTCCATACATGACATAGTAGCAAAAATATTAATCTATCCAATTAAATTGAATATTTCATTAAGTAACCTCCAACAATTTTTTACAGATTCCGCTATAATCCATCAAATGTCCACTACTGAACATAGTACTCCGTAGTAGTTTGCACATCGATGGGGGGGGGGTTCCGTAGGTGCCAATTTATGTGTAGGGTAGGTGTAAATTTATTAGGAAGACGCTGCTGCCCGTCGTCTGGTTTGTCTCTCTCTATCGCCTCTTGCGACACGCACAAGATGATGGGGGGTGGTTGATGTTCTTACACCGCCACACAATATTATTTTTTATTAAAGCGGGAAACTCAAATCCTCTATTTAACTTCTACTGTATACTCTATTTAATAAGAAAAACCTAGTTATACAATTAATAATTATAATAATTAGTATTCTTGTTTAAAAAATTCATGCATCTTTGCTTTACAACGACAGCCAATGAAGCGCAGGAATTTTCAAGGGAAGGATTTTTTAAGTGGTAGCATTTGACATTTTAAATATAAACACTAAGAAACAACAATCATACGAGTAAGTATAAAATTTAAAGTTTTTTCGTTTCAGGTAAAAATACAACAGAGCACAAGCACAGTACAAGAGAGTAGTAAGTACAAAATTTTGGAAACATACAGGACATTTTAAAAACATGAATTTGTTACATATCCTCAGATTAAGATAATTTATAAAACGCAGCGTTACTTTTCAGAAATTGTTTATTATTTATATTAAATATAAGAAAGTTAATACGCTAGGATCTTAGCAAGTTTATTTTCTCCTATGTTATATGTTTCGGGGTTAAAATACCCCGCTGTTACCTATATACACTCATTATTAGCATAGCATTTTTAATTTATTGCTGGACGTGTTTTACTCCAGGAAAAAAAAACAAGCATTTATAAAAAATGCACTTAATAGAATCAAGCGTTATAAGTTATAACCATTGAAGTAATATGTACTTACGTACTAGAACAGCTATCTCAAACAAAAAATTTGCGCTACTCTGTGTTCGCGTGGTTGTTTTTTTATCATAGAATAAACATAGGTAGAATGATCCGTAGGTAATAGTAGATTGTATTGTTAAATTGGTAAATTTTATCGAGAACAATATTTAAATTTTGTCATCTATTATGTAATATTATATTTGCTTATTTTATATAATATTATATCACAATTACATTTTAATGATATTTTTATCTGAATATATTAAGAGGTATCTATGTCAAATATAAAAAATACTGAATGTATATTTAACAAAACTTAATAACATAACATTTTAATTACAAATATATTTATTTAAATTAGAATAAGAGTCGTTCATTAAATGTTGGGCATGCGAGAGTTAAAAATGGACGAATTTATTCCACTTTGACTTTGATGTGGAAACTTAAAAATAAAATAAAAGAATAATAAGCACATTTAAACATGAAAAATTTAGCCTAATAACAATAACTTATATATGTTTCTACAAAAAAATGTGTATAATAATATATTCGTCCTATAGTTAAGTACCTACAGAAATGTCGCATCTGAACATATTAATTTTATAATCTATATTCCATGACACGAGATGGCGTCTTAGGAATAATTTGTTTTATTATTAATTCTTAATGCTTTTTTTATTGAAATAGTCTTATTAATAAATGAAAAGTAATTCCTTGGTTTTTACTAACATTTCTTGAATTATTTGTACAATATCTAAGTACACACGACGGCATATTTTTATCAAGAGATTTTTTTAATCAACACAACACGTGACAACTCTAGAAGCGCCTAGCGAGTGACTGATTAAAGTGCGGTGTATGCACCGCAGATGAGTGGAACAGAGTAGCTGAATGCAGTGTCGCCTCTAGTACGTAGTACATAATAGCTCAATGGTTATAACACAGAAATCCATTATATTAACTTTGTAGGAATAATTTTTTTGAGGTTGGTGTGTCTTGCTCCCGGCTGCTTCCCCTCAAACCAGCGCCAGTGCCCACATCCTTACCTCAAACCGCCGCTAACCCCGTGCCCGTCACCGGTCTTGGTCTCTGCGCAAGATTGTAGCTTTCCTGCGCCTTCCGTGCTGAAATCCAATGCGTATGTAAAGCCTCCGACAGTTGTCGCACCACGGCCATTGCCACCTCCTCAGTCCATAAACCTAAGCCTGTCCGTCAAGGCTCTTACTTTATTAATTACACCTTTTAAGATTTATTTTTACACCTTAGTAAGAAATTATAGGTTGACCAGCCACAGTGGCGGCACCTTGATCTACTACAAATGGTACTTGCATTGCGTACCGATCGATGCTCCCCCGTTTACTAACATAGAAATTTCTATTTGTAATATAACTTTGTCTGGCCATCCGCCACTTACCATCGTTTCGGCGTATCAACCGCCGCTGAAGCGTATTACTGATTCAGACATTTTGGAATTACTCACCCTAACTAAGCTCCAGTGTCATAATGGCTGGACACCTCAACAGTAATCGTCCCTCCTGGAACTCGCTTACAAGCTATCTCAATAGTAAAGCATTGTTCCATCTCACGGAGCAACAAAAATTCGATGTTATCATGCCTGGGACTCCATTCAACTATCCATTCGCTACCAGTCAACAACCGGACATCCTTGATAACGATACTCAAAATTGTCTGTTTGTCAATATCATCGATCGAAATAATTTCAGAACTCAACTCGGACCATAGACCAGTCTCAATGCAGCTAGGCCAACCCTCTGGTGAGGTCCTTCAGAATAAAAACATCGTGAACTTGTATCAGCTCGAGGTTAAACTCGAGTCTACGATCAACGAGCATTTAGTTACGATTCCCGACAAGATAGATTCGTGAGAGAAAGCCAATAAGGCAACTAGCACTATCGTCCCACCTCACCGCAGCGATCGAAGAATGCTTTCGAAAAGTTCGCGTCTCGAGTAATTGAGACTTGTAGCTTTCGAGTAATATTCAAAAGTTGATCAAAGCGAAGAACGCGGCCCTAAGATCACTATCGTACAATAGATAACAAATTTCGACTGCGAAACTTCCAAAACGGGGTGTAACCTTGCCGCGCCTTGCCGAGTTCAGGTACACTAAGTGGGATAATCTGCTGGAGGATATTGAGCCTTCACAAACTGCCTTCTGGCAGTTGATTCGAGCACTGAAAGTAGAACCGTCCTCACCCATGCCGCCTCTCATTAGACCAGGAAATCCCAATCTCGCCATTGACAGTTCAATACCTCGCGGACAGCTTAGATAGTCAATGCACTCCTTCCAGCTAAACTATACATACCGCTCACCTTGCAGATGTCGAAGCGGAGCTCTAACGTAAGTCTGCAATACCAGCCGCGGGAGATTCCTTTTAAATCCTGTGACAGTCGACGAAGTCACAGATACAATAAAAAACCTCAAAAAAATCAGCATCTGTCCCCGATGACATTAGCAACAGGGTGTTTAAATCACTCTCAGCGCCACTTATTTGCTTATTTGGACATTTTTAACTTGCTTTTTACCAGCTGCTCCTTCCGGGACGCCTGGAAAAAAGTGCATGTTATAGGAATCCTCAAACAAAGGCAACCGCGCAACTTAGTCTTCAGTTACAGACCCATTAGTTTCCTCAGCACACTCGGGAAATTATGAGCTACGATTTAGCTTATACTAAATCGCCTCTATAAATACGTATTCACTAACAAACTTCTTCCAGCCGAGAAGTTTGGCTTCAGACCCGAACACTAGTGCACAAACCAGTTACATCGTCTTACAGAATGCATTGAGAAAGTATTCAATCTCTCAAGTAGAAATCGTAGAACCACTAACACCGGTACCCCTTTCTTCTATGTCGCTAAAGCGTTTGACAAAGTCTGGCACGATACTTCCGCTATCGAATAGAGAGAACCCGCTCTACAAAGCGTCCCCTCAATACTGGAGTCCCTCAGCGCTCTGTCCCCTCCCCACTCCTTTTTAAACTCTTCACGAGTGACATCCCTAAAGCCCCAATAGTTATAATACTGATCTTTTCGCCGATGATACAGCACTTTTCGTCGCCCATCATAACAAGAGAATTCTCACCAAGATGCTCCAAGCTGCCAATAACTACTTAGGCTATTAGTTCCGCTTATGGAGAATCGAAGTGAATCCTGAGAAAACTGTAGCAATATACTTTCAAAGGAACCCTTCTCTCAATCGTCGAAATAAAAACTCCAAAAACTTGATAGGTATGATCACCCTGTTCGGCTGCTAGATCAAACAACCAACGGCAAAATACTTAGGACATTCAAGCACGGCGTGACCCTTGCAAAACATATTCGCTTTGTCCGCAACCGTGCCAACATCGTATCTGGTCGCCTCCATCCACTTACTAACAGCAAGAGCGAAGTATCCTGTCATGTCTTATGCAAGCGTTGTTTTTGCACACGCTGTCCATCGAGATTTGTACTAACCCCAGGTCATCCAAAATATATTTATTTGAATAGCCGCTAGAACTAGGTGGTACCAGCGAAACTCCGACTTGCACAGAGACTGTAAACTTCCGCCGATCTCTGAATATCTCAAGGAAATGTCTCTGCAATATTTTAAGAGCGCCGAAACAGATCCCAACCTGCTAGTGGTAAACGCAGTCACCTAATTTTCGACACCGAATGTCACAAAAAGTCTCCGTAGCCCCCGTAACGTTCTAATCTAATCCCCAGTTTCCCTAGATTCTGATGACCTAAATTACGCCGGCCCGTCACACACAGACATTACACATTCACCTAGTACCACAAACACTGCAAGAAAATCTGCAGCCGGGCGCACCGCACACTCCTCCACACCGCGTACACCGTACATACGCGTCACAGAGCGGTTCTCACCGCCCAGAATATCGAACGCAACGAGTTAGCCGTCAGAGCCGGGGCCCTTGTTCTGACGGCAATTAGGTAACTCACCAATATCAAGACATTTTCACAAGTACACAAGATTATTCTTTTTAGTGCAACGATACATTCGTAGCATCGCACTAAAATAAATAATCCTCACCCACTTTTTGACCCTGAGACTTATCCCAATAGGCTAACAGCTCAAACATCACAGAAACGATACTAACTAATTCAAACTTAGAGGATTAAAGGATTCTTAACATATATTACACTCATATTATGAGTTATATACGATATAAAACTGTTAGGGATTGCAATGTAATATAAGATGCAGTTCTAGTTATTGCGTCTGGTACAAGTATACGAGTTGTACGTAGTTGTCTTTTGTTTTACAACATCCTTCGCATTTGGAACCACGTTTAGAACCGAATCGATGAATTTTCATAGTTCCGAGTGGACGTTTTGTATCCAAACTTTATAAGTGGGCTGGAAAAAGATGCAAAAGTTGTGGAAAGAACGTGTGTTGCTTAGACTATTCGAACACCGGCGATTCAGAATAACCGTGAGATTAAAAAAGTTGGAAAGAGATAGAGTGACGAGGAGAAGTATGTGAGACGTGACTACAGCCTGCATCCTGTTCATGGACTCTGTCCGAAGAATTCAGAACGTCTAACAATAAGTAGCCCTTTGCATAGTTTTCTGTATCACCGAAAATTTGAAAATGACAGAAAATTGAACCAAAATCTTACAGTATTATACGCTTCCACTAATGCTTTAATATATTATCATAAGCACTAAAATAAATAAAATTGGTTTATTTGTCAAAGATTTTTAAAACTCCGTAAAACCTATGGGAAGAAAAGTTCTCGAGTGGCAGCCTCGTACCGGTAGGCGTAGTGTAGGGCGACCCCCCACTAGATGGAGTGACGAGCTGGTAAGACATGCAGGAAGTCGATGAATGCAGGTGGCTCAGGACCGTGCTTTGTGGCATTACTTGAGGGAGGCCTATGTTCATCAGTGGACTTGTGAAGGGCTGTGATGATGATGATGATGGTGATAAACACATTTACAGTGCTTTGGAGAATACTGGTGACAGAACTCTAGAAATAAAGGATATAGGGTCGTGAAAAAAAAATCCGTAAATCCTCAATGGTGACCACGCACCTGTAGCGTTCTTTATTTGAAGTTGGCTGCAGTTTACCATGTACTGCGGTAGCCACCTACTGGTATTGTCTGGGTAGGATTTATTAATGTGTCGATAATTAGATTTAAGATAATCAAAACCATATATTTCTTAAATTTTTAGATTTTTCAAAATAAAATAGCTATTGCGAATAAGCTCGGAATGGCAGACAAACAGACCGACCAATATTTAGAAAATTATTTTATTAATTCATGTCTTATATTTGCATGACATTAAGATATTAATAACTATTTATCTCCCTCAGCACATTTTAAGGCAATCGTTGCTATATTACAGACAGAAACTTCAATATTATTTACCTTTTTTGGTGTATACGTATAGATTAGAATATGATATGTTCGTAAATTAATGATTGTTAAATGTACTCCAGTTGTCCATACCGAAATCCATTTAACGTATATCAATCTTTAATATTATGCCAAGCTGGAGTTTTATTACAACGGATTTGTGGCCAGCCGTTCGCAGTTGACATGGTAATAGGGCCGAAATTACGCGTGGCTTACGATGGTAAATAGAGATTGCGGTTGATACTAATTGTATTTGTCAAATGATAATAATTATAGCATTTAGCTATACGTATTTTTAATATAAATGAGCTACCTAATGGTAAGTGAATGCTGATGTCCATAGAAGACAATATCTATATTGATTAGCGTTTCGTGTTTTCACTCCTGACGACTTGAATGGAATGGCTCGTTACTAGGAAAAAGTGTCTCCTGAGTAAAGGTTGTCTTTGAATAAAGGTACAAGAGACTTCTCATCATCCCTATTATTATCATCACTGCCTCACACATCACAAGTTCACTTTTGTACATTTGTGCACGCCTATGCCTTCCCAACGAATGCTTCAAAGCGCGGTTCTGAACCATCCGCATCTATTGACTAGGTACATCTTTTAACTGGTCGTCTCTCGATCCGCTTACCAGTGCGAGGCTGCCACATGAAAACATTTCTTTCCCATTGGTGTATAAGAGGCAATCTCTTCAGCTTACTTATTCATTGAGAACAACCACAAGCTACAAGAGTATGTTAATAATTATAACACTAATAGCCATCTTTGTAACTAAGGGCCTTATTCATAAAATTTCGTTAATCAACATCTTAAATATTACTTAACTAATCAACTAATTAAGCCTTAAACAATGTTAAAAATTTTGTTGTTCATAAACGATACTTTGACATTGCTTTGTTAAATATAACTCAATTTTTTACCAGTGGCAATGTTTTAAAATAAAGCTGTCACATTAACTTTGCTATTGCTGTTTGCTTTCAACTTTGGATATTTGAAGTAACTGTGAATTTTGAAAACGAAATATTACAAAATGGAAAATAAAATTAATTATAAACGGAGCCGCTCCTCTAACTGGTGTGAATCAGAAAATGTATGAAGAGATTTCTGTTAGTAATCAGTAAATATTAATGTCGTATTCATTTCACTGTAATATTTATTGTACCTTTTGCAGTCCTTCCTTACACAAATGATAAAAGAAAAAATACATATTATTGAAAACAAGGATGTAAGTAAAAACACAATCATTTAAAAAAGGCAGCGTGGCAAGAGATTCTCCAAAGGTATGTCCGAACATTTAAATAAGATATAAAATTTATGTACTGAATGATACATGTGGTATTTTTTTTTTGTTTTAGCTTTAATCAACTAAATGATACGAGGAGAGATCTCACGCAATTAATAAACCTGTGGAGGAATACAAAAAACAATATAAAAAAGAGGGACTTCAAATATAGGCGCAGTTATAATACAACTGGTGGAGGCCCTCGCCCGCCTATTCCACCTCCAGAAGATGTGCAAATAATGCAAATGCTTCCTACTGGGTTTGAAGTAGATGTAAATTATTTTGATAGTGACAGCCTTCACGGCAAAAAGACCATGTGGCAATTATTGGTAAATAATAACTCTAACTAAATCGATAGAAAATAATTGTTTATGTTATTGTTTTTTTTTTTAAATACTCGTACACCACGTTTTTTCCCACTACTCTAGTACGTGGTGGCGTAGCAGTTTCATAATTACATACGTAATAATGAAACTCGCATATGAATTTGTTTTTCATATCCATGTAGGTTTCCTCACGGTAGTTTCATTCACCACAAAGCACTAGGATAATCAACAATTAAAATTGCAGGAGGTGCTCGAGTACTGTGATACTACGTCTGAAGCACAGTAGTCAAGAGCCATTAATCTTCTAAATTATCAAATTATAATCCATATAAATTAATAAAATTGAATTGTTTGTTTATAATGTCAAAATAAAAACTTGTTACTAAATGCATAGGGTAGTGTATACGATACTTATATCTTAAAACAAATTTTAAAATGTTTGTTACTACTTTTATTTCGGAAAAAGAATTAGGGTTCCGCCAAAAGTATTAAACCCTATAAAATTCAATCGTAATAATTTCAACGTGGATGAAATCGCGGGTAACAGTTAGTTTAAAGAATATATTATTTTAAGCAAGTTACTGTATTGTATACGTTTCATAAATATAAACTCTCCTCGAAAGTATAAAATTTCGATGAAGTTTTGTTATTTTGAGTGGTATTACAGTTTTTAATAATTTACATATTTTCCATAAAACTCACTACGTACTGTTAGGAGGGCCGCTCTGAAGGTGTTTTTAAAAAAAAACTTTTACACCCAATCCCAGAAGTTCTTTTGGTTTATTTTCCCAATATTAAATTAATACAAAAAATGTACAAAAAAACCGCGAACGGCGTGTGCGATACTTAATATGGGTTGGAACTGCACTGCCTCGATTACCTCAAACTCTAGGCTTTTATAGTAAATATAATAATCGAGTCAGCGCTTTTATCTAACTAGGGTTGGACATAACATCTCCCCCCTTTTGACGGAGCTTATCCTTCTTTTTAATAAGGGATGAGCAGAGTCTTTCAAACGATACAGTGAGAGAAAAAAAAATGATTTGAATACAAAAATAATTAAAAAAATAGTAAAATAGAATTGTTTCAATTATTTGTTATTATTATAAAATCAAATTGAATTGATACAAAAGCATAGTAAAATTAAACTATTCTTAAACAATATCTTCACAAAATTATAAGAAATTATTTATTAACATTATGAACTAGTAATATAGTATTTTTTATAAGATTCAGTGAATAATGAAATAGTAGAAGATTCAGTGTATTAATGCTAAGATTTAATTTTTATTTCAAATACAATCATTTAGTAATATTAATATTTAAGACACCGTGTATAAAACAAAATATAAACTTATATTCTAATGTAACATGAAGCCTTATGAAATAAGTATAGTAAAGTAATATAGTTTTTAGTTATTACATAAGTTTCGATTTGATAAGTGAAATTTACCAAATGTTCTTTTCATTTGGTTTTTCACTGGCATATTGGGTAAGGATATAGAATCTTTTCTATCATCGTCTGATGATGAAATTTCAGTTAACTCAATAGAATTACTAACCTTTGATTCGTGTTTAACAATCCGTCGTGTATTGCACTGATTAAATATTTGTATGCAACGGCAAGAATCATTATTTCTCTTAATAGAGCAACAAAATATTCTATAGGAAATATATAAAATTATGCAAATAATCAAAAAGTATGTAATTGATGAATAGTATTTACCATATTTTATTATGTGAGATTGTTCTTGAACTCTATTGATCTCATTTTCTAAGTTATTTAAGGAATGGTAAGAATATTTCAGAGTTTCCATATCTAGGCTAGTTAAAGATACAGTATATAAGTATGGAATTGATTTATTTAAAATTTCTTTATTACAACAATCGTCTTCTGTAATATTAAAGTTTAAATTCATTTTATTTTCGATTTTAATAGATTTAGTTGTAGATGGCATTAATTGAATTGTCTTAGAGAAACCAATACAGCTTTCGTTTAAACTTAGGATACCTGTTCCTAAAATAGTGAAATCTTGTATTATATTATTACATTTTATAGTTAATTTACATTTCTCAGACTGTACATAGATAAACTTATTATTATTTATTTTATACCATACATCAATTTGTCCATATAAAAGTTTGGAGTTACATTGAGGTGGTAAAGATAACGTTACTTCGGTTAACAATTTTGTTTCACAACATGGATTCTTTATTGTAGAAAATATAGAAATTAAAGGACATATAGAATAATCATTATTAATAATATTACAATCGTTTAAATTATCTAGCAAACTATAACTAAGTCTATCTTCTGTTATTCCAAGATAAGGCTTGGTAGGTTGGATTAGAGCAAAAGAGTTAGGATTATTAGGATTATGAGGGGTTGGTAAAGGTATGCATTTGTATAAGGTGAACTTTAAAGAAGAAATCAGTGGTATGCGTAATATGAAAATTATTCTTCTATTATAATAAAAAGATGTGAGTTTTGAAATATCTATCAAAGTGTGTATGTTTTCAATCGTCAATGGTACTGGAAACTCTAATCGCTTATTTATATAATTACTCTGTTTTAAAAGCTGGCGAAATAAGTTCGTAGGAGCTATTACACTAGGATGTAGAATGTTTGCTTTAGAAAATAAGATAGAGTTTAGTACATTATCCAAGAAATTAGAAATAGTGGCTAAAGAGCTTTCTATTATATTAAGTAAAGCATATATTTTAGAAATATGTGATAATTGATTATTATTTCTGACAATTTGGGATAATACAATATTTAAAGAATTTATTTGAGAATTTAATTTATTTTCATTCATATTTAATTTATATATCGTTGAGTTAAATATATTAATAGAAGATTTAATTATGTGAATATTATCCTTCATTAATTTTAAAAGTTCGGATTCGCTATTTTGACAAGCGCTAATGGCTGCATCGTATTTTCGCGCATCATCAGCATCTAAAGTTCCAAAAAAGAATTTCAAAATTTCTCCACCGAATTCTAAAGCTCGTTTATGCCTTGTTTGTTCCTCGGTAGGGATTATATGCGAAAGAGATTCGAATTTAGCAAAATTAGAATTTAATAATACTTCAATAGGACTTATGATATCATTACATTCAACGAAACCATGGAGTTGGAAGTTTTCGCAGAGCGTTGCAGTTTTAATTATAAGCGAATGCATATTCTCTAGATGTGGCTTAACTGATACTACGTCTATATGAGTTACAACATTCCAAAAATCATTATAAAAATTAATTGTAGTTATTTGATCGAAATAAATACCTGGACTATTATAAATAGGTAGAATTTGAGTTTCAGCGTTGAATTGGTGGCTTATGGCCCTGAAATAGAGTGAAATTAAGGATGAGCTGGTTTAATTTCATTAACATGGTATTTCATGTGCTTACGACCTATGAGAAGGGTTACGTTATGTTTGCCATTTAATTTAATAATTTTATAAGGACCTTTCCAGATAGGAGATAAGGCTTTGCGAAGTCTGTGGTGGCATTTTAAGTAAACCATATCGCCTGTTTTGTAGGATATGTCTGTACTATTTTTGTCATAATAATTTTTTGATGTTTCTTTATTTTTTATTATGTGTTCTAATGCTTTTTGTCGACTAAAGTTCATGCGGTATTGTAATGCGCGGATATATTCATGATAAGTAGTGTCATTGCTCGTATTATATAAAGAATTTGGTATTGTGGGTTTATGCCCATATGTATAGCAATTCATAGGGTGTATATGTGGTAGTGGTATGAGGGGTAGTGTTGTAAGAGAATACTGCGGTTGCTAAGTAACAATGCCAATCATTTTGATTTTCATTAACGAAAGATTTCAGGTATTCCTTGAGTGTAGCATGACTACGTTCTAGGGCACCGTTTGTTTGGGGATACTGGTGACAGAACTCTAGAAATAAAGGATATAGGGTCGTGAAAAAAAAATCCGTAAATCCTCAATGGTGACCACGCACCTGTAGCGTTCTTTATTTGAAGTTGGCTGCAGTTTACCATGTACTGCGGTAGCCACCTACTGGTATTGTCTGGGTAGGATTTATTAATGTGTCGATAATTAGATTTAAGATAATCAAAACCATATATTTCTTAAATTTTTAGATTTTTCAAAATAAAATAGCTATTGCGAATAAGCTCGGAATGGCAGACAAACAGACCGACCAATATTTAGAAAATTATTTTATTAATTCATGTCTTATATTTGCATGACATTAAGATATTAATAACTATTTATCTCCCTCAGCACATTTTAAGGCAATCGTTGCTATATTACAGACAGAAACTTCAATATTATTTACCTTTTTTGGTGTATACGTATAGATTAGAATATGATATGTTCGTAAATTAATGATTGTTAAATGTACTCCAGTTGTCCATACCGAAATCCATTTAACGTATATCAATCTTTAATATTATGCCAAGCTGGAGTTTTATTACAACGGATTTGTGGCCAGCCGTTCGCAGTTGACATGGTAATAGGGCCGAAATTACGCGTGGCTTACGATGGTAAATAGAGATTGCGGTTGATACTAATTGTATTTGTCAAATGATAATAATTATAGCATTTAGCTATACGTATTTTTAATATAAATGAGCTACCTAATGGTAAGTGAATGCTGATGTCCATAGAAGACAATATCTATATTGATTAGCGTTTCGTGTTTTCGCTCCTGACGACTTGAATGGAATGGCTCGTTACTAGGAAAAAGTGTCTCCTGAGTAAAGGTTGTCTTTGAATAAAGGTACAAGAGACTTCTCATCATCCCTATTATTATCATCACTGCCTCACACATCACAAGTTCACTTTTGTACATTTGTGCACGCCTATGCCTTCCCAACGAATGCTTCAAAGCGCGGTTCTGAACCATCCGCATCTATTGACTAGGTACATCTTTTAACTGGTCGTCTCTCGATCCGCTTACCAGTGCGAGGCTGCCACATGAAAACATTTCTTTCCCATTGGTGTATAAGAGGCAATCTGTTCAGCTTACTTATTCATTGAGAACAACCACAAGCTACAAGAGTATGTTAATAATTATAACACTAATAGCCATCTTTGTAACTAAGGGCCTTATTCATAAAATTTCGTTAATCAACATCTTAAATATTACTTAACTAATCAACTAATTAAGCCTTAAACAATGTTAAAAATTTTGTTGTTCATAAACGATACTTTGACATTGCTTTGTTAAATATAACTCAATTTTTTACCAGTGGCAATGTTTTAAAATAAAGCTGTCACATTAACTTTGCTATTGCTGTTTGCTTTCAACTTTGGATATTTGAAGTAACTGTGAATTTTGAAAACGAAATATTACAAAATGGAAAATAAAATTAATTATAAACGGAGCCGCTCCTCTAACTGGTGTGAATCAGAAAATGTATGAAGAGATTTCTGTTAGTAATCAGTAAATATTAATGTCGTATTCATTTCACTGTAATATTTATTGTACCTTTTGCAGTCCTTCCTTACACAAATGATAAAAGAAAAAATACATATTATTGAAAACAAGGATGTAAGTAAAAACACAATCATTTAAAAAAGGCAGCGTGGCAAGAGATTCTCCAAAGGTATGTCCGAACATTTAAATAAGATATAAAATTTATGTACTGAATGATACATGTGGTATTTTTTTTTGTTTTAGCTTTAATCAACTAAATGATACGAGGAGAGATCTCACGCAATTAATAAACCTGTGGAGGAATACAAAAAACAATATAAAAAAGAGGGACTTCAAATATAGGCGCAGTTATAATACAACTGGTGGAGGCCCTCGCCCGCCTATTCCACCTCCAGAAGATGTGCAAATAATGCAAATGCTTCCTACTGGGTTTGAAGTAGATGTAAATTATTTTGATAGTGACAGCCTTCACGGCAAAAAGACCATGTGGCAATTATTGGTAAATAATAACTCTAACTAAATCGATAGAAAATAATTGTTTATGTTATTGTTTTTTTTTTTAAATACTCGTACACCACGTTTTTTCCCACTACTCTAGTACGTGGTGGCGTAGCAGTTTCATAATTACATACGTAATAATGAAACTCGCATATGAATTTGTTTTTCATATCCATGTAGGTTTCCTCACGGTAGTTTCATTCACCACAAAGCACTAGGATAATCAACAATTAAAATTGCAGGAGGTGCTCGAGTACTGTGATACTACGTCTGAAGCACAGTAGTCAAGAGCCATTAATCTTCTAAATTATCAAATTATAATCCATATAAATTAATAAAATTGAATTGTTTGTTTATAATGTCAAAATAAAAACTTGTTACTAAATGCATAGGGTAGTGTATACGATACTTATATCTTAAAACAAATTTTAAAATGTTTGTTACTACTTTTATTTCGGAAAAAGAATTAGGGTTCCGCCAAAAGTATTAAACCCTATAAAATTCAATCGTAATAATTTCAACGTGGATGAAATCGCGGGTAACAGTTAGTTTAAAGAATATATTATTTTAAGCAAGTTACTGTATTGTATACGTTTCATAAATATAAACTCTCCTCGAAAGTATAAAATTTCGATGAAGTTTTGTTATTTTGAGTGGTATTACAGTTTTTAATAATTTACATATTTTCCATAAAACTCACTACGTACTGTTAGGAGGGCCGCTCTGAAGGTGTTTTTAAAAAAAAACTTTTACACCCAATCCCAGAAGTTCTTTTGGTTTATTTCCCCAATATTAAATTAATACAAAAAATGTACAAAAAAACCGCGAACGGCGTGTGCGATACTTAATATGGGTTGGAACTGCACTGCCTCGATTACCTCAAACTCTAGGCTTTTATAGTAAATATAATAATCGAGTCAGCGCTTTTATCTAACTAGGGTTGGACATAACATCTCCCCCCTTTTGACGGAGCTTATCCTTCTTTTTAATAAGGGATGAGCAGAGTCTTTCAAACGATACAGTGAGAGAAAAAAAAATGATTTGAATACAAAAATAATTAAAAAAATAGTAAAATAGAATTGTTTCAATTATTTGTTATTATTATAAAATCAAATTGAATTGATACAAAAGCATAGTAAAATTAAACTATTCTTAAACAATATCTTCACAAAATTATAAGAAATTATTTATTAACATTATGAACTAGTAATATAGTATTTTTTATAAGATTCAGTGAATAATGAAATAGTAGAAGATTCAGTGTATTAATGCTAAGATTTAATTTTTATTTCAAATACAATCATTTAGTAATATTAATATTTAAGACACCGTGTATAAAACAAAATATAAACTTATATTCTAATGTAACATGAAGCCTTATGAAATAAGTATAGTAAAGTAATATAGTTTTTAGTTATTACATAAGTTTCGATTTGATAAGTGAAATTTACCAAATGTTCTTTTCATTTGGTTTTTCACTGGCATATTGGGTAAGGATATAGAATCTTTTCTATCATCGTCTGATGATGAAATTTCAGTTAACTCAATAGAATTACTAACCTTTGATTCGTGTTTAACAATCCGTCGTGTATTGCACTGATTAAATATTTGTATGCAACGGCAAGAATCATTATTTCTCTTAATAGAGCAACAAAATATTCTATAGGAAATATATAAAATTATGCAAATAATCAAAAAGTATGTAATTGATGAATAGTATTTACCATATTTTATTATGTGAGATTGTTCTTGAACTCTATTGATCTCATTTTCTAAGTTATTTAAGGAATGGTAAGAATATTTCAGAGTTTCCATATCTAGGATAGTTAAAGATACAGTATATAAGTATGGAATTGATTTATTTAAAATTTCTTTATTACAACAATCGTCTTCTGTAATATTAAAGTTTAAATTCATTTTATTTTCGATTTTAATAGATTTAGTTGTAGATGGCATTAATTGAATTGTCTTAGAGAAACCAATACAGCTTTCGTTTAAACTTAGGATACCTGTTCCTAAAATAGTGAAATCTTGTATTATATTATTACATTTTATAGTTAATTTACATTTCTCAGACTGTACATAGATAAACTTATTATTATTTATTTTATACCATACATCAATTTGTCCATATAAAAGTTTGGAGTTACATTGAGGTGGTAAAGATAACGTTACTTCGGTTAACAATTTTGTTTCACAACATGGATTCTTTATTGTAGAAAATATAGAAATTAAAGGACATATAGAATAATCATTATTAATAATATTACAATCGTTTAAATTATCTAGCAAACTATAACTAAGTCTATCTTCTGTTATTCCAAGATAAGGCTTGGTAGGTTGGATTAGAGCAAAAGAGTTAGGATTATTAGGATTATGAGGGGTTGGTAAAGGTATGCATTTGTATAAGGTGAACTTTAAAGAAGAAATCAGTGGTATGCGTAATATGAAAATTATTCTTCTATTATAATAAAAAGATGTGAGTTTTGAAATATCTATCAAAGTGTGTATGTTTTCAATCGTCAATGGTACTGGAAACTCTAATCGCTTATTTATATAATTACTCTGTTTTAAAAGCTGGCGAAATAAGTTCGTAGGAGCTATTACACTAGGATGTAGAATGTTTGCTTTAGAAAATAAGATAGAGTTTAGTACATTATCCAAGAAATTAGAAATAGTGGCTAAAGAGCTTTCTATTATATTAAGTAAAGCATATATTTTAGAAATATGTGATAATTGATTATTATTTCTGACAATTTGGGATAATACAATATTTAAAGAATTTATTTGAGAATTTAATTTATTTTCATTCATATTTAATTTATATATCGTTGAGTTAAATATATTAATAGAAGATTTAATTATGTGAATATTATCCTTCATTAATTTTAAAAGTTCGGATTCGCTATTTTGACAAGCGCTAATGGCTGCATCGTATTTTCGCGCATCATCAGCATCTAAAGTTCCAAAAAAGAATTTCAAAATTTCTCCACCGAATTCTAAAGCTCGTTTATGCCTTGTTTGTTCCTCGGTAGGGATTATATGCGAAAGAGATTCGAATTTAGCAAAATTAGAATTTAATAATACTTCAATAGGACTTATGATATCATTACATTCAACGAAACCATGGAGTTGGAAGTTTTCGCAGAGCGTTGCAGTTTTAATTATAAGCGAATGCATATTCTCTAGATGTGGCTTAACTGATACTACGTCTATATGAGTTACAACATTCCAAAAATCATTATAAAAATTAATTGTAGTTATTTGATCGAAATAAATACCTGGACTATTATAAATAGGTAGAATTTGAGTTTCAGCGTTGAATTGGTGGCTTATGGCCCTGAAATAGAGTGAAATTAAGGATGAGCTGGTTTAATTTCATTAACATGGTATTTCATGTGCTTACGACCTATAAGAAGGGTTACGTTATGTTTGCCATTTAATTTAATAATTTTATAAGGACCTTTCCAGATAGGAGATAAGGCTTTGCGAAGTCTGTGGTGGCATTTTAAGTAAACCATATCGCCTGTTTTGTAGGATATGTCTGTACTATTTTTGTCATAATAATTTTTTGATGTTTCTTTATTTTTTATTATGTGTTCTAATGCTTTTTGTCGACTAAAGTTCATGCGGTATTGTAATGCGCGGATATATTCATGATAAGTAGTGTCATTGCTCGTATTATATAAAGAATTTGGTATTGTGGGTTTATGCCCATATGTATAGCAATTCATAGGGTGTATATGTGGTAGTGGTATGAGGGGTAGTGTTGTAAGAGAATACTGCGGTTGCTAAGTAACAATGCCAATCATTTTGATTTTCATTAACGAAAGATTTCAGGTATTCCTTGAGTGTAGCATGACTACGTTCTAGGGCACCGTTTGTTTGGGGATGATAGGGGATAGCATATAAGGGTTTTATTCTAAATATTTGAGTTACCTGTTTAAATAATTCCGATGTGAAACATGTGCCGAGATCTGTTAATATTGTTTTAGGAATTTCAAATAATGAGATAAAATGAATTAGTGTACGAGCTACTTCATCACTGCTGGAAGTTATCATTGGGTATACACATAAAAACTTGGTTAGGTCATCTTGTAGAGTTAATATAAATTTAAAGTTTTGCAAGCCGGCTTCGGGTAGCGGACCGACTATATCTAAAGCTAATCTTTCGAATGGTTTTGTACTTGTGGAGGTTATCACCATTGGAGCCTTATTACATGATCTCAGTGGTTTATTTACTTGACACAATTTACAATTTTTTACGTAATTTTCTATATCAGAACGCATGTTTTTCCAAAAATATAGATCCTTTAAACGATTTAACATTCTTTTAATTCCGGGGTGACCAGCAATTGTTGAGTCGTGATTTTCTTTGAGAATTTGTGGAACTTCGGCAGGACCTACTCCTGCCGAAAATAATTAAATAATTTGATTTCGGTATATATGAATTTTAATGTTAGTATTATGAAATATGTAAGCAATTATGTTGTATATTTTCATATAGGATAGTTTAGAAAACAGGTCAGCAAAATCGGAAATGGCTATGTCAGTGATTTGACTATTTTCTGTTAATATATTATCGCGTAGTTGCATTAGTAAATTGTATATATTTCGGTATGTTAACTCTTCGAAATGGTGAATTCTCGTATATAAGAAATAGTATTTTTTATCATTTTGCTTAACGCAAGAGATAGTGTACGGTTCTCGTTCTGAGTTTATTATACCTTCAGGATTTTGTAGCTGAGATAGAATATTTTTACAATATGGAGTAGATTCATCAAAATCGAGAGATACGGGGCAAACAATATTATTTAATTTAGAGAGGTGTAACGCTTCTTGATGTTCTTCGATTACAGTATTTGTAGAAATGGATCTAGTAAATTGTTCTTTAAAATAAGATTCGTATTTGAGTTTGTTAAGGACTACATTTGAATTTAAGGCGTGAATGGGTATGCGTGAAAGAGCATCGGCGTTTGAATTTTGTTTTCCTTGCTTATAAAAAATTTCATAGTCATATTCCTCTAACTTGAGGCGCCAACGAATTAATCTACTTCCTGGATCCTTGACATTAAAAAGCCAGACTAAAGGTCTGTGATCAGTGACTATTTTAAACTTATCACCATAAATATAGGGTCGGAATGTTTTTACGGCGAAGAGTATAGCTAAACATTCTTTTTCTGTTGTTGAGTAATTGCCTTCCTGTTTATTTAATGTTCTTGAGGCATATGCGATCGGTTTGTCTTTTCCGATAGGGCCTTGCGATAATACTGCGCCGACAGCATAATTACTGGCGTCTGTGGTGACAATGAATGGTTGAGAAAAATCGGGGTATTGAAGTAACGGGGCTGAAGTTAGTTTTTCCTTTAACAAATTAAAAGCTTGGGTTTGTTCTTGTGCCCAATTAAAATTAACATTTTTTTTTAACAATGACGTAAGGGGTTTTGTAATTTTTGAGAAGTTATCTATGAATCGGCGGTAGTAACCTACTAGACCTAGAAATGATTTAATTTCCTTGGGATTTTTGGGAATAGGGTAGTCGGATACTGCCTTCACCTTGTCAGGGTTAGGTGTGACACCTTTGTCGGTTATTACATGACCTAAATAAGTGACTTCGTGTCGAAGGAATTCGCATTTGTCTGGTTGTAGCTTTAAATTGAAGTCTCGAAACCTATCAAAAACAAGACGTAATTTTTCCATATGACTTTGAAGATCGTGGCTGTAAATGATGCAGTCATCTAGGTAGATGAAACAGTGGAGACCTTGGAGACCAGAAAGGACGGTATTCATGAGACGTTGGAACGAATTTGCAGCACTTTTTAATCCAAAAGGCATGCGAGTGAATTCAAAATGACCGGAAATGCCATTTATATTGGTTACAGTAAAACCAGTCTTTTCAGCATCCTTAGGATTGAGAGGAATTTGATGGAAGCCGGAAACTAAATCGAGTGTCGAAAAATATTTGGAATGCCCTAATTGATCTAATATATCGCTAATTAAAGGAATGGGGTAAACTTCGTTTATGGTCGCATCATTAAGTCGCCTGTAATCTATAACAATGCGCCATTTCTTTTTGCCCGATGCGTCCATTTTCTTAGGCACGACCCATACTGGGGCGCTCCACGGAGATATTGACGGCTTAATTATATTTTGTTTTAACATCTTTTTTAATTGTGCGTCTACTTCGTCTTTATGACATTCGGGAAAACGATATGACTTAACATGAATAGGAGGGGTGTTTCCTGTGTTGATTGAGTGTTGGATCGCGTTTGTACATGTGAGGTCATCTCCTTCAAGATAAAATATGTCTGGGTATTGTGAGCAACAATCTAATAAGAGTTTTTTCTCCTCTGAGTTTAAATGAGAATGACGAATTTGTTCGCAGACGCGTTGGACACGATTAGAATAAGTTGCAGAAATAGTATTTATATTATTACAAGATTTAAAAGATTTGGAATACTCTTTAAAGTCAATTGGTATTAAGTTAACTTTGAAATTTTTTATTTTAATTTGCGATTCAGTTGTGTTTAAAACCGAAACATTAACTCTTTTATTCGCTTTTAAAGTTACTAGGCAGTTCGCTAAATAAACACCATTACAAACGGTTTGATCTAGTATGAGTGCATCCTTAAGGTGACGCAACTCGGACGGGTCATTTGACACGGAGCATTCGATAACAGTTTCGCTACGCGCTGGTAATGTATGTAGGTTCCGAAAAGTGGATAGGCACAGATATAGAATTTTTGAAACAAAGTGAATAAGTATGATAATCAATGTTTACTTTAAAATAACTGAGAAAGTCACTTCCTAATATTCCGTCATAATCAATATTAATATCGTCGGATGTGACATGAAATGTAATGTTCCTAATGTTTCATTGCAAGATTGAGTGCTGTTTATACCCTTGAGCTTCACGATTTCATCAGAAAGCTTAAAGTTTCCATTTAAACTCGATTTTTTTATAATAGAGACACTTGCGCCTGTGTCGAGTAACAATCGTAGGGGTTGAACCGAAAAATTCGACCTAAAATAAACATGAGGTAGTGATGTTTTCTTGTTCGATGTGTTCATGCTATATGTTGGTATTTCACCTTTATTATTAATTGAATTATCAGTGAGATTAGCATGACTCGAAATTCCTTTTTGAGATGTATATTTTGGATAAGAGATAGTATCATTATGAGAGACAGAATTAGTATAAGAATTAGTGCAAGAGTTAGCATTAAAATTATTTCTAAGACTCTGATGTTGATTCAGAGGTGTCCTGGGATAATTTTCCCGAGGTAATAAATAATTGGTACTATGACTTTGACTTTGTGTCAAAGATGGACTCGGATGTTGTTCCCGAGGTGTAGAATTAGAATAAGAAATAGTATTTTTTAAATTACATGATTTAGTAGGACTCGGCGGCATTTGACGTCGCTGAGATGTATTGTAAGAATATTTTGTACGATAATTATAACTAAATTCGTTATCATTATATATAGGCTTAGTATAAGATTTAGTATAAGAATTAGTAGAATAGTAATAATTATTTGTGCCTTTAAATGCTTTCGATTTCGGTAGGCACTTTTCCGAAATCAGATTTAGTTTAAATCTTCGTTACTAATATCGGCATTAGAGGTAGAAGGTTGTGCGTCACATAAATTCATATTATTTCTATTAGGTGCATGCGCACTGGGACTTGGTAACGTATTCGTCGTGCGAGTGTCTGGTTGCATATTATGACGAAGGCTATTGTTATATTGTCGCTTTCGACATTCGTTTATCATATGTCCCGGACTTTTACAATAACTGCATATTTTAATAGGATTTTTGCTTGAAATATTATGAAAATTAGAATGAGGGTTATTATTTTGTGGATTAACGTAATAAGCTCGATGAGATTGTTTTTTCTTATGATTATAGCAGTTAGAAGAATCATGACCAAATTTTTGACATATAGGACACTGTTTATAAGATTTGGAAGATATTTTGCTCAGAATAAATAGTTTTTCTTCTTTTATGGCATGCGTAATTGCCTCGCTTAAATTTTTCGGGTTTCGACATCTAACAATATATCCGTAATTAGAATTTAGACCTAATATAAATGTGTTGAGGGCTAAATCCTCCATAGCGGCAATTCTTCCTATTAGCTCGGACTTATTCTCGCAACTGTAATGTATGTCGGATTGTAATCGCGTTAAACAAGATTCGATTCTAAGTGAATATTGCATTACTGTTTCCGAATTTCCTTGCCTACAACTTTGGAGTTCAATTAAAAGGTGTGTGGAGTGCTTCTTCTCACCAAAGGTAGTTTTTAGAAATAGTTTTAATTCATCCCAATTATTAAACGTTTTTAGAGAGCACGCGATTTGAGCTTTTCCTTCTAACTGGGATATGATATAACGATATAAAACTACTTGCTGTTCCGAGTTCGCGAGTGCTATGGCGTTATCACAATTTGTGAGAAAAGCCGGAAGTGATTCTCTATCACCATTGTAAGGTTTGATGAATTTTACAAGGACGGATAAGGGAATTTTGTCGGACATTTCTATTTCTTCTGGTTTGTCCTTTAAAGTTTAAACCTTATGCATATGGAATTAGAAAGATTTAGTAGTTAGTAAATACAAAATTGGTAAAATGAGAATATTATTGTACACGACAAATGACAAAAGAATGTAAGGAAATAGAAGAGAAATAGTATAAATTTATAGCTGAATTAAAGTTACCTAACTTACAATATCACGATCACTACGGTGTACATTGGTTGCTATGCCGGTGTCGTGTTGCGATGACGTGCAGCGGAGTCGCGTTGCCGTGAGACCCAGGGAGTCGTTTGACGGCGGCGTCCACGTGGTTGTGCGATGGGAGTGCAGCAGCTCAGGGCAGGCTTACACGCTGGTGGTGTAGACTAACAGCCTTGATGAACTTCGGGTTGACGATGGTGTCCCAAGCTCGTGGGGTTGAGACCTCGTTGGTGCTTTGATGATGCAGGCTCACACTCGTGGGGTGGAGACTTACTGTCGATCTTTCACTTCAGAGTTTCCCAGGATTCGGATGCCACGCTACTGATGTACCGGTAGACCTTGCGACATCCCACTTCTGACACCAAATTTGTTAGGAGGGCCGCTCTGAAGGTGTTTTTAAAAAAAAACTTTTACACCCAATCCCAGAAGTTCTTTTGGTTTATTTCCCCAATATTAAATTAATAAAAAAAATGTACAAAAAAACCGCGAACGGCGTGTGCGATATGCACTTAATATGGGTTGGAACTGCACTGCCTCGATTACCTCAAAATCTAGGCTTTTATAGTAAATATAATAATCGAGTCAGCGCTTTTATCTAACTAGGGTTGGACATAACATTATTCATCTAAATTTATTTTATCGCCTTCAAAGTAGGCCCCATCGCTTGCAATACAAACATCTCCAACGCTTCACACAGTCTTCCATACATTTTACATAGGCTATTTGCGGAATGGCCTTTAGCTCATTCAGCGAATTTTTTGTTATGGCTTCTATCGACTCAAAACGTTTTCCTCGAAGTGGTAATTTTAACTTGGGAAATAAAAAAAAAGTCAGACGGAGCCATATCAGGTGAATACGGTGCTTGGTCGAGAACTTTTGTTGAATTTTTCGCTAAAAACTCTTTCACTATAATGGCTGTGTGTGATGGTGCATTATCACGGTGCAGCATCCATGAGTTGTGTTGCCACAAATCTGGACGTTTTCGGTGGATAATCTCACGCAAACGCTTCATGACGCCTAAATAATATTCTTTATTCACTGTTTCTCCCTTTGTAAGGAATTCGGAGTGAACCACACCACGGTAGTCAAAAAAAAACTGTCAGCATCACCTTGATTTTGGAGCGACTTTGCCGCGGTTTTTTGGGTTTCGGCTCGTTTTCGAGACGCCATTCTGAAGACTGTTGGCTTGTTTGCATGTCGTACTCATAAACCCATGTCTCGTCGCCAGTTATTATACGTTTCATAAAGGTCGGATCCGTAGAAGCTCTGGAAACCATGTCTTCAGCGACATGCTTTCGCTGCGCTCTTTGAACAAAATTGAGCTCTTTTGAAACTAGTCGAGCGGCGACGCGTTTCATGCCTAAAATGTCAATGAGAATGTTGTGGACGGACTCAAAAGATATGTTCACCTTACTAGCCAACTCTTTCAGACTCATACGTCGATTTTCGAGCACTAGCTTCTTGATTTTCTCGATGTTTTCTTTGGTCGTAGCGGTTGAAGGTCTACCAGAACGAGGCAAGTCTACTACAACTTCTCGGCCTTCTTTAAAAGCCTTATACCATTCATAAGCCCTTGTTTTCGATATACACGATTCTCCGTAGGTATTTTGCAACATTTTTAGTGATTCACCACATGAAATATCATTCGGAACACAAAATTCAAGACACTCTTTGTTCAACAATATTTCCATTGTAAAAATCGCCGAGAACTCAAAACTATGACCAACAAAAAGTGTAGTTTAAAACAAATTAAATGACAGATCCCGCTCAAACTTTGCGCGCTAAATCAGTACAGTGCTACCAACATGCAGTAAAAAAATTGGAACGACCTCTTTTACGCGGGTGTTTTTATTGACATATTCCCGATACTTTTTACACAGAGTAGTATATTAATCCATATTATACTTGGCCTAAAATCTAGAATAATTTCAATGTTGACATATTTTTATGGCATATTTTTTCTTTTTATAGGTTTAGGTCAGTAGTAATAAAAGTTCCAAACGTTTTTATATCAATAAACGTGTGAGTGAAATGCTTTTACCTCAATATAAGAAAATCATTCCTTAAAAAAATTGTTATAGTTTTAGATTAAGAGTCGATACTAAACAAAATGCGATAAAAATTAAACTATAAGATCAACTATCGTAACTATTTAAAAAATTCGCGGAGCAGTCTATTCTGCCTTACAAAATAAGTTGATAAATAGAATATTATTACCGTAACTAATATTTTTTAACTCCTCCAGGTAAGCTTAAAATGCTTGTGGTAGTAATGATTTATGTCAGTAGTCGAATAGCGTATTCAAACCCATGAATTTTTAAGTCTACGGTCTGCACCCTACTTAGGGGAAGAGGAGTGTTGGTATGGTGATGCACCACTCGCGCTATTCTCCGCGACTGATGGGACCGTTGATGCTGTGGTGTTGGTGGGACAGTGGGGGAGCGAAGTTTTGGTATTGCGAGGTACCGCTCTCTCTACTCTCCGCAGCCGAATCTTGGTTGGCAGTGGAGCACAGATACGTCGCCGAGGTCAGGAAGGCCAGTGTTTCTAGGTGTTCGTTATTCCTGTCCCACGGCCTTCGCGTATCAGACACGTGGGCATAATCCAGGCCTTTAAAAGGTCTCGTTCTTTGTTATATTGCGTGCCATCGAACAAAACGCACATCCTGAAATGTTCGAAAATAACATGCTGCCACGTGTTGTCATCACGTCGAGCAGATTATTAAATCCCGGTTTAGTTAAGATAACCACAATATCATGTGTAATATAAAATTACTGACAAGTTCATTATCATAATCAAAGCCTATCGAAGTCCACTGCTGACAATAAGATTCCCCCACAGATTGCTTTACAAGGGGATATTTGAAAGCCTTACAGGGATATCTAACAAAATTGATGTTATATTGGATTAAACCTTTTAACGTCACAAGCCGCTTAACTCAAATTTTTTAAGTCTATTTTTTTTACTAGTTTAATCTACCTATTGTTGAGAAAAATAAAATATAATATAGTCTTTGTACAGTTTCGTTTTTAAGTGCCTTTCAATAAGCTGTGTGAGTTTAACATTTAGTAATGAGTACAACGTATTAATTCTGTAACTACTCCAAATAAAACAAAATAAAAAACTGCATGATTTTTTACCATCTTAAAATAAATAGGGTGTAATAGGTGAACGGAATAAACGCCTATAGCACAGATATTTTCTCTTTTTTTCTTTTACACTAACATATTATGAAATTAATATATAAATAAATCCTACTCATTTGAAATAGACTTTCATTATTAAATAATAAAAATATTTTTAACTAAATAAATAAATAAATTAAAAACTATCGAAATTAAAATAATACGCACCCAATTTGTAATATACTACTCATTTACTCTAGTATATTATAGTCGTGGAGGCTACACATATTTATTGCACAGTCAATTCAAGATTCGGATCTAGTGGATGTTGTGCTTTATAGACATTAACATCAATCCTCGATTGAGAATCAAACTACAGAATGCGTTGTCATCCCTAAATATTAGTGTTATGTGATTTTCAGGTTCTCTACCCTCACCATTCGAAATAAAGTACCATTAAGTTTATATTTTACAGTTTGATATTCTGTAAGAGCGTAATTGTTCCCCATATGAACCATAACTGCAGCATGGCTACATCACATATAAACGTTATTATCTGATAAAAGACATAGTTGTAAAATGACTTGGAATATGTTAAGTTGACGAGTAGTGGAAGCGGAAGAGAATCTACTACCTCATATCATTCCGTGAGTGTCGTAAAAGATGACTAAAGTAAATAAAACAGATGATGGTCAGCAGCATATTTCTAATAACTCCTCCAAAAAGAAACTGCATTTGCTTATTCCCTTGTCCGACATTGCGAATTTTGTAAATAATAATGTACTCTACACCTAATTTCTGTCTCACCACACTCAAATGACAATTAATATCGCCATAATATTATCATGATAACAATTACATAATGATAATGTTAATAAGTCATTTCAAAAATTTACGAACTCAGGAATTTCTTTTGGGATCACCTTAAAATAACAGTTCCTTTAACATAACTCACAAGGCGGATCATACGCCATGAATACCTTCCTACGTTTTGCTAAACTAAGGCAATAACAGCCTCTGCTTTTTTACAAAGCGGAGGCTGTTGTATGAGTACATGCCTTGCAATTTCCGTTAACGTTGTAGCCTATTTAGCTTTGTTTCAATTTAGTAAATGTTTATATTTTTCAAAAAATAAATTAAGAAAATATCTCATCATCATTATTGTTATATAAAACTCTTTTTAACGCATGATGTCATAATTCGAAGTGTCAGTAGCCTAAAAGTGGGGTGCAGACCGTAGACTTAAAAATTCGTGGGTTTGAAGCCACTATTCGACTACTGACATAACTCTACCTCAGTTGCAGCGGTATGGGGAGAGGTCATCCTTCTCACCACAGCCCAAGAACACACTTCCGAAATGGTCTCGCCAAGCCCAGTGGGTTCCTTTTTGTCGCCCGCGGGAGAATAATCCACGTCTACTAAACCCCCACCGCCACAACGAGGCAGGAACTCTTTCCTGGTGGGGGCGGGGGGAGCTTTTACAAGTAGATACCTTAAAATTTGCTTGTGAAAACGTTGAACAATTTTGTGTGGTGAAACCCACCATCACTTGAATAGGATAATCACAATTTACGCCCTTTTCAAATTAAAACGATAAAGAAAAACAATTCTTCTAAATTAAGTACTCATTACTTTGTATTATTCAGTAAAGCCCAAAAGTGCACTAAGGGGAGTATTGCTATCGGTTAACGAAAGATTATACTGGTGTTGTTTACAAGGGGCCCGCTTCGAGCGCGCTACTAAAACACGGCAAATTGTGGTTTCGAATAGGATTTCTTCAGTGTCTGAACACGCATACAATGTGGAATAATTTATACGGAACTATTTTTTATTAAACCAAAGTTATAAACGAGCTTACAGTCCATCCGATGGTAAGTGGCCACAGCAGCTAATAGACAACTGTAACAACACGGTAATATTATCTATACATTTTTCCAACTTCGTACAAACGGACGAAGCGAGAGCTATGCCTACGCGCCTCGATCTCGGCATGCGCTCGGCATAAAAATGCAGGAAATAAATAATAGAATAGAAATAAAGAAATAATAAATCCGAACTTCATTTAACCAAACATATAAATTGTAAAGTAGCTGCAGGTATCTATAACCAAGTAAAAGATATTCCTTTTCTCCACCTTGTCCATGTTTCCCAAAACAATTTTTAATTAAGCTTTATATTAGAATGCGGATTTTTATACTTAAAAATTTGATAATAAATCATTTCGTACGTCTCAGCCGAGGCGCAAATATTTTTCGGTCGCAAATTTATAAGACCGATTTGTTATTCAAACATAAACGTGGTTTATTAAATAAATCTACGAATCTAAAAACGACACGCATTTTATTGAACACTTCCTATTCAATTCACAAAGTACCTAATTTATTTGTTTATATAAAAAAGTATATTTACAATCATAAAACTAAATGGAAACACAAAGTAGACAAATGTAATGCTGGAGGCAGGCAGCCCTATCGCTTGTTTACGTACCGCGCAGCTGTAGGCATTTATTTCAAAGATACGGCCGAGTTACAATACTGTATAGATAAAATTACCGTGGAAACTACCTTTGAACAAAAAGGCCACCGAAGCGTCTGATATTGTGATTGTCAATTCATCCGTTGGCTCATAATAAGCTATTGACCAGTTGCTACATACGGATTATGGAAGTAAATAAAAAATATAAAATTAAAAAAATGGAATATTAAAGCCTTTTATTAAAGCTATCATTACTAATATTGAGACATCTACAGAAGTAAAACATCTTTTGACATTTTTAGTTCATTAGTTGTCACTTTTAATCTATAAAGAATTAATATGGTAAGATCTAATAATAATAACTTTTTTCACTTCTTTATTAGAAACTTAACATATACAAAAAGTAATCAATTGTTTAGTTCCACTGAGAATTTAACGACGGCAGCCATACTAGTAATTAACTGTGTCACAGCTGCATGCGTCTTCCACCCTGAGAACTGTTTGACATTAACAAGCAAGAAAAGTATCATTTACATGATTATTGATAAAATAGCACTAACTTCACTCAATAATACAGTTAACACTTCGTGATAGAGCTACTTTGTGTATTGTTCCGTAAAAGGGACTAATCGTTTAAAGCAATCATCCTGAAAGTTGTTCTCGGAAAAGCATTCCACATAATGAGGTTAATAGCGGCTCCGAAATTTCTTCTTTCACATATCGGGAGAATGGGCACATAGGATATTAAAGGGCTTGTGGAGATCTGCTGAATTTTATTCTTAAGGAATCTTCCTTAACTTTTTCAAAGAAGTTTATTTAATTTAACACTTAACCGTGGCGTGGCCCTGGTAAGAATAGCAATTACTCTATATCGCGCCGTGGGTGTCATAAGAGGTGACAGAGAGAAGAAGAAGATGGGTAGAAGCATCTTACTGGTAACAACTTAAAATCATAAAAAACTGCGGCTAACAACCCCGCCTGCTAAGCACGGTAATTATGGCAAATCCCTCTCCGCCCTATGAAATAATATGTGGGAAAATTCTTTTACATGTAACATACGTATTTTTCTAATTCTAATTCTAATTCTAAACATAAAAATAAATAAATCATATCTTGCAACAAAAATTTTGGGTCGTATTATAAACGATGTATTGGGTATGTTAAATGACTGTAGAAGTTTTGCTACCGATCTAACTTGATTTTATATCCAGCAATAAATTTCAACCATTTTCGACAAAGTATTAATAAAAGCATTTTTTTAAATTTACCTTATCCTTTACAGCCTATTAAAGTCCACTGCTGAACATAGGGCTCTCCCATAGGTTAACTCATAGCGCAGGTATTTGCCATAGCTGCCACGCTTTTTTTAGCATTGTGTGAAAAAACAAGTACACAGTCCACCTGATAGTAAGTGGGTTTATCTTTTTTACATTTATCTTCAACTAAGGATCAAAATGCGAATGCGTTGTCATCTCTGAGGACTAAGATGGAAATGCCTCGATTTCAGTAAAAAAGGTCTCCGGTTCTCTACAGTCACCGTACGAAACACAGGAGCATTACGCTGATATTTTACGCTGGTATTCTGTGAGAGCGTGGTCCTTTACCGGTTGAGCCGGCCCATTTGTGCTACAACTATAATATAGCTGCAGCGTGGCTCTACCACGTTTGGCAAGTGGGTTGACAACTGTAGTTTATTCTTTATTTTTAGTCGTTATTAAGAAGACGCTGCTCGCTATCTCCTGATTTGTATCCCTTTGTCACCTCCGACGACACCCACGGGATGTTATAGGCTAGTGGATAATATTGCACCACCACTACACGGTACTTCATTTCTTTTAATTCTATTGAAATTGAGTAAATTCCTTGCAGACCTCATTAACGCATGTTAAAAAACTGGAAGTTTGAACTTTTACAATACGTTCAGAAATAAATAAATAAAGTGACTTTTTCATTATAGTGACCGTACTAAAATAGAGAAAGGGGATTTAGTGTTACGTGTTTTTGAATTTCTCAACTTATCATTATTTGTATTATAATTTTCAATAGATATCCGTTTTAGTCTCAATGGACAGTGCCGTCTTTAGGATCAACGAGGCTATGGGCCAAGGTACTGGCTGGGGCCTATGTAAGGAAAAAAAGTTTTTTAAGCTGTATATAATTACTGTTATTTTAGTGCAAAAATAAATTTTTAAACAAATTTTCTAAATCTTGTTTCTATTTTACCAAGTGTGTGATTTGATATTTTTCTTATTATGTTATAAAATTTAAAATTTGTTGTTGTATATCGAAAATTTTCAGAATTGTGGGGCCCCTGCCTACCTCGGGGCCTCGGGCCAGGGCCCTGCGGGCCCTGCCTTAAAGACGGCACTGTCAATGGATCTGAATTCGAAAATAATAGATACAGACTTTACTCGTGCAGAAACTGTGGGAGAAAGGGTTATTTTATCTCGTATTGGTCGACCGTACTTAATTGACTAGAAACAATTTTACGATTCGATAAAAAACCCCTCGATTGTGGATTTCATTAGGGTCTGAATTAGCTCAGTTTGTATTCGAATTTGTTTGCATTTTTTTTTGTTTGTATGCTGTAGTCGAATGTGTATTTTAATTGAAAATCTAATTTGTTTTTTTTTTGAAGTAAAGGAAATATTTTATAGAATAGAATAGAATCATTTTTATATAGGTAGAATAAGGTTGACAAATGAGCTCACAGTTCGACTGATTCTGTGGCCCATAGACATCTATGTTTATCCTTGATTATGAATCAAAATGCAGATGCTTTTTTACCCCTGAGGACTAAGTTGGAATGCCTTGTTACAAGTAAAACAAGTTTCCAGTTTTCTACACTCATTCTACGAAACACAGCAATATTGAGCTGTTATTTTACGCTGGTTTCAAAATTCAAAATGTAGATTACAATAATACTTGAAAGTCTTTTAAGCTTTACCACTTGTTCTTAAAAATCTCTGTACTGGAAACCAGCAAAACTCAGCAGGACTTTTTCTAAACATTAATTTACATGTACTTGACGACCCCGTGGCGCAGAAGCTTAGCAATGAGTTATAGCGCTGAGGGCCGCGGGTTCGAATCCCGCACAGAACAGGTATTTGTATGGCCTCAAGTAATTGTTCCGGGTCGGGATGCTTGTTCTTGTGCAATTTGTGTATGTAAAATGCCTCCTCGATACAGGAGCAGGAAAAATCCTAGTGTGGAGGGGGGCTATTTTTTTTTTAAAATTACGGGTTCTAGGTATATTTCTTATTCCGTAGCCTAACAGCAGTGCGTGCTAGTGCTCGTCTATGCTTCATATAGAAATACATTATTACCTATGTATTTCGATTTGAAGCATAAATGGAAACAGTACAGTTACAGGCTGTGATGAGTTCCATCTTAAACCTCAGAGGTTACAATGCATATGTAGCCTCCTTTTTGCTTGAAGTTCGTCCCAGGTGTATACGGGCTGCAGCAGCTACTTACCATTGACACTTCAGTTGTCACTTCCTTTTATTAAAAGATATCTGAATAAGGCCAAAACCTCAAACGCTACTTACTCAATTTTAAGATTTCGTTATCACAGTCACTTAAACTTAAAATGGTAGAGACAGAACAATGGTTAACTATATAGTATAAGCACGAAACGAAGGCGTGCCATGTCTTTACAGGACGAATTAAGGGTGACTTTCGGAACGAGTTTTCGATATAGGCAACGTCTATACCGAGCACAAGATGTTCCCGTCCCTCCCCGATGTCGACGAGATATAACTGAAAAGTGGTTCAAACGGTTCAACGTGACTTCTGTTTATGACGAAAATGCCAGTTGGCGATGATAAGAAGTTAGGAGTTGTGTTCTGTTATTTGATTTTGAATAAAGTTATATAACGACAGAATGTAGACAGGTTACTTGAATCAATGGAAATGGCCAAAAATTGTATGAACCTGTGCCCCAGATTCTACAGAGATGAAATATATGTCATTCGAAAGTACAGATCTTCTATATAAATAATTAGAAAAGTGCATGTAGCTACGCAGTAGTGGACAAAAGTTATGAAAATTTAAAAAAGTTGTTTTCGGTAGTTGAGGTTGGCAGCACAAAAGGGTCGACTCGATCGGGAAAGAAACAAGCTTTCACAGATTACATGCGTGAAAAAGCACATCAATGCGCTGCGATACGTAAAGTGAGTGATGGGAACCGGAGACCCACTTTACTGGAAACGGGGCATTCAATATATCTTAGTCCTCAAGGTTGTTAATGGATTTTGATTTCATTGGGAATAAATGTGTAGATGCAGTTAATGTGAGGTGTCTATGATCCACGACTTTCGCTTATCATTTTGTGGACGATGTACCTGTTTGTCACCCTTAATTTTACAAAAAAATCTACTGCTATATGCCTATAATAATAATGACCTCTAAACGCAGATTTTCGATTAGAGCGGCCATCTGCACAGGACAGTATAATAGTACAAGAGTGTGGCGCAAACATAGGTACATTTTCCTTAACCGATTCGACTGGAGAGAGAACAGGCCAACGACTTTACGTGCACGAGGTTGAAACTCTGACAAATTCCTTACTCTGGGCTGCTGCTGAGAATTTATTGCTAGAGAAACCCAATAAATGATTTTGGCCTAAACCGGGATCCCAATAAATCGGCATTTGCGCTTATGGCAAGTACTAGTCAGTGCTGCCCATTGAATTCCAACAATGATTATGACCACTCTGTGGCGTAGTGGCTTAGCAATGAATGGCAGCGCTGGGGGTCACGGGTTCGAATCCCGCACAGAACAAGTATTTGTATGGCCTACAAATAGTTGTTCCGGGTCTGGAAGTTTGCCCTTATGCAATTTATGTTTGTAAACTGCCCCAACGATACAGGAGAAAATCCTGGTATAGGCGTAACGTTTAGTTTAGTTTAGTTAAATGATTATACTAATAGAAGAAAGCACTATACTTATAGCACGGTCCCGAGTCGCTTGAATCCATCGACTCATTTTTTTCAAACTAGATAGCTACTTCAATAGTCTCTTAAATACAGCTACGGTACGTCACTGCTACTCATAAAACATTTTTTTCCTAAAATTTTTAATTCTAAGAGTTGCGTTCATTTACGTAAAAATACTTTTATGTTTACTTCTTCATGATAACTTTTATTGGTAGCTATTATTGGTTAAAATATTCCATGTGCTACGAGAGATAAACATTACAGGGCTGGCACTCATTGAGCTTCCTTTTCCAAATATATATTTTTGTTATACGCCCACGTAAAAACTAAATTGTTTTTATTTTACCGTGGTATTTTTTATTTTCCAATGATTAATGGCGAAATAGTAACCAAATTGGGCTGGGCAGGGCTAGCACTCATTGAGCTTCCTTTTCAAAATATTTATTTTTGTTTCAACGTGCTACGTCCGCCCGCGGCTGCGCCCACGTAAAAACTGAATTGTTTTTATTTTACCGTGTTATTTTTTATTTTTCAATGATGAATGGTGTTCTTATCCAGGAAATAGTAATCAAATTATAATTATCAATATTATTTATGGGTATTTGCATAGTATTCTCGTATCACCGTTTGTAAAATACTATATAGTATATACTTAAAATAATGTATAAACCCAACCAGATGGAAGCCTACGATAGGAAAAGCTAAACGGCTGAGGGTTAGTAGGAAAGAAAAAAAAATGGCGGATGATGCGGGTGGTATCTAGGAGCACTTCCTTCTGCGTTTCAGATCACCCGAGAGCCTGACTGGAATCAAATCAGAAAGTAGCTCGAACCTTGGTCAGAACCACTGACATCTCAGGAGTACGTGTGCTGAACCTTTGTGACCAGGAACAGATTATAGAAAAAGTCACACGAGTTGGTACTTGTGAGGAAGTGGATTGGTTACGTCGGTGCCAATATCTATCGAGTGGGACCCCCAGCAAGGATTCACAAACGAGAGTAACCACACTTTTGGAAGACTGTTGCAGCGTTCTCTTCCCGAACGAAATGGTCAAGGCGAAGAAGTTGTTACTCAAGTATGCCGATGTATTCTCATCAAACGATGCTGACATAGGAAAGACTGGCTTAGTTCAACACAAAATAAACCTATTATTGAACCTTCATCTAGTACATGGTGTTCACCCGTGGTGCTGGTAAAGAAGAAGGACAGCAGCATGCGGTTCTGTGTTGACTACCGCCGTCTGAACGACGTTACAAAGAAGGATAGCTATCCCTTGCCAAGAATTGATGACACGCTGGACATGCTTACAGAAGTAAAGTGATTTAGCACGCTGGATCTAAAATGGGGCTCCTGTCAAGTTGAAATTGACCCTAAGGACAAGGAGAAAACTGCGTTCTCGACGAGAAAGGGCATGTGGCAATTTAAAGTAATGCCGTTTGGGTTGGGCAATGCTCCAGCAACGTTTGAAAGGCTGATGGAACTTGTACTTACCGGGCTAATTGGCGATGCCTGTCTGGTCTACTTGGATGACATCATCATCGTAGGCCGTACGTTTAAGGAACACCTTAAAAACCTGGAACGCGTGCTCATGAAGATTCAGAGTGCCAACCTCAAATTGAGTCCGAATAAATGTTCACTATTCAAACGGCAAGTCAACTTTTTGGGAAATCGGAAGAAGGTATCCACAGGGATCCAGCGAAAATCGCCGCTGTCAAGGATTGGCCGGTTCCAAAAAACAAGAACGACTTCTTATCACCCGCAACCTGATGGAATGGTAGAACGATTTAATCAGACATTGGAGAGGTACCTAGCAAAAGTTTTTGACAATCGGCAACGGGATTGGGACAAGCACATAAAACCGTTTTTGTTGTCATATCGAAGCGCTGTTCACGAAAGTACATCAGTGACACCTGTACCTACCTACCTGCTTTCGTAAACTTTGGAAGAGAATTACGGCTGCCTGCAGACCTGATCACCGGGATACCATCTGATGCCCCACGCAGTATAACCGATCATGCAAATGACTTGCGGAACAAAATGAATGACATTTATTAGCACGTCAGACAATCGGGCCAGCAAATGTCTGAAAAGATGAAAACCTGGTATGACTGCAAAATGAACAACAAATGGTTCGACGAAGGTTCACTAGTGTGGTTGCACAATTCAGTCCGCAGCAAAGGGAAATCTCCTAAGCTTCAAGCTAAATGGGACGGCCCGTAGCGGATTGTGACCAGGATCAACGATGTAACCTACCGGATACAGAAAGGCGTAAGAGGGACTCCTAAGATCGTCCATTTGGATCGCCTGGCGCGTTATTATGGGGTCGATAATGCTCGAGACGAGCATGTTTTATGAGGAAGTAGTGTTGCGCGCCTAAGTTGACGTCAGGTACCTGGCACTAGCGCCATCTAGTGTCGGAGACCAGAGCGAGGAGGGCTTCCTAGAAAATGTCAATCTTGACTTTCGACCAACAGCGCCATCTAGTATCGAACAGAAGAATTAAGCTTTCTAGAAGCCCCACACTCGAACTTTCTGCGTCTGGTCGGTCTTAATTAGTGTGTAGTGGTTTTAATTAGTGTGAAGTGAATTAAAGTGTTAATTTTTGTAATTCAATCGGCAGTTTTTATTGTCAGGAACCCTCAGCCCGTAACAATATCAACGTTACCATCTCTTAGTATGTATCGATAATAGTTGGTTTTTATTACCTGATCCTGTATCGTATAAAAGTCAATCTTTAACAGTTCACTGCAGTCTTTGACACATCACAAGTAATATCTGTATGACCTAAAGTTATAAAATAAGCACACAGTGGTAAATAGTATACAGAAGAAGTTGCATCGTCCCGTACCTATATATCATCATATGACCTAGGTACTACAGAAATCAGTGCTGCTGTAACAGCAGAAGATTTACGTTAAGTTGAATGGCTTTCCAGTTACTGAAATAATATAAGATTACATGCAGGTGCATGTATGAATTAAGAGTTAAGATGGTAACAGCACGATTGAGTCGGCTTGACCGGAGAAGGACTACGCTCTCAAAAAATACCAGCGTAAAATAGCAGTTTAATGCTGCTGTTTCGTATGGTGAGTGTAGAGATTCGGAAGCCAATTTAACTGGAAACGATGCATTGTATCTTAGTCCTCCGTAGCGATAACATTTCTGCTAATTTGATTCTTTATCGAGGATAAATGTAAGATGTCTACGAGCCAGAGCGTCTACTAACCTATCATAGGATTGTTTATGTGGTCGTTCATCACTATTATACTCTAAAGCTGCTTACAGTTGAATGATCGAAAAATACAAAGTATTTTACATAACATTTTGGATAAAAATAATCATTGTTATTATTATCAAAGTGAAGTGAAAGAATATAATTTCTAAAAGGAAATGTAGAACAATAATTTTAGAATAATTTATAAACGCGAACTATATATACATAATCAAAGTACTTTAAAATTTCAAAGAACAAAGAAGAAGCGTTGTGTGCTTTTAAGTGACCACGTTTAACTTCTAAGCAAAAGCTAAGCCAAAGCCAAGCACAACTTAAAATAAGAACACGCACCCACTTACATCTGTAATCATTTGCAGCATGGGTTTACGTACATATGTGTTCGTCCACCTGTGAACTTTTAGGGCCTCTTAAAGAAAGAAGGAAGAAAGATGTGTGCGTGAGTGAGACACTAGAAGTTAAACGTGGTTTGGGGTTTACTTACATAGGCGTTCGTCCAGCAGTGAACTTTTAGGGCCTGTTAAAGAAAGAAGGAAGAAAGATGTGTGCGTAAGACACTGGAAGTTAAACGTGGTTTAGGGATTACTTATATATGCACTCGTTCAGCAGTGAAATTTAGGGCCTGTTAAAGAAAGAAGGAAGAAAGATGTGTGCGTGAATAGGACACTAGAAGTTAAACGTGGTTTAGGGATTACTTATATATGCGTTCGTTCAGCAGTGAAATTTTAGGGCCTTTTAAAGAAAGAAGGAAGAAAGATGTGTGCGTGAGTGAGACACTAGAAGTTAAACGTGGTTTGGGGTTTACTTACATAGGCGTTCGTCCAGCAGTGAACTTTTAGGGCCTGTTAAAGAAAGAAGGAAGAAAGATGTGTGCGTAAGACACTGGAAGTTAAACGTGGTTTAGGGATTACTTATATATGCACTCGTTCAGCAGTGAAATTTAGGGCCTGTTAAAGAAAGAAGGAAGAAAGATGTGTGCGTGAATAGGACACTAGAAGTTAAACGTGGTTTAGGGATTACTTATATACGCGTTCGTTCAGCAGTGAAATTTTAGGGCCTTTTAAAGAAAGAAGGAAGAAAGATGTGTGCGTGAGTGAGACACTAGAAGTTAAACGTGGTTTAGGGTTTACTTATATATGCGTTCATCCAGCAGTAAACTTTTAGGGCCTGTTAAAGAAAGATGTGAGAGCCGTGGTAGCTCAGTGGTTAACGCTCGCTGCTAACAGAACGCGAGTAACCCGGGTTCGATCCCCGCCGGCACCAATGAAATTGTTAATTGCAATTTTAAGTGCTAATTTACCACGTGCTCGGCGGTGAAGGAAAACATCGTGAGGAAACCTGCATGTCTGAGGAATAAGAAAAAAAATATTTCGAAGACATGTGAAGTTCGTCAACACGCATTTGGGCAGCGCGGCGGACACTTCCTTGCCCTAAACCCTCTCAGAAATGAGGGGAGGCCTGAGCCCAGCAGTGGGACGTATATAGGCTGTAACTTTACTTTACTTTAAAGAAAGATGTGTACGTGAGGGAGACACTATAAGTTAAGTGTGGTTTCGGCATCACTTGAAATGTACGCTTTTTTTGTTTGTCTGGGGATTTAGGCTGTCTATTTTTGATATCTACTACGGTTTAAAAATAAACAAAAGTTAAATTCCTCTAACTGAAAAAAATGGTAAAGGATACTTCCGGAGTTACCCTCTTTTTATTACTATTTTTTATCAGTTGAATGCACCAACAACGTGTTATATTTTCGTTCAACTCACTTAATTTACTTAAAATAATGACGCTAATTTCATAATTATTTAATTCTAACATGTACACAAATATGCAGAGTAAAAAAGCAAGTAAAAGCAAAAATACCCTGGCTTACTGGCTTATGTTTTATTATTACAATACTATTAAAATCTAAGGTAAGTAGCTTAGTCTTAAATTTTATGTTATGCCCAAACAAGCTCCCAAAGGAATTTTGTCTGTAACAAGTAAGTTACCTCGAGAATTTACCTGCTTTGAATCAAAGGACGTTAATTGCAAGGGAAGCATCTGAGAATAATTTGATTTAATAACTCAAAATCACCTACAGTTTCATATAAGAATTGGTATAAGAAATTAATATATAATATTAAATTAATATAAGAAATTCTAGTGCCACGTAAGAAGATCAGAAAATTAGTAATTTTCAGATTTTGTTACGTGAAACACGCCTTGCATTTTCACCTTCTATTGTAAGCGTCAAATAGCAGAGGAATAAACGTAGGATAGCAGCTTTATATAGAATAGGGATGACAACTGAGCACACGGCCAGCCAATCAGGACAGTGACAGCATGAGCTTTACAGCATGGCGGCTAATGTTTTCGCGCGAAAATTTAAAAACGATAAATTAAAAATAATTTTTGTGGTACTATTTAGTTTAAAAAAATGAAAGTTACAGTAGTTCATTATTACTCTAGCATTCATGTGAAACACTATGAAAACACTACACTTTGAAAATCGGTGTTATACCCCATTGGCAAACAATATTTGAGTCAGGTTAATATTTCACGGAAAATCAAAAAGTAATTCTTTTAAAATTGCCTGTTATTTGTTAAGACACCTACGACCTATTCCGGTTATTTGTTGTACCTAATAAAAACCACCAATCTTCTACTCCACCCTATCGTCTAATAGCAATTAATCAAGAAAAATTCGTGTACATGAGACAGACAGAATCACAAAGTACATTATATATACCTGGAAGACAGAATGTCCGAAGTTGAGTAATCGGTACCTATGCGACAAGGAAACGAGTCAAGGAAAAGAAAACGTTCATACAATATGCTGGCGTGAAGACATAATTACATTACAGGGTTGTTATTTAGCTACAATACCCATTAATTGCTTGCCAGGAACACAAGAATTTGCATCACTAAAATTAACGATCAAGTAGAAGGCCATCCTCTGAAACTCATTAAAATATCAATGAATGTAGACGCAAAAGACACCCCAGCGGTACTACGAAACAGCCTTAATACTATCAAACTAGAAGGACTACATAAAACCCCGGATCATCTAATGATGTAAACACCACTTCATCTACGAGAGATGAATCTCCTTACTTTATATCACACAACTATTCTCTTTTATCTAGAATCTGGAGTCGAAGAGGCATTAAACAAAATTTTCTCTCAAGGTTCTAAAATAGTTACTAATCTGAGGGTAAAGGAGTTATCACATAGCCTCATAAGTAAATTCTTTCTAGATCGAGCATCGATCTGTTTCTCTTCCTTCCTAGTTGTAATAATTATATTTTAATTATTATATTATAATAAAGTACTTTAAATTAGTTTCGGTTTTTTGGCTTCTTTGGCTGCATTTAACGTAATTAGTGATCGAAAAAAAAAACAACAAACAATTTAATAAATTTAATAAATTTTAAATTATTTTAGATAAGCCTATTTGGGTCTTATCAGCACATTAAGTCACCCCTTGAGATATATTCGTTTAAAATATTGTGTATTTGGCACGCTAGTTTATTTGAAATACTGTTCATGTACTTTCAGAAATAAAAAATTCTTTTAAAATTATTTAGTAGTACGAGTACATAGCTTTTAAGTTAATGGCTCCATGAATAGAATAAAATTAGTTTGTTTTTCGTAAAAACAGATCATGGTTGTTTTTCTACCCAGCTGACCCACTTTACAGAACCACAAACTACTTTACACATCTCTTGAATCTTGTGGACTACATATCAGTGCGTATCTACAGGGGATACCAACTTTTAGGAGTTTCGAAGGGCTTTTGATAGAGTTAATTTTGACACACATCTTGACAAGCTTGCAACCATAGGCTTTGCCGTAGGTCTTCTTGGGTTAATCGCAGACTACCTTCGCGATCGCCAGCAGTATGTCAGGCTCGGTATAAACAAGTCAAAACCCTATCACACGCGTTCAGTTGTCAGTCAAAGATCGATTCTTAGCCCTTTGCTCTTTTTGATTATGATAAATGAAACTATCGAACATGAAAAACCTCCCAACAGTTGTCACACGCTCTAAATTTTTGCTGTACGCAGATGACTTAAAACTGACCACGGAGATAAAACCAGTAACCGATTGCGTGGCAATCCGTAGCGATATAGATGTATTTTCCATTGGGGTGTAAATAAAACAATGGAGTTTAAGCTGGTTAAGTGTTACTCAATGTCTTGCGGTCGCTATTTGTAACGATTATAAAACCACCAATCTTATAGGGGTTAGGTCGAGAGTGTAGGGGTTATATTTGATCGAAAGCTCACATTACACGCTCATATCATTATACATTTTATTCTTTAGCTAACATTATTACTTTAGTTAAGGAATTATACAAACGCTTGGGATTCGTTCTCAGAAATGCGAAAGAGTTTCGGAACGATAGCGTAATACGCATAATATTCAGTGCTCTCGTACGCTCGAAACTCGAAACTAGTTGTTGTATTTGGAATCCGTATGAAAACACTTAATATATTTTTCTTTTGGAAATGGTCCAAAGTTCTTCTTAAGATATCTCTTCAGGCGTCTTTACGGATACTCCCCATATTTATATTCCACTATATTTCACCTCATTTCTTTGAGTTATAACTCATTTCAAGTACGTATCAACAAGCTATCATTGCTTGTTAAATATCGCGGGAAGATAGACGCTCTAGACTTCCGAACTGTGTCGATTTTTTGTATCAAGTAGCGACAGTCGTGATTGCAAGCATAATTTTTTACCGTAACATGGGCACGCACCGTTGAACGCGCTAACTCGCCTGTCCCCCGTGTCCTCACCACACTTAATGCTCTCCTGGACACAAATCCAGAGTGTGATATATTTGCTGGTGAATGGACGGTAATATTGTCTGAATGCCTAAAGTTTTTTTGAGCGAGAAGAATGAATATGTTGTATTTAATTAATGTAATTTGTTTAACTGCTTAGTTAAATTAAAAATAAACAAATTTAATACACACCCTTATTCCAAACTTTAGGTATAATATATTCATGGTTTTAAATATTACTAAAGTTGAAAACTATCAATTGATTCAGTGAACGCAAATATAACATGGTTATGTCACACATTTTAGTAATAAATATTTTCTATACCCAGTCTTCTGCACATGATAGAATCGAGATCTCCAGAAAACGCAAAAGAGCACTCGAGGAAAGGGATGATCATCTAAATTTGCTTTGGATTACTCATTGTATGGTTTTATTAATTTAACAAAAAATGGGATAGATGGCATGTAGTGACTTCTTAAGAAAACCACCTATATATTCTCGAGAGTGTAGTAAGAGGCGACATAGGGACCATGTAATAGCTGGTAGGATCTTCTTGACAACAACTCAATTATTACAATAATATCGACCACTTTGTCAAGAGTATAACGACCAAGTGGAAGAAGAATAAAATAATATTTTTTATTTAATTTTTTTAAGGGTAAGGGTGACAAACGATCACACAGTCTACTTATATTCGTCCAATATTCGCGATTACGAATCAAATAGTTTACTATAAACCGTGCTTGACTACATTCATTACTACAATAATATTTACTCGTAAATATGGCAACATTTTTGTGACTTAAATAGAGTCTTTGTATTTTTAACTTATTATAAGCCGTGCTTGACTACATTCACTACTACAATAATATTTACTCGTAAATATGGCAACATTTTTGTGACTTAAATAGAGTCTTTGTATTTTTAACTTATTATAAGCTGTGCTTGACTACTTTCAATACTATATTAATATTTAATAAGGATATATTATAAACCTAATAAGAATATATTTCATTAAATGATTTTGCCCGCTTGGAGGTTGGAAAACGACATTTTGAAAATCACATATGTTTACCTTTACAATATAAGAATTTGCCCGCAACTTCAATAGAGTAGTAGTCGAAAATATTATCTAAACTCCAACACTGAATGCGATCTATTATTTATTATTTTCCACCAGCACGTGCAAATTTTCGGCGCTCCATACTCTCAAAAAGACAATATATACCTGAAAAAGAGAAATTAATTCCAAATCACATCACTTAGTTTGTCTTTTCTTGAGCCTTTTAAATTGAAATTGTTCAATTATTTGAAATGATTGGAATTCGGGGAATTGATACCCTTCTTTTTTAGAGTTCCGTAGTCAACTAGGAACCCTTATAGTTTCGCCATGTCTGTCTGTCCGTCTGTCCGTCCTCGCTTAATCTCTGTAACCGTTAGCACTAGAAAGCTGAAATTTGGTACCAATATGTGTATCAATCACGCCGACAAAGTGGTAAAATAAAAATTGGAAAAAAATGTTTTATTAGGGTAGCCCCCCTATATGTAAAGTGGGAAGTGATTTTTTTTTAATTTCAACCCTAACGTGTGATATATTGTTGGAAAGGTATTTAAAAATGAATAGGGGTTTACTGAAATCATTTTTTGATAATGTCAATAATTTCGGAAATAATCGCTCCAAAAGTAAAAAACAATGTGTCCCCCCCTCTAACTTTTGAACCATAGGTTTAGAAAATATGAAAAAAATCTGAAAGGTAGAAATTTATAAGGACTTTCTAGGAAAATTATTTTGAACCTGGATGGAAACAGTTTTTGTACAAAAAAGACAAAAAGTTGTACAAAATAATTTCTGGACTAAGTTTGTAGTATAATCGTTTAAGCAGGCATTTTTTAAACTTCGTTTACATATTTTATTATCCTGAACGTATCTTTTTTTAAACAAAAAAAAGAATCATTAAAATCGGTTCTCGCAATCCAAAATTACCACCGAAAACTTCTGGCACGTCTATGTATTAATTAGGAACCCAATTCCCCGAGAGATGGCGCTGTAGGTACTTATTACATTGGCTCGGGTATTATCGAATTGTTCGGTTGGTCTCTCTTTGGCATCGCCTGTCGCGGAGCGTGCAATGTTGCACGCTCCATGTTCGCGCACGTACCCACTACCGGGAGCAGTTGCAGGAGCGCGGAGCGCTGCTGGAGCGCGAACATAATGGATACCCACCTTTAAACTCATAAGTGGGAACACTTATTGTGACGAACGGGAAACTACGGAACCCTACACTGAGCGTGGCCCGACACGCTCTTGGCCGGTTTTTTCTTATTTAGGTGCTCCAATCAGAATAGTATCGTTTATAATATTTCCTCCAGCTCTGTGATATGCAGTCTAATGTCTTAGCACAATCTTGGTACGCATAAGCAGAACTAAGACGCTGACTTTAATTTTCAGCTTATGCGAAGGCATTACAACAAACACCAAATAGTTGAGAAACTTGACTGGGTAGGCAATACTGTCGTCACTGGTACTTTCTTATGAATATAAATGTCTGCTGTCATTTTCATGAAAATTATGAAAATGAAGGGTCGCACCGTAAAACTGTCGCGATTAATACTTAAAATGTGCCTTCATAGTTTTGAAAAGTTTAACAGAAGCCAAAATTCTTTTAATTATTATTCAGATTTGATGACTGACGATAACGGCTACGTGGCGTAGTGGCTCAGTATTAGTTGGTTGAATTACGATTTGGAGAGCCACGGGTTCAAAACTCACACGACAAATATTTGTTCAGGGTGTGAATGCTTCTCCTAATGCAATTTATTTTTGTAATCTAGTTCCACCATACGGAAGAAAATTTGTTAAAAAATACAGATATATTCAAAATGCTAACTAAATATATAATGTTTGAAGGAGTTATAAACCGACCTAGGTTTACTACTTCCTCCAAAATTACCCGTAACGTGTACACAATAGCTTAACAAACCGTACGCATCCGAAATAACAGCCATTAAAACATAACTTTAAGCAATAGATAACAATTCTAGAAAATAAATGAGTTCTTCCTAACAATTCCGGAGCGGTAAGTACCTGTCACAAACTTCCTTGTTTTTGAAATATGAAACTACCTATATTATATAGGCTCGTTATACGTACGTTCGTATACGTTCTCGAACTAAACCAATAAGAAATAAATGATCTGAGATCAATTATAGCAATTTTGAGGTAATTTCAATATGAATAGTCTATATTTATTTTAAAAAATTGTCGCAGTTCCTGAAAAAGATTGAAAACAAAATGATTAATTTTTATTTGACTATAAAAGGGCTTATCATTTCTGTCATAATACATTTTATTTAATTTTTGTAATTATATGTTATGTTATATATATCCGATGTAAGATAATTCATTTTATAGAAACCGTATCATCATTATTATAGTCCTTCACAAGTCTAACTTAGTTCTAGCTGAACATAGTACGATCCCGATCACCTGCTCCCATCAACTTCCTGCATGTCTTACCAGGTCGTCACTCCATCTACTCTAGGCCGACCTACTATACATCTCAACGTCGGGGCCAATTGAAATTGTTTTTTCCCCATAGATGATTTTTCGAGCTACATAGCCAGCCTATCATTGCCAATTCAGCTTACCGATTCGTTGAGCTATGTTAGTTACTAAATTAATATTTTCCTTACGAACTCCATATGGAAAGTAACTCCGACCCTAGCTCTCTTCATAGCTTGCTGATTAAACTTCATCATCATCATCATCATTACAGACCTTCACAAGTCCACTGCTGAACATATGCCTCCCCAAAGGTATGCCACAAAGCACAGTCCTGAGCCACCTGCATCTATCGACTTCCTGCATGTCTTACCAGGTCGTCACTCCATCTAGTGGGGGGTCGCCCTACACTTCGCCTACCGGTATGAGGCTGCCACTCGAGAACACTTCTTCTCCAACGGATGTCGGTTCTTCAAGCTATATAACCTGCCCATTGCCAATTCATCTTACTAATCCGTTGGGCTATGTCAGTCACTCTGGTTCTAATGCGGATATCCTCATTTTTAAGTTTATCACGCAGAGAAACTACGAGCATAGCTCACTAAGCGACTTCGAGCGTCCTCGTCGACCACGTCTCGGTTTCGTAGGTAATCACTGGCAACACGCACTGGTTGTACAACTTAGTTTTCAGATTTTGAGGTATACCTGACGAGAAGATGCGTCGTAATTTCCCAAACGCTGCCCAGCCGAGTTGAATCCGTCGATTGACCTCTCGGTCGAAGTTGGACATACCCAGTCGGACTATTTGTCCCAGGTAATCGTACTCGTCAACAATTTCGAGCGTAGTGATCCCAACAAATACCGGCATAGGTGTGACAAGGACACTTTGTTTTGTCCATGTTGATTTTAAGACCTATTCGTTGGGAGGCACTATTGAGGTCATTGAGCATAGTGCTTAAGTCCTCCAGCGATTCTGCCATAAGGACTATATCGTCGGCAAATCGAAGGTGAGTGATGTACTCGCCATTGATGTTAATACCGCGTCCTTTCCAGTCCAGTAGCTTGAAAACGTCTTCCAATGCAGCGGTGAAGAGTTTCGGGGACATAACGTCACCCTGTCTTACACCTCTCTGCAGTTGGATAGGTTTCGTACTCTGGTTCTGTATTCGGATAGCCATCGTAGCCCTACTGTACAAACACTTCAGCACTTCAATATACCGACAGTCAACTTGGCACCGCTGAGGAGACTGTAGCACTGCCCAAATTTCGACGGAATCAAAGGCTTTCTCATAGTGCATATACGCCAGGCAAAATGGCAGATTGTACTCTTCGGACTTCTGTACAATTTTCCGAAGGGTATGTATGTGGTCTATGGTACCAAAGCCTTTTTGGAAACCGGCTTGTTCGGGAGGCTGGAAGTCGTCGAGTCTGCGTGCGAGACGATTCGTAATGACTCTCGAGAACAGCACGTCTGTAGTTGTAGTCCAAATTTCCCTAACTTCAGCTCACCGCTTTCTCTTGTGCCTAGTTTTGCGTTGATGTCTCCCATCAACACCGTGTAGCTGATTGACCTTAAGCTTCCATAAATAGCCTATAGTTGATGGTACACGTCTAAAATCTATATGTTGCGGCGACAAGCACTAGTTATACTCAGATAACGTATGGGGAATGTGTTTTTTTCTAATGTGCTAGTCATTTAAATGTCGCTTATAGGTGCTATCTCCCATAAACATCCATCCTCTTCTATTAAGTATTAGATGTTCCCCGCGACTTCACCAGTTCCCGGAATTTACTAAGGTTGGATTTCATGGGTTTAAATTTTTTGTGCGAAACTCTTATTTTTCTTGTCAGCTATCTGTCAGTGAAAGTTCCATCAAAATTGTTTCAGCCATTTTGGATATTAGAACAGACAAAAATTTTAAAAATAGTTTTTTGTTATAACTACCGTAAATACTTTTATATGCATTTAGTAAAAAGCTACCATTTTGTCATTCCAAACAGACACTTCAATTTTATTTATTTGTATCGTATAAAATGCATGTGAATTACCATGGCTGCTGCCGTAGGATGCGAAAAATGCATTATTTTATTTAAAATAATAATTTGTTAGTTAAAAGTTACAATTTAATATTAAAATTTAAGTATACGTGACATTTGTCGTGTGTTGGAAATAAGAGTCACAAGATGATTCCCTGGGTTTCTGACAATGAATGCTGGGTGTCCGGTACAAAACATTTTTCTGCGTCGGCGTTACGTGCTTGGCCATTTCTGTATAGAACTATGAGTGTGGGAATGCTGTTCGGCAATTCCTCATTTACGCAGATACGTAACACCCGTGAAAACAGATGGAATGTAGTAGTAAATACAAGAAATAGAAATATGATAGGAATAGTAATGCTTGTAAAGAATACGAGCATGTTTCATATTGTGAGTGTAGAGAACCGAAGATAGAGTGACCGATTCTCTACACCCTTAAATGGTAATTTTTTGGTAACGAGCTATTTCATAGTCCTAGGTCACCTTATTACTACCAGACAGACTGTGTGTTCATTTGTCACCCTTATTTTATAAAAAAATATATAGAAAATAGGAATACGAATAAATTACTTACTTAGACTTTATCTTGCAAAATATTGTGCATCGAGTTTTACCGGTCCGAAGTCGAAATCATTATTAGTTGTCGAGATATGTGAGACGAAAATTAACCACGAACGTACATTTGTTAATACGTATTGTAAAGTACGTATTGTAAATAATAAAAATTAAGGTTACCAACCCGATTGCCAAGCGTGGCAACTATGGCAAAATCTCTATAGAGACAATCTACGGGAAAAGTTATAATATTCAGCAGTGAACTTTTATAGGCTGTAATAGATAAAAAATAAAACCATAGCATCCGTCTGTCGAGACCTTGATATGGAGACATAATATGTCAAAATGTGGACCTTGAAAAATCATACTCTTCAATAACTTTTTATGAGAAGAAAGTATATTTACTACCAATACTAGTACAGTTCCTTCTTTGCCTGGGAGTCTGATTGGGTTAATACCATTAATGATTAAAGATTGTATAAAAGTTACATAATATTAAGGAATTTATGTATGATAACAATTCCTGGTAGCGTGTAGCGGCAGAGTAAGAATATGAAATACCACATATCGTTCCGTGGGTGCCGTAAGAGGCGAAAGAGGAAAATAAATCAGGAGATCATGGATGGATGGAGATGGGTGGCAGCTTTTGCTACCCCAACTTGCGCCCAAGTTACCCCACTTTTGACGTTATACACGGTGCGCAGGCTGCTTCGCGTATACTGGAGGGGGGTGGGCAAAATTCTGCTCGAGACTAAGCCTGCCCGAGGCAAACAGAGCAATCAGACAAAGGTGCCCCCTGCCACGCTGTCTGTGAATTTCTGCAACATCAGGGGACTTGATTCAAACATTAACGTCGTCCATTACCATCTGGAAACGGCGAGTCGGCCTTGTTCTTTCAAACTGAAACACAGGTGTCCAGCTGATACATCGTATCTCTCCTACCCAGGGTACAAGTTAGAATACTCGTTTGTGCCCCAGGCTGGAATTTACGTATACGTCAGAGAGAACATCTGTTTTCGACGCCTAATATCGTAATGTATTATATAAATTAACTGCCGTGGAATATGATCCAGAACTGTATAAAGGTAAAGTGGTTTTCGAATTCAAATTCAAATTGTTTACTGCATGTCACATTATAAATTTAAGATGGTACAATTTTGATAGGTATACATGTGACGCCCCGCAAGGGCATAGCAACACTAGAGAGAGGGCTAACTATTTTCGTATTATCTAATTTTTAAACATAAATTACAAATTATCATATCATCAAGATTCAATATTATTTTATATAAATTAATTTAATTTGGAATATAATGTACCTAGTCTAAGTATTCCTACTTTGTCGTAATAAGAAATATTTTTAATTATTTATTAATTATTTGACATAACGTGAGGGCTGTTTGAAAATAATATCAATTTGGAGAAGGGCATCTTAATGTTATATAAATTTCTATTATTTCTTTTAGTTTTTTAATAGGTGAGTAGAGTTTTGGGTGTTTCCTAACGAATTTACAAGATTCGAGGATGTAGATAGACGTAAGTGTTAAAATTTTATTTTTAATGAAGTGGGGTTTACATGATTCCATTTTATCCAAATTTATTAATATTCGTCGACACTTCTTTTGTAATATAAATAATTTGTTTAGATTATAAGAGTTCCCCCACAAGATAATGCCATGCCATAGGAGAATACGGAATGAGCATCTACATAGCAAGCCGCAAGGGCAGTCCTAAAATCTGTCACACGTTTAATGTGTTGCAGAACATAAAAAATGAGGATTTTTTTTGCGACTTTTTGTATGTGCTGTTTCCAACTCAAATGTGTGTCCAGGTCTATTCCTAACAAAGTGCCAGAGTTAACAGTTTCTAGTTTTGTGTTTTTATAGTTATACGATATTTGTAAACCAGTTTTTTGGTAGGGTTTAAATTGAATAATTTTAGTTTTATTAAGGTTAAGTTGTAAATTATGTAATTGTAGCCAACCAGTAATTTTATCTAATATATATTTCAATTTTGTAATTAAATCTGTGGCATTAGTGCAAGAGATGAAGATGGAGATGTCATCGGCAAAGAGCACACATAGATCGTCCAGTATGTTTGGAGATCATTTATGTAAATGAGAAACAAAATACAACCCAAAACGCTACCTTGAGGGATAGAGCCGGTAATAAAAAGTTTTAGGCAATATTAATTTATTTCTCTTCCTAAGTTGTATATTATATCTATTAATATTATCATCACTAGCTTTTTGAAATATATCTATGTACTTACTAATTTACATGATTCTAATATGTATAAAGATGTAACTGTTAATATCATGTATTGTATAAAAAATGGTCTACAGCTTTCCCTAGACTCAATATTTGCTAGAGCTCTTATACATTTTTTTGAGCGATAAAGAGGTTTTGGATGCCTGTGCAGTTTCCCCACAACGGTGTACCGTAGCGCAACCACACATGCGCATAGGCATTATAGGCCATTTTGGCTGTATTAGTAATTGTGGATCTTTTTAACTCATTTAGCGCATATATAAATCTAGACAATTTATCTAATACTCATTCTATATGGCTTTTCAAATTTAGATTACAGTCTATTTTAATTCATAACAATGAAAAATTTTGTATAGTCTCTAGTTTTGTATTACGAATCGAAAAATCTATATTTAACTGTTGTTTTTGATATGGTCTAAAAATCATTAATTTAATTTTGTTAAAAATTTAATTCTAAATTGTGGTCTTTTAGTCATGAAACTATTTCATTTAGAATGCAGTTTTATTTTATTATTTATTTCTGTTTCATTTGTCATAGGTAAAAAGAGGAATAATCCTCTCGCAAAATGAGCAAAGACGCTTTGTCATAGCAGATTCAATTATTTTTGAAAAAGATGGTAATAGGGCTATGGGTCGGTAGTTGCTTCTCATAGTAGGATCTCCGGATTTAAATATTGGTCTGACTATTGATATTTTTAAATTATTGGGGACTACACCTTCATTAAAGGATTGGTTAATAAGAAAGGCGAGAGGCGGCGCAAGTTCTTGAGCACATTTTTTATTAGTGTTTTGGGTATTTCATCTTATCCACAACTTCTTTTGTTTTTTCATTTTCGTATGATCCATGTGTCAGGTTATTATTATTTGTTGAACAAATAAATAATGACATCAAAATTGTTTTGAGACGTTTAATACTTTTACTAATAATCTATACTAATATAAATACTTAAAAAAACTACATTAAAATACAAAACTACTAAAACTATGCTAATACTAAATCGACATATATGAAAGAAATAAAATAAAATAAAATTAGAGGATCGCGGGTTCGACGCCTTTCAGGATCAGCAGGAAAATTGAGTGACACCCTGACAGGTCTGGCGGCGAGTCCGGCGGGAGTGGTAGGGGATAAGTGTCCTTTTCCAACTGATTCCACTCGTGCGAGTTTAATTTGTATGAATTGATTTCATATATTTAAATATAACCTCCCATCCTTAATATTTGGGTAAATAATAAAATGGATTCACAGCTCCAGCAAAGTTCCCAAAGTTTAGCACGGCGGTACATGCTAGTAGCAAAAGAGGCAAAAATTAAAGTTATATCTACTAAGTACAATGAAAAGACATAAAATGACATGACAAAATAACTAGCATATGACATAAATTTAATTTACATACTAAGTATGAATTGTTTATATGTATATATTCTTTAAAAAATCAAACTAATGTAATTATTATACTAGTTATATTATAAATCTGCTCACACTTTCCCAATATAAGGGGAAGAACATAAATATTTAAATAATTATCAACTTATTAGAAGCAATTAGCTATAATTTGCATAACGTATGTGTTTAGGATGATTAAAAAATGCATTTACAGAAATGCATTTAGGCGAATTGTGCTTTCACGGTCACTGAGGTCACTGGCAAGCCGCGCGAGCTATCATGCGTCCCTACTTGTCTCCGCACGCGAAGTGGATGACACATTACACATGTTATTTCTTTAAGTACCCGGATGACCGAGCTTTGCTCGGTTTTTTTAAGTTACATTTATATACAATTTACATGAATAATAGTTTTTGATCTTATTGACATAATAGAAAAAACTGAACTGGTTATTTGAATAAAAAATCATGAGTGCAATTAGTTTAATTAAAATTTTCGTATTTTTAAAAAATACCAAAAAAAGGGCTCGAAATAATAGATTTTCTCACAAAAGAAGGGAACTTGAAGAAAAAAAGGAAAAAAGTCGGACCCAACACGGGACGCGAACCACGGAACTCCGATATCACGCCCGAACATCCCATCTGAGCTATTACGATCGTTGGTAACCTGTCAAAATTTACCTTCTCATATTGTAGCAGTTTTTTTAATGCCTGAAAACACGGACAAAAGGACATTTTCTGAAAATAAATCCTAAGTAGATCGATTTATTGCCCCCGAAACTCCCGGGACACTAAATTTTATGAAAATCGTTGGAGCCGTTTCCGAGATCCCGATTATATATATATATATATATATATATATATATATATATATATATATATATATATATATATATATATATATATATATATATATATATACGCGGGGGGCATATTTTAATAGTTTTTTCTTTAATAATTGACCATATAATTTTGTTTATGTTAGATGATTGTTTGATTTTTTTTAATATTATATATTTTTTTTGATGTTTTCACTATATTTTTGACTGTTTGATTTTTTTAATATTATGTATTTTTTTGATGTTCTGACTATATTTTTTAGCTTTTTCGTATATAGTCTGTAATAATTTTTATAACAGGATTTTTGATTTGGCCGATTAATATTTTTAGTAGCCTCTTATGTCTACTTGAGATTTATTCTTTGGTTTTATAGTTCTTAATTTTTTACTCGTTATGGGTATGCAGTCGTTAAGAATTTTATGAATTGGTTGTATTAAAACATTGTAATTATCATTTCCAGATTTATATTTAAAACCAATCAATATTTTTAACTTGAGTTTTAAATAGTTTTACTTGACTTTCTTTATAAAGGCGTTTTTGTATGTACCAGGCTGTCTTTGGCTTATATACTACATTTTTTTGTACTAACAATAATAACCTTGTGATTTGATAATCAATATTCATTTACCCTTACATTAGTATTAAACGTGTTTAAATTAAAATTGGTAAATAGCAAGTCTATGCATGTAGAACTCGTGGCCGTGATTCGGGTTGGTTCCTTAATTTGCTGAGTAAAGTTATACGTATGCGTAAGATTTATAAGTTTAGACTTAAGTTCTGAGTTGCATAGAAAATCTATGTTAAAATAGTTTACAGTTTGTAACGGTAATAATCCCTGGAAATGAAGTGATCACTGCCAAGCTATTTCTTACTATCGTACTATAATAACTATTAGATATTCCGTATTGTGAAGGTATGTACATACCTGTATAAACTAAACGTGGAAATCAAACAAATCTGGAGCATTTATTTAAATGCAGCACACAGCATCGCAGCTAAAAGTAAAGCTACCGAGCTGCCGAGCCGTCAAATTACAACAGAAACAGTAAACACATCAGCCCGTAAACATCCATTGCTGAAAATGGTTCTCACGTATTGGAATGATGATTTGCCTTTTTTTTCTCAGAGGATTTTTATTATAACAAAAGATTGAGATCCCCTTGTGAATTTTATAAAATTTTTGTTACTGTGTTCGCCCTTTTAGATCAAAAGCTTACACTTATTGTATTTAAAGTTTTTGTATAGTATGAACGAAAAATAATGTACGTATAATAAATACCAGTAAAAGTTAAAATAAAACAAGATAAAATCCGTAAAATTATTTTTAATTCTATGTGTACTATTCGTGTAAATATAAGAAATCATTACGTAAAGACTTTTCAACTTCACAGAGCTTTATCTTAAACCAGTCAAGTCGTTGTTGACGGTCCTTTAAAATCTTGTGTTTTTTATTTCTTAACATTTTTAAAGAAAGGAAATTTGCAAAGCGGCCAATCGGATTGAATTTCACGAACCTTTCTCCTGTCGTTGTCGCTGATATACAGACGGTAAAGCTTATTTGACTAGCTTCATGAAGCCCCCATATCATATCCATCAAAATTCAATTTTCTTTTAAACCGGTACACGAATTCGTAATTTTATAAATAAGATGATCACGTCAAAAGACGCTATTATTTGGTTATATAATAAGCTATTTATTTGGTTTTCAATTTCATTGTTATTTTTACCGATAATAGATACAAGTATGACCTTTAATTTGATGTGTCAACATCAGTCTTACGAAGATCAGCGACGAGAATCATCATCGAAGGAGCGAAATTATTCAATTACCAGTTATTTACTAGCATGGCGGATACGGAAAATTCTTCTATTATGAGGGATTTCGATGTACAGCCTTCTTAGGTGCATTACAACTTAGCTTAGGGTGGCTGCAGATGTCCGTGTGTGATGTTTACGGGTAAAAAGTGTGCACATATAATTTTCATTGTCATTATTTTTTTTTCTTCTCTTACGGAAGAAACAAAGAGAAAGCATATACTCCGTTATATTTATATAACATAGTTTTTTTAATTATAATAAATGACATTACGCAACATATTATTGTGAATATATTGCGTACGCTCTTCTAGAATACCCGCGTGAAATAGCAGCTTAATGCTGCTGTTAGAGAACTGGAGGACCTTTTACTGAATGCCATTTTTACTTTTGAGATATTCCATCTTAGTCATCAGGGTTGACAACGCACCTGTATTTTGATTCTTAATCGATAATAGATGTAGATGTGCACAGGCCACAACATTCACTTATCGTTTGTTGTACTTTGTGGTAGTTTGTCCCCCAAATTCTGTTAAAAACCGACCGATAGACCGATTATTCTTATTTGTAGTCTGTTAACATAAATAAAACAGACTAAACTTAAAAGAAATCAAGTTCTATTTTTAAATTTAATGATGTTAATAAATATTTTATAATAACTTTCGATACACTTCAAAAAATTAATGCTATCACGTAATTATACGTAAATGTAGACGATATTATTCTTAGAAAGCGAAATAATTTAAGAAATGCTGGAAGTAGATCTCTATCTCCCTCTTTCACTTTTCACTTAATGACAAGCGAATGAGACAGGCATAGATATAGATATTTAGTACATAATTTAATAAGGCAATTATCAACTATTAAAAGTAAAGCCGTTGATGTACAGTGCTACTGAAATACGAATAAATCGAATAATATTCTTGTTCAATGCAGTAAATAAATAACCAAACCATGTTAAAAATCTTTATAGAAAACCTAAACAACGCTAGGCACGTAACCTATTAATACGCTATAAATCTCTAGATGGTGACGACACATGAGGAGACGATTTTTACCTCGTAAAATGGGTAGTAAATGTCACAACACTATCTCTGCCGTGACACGAAGACCGAACAAGGTTCGGAACATAACCTTTTTATGTCAAAGTACTACAGTAAGGGACTAGTGGTATTTCGAATTAACATTTGGATATTTTGTTCTGTTAAAGGAGGCATAAAAATTAAATGACGCGTATCGTGTAAAAAAGTAAATAAAAAAGTAAAAGTAAAATAAGCTTACATATACACCTTACATACATACGCCATACGGCTTTGTAAAGATGTCCTCTTAGTTTTAAAAAGGTTTTGGGAAAAGTAAGTGTTACTCATGTTGTGGCGTCGTACGGTATATTGTAAGATTATCCCTTATATATACGATATGCGATATGAAGCGTCCCGTGGATGTAGTATGAGGCCACAGAAGGAAAGAAACCCGGCGATGGGTAGCAGCGTCTTCCTGATAATAACTAAAACATTAAAAATAAAAACTAATAAAAATAAAAAAATAACACACAGATACATAAACACTCACGCCTGTCACCCAGAGGGCTAGGCAGAGACTACGGACTTCCATTTGGCACGATCCTGACATACCTCTTTCGCCTTCTACATCCATATGTCTACGCATACATGCTCGTCGGTTAAGGGTACTTCTAACGTGGCCCATTTTCAAAATATCGCCAATTTGATCGATAAACTTTTTTCTAGGGCGTCCCTTCCTGACTCGGCCGTTCACATCTGCCATATAAATTTGCTTTGTCACTCTTTCCTCATTCATTCTTTCTACATGACCAAACCACCGAGGCATTCCTTTCTTAATCCTGGTCACAACATCATCTTGCATACCACATTTATCTCTTATCACGCAATTTCTCACCCTGTCATTCAGATTCAACCCTAGCATATTCCTTAAAGACCGCATTTATACAGCATTTATTCTACTTCCGTGCTTCTTCTGCCACACCCAGCTTTCACTACCATACATTAAAGTAGGGACTAACACAGCATTATGAATTACCATACGTGCCTTTTTTGACACATTCTTGTTCTTCACAATAGAGTGTAGTGCCCCATTCACTCTATTCCCTGCATTTACTCGTCGTTCTATATCCCTATCATATCTACCATCCCTGCTAAATACACATCCCAAATACACAAACTCATCCACTTGCTCAATTAACTCTCCTTCTATCCTTATTTCACATACCGTTTAAAAACTAAAAATACAAATAAATTAAATTTAAAATTAAAAATTAAAATATGTACTTCTTAATTGTGATAAGACAGATATAACTTGATATAATTTAATAAATTGAATTATTTTTTAACTTATAACTGCACCTACTTGTACAGCGTAGTGTAGGTGTAAAAATGTCCACCGCCCCATTACTTTCTGTAAGTGTCGTAATAGGTGAAATAGGGAAGAAAATCAGGACTAAATCAGGAGATATATGCAGCAGCGTTATCTTAATAACAGTTAAAATAATAACTGCAGTTGCCAACTCACTTGCCATGCTTGGCAACTGCGGTGAAATAAAGTAGCATAGATGTTAAAGTGTATTCCCTTGAAAAAATTTGAGAGCCCATCAAAAGACGAAATAAAAATAGACTGAAAAACTTTTCAACTTTCTTTCGGAGCATTTACAACATTTACATTTTAAAAGAACAGTGATAATGAACTTGAATGAAATTTGTAAGAGTGATTTTAAATGCATAAATTATAAATAAAATAAGGCGAGTAATACTATTTTATAAAAACTGGCCAAGTGCGTGTCGGGCCACGCACAATGTGAAGGTAGGGTTCCGTAATTGCCCGTCACAATACGTGAAATTAGAAGGGGAATTCTTGATAACGAGCGTATTAAATGACTTCGCGGTGTACCGCTATAACTACTAAAAATTGACCCAAATAATGATGTTAACTCAAGGACATATTTTCCAATCAATCTTATATGGAGTATTATTCAAAAAAGATTAAAAAATCTTTTCGATTTTGAAAATAATAAAATCTACATTAAATATTCACACGCAAAGTTCGTACAAAGATGGTTAATTGTAGTTGACTATCTATCTATAAAATATTACCGGCAGTGCAATACTAAGATATATAAGACTGTAACTAAATTTTTCGTTAACCACCACTGCCCTAAACTATCCTGGCCTGCATAATCCAAGAGTACCATGAATGAAATTGATGATTCTATGAATAGTTTGAATGAGGCCTACACTAACTTCCAACTAAAAAATAAGCGAAAGTGGTAAGTATGTAGGAAAGGTCCTCCGTGCCTACCTCGCAAAGAAAAAAATAAAGCCATAGTAGTAATGCATATAAGTCATTTTCCACAAAAATACTTATTTCTTATAGTTCACAATAACATTACAAAATTATAATGTAGCCTATATATAGGTCATTTTCTATACAGCTGTAACGCAATTTTTACTAACCTAAGTGCATTGTAAGGTTGGTCGACTATTATTCGTTATATTGTTAATTCTATTCACATTTCCAAAAATACCGATTTAATTAGTAAAGGGGGAGGGGAGACACAGAAACTTATGAAAAATACCACTTTATAGCTAAATACTCCTCTCCTTAACAGAAAAAATGATGTTCCTCGCCCCTAATGTTTTTAAAAGACCTATGTAACGATACTCTAACAATGGAAAAGGCGGGTAAAAAAAAATAATCCTCCCCTTGTATGGGAGGTCTCCAAAACAAAAGGTTTTTTATTTCACAGTTTTATAGCCGTGATTAATATCTATAACTGTGCTATATTACAGATTTGTAACACCTAGGGTCTCTGAGTAAAACCGCGGATAGATGGACGAACGGACTAACATAATAGCGGCACTAAGACCCTCCCTGTCGCCCGCAAGATACTTTATACTGCAATATTCCCTAAATTGAATTTATACTGATAACGTTATCACTACAGCTAACTCAAAATGGAGATGGAGAAAAAAATCATTGTTGCTACTAGTATACAATTATTTTGCTATGATATAGAAATAAAAACTTTATTTATAATCTTTAATCTTTTGAATGAAAGACGTCCATTTTTATTTCTTATAGGTGAGAATTACTGTCAATCATCATCATAATCATTACAGCCCTTTACAAGTCCACTGCTGAACATAGGCCTCCCCCAAGGTATGCCATAAAACACGGTCCTGAGCCACCTGCATCCATCGACTTACTGCATGTCTTACCAGGTCGACACTCCATCTAGTGGGGGGTCGCCCTACGTTTCGTCTACCGGTACGAGGCTGTCACTCGAGAACCTTTTTTCCCAACGGTTGTCGGTTCTTCGAGCTATATGGCCGGCCCATTGCCACTTGAGCTTACTAATCCGTTGGGCTATGTCGGTCACTCTGGTTCTACTGCGGATATCCTCATTTCTAAGTTTATCACGCAGAGAAACTCCGAGCATAGCTCGCTGAGCAACTTTGAGCTTCCTCATACGGCCAGCTGTGAAGGACCACGTCTCAGTTCCATATGTCATCACTAGCAACGCGCACTGGTTGTACAACTTAGTTTTCAGGTTTTGAGGTATACCTGACGGGAAGACGTGTCGTAATTTCCCGAACGCTGCTCAGCTGAGTTGAATCCGTCGATTGACCTCTCGGCTGAAGTTGGACTTACCTAGTCGGACTATTTGTCCCAGGTAAACGTACTCGTCAACAACTTCGACCTTAGTTCTCCCAACAACTACCGGCATAGGTGTAACATGGACATTAAACAAGATCTTTGTTTTGTCCATGTTCTATCTGTTAGGAGGCACTATTGAGGTTATTGAGCATAGTGCTTAAGTCCTCCAGCGATTCTGCCATAAGGATAGTCCTTATGGCAGAATCGTCGGCAAATCGAAGGTGAGTGATGTAATCGCCATTGATGTTAATACCGTATCCTTTCCAGTACAATAGCTTGAAAACGTCTGCCAATGCAGCGGTGAAGAGTTTCGGGGAACCCTGTCTTACACCTCTCTGCAGTTGGATAGGTGTCGTACTCTGTCAATATTGTCAATTCTCCTGTCAATACGCGGTACCAATCACTATTTGTCCAAAGTATGGAACAAATACAATTGATCATACAATTAACAATTAAGAATAGCTCAGCTTTCTAATTACTTTGGAAGTAAGGGGGTAAACAATGTATTAAAATACACGCTCTATGTCTTGCAATGACACTTAAAAAACAAATTTACACATGTTATATTTTTTCGAATTTCGATTGTTCAAAGTTACTAACGCATTACCGGAATATGTAAGTGACAGTTGGTGAGCTAGAAAACGTGTGGAAGAAATCACAATTAGAAAAGTAGTCTACGCCAATATGCAAGATGATTTCGATGTTGTTAGTAGCCTCTGTTATATTTTTTTCAAAAGTTATATAGCGGGGAACATACGAACTTTGATATAACGTCTTTGAAAGGAGGCTATTGTTGAATCGATTTAAAATGTTAAGCAAAAAACGCAATCATTGAGTACTGACTTTATATTTTTTTTAATAATTTGATTTTAAAATAGTCTTCCAATTTCGAATTTAATTTCAGAATTTTTTAATTTTATCTGTTTTTTTGTTTATTCCAATTGTTTTCTCCTAAATTAATATAGTACTTATTATTTTTGACTTAAAGACAACTAAAAAAAAGACTCCAGCTATTAAGGTTTAGTTTATAAAACAGGACCACACAAAGCCTTTTTGTAGTTGATAGCTAGGTATAAAACAGTATGTAAACATGAACGATAAAAACGGTTGAATGCACGCAGTGATCAACTTTCAAGCACGTCTTTCTTAAGAGCGCAATTAGAAAGAGTATGGGATCGAAATCGAGCTTGAAGCTTCATTTTCCTATATATTTCAGTCTTCAGGTTTTAAAGTATGACTTTATATTTGAACAACAAAATAAAAACGGCTTCTAATAAAATTAAAATGACACGGAGTATAATTAATATACATCATTACGTATTATAAAATCTTCAATGCGAAGGAAAATTTACGAGACGATTTGGGTATATTCTGTGACCAATCCAAGGCCCTTGATTGGGTTCACCATGAAACATTAATAAGAAAACTTACACACTACGGTGTAAGAAGTGATGCTCTTAAATTCATTTATTCATAGTTGAGTAACAGAACGCAAACTCCTTTTTGTTCCATAGGTCCATGTCAGTTACTAAATTAGTAAATTGGTTTAATGTCAATAATGTGCATTTAATGACACTAAAACTAAATATATGAAATCTATGAGTCCGAACGCCAAACATGTTAAAATACTAGCAGGTAGATTTAGTTCAGCAGCATATGCTGTAAAAAAGATTAATAGTCTTACCAGTTTTGAAACTGCTAGACTAGTTTACTTTAACTATTTCCATAGCGTAATTTCGTATGATATTTTGCTATAGGGACACGCGACTTAGACTGAAATTATATTTGTTTTACAGAAGAGGGCCATTAGTGCAATCTATTTAAAATCTAAAGAGTCGGTCTGATAAAAAATTTAATAAATTAATGTATTAACTTTGGCCTCTCAACACATTTATGAAAGTGTAATGTACGTACACAAAAACAGAAATAGTTTTACAAAAATAAGTTATATTCATTCTGTAAATACTAGTAACAGATACAAGCTAGTAGTTACCATGTCAGTAATTCATTCTCGACACACAAGAATGAACACACCTCAAGAATGAATTACTGACTCGGTGACTGATATAAAATTTACAATATATACAAAATTTGACCAGCACAAAATTCAAAAACTTTATTAAACTAAGTTTCTATAAAAAGGGTTATTAAAATGTTAAGGAATTTATGGATGATAATAACCCTTGGGATGGGTGATCGCTATCAAGCAATTTCTAACTTGTGTTGTTAATTGTGACATACATGATTGGAAGCTGGTTTTTTTTTAAGTTACGCTTGGTTTCTTGTGGGTTCTTTCCAGGACAGAGGTTTTTTTCCGAACCAGTGGTAAACTAAAAAAGTTACTTTCAAGAAGTATTAGTTATAATCTAAAATAAAAAGATATATATTTCTGTTTCTGTTTGATTCTGTTTCTATTGAAAAACGAGACACATACATTGATAGTAATTAATTCATTGATTTATATGTTACTAGCGAATTAATTACGATACATTAATTCTATTTCTTGAAATTAATATTAGTAATTTTTTTTAATTGACAAATCGTTTTAGTTTACTATCGTTTCAATATAAAGTTATTCTGACCAGACGGGAAACAAAGAATAATACTGTATGTATGAAGTATTTTATTAATACACGCCAAGCACCTAACGTTAAAATTTATAGAATTTTTTTGTTTGTTTAATAAAAATACCGGAATCCCGAAAATAACTTTATCCTAAGAATTCAACGTTAACCCAACAATAAGTCTAACAGAGGCCGACCGCTAATTCCCCGTACTGTTTAATTTTGCTATTATCGTATATCACGTACGTAAAAGGCAGGGCTGGCGAAATTAAATACAGATGGATTTACAATCTAAGTTTTGGTACGGTATAGTAACGAAGGCTCTCTGATTTGAAACGCAACCTCTTACTTAATTCTGTTTCTAAGTAGATTTTTTAATCTAATTTTGTTAAAAGATTAACATTATTAATATAATTATAGGCTATGATACAAAATATGACGTCATAGCGTAAATACAAAGCACGAAATGAGCTTTAATTGTTTTTTCTTTTTTTACCCTACACTAGGATTTTATACTGTATCGTGGAAGCAATTTTACAAACACAAACTGTATAAGGACAAACGTCCGGACCCTGAACAATTATTTTCAGGCCATTCAAATACTTGTTCCTCGCGAGAGAGAACTCAACGCTATAAGCTCCTGCACCATGGTGCCGTCAAATTTAAAAAAGGAATTGAATGAAATTGACTATGAATGGATTTGTACTCAATCGAAATATAGGCTTATTAGTGATATCAATATGGCTAGAACCAATCTTACTAGCCTCCAGCACGCACAGTCGCAAAGTAGATTTAATATTTTTTGTATTTTACAGAATACATTAATTTTGAATGTGCGCGCAGAAATTGCGTGGTTTAATTTCTCTCTTTCCATTACATCATGGGACAACCAGACGCTCGGCTCTCCATCCATTTGTTGTCGGCATACCATGCGTTCAAGCCAAAGGGTTTGCTTCGTCGTTTATAATGCGATAGAGGAGTGGCGTTATATGCCCGCATATGTATTTCTATACGATTACAATATCGGTGTCTTCCAGGCAAGAGTGAACAGGATTTTGTTAAGTCATTGCATCACCACCTACACAAGCACTAGCTTATAATAGTAAAAACACGAGGGAAATGCTTTGCTGCAGCACAAGTGAGTCGGCTTGACAGGAGAAGAACCGTGCTCTTAAAATATAACCGAGAAAATACAAGAATAATAATTCTACGCGTAGTATTGTGACTCACAAGAACCGCAAACTTTTTTCATTGAGGCATTTCATCTTAATCTACATGATTAGAGACGGCGTGTATGTTCCACGCCATCTATTTAGGAGTCAAAGCCATTTACGAATAAAAAAATCAAAATGTATTTATTACTTTAAAAATATTATCTTAAAAAGCAAAGTCGTCATATTCCTATCATCAATTCGAATCGAATTCCTTTCCTATAATAAGCAAACTTCTTCTATTATAAGAGTAAGTCTCACATTTATATTCATAAAAATGTATCTCGGACTTGTCACTACACATTATTTCGGGTTTTATCTCGAACATCCAATCCCGCAATTAAATTTTCAATTGCGGTCGCCGGCTATTGTGTAAATAGCCTAAAGATACTTGTTTTTCTGTTAATGGATAAACCCAGAGCTTAACGTTTACTCACAAAATAATTTATATTTAATCCCCTTTTAGAAAATAATTACCTGTTGCGTTTGAATATTAACTTTTTATTTATCAGTCTTATTGTAATAATAATACTTATTTATTTGTATTTGATGTAATTTGTGTTTTCATTTTTTACTATATTTAGTGTATATTTATCATTTTCTTTTATTTATTTATGCAGCACAAACAAATGAAAAAACTCAAAACTGTTAACCATTTCACTGCCTGAGTAATATATGAACTTTCAATTGTTTAATAATTGTGTCATTTTTGCGGACAGAGAAGTTGTTATACCCCAATAATTTATTTACAAGAAATGGTTGTTACAGGTACTATGTCACCATGCTTGGCGTATTGCCAGTTATAGTTCCAGACGTCTCGCACTTTTGACTTTGCTGCCCGTTTCTGATCTGAGTATTTATTAACTGAGGTATATATGATAATTACACTGCCATATATCGTAAGGAATGAGCCAATTGTGGCATTTCTAGTTGGTAGGATATCTTTTCTACCTGGAGTAGGAGTATTTCTACCGCTGAACAACAGTGAAGAGTATAAATATCCAGTTTAAATACAAGTTGTGAGGCATACCATCTTAGTCCTCAGAGGTGAGAAAGCATCTGTAGCATACATTGTTTAAATCTAGCTGCAGTTGTCCATGGGCTGCAATAGCCACTTACCGTCAGTTGGACTATTATTTCGTATGCTACTTTAAAAGTTTTATCACCTTGAGAAAACGTTGACTACTTCTTACAGCTTTACCTCTTTTAATTAATAATAATTAATATTTATTTTCTGTTTCAGGTACGTCTTACAAACAATTAACCGTTGGTTGGTGAATGTGCAATAGGTGAGTATACAAAAATTTAAAAAAAAGATTATATACATTTTAAACTCGATGAAATGAAAAAGTGACACCAAAAAGAGACATACATATACATCTATAGCATTTAACCTGCAAGAGAATGTGACAGAATACGTTATTCAGTGTTTCCTATTATCTCGGTCTTCTTTTCTGAAGTTATCACTTCTGCCGCGTGTGAACTGAGAGAGAGAGAGAGAGAGACTTTTTAAATATAATACACCTTCTTTACATGTTTTTATTTTAAGCTATTGCATAGCTTCTATCGCGAGCCTTGAGCGCGGGGACTGAATCCAGAAATTCCGTAACGAAAAAAACCTTACGCTCCCCAATCCGACGGGCACGGAGGTGTGGCGTTGAAAGCCGTGCATCGTCTAACGTCGTTTCAGTTTGGCAGACTTCGGCACTCGGCAGACTTCGGCACGGTGTTTGTGTGCGTGCGACTAGTAGTATGCGTGTTCACTAGCTGCTAACTGAATGATAAAAATTCCTGAATAACCTACATGTATTGTAAGATATTAAAAATATTTTAAACAATATTAACTTCTCATTTATACAATAAGAGAAAAAAAAATTGTTTTCTTATCGGTCACCACGCTCAAAAAGTGTAATTTGATTTAATATCAAAGACTTAACTGCATAAATAAAATAAATAATTAATTATAATTGCATAAGTTGATAAAAAATGCTATGCAATAGTTTTACCGCGGCAGTCCCCGAGTGCCACACGTCTTTTTTATTTCTAGCATAATTAACCTTACAAGTAAACAGCAAATTGCTCGAAGAGGGGAGGGTCAAGAGTACTCGGATACCTAGACGTGCATGTATGAAGAAGTTAATGAACCTGAAAGAAGCGAAAAAGGTATGTAAGGATCGTGACACTTGGCGATCTGTTCTCTCTGGCTACCCCGTTAGGGATTGTGTGTGAAGATAAGTAAGTAAGTAAGTAACAAGTAAACAGCTGAACATAGGTTTTCCGAAAATATGTCTCAAGGACAAAGTACTGACCTTCCAGCATGAACCTATTCGTTCTGAGGGTTTTACTAGCTGATTCGGCGTACATTATACTGCCTTTTATGAAAATAACGCGATGAAGTTCATTTTTGGAATCTATGAAATTTTTACGGTGTATATTATACCCAGATTATAACTCGACTACCACCCATGGAATCCATATTTTTTTAATTTTCATTTTGGCACTAATTCAACCTCATATATTATACATATGAAACATTTAGTACCATACATATGGATTTTTTTATTAAATTTACAAAATTGCCACCTATCGGATCCTAACATAATAATTATGAACCATTGTCTTAAAGATTATTAAGAAATAAATCGATCAAGTCGTTTAAACTTTACAAGACCACTAACAGACCCATCAGCGATTTTATACTTATAGACTCTTAATTATACATTTTTTTTCACAAACTCCAAGTTTTGTGGATAAAATATTCCCTGGCATTGCTCTACTGTTCGTAAAGTTTAATCCCAATCGATTAATCCATAGTCCGTACAAACAAACAGATAGACAGACAAACATTTTAAAATGGTTATTTATGTCTTAATATCATGTTAATAAACTTCTGAGCTTAATAAAATCCAGATGTTTCATAATTCAGTTTAATTATGTCACAAAATGTAAAGATAAAAGTAAGATGTATGTAAATAAAACTAACTGGACTTGTGGTGTGCACTTGTACGGACTGATAAAGAATTATAGATTTTTGCTATTGGTTCATATTTAGGTTGTTAATGCAGAAAGAAACCACTTGCTTTTATAGTTTTTATAGCCTGCCTGTATACGCTCAATAGTGCCTCCCAACGGTTCAATATTAAAATAAACACGGACAAGACAAAGGCCATGTGTAACGTCCATTTCACATATATGCTTGCCTTTATTGGGAGCACTACGATCGAGGTTGTTGAAAAGTTTATCTAGGACAAATTGTCTAACTAGATAAGTCCGAATAAAACCGAGAGGTCAATTGATGGATCCAACTCGGCTTGACAGCGTTCGAGAGATACGAGTAATAGCACATTTTCACGTCACGTACACCTTAAAATAAGAAGATGTACAACCAAGGCTTATAGCCATTTGGATATAAGACGTCATCCTTCACTGCTTACCTTATAAGAAAGTTCAAGATCGCTCGGTGTCAAATTATTAATTAAAAGCTGAAAGTAAGCGCATAATGCTGCTGTATTTAAGTATGGTGAGTGTAGAGAACCGGAGAGCCGTTTTATTGGAATCGAGACATTCTATCTTAGTCCTCAGGGGTGACAATGCATCTGCATTTTGATTCTTAATCGAAGTTAAATGTAGATGTCTATGGACCACAGCATCCACTCGCCATAAGGTGGAATGTGTGTTCATTTTTTACCCTATTTCCTTTAAAAAAAAAACAACAACCGATTAAAAGCCCCTCAGATTGCCACAAATAGTTGTAGGTAGCCTGCGCAAGTTTTTTTTTAATAAACAAAAGTGACCATCGAGTATACATTCCAAGTGATGACAAATGGATGCTGGGGACCATTGACAATAACACGTATCCTCGATTAGGAATCGTTGCGTTGTGTTGTCATCCCATATGACTAAGTAGAAAGCCCAGTTAAAACGATCTCCGGTTCTCTGACCATACTATATGAAACACAACAGCATTAAGGTGCTGCAGATATTCTGTGAGAGAGTGTTCCTTCTTCAGTCGATCCAAAGCACTCGTACTGCAGCCATAATATATTATAATATCCGAGGCGAGGCTCTACCGCGTTTATTAGGAACTTGTTATCCAAAAATTCTGCTGCACATAAAAATGAATAGAACAAAATATATTTTTTTTAATTTTTGTAATTCTTATTAAAAATCTTTTTTTAACTTTTACCACCTGTTTCTTTTCCCTCTGTCACCGATGACACCCACACGAAGTCATGGGCATTTTTATGCCAACACTACCTGAAATATAGTCCGGAAAAATATACACTCATGTCAAATTTATAGTCCGATGAGAGGGCTCTAATCGGACTATAGCAAAGAGGGTAGAATTTTGTCTCCAAATTTTAATTTGGACCACACCTCAAATATAACCTATTTAATATTCATCAAAATCGGTTTGCAATGGCGAACGGCTGAATTGAGAACATTTTTTTAATCGGTAAAAATACTATCAAATTCTTAGGTAGACTTATGATATGAATATATACTTTATTTTAAAGCAGACAAAAATATTACAAAAATCAGTTACGCCTTCGTAATAAATAAATCAATTTTATGTCCAAGACCGTATATTTTGGACGTTTTATTGTCAATGCTCTCCTCCATCCTTTATTGGGTCTGAAATCAATACCAAAGCGCTTAGCAGCTGTGAGGTTTTAGAATTTTGCCTTTTTAATAAAACAAGACAAGATATGGGTGGCAGAAAACTTTAAGCATAAACAGTGTTGTGACGTAAGAAGTGCATTGCTGGACGCAATACTAAGTTTTTTTAGTAACTTGTCACTTGTATGATCACCGGAAGGTTAACCTATGAAACAACCTACATTAATGACACCACAAGTTTAAGGGAAGTTTCTTATAAATATATCTTTTTATAGAATAAGGGCGACAAGAGACCAGATGGTAAGTGGATTCTGTGGCCCATAGACATCAACATTAATCATCGAATAAAAATCATAATGCAGATTCGTTGCCACCCCTGAGTACTAAGATTGAATGCCTTGTGTCCTATAAAAAGAGTACCCGATTTTTTACACTGACCATATAAAAAACAGGAAGTTAAATCCCGGTCAAGTCGATCCATTTGTGCTATGATCATAATATAGCTGCAGCAATTTAAGATCATAAAAGAACTAATTTTATGGGCATTGCTCGTAATCACGACCTTTTACGGCATTGAACGGCCGTAAATCAGTTACCAACGACGATGTCCATTTAGTTAAAATAATTAAAACCACATCTAAATAAATCGATCTCTCTAAATCTATTGTGTTTTTTAATTTATCTATTCATTTAAGATACACATTTTGCATTAAGTAAATAACAATTTAGAAGGTAACCTGTTGCCAACAAATGATTAACGTTTTAAATAGTTATGATTCCAAATTTGTAATGCTTGATTATCAATTGGTATGAGAGTTTCGTATGCAATATAATTTTAGTAAAAATCAGTAAACGATAACAAATTACCTTTATGTATAGTTGGATAGTAGGTTAAAATACGATGGTTTATTTGTTATATAGGTTATTCAAATCTACGTTTTTCTATTTTTTTAATGACGTCAGGAACCCGCAATACTTTTCTCGTGTATCGTGGAGGCAGTTAACAAATATACATTTCACAAGGACAAACATCCAGACGCGGGTTAATTATTTGTAGATCATACGAATATTTATCACGGACGGGACTCGAACCCACTGCCCTCAGCGCTGCAACATTTTGCTAAGGTGCTGCGCCACGGAGCCGTTAGTTTCTATTTAGTAATTCTATTATTTTAACAAGTCTTCACACGATATTTTTTAGATTAGATTTAGATTAGATTTGACTGGCCTGTTGGTCTAGTGGTTAGTGACCCTGACTGCTATGCCGGAGGTCGTGGGTTCGATTCCCACCCAGGACAAATGTTTGTGTGATGAGCACGATCATTTGTCCTGTGTCTGGGTGTAATTTATCTATAATATTTATGTATTTAGAAATATATAAGTATGTTTATCAGTTGTCTAGTACCCATAACACAAGCTCTGCTTAGCTTGGGACTGGATGGCGTTGTGTGATAGTTGTGGAATATTATTATTATTATATTAAAAAAATAATATCATGATAAAACGCCTTAAGGGTAGGTATTGAGCCAAAAAAATTTCACCCTGGCGTCCGCACACAAACTGCGGCCCTGTAGTATTTAGAACGGCGAAACTACAATCACTCGGGTCTCGGATCAATGTGCGGTCAACACAGCGTGATTGCGACGGCATAAAATACTATTTAATTCCATATTCTTCTTACCATCTTTACAAGCTCTATAGTATGTGTATAAATTTATAGTTCCTGGGTGACCGAAGTTTGCTCAAAATTATAAAAAATAATAATTTTCTGAATTAGGTGTGTTTTACGCGTAAATTTGTAGGTAAAGTAAAACATTATCTATGTACCAAACGCCCAATTCGTACGTAAGGCCTGTTTCCGTGAAACCAGTTAATTAAATTAAAATATTGATTTATTTATTAAAAACTTTATTGTATTAACCTTAAGGGTTACAAAGGCCGGACTTTATGCCAATTAGCATTCTCTGCCGATCAAACCATGGCGTAGTGAGAAATAGGTGGCAAGTGACATAAATAACTGAGTGTAACAAAATTAATGATATAACACTTATTAAAATAAGGCACGTAAATACCACAAATGAATGTGAACAAATAAATACATAAAATCCATATATAACAATTATCCTTAATATATATGTATACATGTCTGGATAAAGGTAGCTGTTAAAATGACACTATACTGACGGCAATGTTTTCGAAAGATGTTCCCGGACCAATCTTTTTAAGGCTATTTTATTTTGTGCTTTCCTAATGTCTTCAGGTAAGGGGTTCCAGGGAAAAGTGTAGCCGGAACATTAAAAGAATTGCCAATAAAGCCAGTTTAATGGAGTGGAACTGAAATCTTCAGATTAGTTCAAGAGCGCAGTACCTGTTGAAATTGGTTTTTAAGGTAGGAAGGGGGGGGGGGGGAATTATTTAAAATGGAGTAGAGAACAGACAAAATTATGTAAGTGCGCTTAATCGAATAGTTTAGCCGTAAATAAACCTGATGCAGTTATTAAGAAGGCGCTCAAGCTTATAGAGAAGATTCTGGTTTAACTCTGAGTAACAAACATCTGCATAATCAATCAAAGATACGTAAGATGAGTGTTTGAACAAGCATATTTTTTTTTAAATTTATTAATCAAAAGTATTCATACATATTTCCTTGATTTGGACCATTAAATAAATAATTAATATTTAATTAGTTTGTTAAAAATATGCTTACTTTAGTATTGTATTGGATTGTTTTGCATTGGAGAAAGTTTTTAAGACAGTCTTAAGGCAGCAGTGACTTCTCGGCTGACATTTTTTTCCCAGTTTAACGTTTTATCCATGTATAAACCCAAGTTATATTGTTATTTGAAACCCAGTTAGGGAACGGGATCAAATTATTATTATAAAATACGGGTGGCAAGCAACTGACGTCAATTTTTCCCTGTATTCTTGAGCTGCCAAGCAAAAAATGTCAAGCAAGCAATGCTTGTGCTTGACATTTAGATGGATTTACAGAAATGCTAAAATGCGATGACTGATTTTCAATTTATAGTAAATAAATATATTTTAAATATACAAATTATATAGATTTTTTTATTTTAATCTATCATAAAAGTATTAAATAGTTTTGAAATTAAATTAATAGGCAACGATTTTCCGTAAAAAATACCGTGAAAACATTTTTTGACCAAATCTTATAACTCCAAAAATGTTATTAATTTCTAACAATCCCTAAGGACAGCACTAGATATTATATAAGTGATATATGCACCACGAACAGAAGAAATCGTTTCATGATGAAAATAAAAGGTAACTTTATGATATTTTTCTATCGAGAAAATTTTATTCGATAATATTTTTTACCAATGACGTCTCTAGCAATTACGAAGTAATATTCTTCACTGCTGGCCGTATGAGGACGCTCAAAGTCGCTCAGCAGGCTATGGAGAGGGCTGTGCTCGGAGTTTCTATGCGTGATAAACTTAGAAATGAGGATATCCGCAGTAGAACCAGAGTGACCGACATAGCCCAACGGATTAGTAAGCTGAAGTGGCAATGGGCCGGCCATATAGCTCGAAGAACCGACAACCGTTGGGGAAAAAAGGTTATCGAGTGGCAGCCTGGTACCGGTAGGCGAAATGTAGGGCGATCCCCCACTAGATGGAGTGACGACCTGGTAAAACATGCAGGAAGTCGATGGATGCGGGTGGCTCAGGACCGTGCATTGTGGCATACCTTGGGGGAGGCCTATGTTCAGCAGTGGACTTGTGAAGGGCTGTAATGATGATGATGATGATCCATATTAATATTTTTTGTTACTTTGCTATTTGTGCTTGTACGCGCTCTTAAGTCATTTAGCATTAGTAGTGAAATACTAAGTTCATTGTGTAATATTAGTTATATACCTTCTTATTATGATTCAATTAATTATGATTCATCCAAAGTTAATAATTAATTTAACTATCAGGATTATTTACGAACAAAACGAACAAAATGAAATGCTACCGTTACAGTACGTTTAGAAAGGAACAAAATGAAATGCTAGCGTTACAGCTTGTGACCGTCGAAGGAAAAGCGTTGATCTGCCGCCGGGCAAGGTGTTCTGCTCCGGGTGTTTCCCGTTGCCAACTTGGACGTTGCCAACGCTCCATTTGAAAGTTCGGAACTATTCTATATATTATACTGTTTTGGTTCTGAACTTTGATAGCGCGATTTAGGTTTCGATGTGTTTTATCTATTATACGCGGGATGGTTATATTGCCATCTTCGAGGGCTTTCTTGCTTTTTTCATACTCATAAATACATAATCTTTGTCTCTAAATAGTTCAGAATTCAAAAAATGCTTAATCCTAAGCTAACTATACAGCGTTGCTTACTAAAATATGTCTAATATGCACTTTGAGAAGCAAAAGGCAATGTAAATAGGTAATAAAAATTTACTTCGACTTCAGCTTACATCTAAGTACACTGTTAACGATAATACTTGTCTGGAAGATTACCTTACATCAGTATTATATTATCTATGCTATCGATATCCAGAATGAAAACACAGTCAACCTGATGGTAAGTGGATGCTGTGGCCTAAAGATCTTTACATCTATCTTCAATTTAGAATCAAAATGCAGATGCGTTGTCACTCTTAAGGACTAAGATGGTATGCCTTATTTCCAGTAATAAAGGACGCCAGTTCTCTGAACTCACTACAACCTATTTATTTATTTATAAGTAAGCCGTATTAGCTTTCTCTCCTGCTGTTTTAGATTATTCATGAGATTTTGAATGGTTTGACACATTAAAAACGTCACGTCTAAAATGAGGAGAATATTAGTGACATTGTAATTCTAATGCAATGAATATTTTGGACCGTGACCTCGTCCGTGGCTCCTCGTCCATGTGGATGTCGTAAGAGGCGACAGAAGGTAAAAACTGTTTAATAACAACTAGATATTAAAACTACCAAACCTTTGGTGAACATCACCGTTATGAGACAATCTGTGAGGAGGGAGGCCTATGTTTAGCGTTGGAGTGTGATAGGAAGTATGAATGAATACAAATACTTTATAAAGAACGAAGTATGTATAAGCACTAACAGTAATTTGTAAGCTAAGCTTCTAGACTAAAGACCGATTTACACTTCGACAAGTACAGTATCGAGTTAACTTGCGAACCTGGCAAGTTAAGTTTGAACTTCGTTTGAACGGCAATAAGCGAGTTAAGTAGCAAGTTAACGATTAAGTTGTAAAGACCGATTTACACTTCGACAAGTAAAGTAGCGAGTTAACTTGCGAACCTGGCGAGTTAAGTTTGCACCTCGTTTGAACGGCAATAAGCGAGTTAAGTAGCAAGTTAACGATTAAGTTGTACGGGATAGCCGGCCGAGCTATTTTGCGGCGAGATAAGTGCGAAGTGCTGCCCTCCCGCGCGTCTACCGTCACCCGCAACTAAACTCGCCGTTCGTGTAAACGAGCGAGTTTAGTTCAGTTCATGAGTTGACAAGACGCTACGTTTGCGCGCAAAAACGTACAATTGTACTTTTATAATTAAACTTGCCACCAAGTTTGTACGAAACTGTTTATTGAATTTATATACGTTTTATACTGAGTTTTAATAATAAAATTGATGGAAGATATCACGTATAAATTTGTACAGGAGTATTTAGAACATGAATGTTTATATGATAGTAGTAAGTTCAAATTGAAAAATTAAACCTGCTCGAGATGCTGCCTGCACTTATGAAAATTAGTAAAAAATTCTTTAGCAACAACCATTAACACTTCTCTGGCTGGATCATTTAATTCTTGACGTAATCCTAGAACCATCTTAAACGAAAACCAGAAAAGTTCTGTAGTCTTGAAACGTCATACTCCAACGAGCTCTATGAACTAATGTTCTTAACTAAACTCGCCACGAAGACATTGTTTGAACGCTACTGCCCACTTAACCGTTTACTGTCAACTGCCCTGTAACTAAACTCGCTACTGTACTTGTCGAAGTGTAAATCGGTCTTAAGCGCTAACAGTAATTTCACTGCACACGAGCAACCCGAGTTCCATACCCGCCGATACCGATATATTACAGAGTATATCACCGGGTCAAGGTTAGATGAAAATTTGCCTCTGGTAGTTTTCTTTAGTCATGTGTCAACGGTAAAGGAAACCGTTATGTCTGATGATGTCTGAGGAATAAAATATTTCTATATTAGTAAAACATGTCCTATGTGAAGTCTGCACTGGAGTAGCGCAACTGTCTAATTGCTTTCTCTCTTTCTCTCTCTCTCCATATATATATATATATATATATATATATATATATATATATATATATATATATATATATATATATATATGTATACAGTCTTACAGAATCTTACAGAATCCTATAGCGGAATCTATATAGCTTAAGACCAGAGTTGGTTTCACTGCTGGAATACTGGTACGGTAATCAGACTAACACAGTTAGATGGGGTAACGCCTTTAGTGAGCTCTATAAACTAGAGTGCGGAGTGAGGTAGGGAGGACTGGCGTCACCCAGGTTTTTTAATTTTTATGTTAACAGACTGCTTGAGAGGCTCAGCAGAGCAGGTGTTGGTTGCACAATAGACTGTGTTTCGATGAATAACTTTAGTTACGCAGACGACATGGTTCTGTTGAGCCCCTCAGTCAGCGAGCTTCGTAAGCTGTTGAGAATTTGTGAAGAATATGCCGAGGAAACTGGACTCAGCTACAACTCAAAAAAGAGTGAATTTATTGTCTTTAGAGGTAAAAACAAACCATTTGACTTCAAACCACGTATCCAGCTATGTGGCACGGCTCTGAGACAAGTGGTTGAGTTTAAGTACCTCGGACATATTGTAACTGAACGCCTGGATGACGACAGCGGCATTAAACGAGAGCGCCGAGCGCTGTCGGTCTGGGGCAATATGTTGGGCAGATTTGCACGTAGTACGACAAGTTAACTTTTTTCAAGGCGTATTGCCAATCCTTTTACACATGCCATCTGTGGACTAACTACACGCAGCGAGCTTACAGTGCTCTGCGTGTTCAGTGCAACAATGTGCTGAGGATGATGTTGAGGAGGCTTCGACACTGCAGTGCGTCGGCAATGCTTGCGGATGCTCGTGTGGACGACTTCTACGCGGTCATGCGCAAGCGTGCTGCGTCTATGATGAGCAGGCTATTGAGGAGCTCCAACACCCTTCTCAGCACATTGGCTGTGAAGCTGGATAGCCCTCTCTGGAGAACTTGGAATGGAGCACACACCAGCACCAGGAGAACCCCACCTGGGTTTCGCTATGTGAGGCTGGGTGTAGGTTAATTTACTAATATAGGATAAGTACCATTGTTACAAACATTTTAATATTAATTTATTTTTTATTTTATAACTAACATTAAGTTAAGGTTTGTTTTACTAACAATCTTTGACTATTGGTGGTCGAAATAAGGGATTTTATTATTATTATTATATATCCTTCCACATATATATATTCGAAAACGGAAGAGGCTCGTGCTCAACCATGGGTTGTATTAATTTTCGTTTTTCTTTTCTTTTTTTATTGTAGAACACTCGTTCTAGAAGCATAAAACATGGCGCAGTCCGCAGTCTTTATGTACAGTCAGTACGAGTATTTCCTTTTACGGGTAAATCCTAATGTAAAAATGACTAATATGGCTATTTCTTGGAATTACTTCAACTCCTCGCGATATAACACTGAGAATGTTGGCTGCGTTTCCTCGCTATACGGCCTTGCCTTAGCCTTTGAGTGGAAAATTGCATTTTTAGGGTTCCGTAGTTAAATAGGAACCCTTATAGTTTCGCCATATCTGTCTGTCCGTCTGTCCGTCCTCGCTTAATCTCTGTGACCGTTAGCACTAGAAAGCTGAAATTTGGTACCAATATGTGTATCAATCACGACGACAAAGTGGTAAAGTAAAAATTGGGGTAAATGTTTTATTAGGGTAGCCCCCCTATGTGTAAATTGGAAAGTGATTTTTTTTAATTTCAACCCTAACGTGTGATATATTGTTGGAAAGGTATTTAAAAATGAATAGGGGTTTACTAAAATCATTTTTTGATAATGTCAGTAATTTCGGAAATAATCACTCCAAAAGTAAAAAACAATGGGGGGACACCCCCCCCTCTAACTTTTGAACCATAAGTTAAGAAAATATTAAAAAAATCTGAAAATTAGAACTGGTGGAGCCACGTGTCTAAGGCTGCCAAAGTCTAATTCCCCGGTCGAACCTTAAACCTATTACGCGAGATATTAACTAAAGTGGACTGTATATGCGATTGATTCTACGCTTACGTAAAAGCGACTACTATAGCATGCGGTACAATGCACTCGCTCTTCCCTAAAACTAAAACTATTATTGTGCCAAATCGATGAAAGGGAATCCTGCCTGATTAGGAGAAAAACAAAATTGGAGCGGGTTAAAACAATTATATCAAGCAGGCAGTAATTAAAGGAATATTGACTCACCGAGGTTTCTTCTATCCTGTTGAGCACTATAACTGCAACTTCTGGAACTTCTTCTGGAACACTCCGGAGAGAGGCGGTGCGCGAATATATCACACACGAGGTGAGGCGGGTCTCCTGGAGCTCGATTGCTTCCAGGCTAAAGCGGTTTCTACTAGCGGTGTGGTTCTAACAACGAGCGCGGCGGGAAGAGGCTGTGTGGTTTCAACGACGACTGCGGCGGGAAGAGAGCGCCCGCGTCGGTAGCGCGTGCCTTATATATCCTCGGTTCCGATGATTACATGACATTCTAGAATCATTTTCTTTCCCCTCCCACCCCACCAACCCGATGTGTCGATAGGAGGGTATGAGTGATATCGTTTTGGGAAGGAATAAACGACTTGGCACCTACCGTCAAATATAATAATACGAATGGTTTTCCTCGCAACCATCTCCCCCGCCCTTGAAGGATTTCCTTCAAAATTAACTAAAACAACTAGAGCTAAGATCAACTAACAAAATAACTAACTAACGCTAAGATTACCTAAATTCAACTACAATTTAATCTAGAAAGCTAATTTAAATTATAGAGGCAAGGGGCATAAACGGACAACAGGACGCAGGTAAGACCCAACCGTGGTCTTAACGCGAGCTATCCTAATTACTCCGTCGGAACCGGGAAAGACCTCTTCGACAATTCCTAACGGCCAGTGGAGAGGCGGCGTATTCTCTTTGGTGAGCACAACTACAGTTCCTACAGCTAAAGGCTCAGTTGCTGTGTTCCATTTTTGCCGAGACTGCAAAGTATGCAAGTATTCCATCCTCCATCGTTTCCAAAACGATTGCACTAACCGATCTAATAATTTGTGGTGTGCGGAAATGCTAAGTCTGTTCTCATCCATATCTGCGGCGGGCAAATACTTTAAAGGCGTTAAATTCAAAAAATGTGCTGGAGTTAGAGCTAGCGGTTTCGAAGGGTCACTGGACAACGTACGAAAAAGTGGGCGACTATTCATTACGCATTCAATTTGAGCGAGCACCGTACTTAGCTCTTCGAAGGACAAAATTTGATCTCCTATTACTCGGTATAAGTGACTCTTTAGACTCTTGATATTAGTCTCCCAATCGCCCCCAAAATGACTCGCGGCTGGGACGTTCAGAGACCACTCAATGCGGTTCTCGGCTAGAATGTGAGCGAACTCCGAATTATAATACTTGCTAGCTAAGAGCTCATGTAGTTCTGAAATAATACGTTTTGCACCGACGTAGTTCGTACCGTTATCCGAATATAATTTACTTACAGGGCCTCGGCGGGAAAGAAATCTTTTAAATGCACCCATAAAGCCTGCTGTGCTTAGATCACCAACGAGTTCTATATGCACCGCTCGAGTAGTTAGACATACGAAAATGCATACGTAAGCCTTTGTGGATCTTATACCACGCCCGCGAGTGAGCGTGACTTTAAACGGACCAGCGAAATCAGACCCGGTGTGCGTGAAGGGCTTTACTGACTGTATTACTCTACAAGATCTAAGTTCCGCCATTTCCGGAAATGACGGCTTGGGGCATGCCCGAAAGCAAACTATACATCTGTGTACCCGATTGCGTATTAAACTACGTGCAGAAAGAATCCAATAATTCTGACGCAAAATCGACATCAACAAGTCGGGGCCAGCGTGCGAGTTCAATTTATGATGGTAATCGACTAATAAGTTCATGATATGGTCTTTACGCGGTAAAACAATAGGGTGCCGTTGGTCGAAACTCAATTGCGAGTTGGACAAGCGTCCACCTACCCTTACAATCCCATCCTGTAAAAATGGCTTAAGGCGTTGAAAGGCGCGACTACAAGCTCTATTCGATTGTAATCTTCTAATTTCTTCAGAGAAGTGCGCACGTTGAAGTTCACGTAATACTAGCGACTCGGCATAGTTGTAATCGGATGCTAAGACATACGAACGTCGCGGTAAAAGCTTCGCGAATCGACAAACGTAAATTACGCTACGCAATAATTTCGACCAAGAGGACAAGCGGTTCGCCAAGGCAATGATTGGAGAAACCTCGCTTGAAACGTTCGCCACTAGAGCGTGTCTCTTCTCTTCCGGCGGTTGTGACACTGACGAAGGTTCGAAATCGGTTATTGGCCATTGCGAGGGATCCAAGTGAACCCAAGAAGGTCCGTGGAACCAAAGCGGGTGGTCCATTATTTGCATCGGGGTGAGTCCACGGGATAGACAATCGGCGGGGTTTTCCGTACCGGACACGTGATAAAAGTTCCGCGTTTCTAACTCGTCTTGTATCTTGGCCACTCGGTTCGCGACAAACGTATCCCAACGGTGGGGTGAAGAATGAACCCAGCATAAGGCGACGGTGGAGTCGGAAAAGACAAATATCCTTTCTATGTGAACTCTATCCCTACATGCGCTGATAACTGCGGTAATAAGCTTGGTGAGTACCAATATTGCGCAAAGCTCTAAGCGCGCGAGAGAGACAACCTAACGGGGGGAGACTCTCGACTTAGAACTAATGAGGCTAATCGAATTTCTACCGTTATTCTGGACGGGGACATATAAAACGCCCCCGTAAGCCTTCTCTCTGGCGTCTGCAAACCCAACGACCGTTATGACGCTATTTCTATCGAGGTTTATATGACGCGGTATTTTAATTTCTCTTAATAAAGGAAGTTCGTCTCTAAAACGCTGCCACAACCGAACAATGCTGTCAGGCGGCGAGTCATCCCAGTCGCATTCCAATAACCAAAGTTGTTTAATCAAAAGCTTAGCGTATAATACCACCGGAGCTACGAAACCCATGACGTCCCATAATCTAGCAACGCATAACAGTATTGTGCGCTTTGTGCATTTCTCTACGGGTGGATTTACCTTAAGGCTAAACACGTCGGACTCTGGTGACCAACACAGACCGAGCACCTTGTGTGTATCGGAATCGTCGAATTCCTTTATCGCCGAAAGACGGTGTGACAGTGGGATTATATCTAAAACCGGACGCGAATTACCAGTCCACTTCACAAGATCGAATTGACCCGATTTCATGAGCCTTATAACCTCGGCGGTGGTTAGGGTTGCCTCCTCCACGCTATCGACCGAGTACACAAAATCATCCATATATAATCCGCTCTCAATTGCCCTCTTAGCTTTAGGATAAGAGGGACCTTCATCGTGAGCGAGCTGTCTCACCGTGCGTAACGCATGAAACGCTTCATATTTAGTTTTAAGCGTTTCGAATATTAACAAGTAATTGTTTGCTGTAGGTGTAAAACCAGAGCAGATCGACTGTGCCCTGCCACTAAGTTTACTAATTAAGTAATATAATTTTTCAGCGTCCGATAACGATGGGTTATTGTGTATATTGTTTTGAAAACTGCTGAAGAAGAAGGGCCACGTCTTAATATCACCATTGAATACCGGAATGTCTATTGGCGGCAACCTAATTGGGTCACGTGGACGTACCTGCATTTCCGGCTTTACTTCGTTTTGAGATTGTAGGGATTTCGCAGTTCTTTTCACGCGACACAACATATCTTCGAATGCCAGCAGCGGTTGGTAGTTCACTATGTATTTTGGGTCGATTTGTAATTCTAAATAATTAATTTGGTCTAATATTCTTTCGTAATCTGTCCGCAAAGAATCTATCGTTTCGATTTCATTAAAAAAGGTTTCCCGCACTGCTTCTATATTAATGTTCTTTATAATATGATCACTTATATTCTGCATACGTGAAAAGAGTATGTCCCTCTTGGCATAAAGCGTTTTAATTTTGATTTCACTTCCACTAACTGCCATTTTAAATTATTATAATGAAGTTATATTAATCACAATTAATCTCACAACGCACAAACAATGAAGGATGGACACTCGGTATGCCGTATTACGTAATTAAATCGAACACCTGCACAGCGAATCGAGGCGACGCGTCGTTCGCTAAACTCAATATTTTTATCATAATTGTGGGGTAAGCGTATCAAACGGTTCCTATTACACTGTTTCAATTATTTAATAAGCTTTAAATTTAACCAAATACGAGCGCTATAAAACGAATAATTCTGTTTGCGAGTACCTAATCAAAATTTAAATTTAAACGAACACTATTTAAGTCTATTCCATAAATAAGAGTGCATTATCTAAATAATTAATTTAATAATTCGACCAGAAAATGGTTGGATTACCACTAAACACCAGTCCAATCCTGCCGAAGTGACCATAAAATGGTGGAGCCACGTGTCTAAGGCTGCCGAAGTCTAATTCCCCGGTCGAACCTTAAACCTATTACGCGAGATATTAACTAAAGTGGACTGTATCCTCTACGCTCTGACAGCGCGCGACATGTTACACTCCCGTTCACTCGGGACCTTTTTGGCGGGAAAATTTCTAGGTTAGGAAATTTTTTGCAATATTGCAAATTTTGCTATATTTTCACTTTGAGACAATATTTATGGATAAAACTTACAGGAAGTCTTGTTGAATGTATAAACTATCGAATAAAATTATTTTTGGTTGCTAGAAATTGTAATAAAGTATATAAATTACACTGTATAGCATAATAGTAGTATAAACTTCAATTTTAGTGACAAAATTACTACTAATTTGAATTCTACACCTTTGTTTTTGGAGAAATTTATATGAAATTGTTTGGAAATATGTATATTTTATGTTTTATGTGTTTCCATTCGTTACTCATACCAAAATATTAAAATATTAAAAAATTAAAAAAAAAAAATAAAATAATATTTTATCTGTGACATTTCGAACAATATTTCTAAAATATGTTCGTGTGAATTTGAAATAAATACAACGTCATGTTATTTCAAAATATGTAGGAAAACTATTTTTACTTACATTTTACACTAAAAATAAATGAGAATTTGAAAAATAACACATTTATAACCCGCCCGCCAAATCAGGCCTTTCGGAATTTGAAGTACTTTTGGCAATTTACTTTTCACTTTTTATACCACAAATTATATATCTACGTGTTGACTATATTACAAGAAATGTAAAAAGTATAATACTTTCGTTTTTAGTCCAGACACAAATATAAAATTCTATAAAAAAGACAGAGCAACTTCATCAAAGTGACACGTGGAACGCCGGAAGTTCAGAGTGCTTTCTTTTTTTTTTTTTCTAAAAAACATTGCCAGGTTATGGTTTAAAATAAAAGAGCATATCTTTGTCTTTGATACTAATATCTATTGCATAGTGTCTTTGGTTTTGTTTAAAACGAAAAAATAGTTTTTTCATAGGTAGACATGTTTACATAATTCTGATCTAATTCGATCACTACTTGGCGGGCGTAAGGTTGGTATTGCGCGATCGAAAGTGAGCATGGCTTGGCGTACAGGGTATATGCGATTGATTCTACGCTTACGTAAAAGCGACTACTATAGCATGCGGTACAATGCACTCGCTCTTCCCTAAAACTAAAACTATTATTGTGCCAAATCGATGAAAGGGAATCCTGCCTGATTAGGAGAAAAATAAAATTGGAGCGGGTTAAAACAATTATATCAGGCAGGCAGTAATTAAAGGTATATTGACTCATCGGGGTTTCTTCTATCCTGTTGAGCACTATAGCTGCAACTTCTGGAACTTCTTCCGGAACACTCCGGAGAGAGGCGGTGCGCGACTATATCTCACACGAGGTGAGGCTGGTCTCCTGGAGCTCGATTGCTTCCAGGCTAAAGCGGTTTCTACTAGCGGTGTGGTTCCAACAACAAGCGCGGCGGGAAGAGGCTGTGTGGTTTCAACGACGACTGCGGCGGGAAGAGAGCGCCCGCGTCGGTAGCGCGTGCCTTATATATCCTCGGTTCCGATGATTACGTGACATTCTAGAATCATCTTCTTTCCACTCCCAACCAAGAACTTTATAAGGACTTTCTAGGAAAATTATTTTTAAATTGGATGGAAACAACAGTTTTTGTACAAACTCATAAGTGGGAACACTTATTGTGACGGACGGGAAGCTACGGAACCCTACACTGAGCGTGGCCCGACACGCTCTTGGCTGGTTATTTTTAATCGGGATTGATAACGATGTGGATTTCTTTAACAGTGCCACTGACGTAATTTTAAAATTTATTAAATTAAAAAAAAACATTTCTTACAATTAATTAAATAAAAGGTAATAAAATCCTCAAAAGTGTATTTATTCTATGTGCAGTGTTTGCATTTTATAATAATTATCAAAAGAAATTAAAATGCATGCCAATGCATTTGAATTTCCAGACAGAGATCTATGCATTTTCATTTCCAGACAGATCTGTATTACGGAAATAGAATGTTAAATGAATTTGAAAGCAATACAGACAAAGAAATTCACAGCTGAATACTGTTCGCTTAAGGTAAAGCCTAAATCATTATTTTCGGGATAGAAACTCACCGTTTATATATTTTTATATTAATTTTGAATTTAGTTTATATACCAATAGTTTGTATATTATTGACAAGGACCATTATTATCTATCGTGTTTGCAATTGACATAGATTCTTATAAAATTACCCTTGTTTTAATAAGAGTTTTTAATTATTTTTATTAATGTTTTAATAATAACAATAGTAATCACAGCAAGACGAGAATACTATTAGGTTTTTACCTATGAAATAACCCTTTTTATAAAATAAGTTTACGTATTTTTATTTCTAATAATGCCCATGCAATGCATCTTTGCCAACACAGTAGTAGTTTATTTATGCTATAGTTGAAAAAATCAGCAGGACGCGAGGCAAGTAATTCTTGAAAGGCATTTTGTACTGCCTCTCCGGTATTAAATTTTTGCCTGCCTAAAGTTATCCAAATTCTGGTAAAAGAAGATGTCTGTAGGTATAAGGTCAGTAGAAATCTGGTGAGTATGGTGGATGACGGAGAGCTTCTGACCTCAGTTCTTGTAACTTAGAGACCGTTTGTTGTGCAGTATGATGATGCGCGTGGACGTGCAGGAGCCCCGGAGATGAGCGATTGACCAAACCTAGATGTAGACGTGCGAGATTCTCCATGATTGTGTTGAGTTCTTCACAGTATATATCTGCAATAATGCTCATACCGTTTGGCAAGAAGTTGCAATGAATTACACCGATGCTAGACCACCAACAGTGACCATCACTTTATAGGGGTAAGTTTTCATTTAAGGCGTTGTTAGGTGCTGAACCAGGATCCAACCAACTTGGTTAGTGCTTGCGATTGTCAAACAGACCATTTTTCGTCGTAGGTAACAATGCAGTTTATATTCCTTCGTTTGTGTGGAAGACACGTCTCGACGCGTACTTCGCGCTGGCGATATTAAGTTCGTAGGGCACCCATTTGTCCAGCTTCTTTACCTTGCCAATGTGACGCAAATGGACCAATATTTTTTGATGCTAACGTGTAAGCTGCTGCTAATTCCACATTTAATTCGTCATTGTCGACCAAAGTTTTCGGCCGAACACGGGTTTTTTTTAGGTCGAAATTTCCAGAACGGAAGAGGGCAAAACAATTACAGCGGGTACATTTGTTTATAGTATTCGCTCCGTAAACATCGTATTTGTTGCGTGCTGCTTGTGTCGCGTTGCTACCACGACAGTACTCATCATATTCTACAAGTAATTGAATTTTCAACGTATCCATGCTGACGAAAAAGACTCAAATGCGATGAAAACATAACGCTAATCAATAAACAAAACACTAATTTGGAAAAAGGAATTCCATTTTTTTTAAATAACATAAATTTGTAATATAATTCTTAACTAAACAAAAATTATTTTAATTTTAAATGGCCATCATCATAGGTTCACATGAACATGGTAAATGTTACCAAAACATCTCTCAAATAACTATGGGTACATTTTTTATTATTGTGACTTTCGACTTCGAGAGATAGCATCTGCCAAAGCAGCGTGAGACGCCTATCATGACTACGTCTCATCGTTATTGCAGTATGGACTTCTGATATGGGGCAACTGTTCTGAAATAGAGCGAGTATTTAAAATTAAAATAAAATGCATTTGAGCATTCTGTGAAGCACATTCCATGACATCATGTAAGCCATTATTTAAAGAAATATATGTGCTATTACTCGCATGAATACGTATTCAAAACAAGCCGCGATTTTTGTCAAGCAATTTCCTGATTACTACCCAAGTAATAATTTTAAGAGATAAAAGTTTAAAAGAAAATTCTAATAACAGAATATACTTTCCAAAATGTAAATTGATGTTCTTTCAAAAAAATTCATACATAATGGCTATTAAAACTTTTAAGTCTTTAGCCGACGAGTTTAAAAATTTTCCAATGACAATGTTCAAAACCAAGCTTCATAAATGGCTCATACTTAATTGTTTTTATACCGTTAATAAGTATATTGATCATAAAATTCAAAACAAATTACGTATTTAAATATCTATATACAAATAGCTTGAATTTTTTAAAGAATAATTATTAGTTTTTTTTTATATAGGATAAGGTGACAAACGAACACACAATCTCCACAGTCAGTAATGGTAAGTGGTTGCTGTGGTCCATAGACATCCACATCTATCCTTGATTACGAATCAAAATACAGATGCGTTGTCACCCGTGAGGACTAAGACGGAATGCCTCGTTTCCTGTAAAAAGGGTCTCCGGTTCTCTACACTCACCATACAAAGCACATCAGCATTAAGCTACTGTTTTACGCTGATATTCTGTGAGAGCGTGGTCCTTCCCCGGTCGAGTCAACCCATTCGTCCTACAACTATACTTTTATAAATATAACTGCAGCATGGCTCTACCACGTACAAAGTTATTTTTACTGTTTTTGCATATTATGAACATTTATATTTTGACATTTGTAAACGATTATGTGATATTGTTTTTATAATTAATCTTTTGACATTTATTTTATTGTTAATTGGACATTTTTATATTATTTTAATTAACTAAATTCATCAAAATTTATATTATAACTATTTAGTCAAAATTTGCATTCTATATAAATAATTATGAATTATTATAGGGTATTTATTTCATTTTATATTTTTTACTTATTTATTTAACGAAATTTAATGTATATATATATATATATATATATATATATATATATATATATATATATATATATATATATATATATATATATATTTATATATAATTATATAAATCTACAATACTGCATTTAATAATACATTTAATAAATCTGTAGAAATTCGTGTCTGTAATTCTCATATTTTCTGGAAAAAACAAAGGATAAATAAAGGATACTGAGTCAGTATACTGTACATAGTCTGCCTTTCTGTCTGTCTGTTTAATCAGGATTCACGCAAAAACTACTAGATAGATCTCCATGATATTTTGTATATAGGCAGTTAGTAACTCGACTTTTTATCCGATTGCGGAACCTAAAAGTAGGGTTGAATATTTTCTTTCTTTCGAATTTAATTTTCTATTATATGATTCTATTAGCTTTTTGGTGGGGAGCGGGAAAACTTTTTTTTTTTTAAATTGACACTATATTTATAATTAAAGTTTAAAATTTGTTTTCACTGTTACGTAATAATTTGAAATTACGCCAAGTATATAAATTTTACGTTTCCGGAATAGCGCCATTTGTCATAGAAATGTTAAAAGTAGTATATTTTGCCTTCAGTTATTAGTTAATTACTATTAAATTGAATAACATAAATAACTTACATTTATATATTTAAAAAATTATATTTATTAAGCGATTAGAAACTTCTAAGGTTTATTTTAAGTTTTCATTGTTTCACTTTAATAGTAATAATTTACTTAAATAATAGATATCTATGACAGTTCAGATGGTTTTTAGTTTAATTTCTAATATATAAAAATTAACTGATTATAATTGGTTTGCCTGCGATTATTGTAAAACTCTCATTACACTTACACTTTGTTTAAAGATATTTTATATGTCGTGGCCAGATCGTAGAATTGATTTTATCATGAATATTCGTTCATTGCGTAAAATTGTGGCATTTCGTGAAATTTAACACTGTCTTTTGACCACGTCATGATAAGGTTTGACCAAATCGATGAATAAACAACAACTAAACCCAACATTGCTATTTTATAATGTTCTTATCATATCGTAAAGTCGGTAGTTTGTTTTTCTAAAGTTTAAGTTTAAAATTGTTAATCTAAAGCATCCAGGGACTCAATAAACAAAAAATTTCATCAAAATCGGTGAGTTTTAGCGAGACTATCGGACGGCAATTGATTTCTATATTTATAGATTACTATAATAAGCGTGTGTTATTTAGATAAACTTTCTTCTTCAATTATTTTGTCTATTGATGAAAACCACTTCAAAATTTGTTGCGTAGTTTAAAATATCTAAGCATACAGACGGTGGGGAGCGACGTTGTTTTAAACTATGTAGAAATGGTCACTATTGATAGGTTATCATGAAATGATTACGATATTTGAAGTGGTCCAGCACTTCGCGATAACATGGTCAATTCTACGGTCTGACCACATTTGCATAAGTTTTGGTTTTCATAGTTTTAACCTAATATTAGCGCCATCTACTTACTGTTAAATAAACTAATAATAACTAACTGATAAGATTAAACACAATGCTACTGAATACTTATTCTTGCTTTATCAAAAAATCAAAATATCTAGCCATTATTCGGATAATTTACCGTAATTGCCACGTTTAGCAAAATAACTAATTAAACTGTTATACTGGATACTGTGTATACAAAACTGTGATTAAAAGAGAAACTCTTTAGTAAATATACTTATTGGGTGTATATTGGGCATAGCAATAATTTCCTAAAAACTTAACTTTGCTTTTAAGTTATCCAATGTAAGTAAATGAAAATTAAGTGCACTGTGAGAATTTCAAAAGAGTAAAAATATGAGCAAATATTTTATAGTGCCAATCAATATTCAATGGGCCATTGATATGAAACAAATATCGTCAGTAAATACTCTTCCGTACATTAAGAGGGCCATGAAACTCGACATTATTTGGTAAACATTAAATTACCTTAATCTTTGAATAAATGTAAAGAGTAAAAAGTAAATAACGCAAGTTTGAATCAAAGATAATTTACCCTTCTTTACGATACATCGGAAGTCATGACCGATATAAAACATGGCAGGGGTTACTAGACGTACGATATTAACGCAATTCTAAAAAAAAAATCTCATCTTATAGTCTCTAAGAATTTAAAAGTGTATCATGTGACTAACAAATGTGACAATGAGGCGACTTTACAGGTGATCCAACATTGAATAAAACTAAATTTACGGATTTCATCGCGTTTATTTCACTACTTTTACTTATTTTTTAATTCCCGACGTTTCGGGTGCTTTACAGCAACCATGGTCACGGGGCGGACTGAGATGTTTGACGTCCCAATGTCATAGTTAGTCCGGCTACCTTCAGTTTTTGAATATTAAATTTTTGGTCCGATTTACGCAAAACGAGCTTATAGTATCATGAAGTCTTGCAGTGGTATGCTTAGGTTTGGGTTTAATTTTGTTAATTATAGGATCCCAAGCAGGTGGCAGCACCCATCCATCTTCTCTATTGAAATTTGGATGTTTTTTAATTTCAATAGCCTCGCGTATCATCCTTGGTAGGAATCGGTGTTCTTTTGCGAGAATTTGTGGTTTATCAAATCGAATGTAATGGTGGGGACGATCTTGAACATGTTCGCAGACTGCAGACTTCCCGGAGCGTCGGTGCTTCACGTCAGCTATATGTTCTTTCACGCGGGTTTTTATGGATCGTTTTGTTTGACCTATGTAAGAGAGACCACATTCACAATCTAGCTTGTACACTCCTGCATCTTGTAGAGGGATATTACACTTGACGGATGGTAAAAATTGACTAATCTTCTTCAGCGGCTTGTAGTATGTTTTAATGGAAGCTCGCTTCAAGATGTAGCCAACCTTGTCTGTGACTCCTCTGACATATGGTAGTACAGCAGGTACACGCTCGACTGTGGCCGGCTTCACTCGGTCACTGTGACCTAGGCGCGGGACCCGAAGCTTGTTGTCTTGCAATACTTGCTTGACGTGCTGAAGTTCGGCGGCCAGATGCTTTCTGTCACAGATCCCTCGTGCTCTCTGAAACAAAGATTTACCCACGGTAGCTAACTGTGAAGGATGATGGTGAGATTCACCATTTAAATATCGGTTGGTATGGGTCTTTTTTCTATACACAGTGTGACCAATTGTGTTATTAAAAAACTGAAGGTAGCCGGACTAACTATGACATTGGGACGTCAAACATCTCAGTCCCCCCCGTGACCATGGTTGCTGTAAAGCACCCGAAACGTCGGGAATTAAAAAATAAGTAAAAGTAGTGAAATAAACGCGATAAAATCCGTAAATTTAGTTTTATTCAATGTGTAGTGTTCGCGTAAATTTAAGAAATCATTATGTGATCCAACATTGTTGATTTTGGTGGCAGTATTAATGATGTTCCTCAACGGAAGCCCACGTGAGCGAAGCCATGGGTAAAAAGCTAGTTATTTATACAGCCCAACCAGATGAGAATCCTGTATCAATACCCTAAATAATAAATAATTCATTTATTTCTGACTGTATCATATTAACAAAATAAAAGACTTGTAACCTAGTACTGGTATAAATTAAATAAACGTAAAATTAAAATATTTTAATTTAATGTTTTTTTTATTTAAGTAAACTGACTAACCAAGGTTAGGGCAGATATAATTTCGAGTATGCAGTTTCATCTAACCGTTGGTAAATCTTATCAGTCCACTAGTACTCAGGATGATGTTGGTGTTATCCCGCCTATAACAAACTTATAATTAACAATGAAATCAGTTTAAAATGTATAAAAGGGAGTGATTGTATGAAAATATGTGTCAACGACATTTGTTTTCTCTATTTCATTTTCAGTTTGAAATGAGATTTTTTAAATCCCCAAACAAAAAAGAACCAGCAAGCACCTCTTAGCCTTATTCAGTCAAATAGAAGCATTAAATTTGCAGAAAATTTCACCGTATTTGCATATGTACTACAGGCAAAGCTGGGAGCATATGATCTACGCTTCATATTAGGGATACTTTGTGTGTGGTCCAAGTTGCGAAGAATAAAAATATGTTGATATGAATTTAAATTGTTCGTTCATTCAAAGGTTCACCAATCTCATAACCTGATGAATTTCCTATATAAGTTGCTTACTTGCCATGGTTGCCAATCTTGCCAGGTGGGTTGGTAGCCGTAGATTTTTGTTATTCTGAGGTTTAATCAGAAAGATGCTGTTGCCGATCTCTTGTATGAGAAATATGGAATAGCTTATACCCTTACGCTACCACTACAACGCTAATTTTAAACTCAAATTATCAAATACAAATATTGCAGGTAATACAAACTATTCCATTTTACATTTAAAGCCTTGGCCTGCAGGTCTACAGCCCTGCCCCTGCTACAACCTTCATCTAAGTTGAAAATTTTTATTTAGTGTTATATGTTCCGTGCATTTTCCTTAGTAGTGTTGTGATTCCCTCAAAATTTGTGATTTCCCTTAAAGATTATATTTTTAGGAAAATAAAGCAGGAAGGGAACGTGCAGCCACTAACATACACTACCTTTCTGACTGCGTGGAATTATTATTGCTTCAAAGAATCAATATACATACCTACCAAAGTATTTATTTAATTAATATTAATGAAGACCCCTATACTGCATTTCGGTGGCCAGTCTCAAGAGACTAGCCATTTGCGCAGGAATGGTTTGAAGGAAACGAGTGTGTTCGCAAACATAGGTGCACTCTCTATAGCCTAACTTTCATGGTCCAATGTGACAACAATTTAATTCGACCAGAGAGAGTTCAGTAGTGGAACCAACCCTTAAAAAGCTTTACGTGTTTTTCCAGGCACGATTTCTTGATAGAAAATACAATAATTGATTTTGAGCCGACCCGTGACCATATGATAATGCACCGACTAGACCAACGGGATAGTCAAATGTAGGTATATAATAAATTACTAATTTACCAAATGAGGAATTTATTTTTAAGCAAATAAAGAGAAACGTAAAAATGTTATAAAACTGATTAAATTTTTCCAGTAAGAATTGAAAGCTAAACATATTTTACATCTACGAGTACAATGTTTTTAAATCCTGTACTAATCAGTTGTTCTGTTTTTATATAGATCTAGGCTTGACAAAGGCAACCATGTAAACGCACGAAAAGCGTTAAAATAAATAATCTTATAATTTCGTTAACATACGTTCTTTATCTCAATGTGTAATGTTGCACTAAAAACCATCACATAATTTCGAAGTATAGTCTAGAATCTAGACTATACACTAGACGGCCATTTTGAAGATTGATACAATCATCATCATTATCATCATCATCATTACAGCACTCCACAAATCCACTGCCACAAAGCACGGTCTCGAACCACCTCCATCCATCGACTTCCTGAGTGTCTTACCAGGTCGTCACTCCATCCACTGGGCGGCCGCCCAACACTTACGATGGCTACGAGGTAGGTACGAGGCTGCCACTTGACAACCTTTCTTCCCCATCGGTTTTCAGTCCTTGGAGCTATAAGGCAAGCCCATTGTCACTTATTAATCCTTTGGGCTATGTCGGTTACTCTAATTCTAATGAGGATATATTTATTTTAAATGTATCCCGTAGAGAAACCCCGATGCAATAAACGAGAAAAAGTTTAAATGGCACCCACAGTTTGTAATCCTTTCAGTCGGTATTAGAATGACGCTGTTGCCCATCTGTTGGTTTTCTCTTCTTCTGTCGCCTTTTAAGGCGGCCACGAGACGATACGAGGTAGTGGATATTCTTACATCCCCACTGCACAGATAGTATGCAATTATAACGCTGACATAATACGGAGAAATATTATTTAATGTCTTTACCGTTTACTCTTATACCACAATGTACGATAACTTTTTATAAACCTCCTAAGGCTAAACCGCAGCTGCGTTGTGCTGTAAGTTCTGATATACGATACATTTAATTCCACTTAGGGGTGCTCCTTGCTCTATATTTTTTGTTTTTTGGAATTTATGTACGTTGTATACGGTTCATAGCGGCTTTTGTAATAAAGTTGATGAAGTAAATAGTACAGTACTAACCCTTTACAACCGGACAAAAAAGTTAAGATTTACTGTAATTTATGTCGTATGTAGGTCGTATTTATAGAGCAATAAGCTACCTAGGAAAAATACTGAAAAAAATCGGAAAAGCTAGGTTTTCCTGAAAATTGCCTGCACGTTCGTGCACTTTAGGATTAGTTTTACATTTGCACATTTGTGCATCTTTATGGATTTGCGTGTTTATTGAGGTAATTAGACAACATTTATGAATTAAATAATTATTTTTTAGAAAAATTAAGTATTACTATAATAATCAGTCTTAATAATTATTATTAATAAGTATCAAAATAAGGAACATTTTCTTACTAAACATTAACTTAAACTTTTTATGTAATTAAATCACAATTAACAAGTAATTAAACGTTAAGTAATCATGAAAATTTAACAAAAATAGTAACAATTATTATCTAATAACATTTTTGGCATATTATTAAAAACGTAAATTAAAAAATAACAATTACTTACAATGAAATTTTTTAAAGCAATTCTGTCCTCGAATTACACAAAGATAAGCGTTACATTTCAAGCAACGAATTTTTGTGCGGCTTCTACATGTTTCTAATTGGCAAAATCTAGGCGATTTTAAATCATCGAATACCGGCAAATGATCATACCCATCGTACCGTAGTGTTGCCGATGGCATTAGAGCTTTTTTAAATTTCCTCGGCATTATGTTACAACTTCCTCCATGCCTTCTGTGCGACGTTTTTCAGGGAAATTTAGTAAGACCTCAGATATCTCAAGACGAAAGTCTAATAAATCTAGTGTTTTATTCCGTCTGTAATTATTGGAAGTGCAATCTATTTTGTAAGCACGCCAAGCGTTGACTGAAGCTAAATCATAAAAATGAATGAGTACTTTTAGTGTCCATTTCTCAGTTTTTATGAATGTTCGGTAGTATTCAACCTGTTGGTCGAGAACATCCACTCCTCCCATGTATCGGTTATAATTTTGAATTATTTTCGGTGCAGTTACGTCAACATAGGTGCGAGTTTGCTTATCCCACCTTTTAACCATTTCGGTACAGTTAGACACAGTGCAGTTAGAAGCTATCAATACAGATTTATTGTCTTTCCACTTTACCAATACTGTAGGGTCCCTTACCATCTGCTGGCTCTCACCACGATACATTTGACTATCCTTAAATTTTAAACTAGTTTTGTCCGGTATTCTATTTGCTATGATAGTTCCTGTGCTGTGTAGGTTCCGCTTTTGTAATTCTTCTATTAATGGAATGGTTGTGAAATGTCTGTCGTGATATAAACAACTTCCTTCGGGAACGCTTCTTGATAAGTGCAAAACTACGGAGGGTCCAAGACCAAGATTAGTGTCCCCAAACATTGTCCTAGCCCCTTGATAAATGTCGAAGTCTAACATAAGCCCATCACTTGTTGTGAGGACATAGTTTTTGAGACCAACTGGTCGTGGTTTATTTTTAACAACTTGTCTCAATGGGCATCGACCAGTGATTGGAATCATCTGTTCGTCGATAGAATAGTACCCTGAAACCCTTTCTTGCTTGTAACAACCATTGCGAACTTGACTTATCATAGGTTGTACTTTCCACAACGGATTTGTCGCCTGTTGAGGTGGTGCAGTATCAATGCCTACTACATGCAATGAATTTCGCAGTTGTAAGAATCGATCACGGCTCATTTTGCTAGTTATTTTGTCTAGGGAAATGCCACTACACCAGTACATAGGCAGCCTTGGGAATGGAAAACATCCCATTAAATATGAATACCAAAAAGTTTCTGTATCTCAGACTTCGTAGTTTTTAATTCACTCCCAGTCTTTCTCAAATAGTATAAATTTGTGAGAGTACTGACCATTTTAAAAAACTGGTCATCAAAGTAATCTTGCACGTAATTAATTGGTTGTCTTACCGATTTAATAGGTCGTTCAGGGTACGTTATATGTATTGTATGTATGCTGTTTATCTTCAAACAAAGTAACTCTCCAGCGACTAGGGCGGGAACCAGAGCGACACGGACGATTAGCAGTCGGTACTACGGAAGAAGGTGCTGGTACGGACTGGTCTGGTAATAGACTGCCTTCCACCCGGTCATATTTTTGATTTTCAGCAGGACCGTCGGGTAAATCAAGGTCAAATAGATTGTCCAAGACAGCATGATTAAAAAACGGTTCCTCGTCGTCGGAATCGTCAAAACACTCAATGTCCGAAACATTGCCGTCCCAATACTTGTAAAATGTCTTCGTCATGCATGCAGCCTAAAAAATTCACAAATAACCACTTAAATTACATCGTACAACGAAATAAAATAACACTGTAATTATATTAAAAAAGTATACGCACGAACGTGCATCTTTAAATTTGATGCAGAATAAATGAATTAATAATAATGAACATAATTACAAAAATACGTAATAATATTATGAGTTGGTTTATTAATAATAGAATTAAATAGTTTAATAATAATATTCCATTAAAACACGAGAAAATAATTATACTTACTTGAAGCGCCTCGCCCGCCAAAATATGCTGCCATTTCCAACGAGGTACTGTGGCGCAGTGACGAGTCATAACTTGTATTATTATATTTTTTATTAAGGATTATATCATGCACGAGCGACCGATGTCGGATGCGTTCGGTAAAATAAGTTATGGGAAGCGCTAGATTTTTTCTTGGCTAAGGTTAAGTTACGTTGAATTTTATTCTCATCTAACTGTCATGAGCTGATATCATCCGGGGTCAACACGGGGGGTGTCGTAATAGGAGTCTTTCTGATAACAAATAATAAAAATCTGCGATTGCAACCCGCCTGCTAAGCCATTCCTATGAGGCAATCTATGTCTACTGTAGTAGTCGTAGTTGTAGTGCGATAGTTTACCTTCATGCAATTACCTATGCAGTTATTTAATACACAATTTGTATAGTCGCAATATCGTGCGAATAACAAGAACGTTGTCAATAGCTTGACACAGTCACGGTAATCATACCGTATACAACTAATGTTTTATATATATATATATATATATATATATATATATATATATATATATATATATATATATATATATATATATACTTTACCGAGACATACGATCTAGTTTTTTAAACACTATATTCTAAACGCCATATTTTTTGCCCAAATCCAAATTGGTATTCACAAAACACTTTTTGAAATTCTGCATACTATTTGAAAGCTACGCCATAGCTTCATCAAGTCCCACTGTGGGAGACCTTGTGAGAAGTCGCGGCCAAAATCAACCATACTCATTTTTACCTAAAACATATATACGAGTACATATTCATCCATTTACACCCTATGAAAGAGGCAGGTAACTAATACCGTGCTTTACGTACACACATATTATATACTTCACTACCAACACAATTTGCTAAAGATACTATAATGCCTCCTGCGTACTCTCTTCTGATTATTAAAAAAATAGTAGCAATTGTAAATTGTGTTTTTACGGGGACTACATTATATATCACCACTTATTACATTATGTGTTAAATAAGATGCCGTGAAGTGGCGGCGTTAGCGAATCCACTACCTTACGTCACCTCATGGGTGTCGGAACAGGCGATAGAGGAAAGCGGAAACAGGAGATGGGCAGTGGTATCTTCTTGTTAAGAGCTCAATATAATAAGAAAGCGGATGCCAAACCACCTGCCTTTAAATCCTGATGTTCAGTGCCTAAACTGAAACTTTCCAAAGACGAATTTATAGCGTTAAAGAACGTATGCAATAAACCAGAACTCACGATTCTCCGCGCAGATATAGATCCTGTCCGATTTTTCCTGTATAGGATCTATTAATATGTCATGATCAAAGTTTTTTTTTATTTAAAAGTTTTTTAGATAAATAATAAAGCCCCGATAACTCTTTTCTGTTTGTGAAGTTTCATTACATTCGGTTCAGCCATTCCTAGGATTAACCCGGACAGCCTAACAGATACACAAATTTTTGAAAATTTGTTATTCATGTTTTTGTGGCATGCCTATTACCCCGAGCTCAGCTCGAAAAATAAAATGCAGTTACTCCAATATTACAGAGACACTTCAATGTTATATGTATGTTTAATATTATTCTAATAAGCAGTTTAATCTTAAAAACAATTATATACATATTAGTTCACACTCAGTTCTCACTGACACTGTGAGGTTTAATTACTTGGGTCATTGAATTATTTAAAAGACAATAGGTAATAATATAGGCTATAAATATAATTTTAAAACAATTGCCCATGTTATGATGAAAATAAGCCTATTTCTTTCTCCAGGTCCTAGATTACCTCTTCGCCAAATTTAATTACAATCGATTGAGTGGCTTACTCGATCCCTATTAAGTAATAAAAAGACAGTCAGAGTCACCTCCACATTTCAATAAGTGTGAACAGTGTGGACTGTGTAAGCCTGTACTGTGTCACTGCTCAGAGTAGCGCTGCTAGGTAGACGCCTCTCCTCCCTTCGTACAAATTTATTTATCCTATACTATTAAACGAGCAATTCTTGTATATAAATATATATATATATATATATATATATATATATATATATATATATATATATATATATATATATATATATATATATATATATATATATATATATATAAATATAATCGGGATCTCGGAAACGTCTCCAACGATTTTCATAAAATTTTGTGTCCAAGGAGTTTCGGGGATAATAATAAATCGATCTAGCTAGGATTTATTTTTAGAAAGTGTCTTTTTGTCCGTGTTTTAGGCAATGAAAAACTGCTACAATATCGTTAGAATAAGAAGGTAAATTTTGACGAAATGTTAGTGATTATAAATAGCTTAATTGGTATAATGGTCGGTCACAGAATCTTGAAACCCCGGTTCGAGCCCAGACCGACCGACCGACTTTTTTAAATTTTTTTATGTTCTTTTCTTTTTTGATAAAATCTATTTTTTCGAGCCCTTTTTTTAGTATTTTTTAAAAACACGAAAATTTAAATTAAAATAATTGCACTCATGATTTTTTATTCAAATAACCAGTTCCGTTTTTTCTGTTATGTCGCTAAGATCAAAAAATATTATTTATGTTTTATCAGTATGTAATTTGTATCTAAATATAATTTCCAAAACACATGAATTAAAAAAATCGAGCGAAAAATACCGAGCAAAGCTCGGTCAACCAGGTACTTATTACAACATAATATAATGTCGGGGAAAAGTTTCTTTGTATTTTATATACAAAATCAAGACCTTTTTCAAAGTTAAATTATATTTAAATATAATATATATGTGACATTTTAATAATTTGTGGCCATAATGTTAGTGGAGACATAATCACGCTGCTGTAGTAATCCTTAGATTTTTAATCAAAAAGATGCGATAAGTAGTTTTAATAGTCCTCTCTTGATGTTTACCTAACACTACCCTAAAAATTCTGAAGAGACTGAAACAGGTAAAAATCTGATGGTTTAAGATTAGGACTATATGGTGGTCTCTCTCAATTTTCGCTAAATGGCCAAATGTGTGTGTGATCTGGCGTCATCATGATGAAAGACCATTCCTTTTCTGTTGATCAATTCCGGCCGTTTTTTCTCAATTTCTTGCTTGACTCTCATTAGTTGTTGGCGTCGATGGTTTTTCTCAGCAGTAAAAGCTCATATTAAAAGATGCCCTTCTAATTGCACCATACACACGGCGTCACCCTATTGCGTGTTAATCCCGGTTTCGCTACAGCCTCTAGAGCTCGACTACCCTTTAACCATGACATACTTTTTCGCACCTCCCTGTGTGTGAGTTCGGGTGGTACCCAAATATTGATCTTTTTTGTTTATTGAATAAAACTAAATTTACGGATTTTATCGCGTTTATTTCACTACTTTTCCTTATTTTCAATTCCCGACGTTTCGGGTGCTTTACAGCAACCATGGTCACGGGGGGTCTGAGATGTATGACGTCTCAATGTCATTGTTAGCCCTTTTTTAATTTTTTATTTTAATAATTTTTTAGTTAAGATCATTGCGCTTCCTCGAATGTCCTATTTTGTTGATATTTTAACACACGTAGGAATAAGAAATTTAAAGATGTTATATATCTTGCGCGCTTGGTTTTAAGATCTTCTAATCTTATTCTAATTTTTTGTATAGCCGGACTTTTAAAAATGGATCAAAAGTGTTTTGTGGTCAATTATAATTAACACATCGGCTATGTCGTTTCTACTAATATGCCTATCTTGCTTCACTTTTTCAAAAATGACCTCAACTTTTCCGTATGAGGGCGACCAAAGCAAGCTGCATGTTTTAAATCAAAATTCCCGGACTGAAAACGGTTGAACCAACTTTTTGCTACTCTCACTGACACATTAGGTCCATTAGCATCAGAAATATTTTTAGTGGCTTAAGTCGCGTTTTCCCCTCTTTTGTAATAAAACTTAAAAATGTATCGAATTTCTTCGTTACATTCACTCCTTTTGGCGGACAGGAAAACAACTGAAGGATAGCGGAAAAGGGTTTTTTACTTTTTATTTTTCTTTTTCTTAATGTGCTACATGTATTGATATTAAAACCAGCCATATACAAACAGTACAATCAAAGAGATTTTTCTTGAATTTAATACAAATAAAATACAAAGAAACTTTTTCACTGACTTATTATTATCGATTGTCGTTATTTGGTGATGTTTGACACCAAAATACAGTTACAATACCATTAAGTTTTAGCCGCGTTACGAAGTTTTTTTGTTGAAAACCCGACACAGAAACTTCGTTAATTATTTTGCATTATTGTGATCTACCACATTTTTTCCTACTTACTTACTTACTTACTTACTTATCGTCACGCACAATCCCTAACGGGGTAGCCAGAGAGAACAGATCGCCAAGTGTCACGATCCCTACATACCTCTTTCGCCTCTTTCAGGTTCATTAACTTCTTCATACATGCACGTCTAGGTATCCGAGTACTCTTGACCCTCCCCTCTTCGAGCAATTTGCTCACATGGTCTTCGAAAGTTAGTCTCGGTCTACCTAGACACCTTTTAATATTTACTTTCGCTCTATATATTTTCTTCACCATTCGGTCTTCACTCATTCGTTCAACGTGCCCAAACCATTGGAGTACGCCCCTATCAAGTTTTGTAGGGGGTCATTGTAGAAGCGTGCTCGTCGCGACCCCTGCCAGCCCTTTTCAGGGCTGCAATTCTACACAGCTGCGCACCCATGCGAACGAGGGTTAGGGCGTCCCCCCAAGGTGACGCACACCAGCTCGTCCCCGTTGGTGTGGAATGCAGCGCGCAAAGCGGCGATGGGGACCGCCACCCGTCACGCACAGCCCGACACGGCGGAAGGTGGAGGACGGAGTGCAGAGTTGGCACGTGGAATGTTAGAGGGGGCATGAGAGATAAGACGAATGAGTTGATCGAAATAATGAAAGAAAGAGAATTAGATGTCGTGTGTATATCGGAGACCAAACGGAAAGGCAGTGGTACTGAAGAGCTCCCTGGCAGGACGTTAGCTATATGGTCCGGAGTCCCGGAAAGCGAGAACGCCTGCCAGGGAGTGGGAGTGCTGTTGTCGTCCCGGTTGGTCGATCTTATGACTGAATACAAGGTTGTGAACTCAAGACTTCTCTGGATTCGCTTCAAAATGGGACTGACGAAGTTATTCCTTTTAGCTGTTTATGCGCCGGTAGCTTCGTCGTCTAGGGCTGAGCTGGAGGAGTTTTGGGAGAATGTAAGAGAAGTTCTAGATTTGGTTAAGGGAAACGAAAAAACTGTTGTATGTGGTGATTTGAATGGATGGGTAGGTATCGCTCGACCAGGATACGAGTCGGTGCTTGGAAAGTTTGGCGATAAAAGGGTTAATGATGCTGGCAAGCTTATACTGGCTGTATGCAAGGAAAAGGGTCTTCTTGTGACAAACACTATGTTTAATCACAGGAAGATCCATATGTACACTAGAGAAAGAAAGAATGAGAGAAGTATGATTGATTTGTTCCTGGTGGATGACCGACTGCGAAAACAGGTGATGGATACACGAGTGTTCAGGTGTGCTGACCTGGGAACGGATCATTATCTAGTAATTACTAGATTTAGGGGTTCGTTCGCGGGTTGGCGCCACCGGACAGCAGTAACAGAACCACAGTCGGTCTATCGCATCCGAAGCTGGAAGCTTCAGGAAGCGGATACTAGGGACAAATATCACACGAGGGTAGCCGAAAAGCTTGACACCATCGATGGCAGGAAAGAATGTGTGGAGAGAACATGGCAGAACCTTAGGGATGAAATGGTAAGTGCAGCGGAAGAAGTATGTGGTACGACAAAAAGTGGTAGTAGTAAAAGAAGAGATGCATGGTGGAATGCTGAAGTGAAAGAAGCTGTAAAAAGAAGAAAAAAGCATGGTTAGACTACTTGGCCTCTAGTAACGATGAGCATATGAGAGAAAAGATGAAAGAAAGATATAAGCTGCAGAAAGTTCATGCGAAAACATTGATTGAGGAAGTACGTGAAAGGTGTAGAATAGAAGCGGACGAGAGGTTGTCGCACAACTTTAGGGAAAACTCCAAACTCTTCTGGAAAGAGGTTGGAAGGTCCCGGAGTGGTGCGACAGCTTTAAGAATGAACAAAGTGCTTTCGAGAACCAATGACGTCCTCTCAGAAAAATCGGACGTCATGCAGCGATGGAGTGAATTTTATAGAGAATTGTATGCGTGTCATGATCTTAGTGAAGGATCCGGGGGTGACGCCGTGACTGGCACGCCAGACACGGACCTCGATGACACTGAGGTCATCAGCATGAAAGAGATTGAACGTGCGATTCGAAGTTTGAAATGTGGTAAGGCTGCGGGACTAGACAGAGTTACTGCTGAAATGGTCAAGTACGGTGGGCCTCGCGTCTGGGACAGCTTTCATCTGCTGTGCAATTTGTGCTGGCAGACGGGAGATGTCCCGGATGATTGGCGATCCGCGGTCATTGTGCCTTTATATAAAGGTAAAGGTTCACATCTTGACTGCGGGTGCTATAGGGCGATCAGCTTGACCAGTTTAGCAAGTAAAGTTTATTCGAAGGTTTTGACACGCAGGATACAAGAGAAATCGGAAAGATTTTTATGGGAGGCACAATGCGGATTTAGACCTGGAAGAGGATGCACGGATCAAATGTTTTCTCTCCGCATGATCACGGAGAAGCTTCTGAGTGTTAACCAGAGGATTTTCTGTGCTTTTGTGGATCTGGAGAAAGCATTTGATAAGGTTATAAGGAAGAAAATGTGGGAACCGTTGCCGGGATATGGTGTGGATGGTCGATTGTTAAGGGCTGTGCAGTCACTTTACTATGACTGTAAAGCCTGTGTGCGGGTAGGGCATGACCTGTCACCCATGTTTAGCGTCCAAGCGGGCGTAAAACAGGGTTGTGTCATGTCTTCCTGGCTGTTCATACTGTATCTCGACAGCTGTTTACAGAAGCTGAAAGATAACTGTTTCGGTGTGAAATTGGGTGACATAAAAGTTAATTGTCTGCTGTATGCTGATGATGCAGTGCTTATTGCACCATCCGAAGCAGATTTGCAGGCATTAGTCACGTGTATGAAAGAGGAATGTGAAATTAAAGGTCTCCGTTTGAATGCTAATAAAACTAAGGTTCTGGTATTTGAAAAGGACGAAGAGAGAACGAAATGTGAAATATGGGTAAATCAGGAATGTCTAGAACAGGTAAATGAAATTGTATACTTGGGGAGTGCTTTCAGCCGGGATGGAAGATGTGATTTAGATGTGGATAGGCGTGTCGCTGCCGGAAACAAAGTCAATGGTGCCCTGAATGCATTAGTAAAAAGGCAAGGCGTGGTGAAAAGTGCAAGCCTTGCAATACATAACGCAGTGTTGGTACCGACTTTGTTATATGGCAGCGAAACCTGGGTATGCCAGAAGAAGCATAAAAGCAAGTTGAATGCAGTGGAGATGCGATCTCTTCGTAAAATGTGTGGCGTTACCATAGCCGACCGAAAGCGAAACGAAGAGATTCGCAATATGGCAGGTTTGAAAGATGACCTTATCACATTTTTTCCTCGGCACATATAAAAGCAATAATAAAATGTCATGAACACAAAGAAATGAAACGAAGTGAAATTGTAAAAGCGCGGTATTGCTTTTGAGGAAACTTCGTTCACTTATATTTTTGTTTGTTCATTTTCGACAAATTACTTTTACCTTTCGAACGCGAGTGCAATATCTCTGCGTATAAATATTTTCTGTCCTTATCTTTTTATAAAGACGTAATTCAAAAGGGTTTGTTCACCGTAGATTTTTAAAGGTTTTATTAAAAAAAAATATATGAATTTCGAGTGAATAATAGTCTGAACTTTAAATCAGGCAAAACCACTTTTGATTAAGGTCGTACTTACCGGTTATGAGTTTTCACTGTAACATATGTATTTATAGAAAACAATTTTTAGTATAAATACATTAAAAGTAATACTTGTTGAGCTTTTGCATTCAAATAATAAACGAACAGCCTGTTATTTGTTATTAATAAATGTAATTAATTAATAACTAATTCGAAAAGAATTAGTTATTAATTAATTACACTTAATTAATAACTAATTCTTTTTGAATATTAATTTTTGGTTCGTTCTACGCAGAATGTGCTTACAGTATCTTGAAGTCTTGCAGTGGTGAAAGAAACATCTGGCCGCCGAGCTTCAGCACGTCAAGAAAGTATTGCAAGACAACAAGCTTCGTATACCGCGCCTACGTCACAGTGAGCGAGTGAAGGCGGCCACAGTCGTGCGTGTGCCTGCTGTACTACCGTATGTCAGAGGAGTCACAGACAAGGTTGGCTACATCTTGAAACGAGCTTCCATTAAAACATACTACAAGCCGCCGAAGAATATTAATCAGTTTTTACCATCCATAAAATGTAATATTCCTCTAAAAGATGCAAAAATGTACAATCTAGATTGTGAGTGTGGTCTCTCTTACATAGATCAAACAAAAAGATCTATAAAACCCGCGTGAAAGAACATATAGCTGACGTGAAGCACTGTCGGTCCGGGAATTCCCAGTCCGTGAATATGTTCAAGATCGTCCCCACCATTAGATCAGATTAGATAAGCCACAAATCCTATCAAAAGAACACTGATTCCTACCAAGGGTGATACGCAAGGCTATTGAAATTAAAAAAAAAAAACATCCTAATTTCAATAGAAAAGATTGATGGGTGCTGCCATCTGCTTGGGATCCTATAATTAACAAAATTAAACCCAAACCCAGACATATCACTGCAAGACTTCAATATACTGTAACCTCCTTCTGCGTAGATCGGACCAAGAATTAATATTCAAAAACTGAAGGTAGCCGGGCTAACTATGACTCTGGGACGCCAGACATATCGAAACGTCGGGAATGAAAATAAGTTAAATAGTTAATTAAACGCGATAAAATCCGTAAATATAGTTATATTCAATAATTAATCCAAGTCAATAAAGAGTATAATAAAGCACTAGTATCTATATATAGCCACCTCACACGGTGACTGAGCCGTAAATTAATGTGATCTCATAAGTCGTGGTTAATATGATAGACGGCAAAGTAGTAACTACAATGCAAGTTGAAACGGCTTGCTATATGTTGAGATTCAGAGACTTAGGAAATCTTTATTCTCAATAAGACTTGTGTATTTCAAAGGATGATTCATGAGACTTTTGAAATAAAAAAAAGATCATCCTAATAACAATAGAGAACATACATGCTACCATCTCTCATCAAAGTTAAATCCAAACCCAAAAATACCACTGCAATACTTCATTGTAAGCTACTATATAATGTAAGCTCGTTCTGTGTAGATCACACTAAAAAGTATATTTTAACAGCTGAAGGTACTGTGACATCGGGACGGCAAACACCTCAGACCTCCCGTGACCATGGGTACTGTAAAATACCTGAAACGTGGGTGAAAAATGAGTTTAAATTATATAAGAAATCATTAAAAAAGGTATCAGCAAACGAAAATCGGTTTAAATAAAAACAGATAATATACATGGGATATTACTGCCGCCCCTCAATGTTTTAACCGAAAATAAACTCGATCAGCGTAGTCCGAAAACGTTTTATACTGCAGGTCAATTTTGTACTAGCGTAATATTATATTAAAGTTAATTTCAATTTAATCCGATTATTCTATTTGGTTTACTTAATTGGCGAAGATTAACATTAAGACATTCATCTATAAAATGTAAAGGATAAATATAATCTTTATTACTATCGCTTACCCTTAACTAAATTTAACATTAATTTGTTATACATTTTTAGTCGACTTCAAAAAAAGGAGGAGGCTTGCAATTCGTTTAACTGCCTCGTTGAACTAGAGGTTGTAAATATGACTGCTGATTATGGGGTGCAGGTATTGAACCCCAGGTAGGGCCAAAAGAAAAAAAAACAATTATTGACTTTTTCTGACAAGAAATTCTCAATATCTAACCGGAGTCAGGAAATTGGCGGTCCCATCGAACTATGATAGTGAAGGAATGGAGTGTGCACTTGTGCTTTGGCATACACTTGGACACTATAATCCTGTCCTGGGCCGTTGGTCAATGGATGCAAGTGATTCAGAACCAGGTTTTTTAATTATTTTAAGAAGGTTATTATTAGTAGTATAGTTGTAGCACGAATGGGTCGGCTCGACCGGGGAAGGACCACGCTCTCACAGAATACCAGCGTCAGATAGTAGCTTAATGCTGCTGTGTTTCGTATAGTGAGTGTAGAGAACCGTAGACCCTTTTTACTGGAAACGAGGCATTCCATCTTAGTCCTCACGGGTGACAACGCATCTGCATTTTGATTCGTAATTGAGGATAGATGTAGAGTGTAGTAGATGTCTATGGGCCACAGCAACCACTTATCAACAGGTGGACTGTGTGCTCGTTTGTCACCCTATCTTATAAAAAAAGGTCTATGTTCAGAAGTAGACTTTTATGGAGTAATGTTCTTGTCAGAAGAACTAGAGTTTTTCAAAAAAGTAATAAGGGTGACGACGGACCACAGAGTGCGCGCGATGTTAAGTGGGTACTGTGGCTCATATACTGGATTAAGAATTTAAATGAAGATGTATTTTTGATTACACAATTATTATACTCGTACATTGTTAAAAAATTATCGGGTTGATTTAAATTTTTCATATAACTTCTACCCTCATGGAGGGCATTTTGACGGTTTTTCAGATCTCCAAAACCCACTACACGGTGTTAATGGGATACTTTAACACAAAACTAGGCAAAACGGAAAGCGGTGGGTGGATACTAGGAAAATTGGGAATAGGTCAACAGAATCCAAGAGGCCAGCAGCTGGCCAACTTCATGGGGAAAGAGGGACTATTTAGAATGAGCTCGTTTTTTTAGGAGCGGCCCCATAGGAAGTGGACCTGGACGAGCTCCGACGGTTCGACAAAAATGAGTGATCGTGAGGGTAAAAACTGGCAGCGATCACCGAATGATTAGAAGCATTTCATGATTATTGTAATGATGGTGAATGATGATTATGACACTAAGAAAACAAGACTTTTTATGGATTCACTTCTGGATATTCCTTTCAATGAGCACATATTATAACACATTTCTTTAATAATTTGCACATATTCATTCGTTCATTCATTCAATTTCAGTACAAGTTCTATCGGATTTTCTTTAGGCACATTTAGTTTCGGCCGTACCGTGTAGTGGCGGTAAGAATATCCACAAACACAACACATACTATCCCGTACATATCCTAAGAGGCGAATGAGGGAAATTGACACAATATAACAAAAAAAAGAAACCCCATATGGGTCAATCTATTGTGGAAGCTTATGTTCTGCAGTAAACTTTTATATTTTGTGTTGGATGGTGTCAACCGTATAGTAGCTGAAGGCAAGATGGGGTGGTAGATTCTCTTATTTATATCTCCGAATGATGACTCAGGCCTAGACTAAGTACCGCATTCTTCAACCCGCATGCCAAGTGTGATCATTAAGGCAAATGCTAACTAAAGTGTAGAGGACCATGCCCAGAAGTGGACTAAACGGGATGATAAAGAAAAAGAATATATTTATATGGATTTTGCCGACATTATTTGGTCACCGGAAACTAGTCCGTAGAAGACAATGTATCCTTATTTCGTATTAAATCTCTGGGAAACAACTAATTATACTGGGTGATAGAGTTCCTGTGGCGGCTCCTCGTCGTGTAATGATAACATAAATGGACATAGCTACAAGGAAACCCGAATAGCGCTACCAAAGTTTTCGATTGACTCTGTATATATGAAACAAGCGTCGTATATATGGCATGAGGTAGAGGTGTTGGCCGATTCCGGGCCTGACCACCATGCTCGGTGGGAGCAAGAGAATCTACTTTTTTAATTCGAAAGCTAAAGTCGTTTTGTGCTGCATTGTTCCGATCTGGAGATTCAGGAATATACAGGGTTATTTTTCAAATAGTTGCCAAATTTTATATTTAGGTTCAAATATATAAATTATGATAAACTATAAAAAATATGGATTCTACCTTTATTTGAAATTATCCCAAATTGAATATAATTTGTGAACAACAACTCTTTACGTTAAAATAATGCATTACAACGCATTCTGAATTTAAAATATTAAAAGGACGGAAATTTTTGGGGTTTTTCAATTATTTTTTCTTCACCTTTCGTCTATATTACTTATTCTGATCCTTATATGAAAATTTGGGCTTATATTGCAAAATAACCTTTTATATGATAGCTTACATGTAACCTCTTTATTTGGAGTGAATTTCAGTGTTTTATATTTATTATTGATATAGACTACAGCAGCCATCGACCGGGTGGACAGTCTGCTCAATTGTCATTTTTGGGCTACAAAGTCATTAATTTTTAGAACTGTAAATTCTTGGAGTGGGGCGAATAAATCTAGTTCGATTAATTTGTCAAGAGAAGTTACGTATTTACTTCTAAAAGTTAATCCTTTGCCATAAATGCTCATTTTCTGTGCATTGCCATTGAAGTTTCAGAACCAATACAAATTGCTTATGAAAGTGGTAAACTGAGAGAGTTGTGAGTTGAGTTTAGAAAAAATTGTTGACAGCATCTTTTATAACACTTATTATTGTAATATTTATTCTATTATTTATAACAAAGTTACAAAAAAGAATGACCTCGATCTAGTCATCTATTTGGAAGCAATTCGTACGAAAACTAGGCCGGTCTTCTTAAAGAGTGGAATTTACTAGAAAAGCGTAAATTTTTATTTTTATGAAAAATCGCCATTTATTCGGGAATAAATGAATTTTAATCGAAGATATTTAAATAGACCGGACATCAGTAACAAAATTGTCGTCTGTAACTTTTGTCCTATATGATATATCTCCGATTTTTGTCATTTGGTCTAAGTGACATCGTCAAAAGGTTTCATTCGTCATCATGCATTCATTTTATAAATTTAAAAATATTTTTAAAGTAAATATGCCTGGTTGTGCATTAAAGTATTGTAAGTCACGATATGGAGCAAAAAATGAACTTGATTTCGGTTTATTGTCGTAAGAATAATGTGTATTTACCAAATAATCTTTAAATTTTATTATTTCTGGTAGATTGTTCGAGAAGATAGAAAAAATATCGTTATAAGTGCCCTATGTTATCCAGTAACGTCACTACTTATTTACAAATATGTTGGTGATTAACGATGTGCCTACAAGGGATTTTTATCTCATGTTTGGTAGTGTCACCTACTGGGAAATAGCTACAATATTTTCTAAATAAATATTCAGTGTAGTATTGCTATATTTCGCTAGAGGGTGTAATACATGCGCGTGGTCAAAGCTTTTGTATGCAAATGTTCCCAATGTCCGCATTATAGTATGTATATATATATATATATATATATATATATATATATATATATATATATATATATATTCCTTCCTTCAAGACTCGATATTGACATTTGTATATTATATAAAATGCAGTTACTCCAATATTACAGAGACACTTCAATGTTATATGTATGTTTAATATTATTCTAATAAGCAGTTTAATCTTAAAAACAATTATATACATATTAGTTCACACTCAGTTCTCACTGACACTGTGAGGTTTAATTACTTGGATCATTGAATTATTTAAAAGACAATAGGTAATAATATAGGCTATAAATATAATTTTAAAACAATTGCCCATGTTATGATGAAAATAAGCCTATTTCTTTCTCCAGGTCCTAGATTACCTCTTCGCCAAATTTAATTACAATCGATTGAGTGGCTTACTCTATCCCTATTAAGTAATAAAAAGACAGTCAGAGTCACTTCCACATTTCAATAAGTGTGAACAGTGTGGACTGTGTAAGCCTGTACTGTGTCACTGCTCAGAGTAGCGCTGCTAGGTAGACGCCTCTCCTCCCTTCGTACAAATTTATTTATCCTATACTATTAAACGAGCAATTCTTGTATATAAATATATATATATATATATATATATATATATATATATATATATAATCGGGATCTCGGAAACGTCTCCAACGATTTTCATAAAATTTTGTGTCCAGGGAGTTTCGGGGATAATAATAAATCGATCTAGCTAGGATTTATTTTTAGAAAGTGTCCTTTTGTCCGTGTTTTTAGGCAATGAAAAACTGCTACAATATCGTTAGAATAAGAAGGTAAATTTTGACGAAATGTTAGTGATTATAAATAGCTTAATTGGTATAATGGTCGGTCACAGAATCTTGAAACCCCGGTTTGAGCCCAGACCGACCGACCGACTTTTTTAAATTTTTTTATGTTCTTTTCTTTTTTGATAAAATCTATTTTTTCGAGCCCTTTTTTTAGTATTTTTTAAAAACACGAAAATTTAAATTAAAATAATTGCACTCATGATTTTTTATTCAAATAACCAGTTCCGTTTTTTCTGTTATGTCGCTAAGATCAAAAAATATTATTTATGTTTCATCAGTATGTAATTTGTATCTAAATATAATTTCCAAAACACATGAATTAAAAAAATCGAGCGAAAAATACCGAGCAAAGCTCGGTCAACCAGGTACTTATTACAACATAATATAATGTCGGGGAAAAGTTTCTTTGTATTTTATATACAAAATCAAGACCTTTTTCAAAGTTAAATTATATTTAAATATAATATATATGTGACATTTTAATAATTTGTGGCCATAATGTAAGTGGAGACATAATCACGCTGCTGTAGTAATCCTTAGATTTTTAATCAAAAAGATGCGATAAGTAGTTTTAATAGTCCTCTCTTGATGTTTACCTAACACTACCCTAAAAATTCTGAAGAGACTGAAACAGGTAAAAATCTGATGGTTTAAGATTAGGACTATATGGTGGTCTCTCTTAATTTTCGCTAAATGGCCAAATGTGTGTGTGATCTGGCGTCATCATGATGAAAGACCATTCCTTTTCTGTTGATCAATTCCGGCCGTTTTTTCTCAATTTCTTGCTTGACTCTCATTAGTTGTTGGCGTCGATGGTTTTTCTCAGCAGTAAAAGCTCATATTAAAAGATGCCCTTCTAATTGCACCATACACACGGCGTCACCCTATTGCGTGTTAATCCCGGTTTCGCTACAGCCTCTAGAGCTCGACTACCCTTTAACCATGACATACTTTTTCGCACCTCCCTGTGTGTGAGTTCGGGTGGTACCCAAATATTGATCTTTTTTGTTTATTGAATAAAACTAAATTTACGGATTTTATCGCGTTTATTTCACTACTTTTCCTTATTTTCAATTCCCGACGTTTCGGGTGCTTTACAGCAACCATGGTCACGGGGGGTCTGAGATGTACGACGTCTCAATGTCATTGTTAGCCCTTTTTTAATTTTTTATTTTAATAATTTTTTAGTTAAGATCTTTGCGCTTCCTCGAATGTCCTATTTTGTTGATATTTTGACACACGTAGGAATAAGAAATTTAAAGATGTTATATATCTTGCGCGCTTGGTTTTAAGATCTTCTAATCTTATTCTAATTTTTTGTATAGCCGGACTTTTAAAAATGGATCAAAAGTGTTTTGTGGTCAATTATAATCAACACATCGGCTATGTCGTTTCTACTAATATGCCTATCTTGCTTCACTTTTTCAAAAATGACCTCAACTTTTCCGTATGAGGGCGACCAAAGCAAGCTGCATGTTTTAAATCAAAATTCCCGGACTGAAAACGGTTGAACCAACTTTTTGCTACTCTCACTGACACATTAGGTCCATTAGCATCAGAAATATTTTTAGTGGCTTAAGTCGCGTTTTCCCCTCTTTTGTAATAAAACTTAAAAATGTATCGAATTTCTTCGTTACATTCACTCCTTTTGGCGGACAGGAAAACAACTGAAGGATAGCGGAAAAGGGTTTTTTACTTTTTATTTTTATTTTTCTTAATGTGCTACATGTATTGATATTAAAACCAGCCATATACAAACAGTACAATCAAAGAGATTTTTCTTGAATTTAATACAAATAAAATACAAAGAAACTTTTTCACTGACTTATTATTATCGATTGCCGTTATTTGGTGATGTTTGACACCAAAATACAGTTACAATACCATTAAGTTTTAGCCGCGGTACGAAGTTTTTTTGTTGAAAACCCGACACAGAAACTTCGTTAATTATTTTGCATTGTTGTGATTTACTACATTTTTTCCTCGGCACATATAAAAGTAATAATAAAATGTCATGAACACAAAGAAATGAAACGAAGTGAAATTGTAAAAGCGCGGTATTGCTTTTGAGAAAACTTCGTTCACTTATATTTTTGTTTGTTCATTTTCGACAAATTGCTTTTACCTTTCGAACGCGAGTGCAATATCTCTGCGTATAAATAATTTCTGTCCTTATCTTTTTATAAAGACGTAATTCAAAAGGGTTTGTTCACCGTAGATTTTTAAAGGTTTTATTTAAAAAAATATATGAATTTCAAGTGTACTGATTAAGCTTCTATTTGAATATTATGCAGGTTCAAAATTGTGTTTAAATTTATATGTTACTAATTAGAGTCAAAACTGATAACCCGTTAAAACGACTTTTGACTGCAAAGATCAAGCAAAAGTAGTTTTGATTAGGGACGTTGTTCAAAACCACTTTCAATTGTAAAAATATTATATTAATTTTGACCAAATTATATCGGTTAAAATGGTTTGGACCAATAATGTAAACAAAACTACATTTTAATTATACTTTTTGAATTTTTAATGTCAAAGCGTGCAATTCTTTCAATATTATATTGTACATTATTAAAATATTCTTTAACCTACTCTCACTGCCATTGCGAGTTTGAATAATAGTCTGAACTTTAAATCAGGCAAAACCACTTTTGATTAAGGTCGTACTTACCGGTTATGAGTTTTCACTGTAACATATGTATTTATAGAAAACAATTTTTAGTATAAATACATTAAAAGTAATACTTGTTGAGCTTTTGCATTCAAATAATAAACGAACAGCCTGTTATTAGTTATTAATAAATGTAATTAATTAATAACTAATTCGAAAAGAATTAGTTATTAATTAATTACACCTAATTAATAACTAATTCTTTTTGAATATTAATTTTTGGTTCGTTCTACGCAGAATGTGCTTACAGTATCTTGAAGTCTTGCAGTGGTGAAAGAAACATCTGGCCGCCGAGCTTCAGCACGTCAAGAAAGTATTGCAAGACAACAAGCTTCGTATACCGCGCCTACGTCACAGTGAGCGAGTGAAGGCGGCCACAGTCGTGCGTGTGCCTGCTGTACTGCCGTATGTCAGAGAAGTCACAGACAAGGTTGGCTACATCTTGAAACGAGCTTCCATTAAAACATACTACAAGCCGCCGAAGAATATTAATCAGTTTTTACCATCCATAAAATGTAATATTCCTCTAAAAGATGCAAAAATGTACAATCTAGATTGTGAGTGTGGTCTCTCTTACATAGATCAAACAAAAAGATCTATAAAACCCGCGTGAAAGAACATATAGCTGACGTGAAGCACTGACGGTCCGGGAATTCCCAGTCCGTGAATATGTTCAAGATCGTCCCCACCATTAGATCAGATTAGATAAGCCACAAATCCTATCAAAAAAACACTGATTCCTACCAAGGGTGATACGCAAGGCTATTGAAATTAAAAAAAAAACATCCTAATTTCAATAGAAAAGATTGATAGGTGCTGCCATCTGCTTGGGATCCTATAATTAACAAAATTAAACCCAAACCCAGACATATCACTGCAAGACTTCAATATACTGTAACCTCCTTCTGCGTAGATCGGACCAAGAATTAATATTCAAGAACTGAAGGTAGCCGGGCTAACTATGACACTGGGACGCCAAACATATCGAAACGTCGGGAATGAAAATAAGTTAAATAGTTAATTAAACGCGATAAAATCCGTAAATATAGTTATATTCAATAATTAATCCAAGTCAATAAAGAGTATAATAAAGCACTAGTATCTATATATAGCCACCTCACACGGTGATTGAGCCGTAAATTAATGTGATCTCATAAGTCGTGGTTAATATGATAGACGGCAAAGTAATAACTACAATGCAAGTTGAAACGGCTTGCTATATGTTGAGATTAAGAGACTTAGGAAATCTTTATTCTCAATAAGACTTGTGTATTTCAAAGGATGATTCATGAAACTTTTGAAATAAAAAAAGATCATCCTAATAACAATAGAGAACGTATATGCTACCATCTCTCATCAAAGTTAAATCCAAACCCAAAAATACCACTGCAATACTTCATTGTAAGCTACTATATAATGTAAGCTCGTTCTGTGTAGATCACACTAAAAAGTATATTTTAACAGCTGAAGGTACTGTGACATCGGGACGGCAAACACCTCAGACCTCCCGTGACCATGGGTACTGTAAAATACCTGAAACGTGGGTGAAAAATGAGTTTAAATTATATAAGAAATCATTAAAAAAGGTATCAGCAAACGAAAATCGGTTTAAAGTTAATTTCAATTTAATCCGATTATTCTATTTGGTTTACTTAATTGGCGAAGATTAACATTAAGACATTCATCTATAAAATGTAAAGGATAAATATAATCTTTATTACTATCGCTTACCCTTAACTAAATTTAACATTAATTTGTTATACATTTTTAGTCGACTTCAAAAAAAGGAGGAGGCTTGCAATTCGTTTAACTGCCTCGTTGAACTAGAGGTTGTAAATACGACTGCTGATTATGGGGTGCAGGTATTGAACCCCAGGTAGGGCCAAAAGAAAAAAAAACAATTATTGACTTTTTCTGACAAGAAATTCTCAATATCTAACCGGAGTCAGGAAATTGGCGGTCCCATCAAACTATGATAGTGAAGGAATGGAGTGTGCACTTGTGCTTTGGCATACACTTGGACACTATAATCCTGTCCTGGGCCGTTGGTCAATGGATGCAAGTGATTCAGAACCAGGTTTTTTAATTATTTTAAGAAGGTTATTATTAGTAGTATAGTTGTAGCACGAATGGGTCGGCTCGACCGGGGAAGGACCACGCTCTCACAGAATACCAGCGTCAGATAGTAGCTTAATGCTGCTGTGTTTCGTATAGTGAGTGTAGAGAACCGTAGACCCTTTTTACTGGAAACGAGGCATTCCATCTTAGTCCTCACGGGTGACAACGCATCTGCATTTTGATTCGTAATTGAGGATAGATGTAGAGTGTAGTAGATGTCTATGGGCCACAGCAACCACTTATCAACAGGTGGACTGTGTGCTCATTTGTCACCCTATCTTATAAAAAAAGGTCTATGTTCAGAAGTAGACTTTTATGGAGTAATGTTCTTGTCAGAAGAACTAGAGTTTTTCAAAAAAGTAATAAGGGTGTCGACGGACCACAGAGTGCGCGCGATGTTAAGTGGGTACTGTGGCTCATATACTGGATTAAGAATTTAAATGAAGATGTATTTTTGATTACACAATTATTATACTCGTACATTGTTAAAAAATTATCGGGTTTGATTTAAATTTTTCATATAACTTCTACCCTCATGGAGGGCATTTTGACGGTTTTTCAGATCTCCAAAACCCACTACACGGTGTTAATGGGATACTTTAACACAAAACTAGGCAAAACGGAAAGCGGTGGGTGGATAGTAGGGAAATTGGGAATAGGTCAACAGAATCCAAGAGGCCAGCAGCTGGCCAACTTCATGGGGAAAGAGGGACTATTTAGAATGAGCTCGTTTTTTTAGGAGCGGCCCCATAGGAAGTGGACCTGGACGAGCTCCGACGGTTCGACAAAAATGAGTGATCGTGAGGGTAAAAACTGGCAGCGATCACCGAATGATTAGAAGCATTTCATGATTATTGTAATGATGGTGAATGATGATTATGACACTAAGAAAACAAGACTTTTTATGGATTCACTTCTGGATATTCCTTTCAATGAGCACATATTATAACACATTTCTTTAATAATTTGCACATATTCATTCGTTCATTCATTCAATTTCAGTACAAGTTCTATCGGATTTTCTTTAGGCACATTTAGTTTCGGCCGTACCGTGTAGTGGCGGTAAGAATATCCACAAACACAACACATACTATCCCGTACATATCCTAAGAGGCGAATGAGGGAAATTGACACAATATAACAAAAAAAAAGAAACCCCATATGGGTCAATCTATTGTGGAAGCTTATGTTCTGCAGTAAACTTTTATATTTTGTGTTGGATGGTGTCAACCGTATAGTAGCTGAAGGCAAGATGGGGTGGTAGATTCTCTTATTTATATCTCCGAATGATGACTCAGGCCTAGACTAAGTACCGCATTCTTCAACCCGCATGCCAAGTGTGATCATTAAGGCAAATGCTAACTAAAGTGTAGAGGACCATGCCCAGAAGTGGACTAAACGGGATGATAAAGAAAAAGAATATATTTGTATGGATTTTGCCGACATTATTTGGTCACCGGAAACTAGTCCGTAGGAGACAATGTATCCTTATTTCGTATTAAATCTCTGGGAAACAACTAATTATACTGGGTGATAGAGTTCCTGTGGCGGCTCCTCGTCGTGTAATGATAACATAAATGGACATAGCTACAAGGAAACCCGAATAGCGCTACCAAAGTTTTCGATTGACTCTGTATATATGAAACAAGCGTCGTATATATGGCATGAGGTAGAGGTGTTGGCCGATTCCGGGCCTGACCACCATGCTCGGTGGGAGCAAGAGAATCTACTTTTTTTAATTCGAAAGCTAAAGTCGTTTTGTGCTGCATTGTTCCGATCTGGAGATTCAGGAATATACAGGGTTATTTTTCAAATAGTTGCCAAATTTTATATTTAGGTTCAAATATATAAATTATGATAAACTATAAAAAATATGGATTCTACCTTTATTTGAAATTATCCCAAATTGAATATAATTTGTGAACAACAACTCTTTACGTTAAAATAATGCATTACAACGCATTCTGAATTTAAAATATTAAAAGGACGGAAATTTTTGGGGTTTTTCAATTATTTTTTCTTCACCTTTCGTCTATATTACTTATTCTGATCCTTATATGAAAATTTGGCCTTATATTGCAAAATAACCTTTTATATGATAGCTTACATGTAACCTCTTTATTTGGAGTGAATTTCAGTGTTTTATATTTATTATTGATATAGACTACAGCAGCCATCGACCGGGTGGACAGTCAGCTCAATTGTCATTTTTGGGCTACAAAGTCATTAATTTTTAGAACTGTAAATTCTTGGAGTGGGGCGAATAAATCTAGTTCGATTAATTTGTCAAGAGAAGTTACGTATTTACTTCTAAAAGTTAATCCTTTGCCGTAAATGCTCATTTTCTGTGCATTGCCATTGAAGTTTCAGAACCAATACAAATTGCTTATGAAAGTGGTAAACTGAGAGAGTTGTGAATTGAGTTTAGAAAAAATTGTTGACAGCATCTTTTATAACACTTATTATTGTAATATTTATTCTATTATTTATAACAAAGTTACAAAAGAGAATGACCTCGATCTAGTCATCTATTTGGAAGCAATTCGTACGAAAACTAGGCCGGTCTTCTTAAAGAGTGGAATTTACTAGAAAAGCGTAAATTTTTATTTTTATGAAAAATCGCCATTTATTCGGGAATAAATGAATTTTAATCGAAGACATTTAAATAGACCGGACATCAGTAACAAAATTGTCGTCTGTAACTTTTGTCCTATATGATATATCTCCGATTTTTGTCATTTGGTCTAAGTGACATCGTCAAAAGGTTTCATTCGTCATCATGCATTCATTTTATAAATTTAAAAATATTTTTAAAGTAAATATGCCTGGCTGTGCATTAAAGTATTGTAAGTCACGATATGGAGCAAAAAATGAACTTGATTTCGGTTTATTGTCGTAAGAATAATGTGTATTTACCAAATAATCTTTAAATTTTATTATTTCTGGTAGATTGTTCGAGAAGATAGAAAAAATATCGTTATAAGTGCCCTCTGTTATCCAGTAACGTCACTACTTATTTACAAATATGTTGGTGATTAACGATGTGCCTACAAGGGATTTTTATCTTATGTTTGGTAGTGTCACCTACTGGGAAATAGCTACAATATTTTCTAAATAAATATTCAGTGTAGTATTGCTATATTTCGCTAGAGGGTGTAATACATGCGCGTGGTCAAAGCTTTTGTATGCAAATGTTCCCAATGTCCGCATTATAGTATGTATATATATATATATATATATATATATATATATATATATATATATATATATATATATATATATATATATTCCTTCCTTCAAAACTCGATATTGACATTTGTTGACAGCTATTTTACACAATATAATACGAAAAATGCGAGTAGACATGATATAAACTTTTACACCGTCCCTTATTGGAACAATATTAATTTGTCGGGTTTTTGAATTTGTTCCTAATTCACACTGCTACTTGCGTACAGTTATTCCAAGACCAAAAAATGTTACACGATTTCACTCTTGATTTAAATTTATCTGGTATAGTCAATGGTATAAAAATCAAGGTTCGGTCGAATCCACCTTAGAAATTTAATTTTTACGGCGACAATGAAACATTTATTTAAACAACACGTATCATGGATGAAAACACATTTTCATTTTGATTTGTAATCGAGAATAGATCTCCATGGGCTACAGTAACCATTTACAATCAGGTGGACTGTGTGCTCGTTTGTCACCCTATCCAATAAAAAAAGGCATCTTTTACTAAACACATGAAGAACTCGGGTTGCATTGTGGCAAATCAAGATTGACTTATCACGAGCTCAGTGCTGATGTAAAACATCGCGAAGAAACCTGCGTATTGTTCTTTTCTCGAATGGGTGTAGCGCGGCGGATTTTACAGAAATAAAAAATGCCGGTGCTCTATCCTCGATTACGAATCAGAATGCAGATACGTTGTCACCCGTGAGGACTAAGATGGAATGCCTCGTTTCCAGTAAAATGGGTGGCCGGTTCTCTACACTCACCATACGAAACACAGCAGCATTAAGCTACTATTTTCCGCTGGTATTCTGTGAGAGCGTGATACTTCCCGGGTCAAGCTGACCCATTCGTTCTACAACTATACTGCTAATAACGCTGCAGCATAGCTCTACCACGTTGATAAATATAGAGAGAATTCGAATTCAAGTTTAATATAAAAAGAAAATGTAAAAAGAGAGACATGATTCTAAAGATGTAAAGAATTACTTTGCAAACATCCGCTCAATAAAATAAAGTAGAAAGAAAACAGAAAGAAAGAAACAGATTTTATTTGGCACATGCAACACACTCAAGTGGATTACATAAAACAAATAACATTTAAGTAGCCATACAACAAAAACAGCAAAAAAAATTTACATAGAAATCATGAAACAGGACATTCACTCCTTGTTTATAGATATGATAAAACAAAAAAAAACAAAAAAAAAAGCAAAAAATAATATAAAAAAGAAAAAAAATAATAATAAAGAACTAGATAATAAGGAGTAATGCATAGGGTGTATTACAAAGACAATCCACCCGTTAATGCTGCTCTGTTCCAAAAAGGAAAGCCACTCAGGATATGTTGGAATGTATCAGAAGTACAACACCCCAACCCTGATTTTCAGTGGCACCCTTATATATTTAAAATAAAAATACACAAATAAGTATAAAAATATATATATATACATATATTATATATTATTTATATGCAGAGTGCAGTTCTGTTGTGTTAAACCAAATATAATAACAAAAATTTATTTCTTGTAATATTGTCATAATTCTTATAAAATATTCTTAATACTGTAAGAGGTTGCATTGAAATTCACTCAGGAACGTAATTAAGTTTAAGCTACAAACAAATACACAAACCAGCTGCAGTACACCGCTTCATTACATAATTTCAATAAATAATATATACATACTCAAACACACATATATATATATATATATATATATATATATATATATATATATATATATATATATATATATATATATATATATATATATATATATGTATATATATATACATAAATATAAACAAGCACACATACATACACATATACACGCTCATACATTATTTATAAAATTACATACTATCAAAATATCTGCACTACTTGACTTTGAGATTGCTGATCTAAGAGGAACAATTTAAATTTTTGACGGAAGCTATGTATCGATTGTATATTACGGAACGGCGGCGGCAAGTTGTTCCAATACTTGGTTGCTGCATATCGAAAACTGCCTCGAAACGCAGCGGTGCGGTGTTGAGGCAGAAGCAACCCGTACTCTGAAGCTCTTGTCACTACATTTGTTAAGACGTTGTCTCGAGCCCAGCGCAATTTTTCATAGAGATAAGACGGCGTCCTGTATTTTATACAACCAAACAACAGCGTATCAAAATGCAACTACCACCGGTAATCCATTTTGAGCATTTTCGCAATAATAATGTAAGGTGTAACATGTGAACGGGGAGGTATTTTAAAACAGAAACGGGCACAGGCATTTTGTACGCGCTGTATAAGTTTCTTTGAACGGTTGAGAAGACTAGGACCTATTACTGCATCTGCATAATTGAATTTGGACAGTATCAAGGACTCACATAATCTGATACGGACTTCCGTCTTTAATACATCCCTTATCTGGTATAGAACTATGATATAACTTATCTGGTATAGAACTATGATGAACTATATTAACTAGAATAATGTGTCTTACTTAGTTTGAAGAGCACCTCCCACCCTCTCTCAATTGCGTAAACTAATCCCGTCACCACTTATCCCAGCACCACTACGGTGCTACCAGTGTTAACGGGATTAGTGCATGCAATTGAGGGGGGCGGGAGATGCTCTTCAAACTAGGTTGACCATCCCATTCCTATATACCCATCATTTTATTTTATTGAGCGGATGGTTGCAAAGTAACTCTTCAGGTATTTTGTATAATGGATTTCCGCAAAGTAACGCCTGATTCTATTAATTAACAGACATGATTATTTTTTAATGACATCGTTTGACTAACCACTTTTTAGTTAGCGTAGGACTCTTTTCGTATGAGTCCACCTGGACAGGTACTACCACCCTCGTTCCTATCTCTGCCATTAAATAGCAGTGCCTGCACTGCTATGTTTTGATCTTAATGTTATAGAAAGCCAGGCTGTGAGGCATTCACTCGTGATCTTCAGAGGTTAAAACTCATCTGTAACCTTATTTGTTTGAAGTTTGTTGCAGTTAGCATAAGCTGTAGTAGTATGTAAGAAATCGATGTATGCAGTTCGCCTAAGTTAGTAGTGGAATGTAAGGAGCTGTAATAAGCATGATGTTAACGATATAACCACCATGCTGTGGTCATCAAAGCCACGTTGGTTGGATACTAAGTTCACCACATGCAGGTTATAAACGGATTTGGAGAACAAGTATTTCAGCCCACTTAATACCTTGAAAACTCATATGTTTTTTTTAGGGTGACAAACAAACACACAAAGACACTGATAGTAAGTAGATGATGTGGCCAAGGACACGTAAATCTCTCATTTAAGAATCAAAATATAGATGCAATATCATCGTTAAAGACTAAGATAATATTCAGTAAAAAGGGGCTCCGGTGTTTCGTATGGTCAGTATATAGATATATTGACCATAAGAAACACGACACCATTAAGCAGTTATTTTGGGCTGGTATTCTATGAGAGTGTGGTCCTTCCCTGTCAGACCAACCCATTCATGCTACAACCATAATAATATAGTTGCAGTATGGCTCTACCGTGTTGTTTATAACCACTAACTATGATGTTTATAATTGTAATTTATAATAAGTCGCTACAAATAAAATCTCTTCTTTCATATCAAATCAGGGTTATATTCATTTTCCAAATTCCTAAATATTTCTAATCTATATGAGTAGACATGTGGAGGATATCACATAGTAACAGCTCTCTGAGATTTATTGCGTATTTTCAAGTCTGAAAGATGAGGGCTTAAGCAAACGTGGCAGATAGGATTTGTTGCCTCTCGTGACGTAAATTGCTTTATAAATGTTTAAAAACATATGATACACCTCATTAACCTTAATATTCAATAAACACTTGAAGACGTTTAAATATCAATCAACTTGTTTTACGTGACAGAGCCCGTGGTTGCCCGTGCAGCATTTCGTAACAGCATCACGAATGTAGAAGGTAGAATATATCAGCGTTCCACACAAAAAAAGATCGAACCACCTACATCCATCGACTTTCGGCATCTATTACCAAGTCAGCATACCATCTAGTGGGGGACTGCACCAAACGTCTAATACTACGCTTCGCTTACCGCTAGGTGATTGACACGCGGGAAACTTTTTTTCAAATACCTTGTCGGTTTTTTGAAGAATATCATAGCTACTTGTGCTTACTGATCCGTTGTTCTATATTGGTTATCCTGGTTCTACTACGGATATCTTTATAAAAAAATCAATTACGAAGAGAAACTTTGATAGACCTCTCTATAGCTCGTTATGCGATCTTGAGCTTTCTCATACGGTCAGCACTGAAGGATTACGTCTTAGATCATAGAAATTATATTTAAAAGTATAACTATTTAAACAACTTATAAAAATATTTGTCAATGAGGGCTAACAATCTTACGCTCACCAGCAGATGTAAATATTTGGGACTAAGGTTAACTTACTTGTCACGTAGATATCACATAACGTCATCATTATTGAAAAGTTGGGTTTTAAAAATTCTTTTCGGTTTTTATTGTAGATATATGTATATGTATATGTATATGTAAATAGGATATGTGGATATACAAAACAGTGCTTCAGCGATGTGTTCTTTAATCTTTACAAAATATTAAATATTTTTAATTCTTCTTTTTTGGGGTTATACGTAGTTTGTTTTAACTATTTTTCTAATTTAATTCATACAAAATATAACTAATGTTTTTGGAAGAAAAATTAATGTTTACACTTTTCTAACACTTCAATTTCCTCGCTATGAAATCTGTTTAATATTTCACCTCAATCCAAAATGACGCTGCACTGGTGGCAGAAAAAGTTGAGGCTCATTATTTGTCGCTATAAAAATATTTATTAAATCATTAACTGTGCAACATCACAACATGAAACATGTAAAAGTATTCATTATTCCATCGCATTCCGTAATACGGTGATGGATTTTTAAGATAGTTTACAAAGATGTTAAAACTTAAAGAAATGTCGGGAAATTTTAATTGTCTATGGTATGCCGAAAGCTGACATAAGAACTGATATCTTATTTAAGAATACCAGTTATTGTACAATTTATTGTAGAGAAGGAGCTGAAGCAACTGGCTTCTATCATTACACAAAAAAAGTTTTATTGGACGACTTGGTAGTGCCATCAATATCGAAGCCCGTACGGAATATTTATTTGTATTGACTACAAAAACTTGTTTCTAGATCGGGTTTTTTGTCTGTCTTTCTGTTGTATTGTGTGTTTGTCTTTGTGAAATAAATGTTTGTAAAACGGTTCCACGATACGTAATAATTCCTAGTGTATAACTTATTTTCTTATACACTAGGAATTTATTACGTGTTGTAAAATTAATTAAAATTTCATGGAATAATAAAATATGACTTCCATCCGAAATAATATTCAGAAATATTTTCAAAACACCACTGCTGCAAAGATAATATCTCAATGCTGCTTTAGCACTATTTTAAGGCTCACAAGATTTTACGAGTGGCCTCTGAACGGTGGAGTAGCAAAGAAAGAAAGAATAGCAAAGATAGAAAGTTATTCGTTTATCGTCTCACGTACGATCATCTATTTTTAACTGCCAGTCTACATTGCCAAGTTTAGGTGATTGAATTTAAAAAAAGTGAATTCAGCTAATATCGAATCCGATTGAAATATGTAGGTTATAGAACAATTTTAATGGGATTATTTACCAATTTATTCTCTATGCTGCATGTTGGCAGGGCTCACTTACCTTCGAAGCTTTCCTTTCTCTCAGAAATTCACAATTCCTCACGATTTTATACTTAGTGGAACCACGCTGCAGATATATTGTGGTTGTAGCACAAATGGGTCGCTTTGACCGGGGTAGGACAACGACGTCACAGAATACCGGCGTAAAATAGCAACTTAGCGCTGCTGTGTTTCGTATGGTAAATATAAAGAATCGGAGACTCTTTTTACTAGAAACGAGGCATTCCATCTCAGTCATCTGGGGTGACAACGCTTCTGCATTTAAATTCTTAATTGAAGATAAATGTGTTGAAAAGCATCAGCATCCACTAACCATCAGATGTGCTCGTTTGTCATCCTAATTCTATTAAAAAAAGATTTATTACACCGTGGAGCACGTGATGAAACTGCACTTAAAAAGGCAATTGACACTTTATTGGTGACAAAATCGCGCTTGAAAAACGAGTCCAAGTTGCCGTCATCTAATTCACAAGATCAAGTCAAGAAGAGCCGTCATACGTTCCCATTCGCACAATGTCATTCGCTCCCACCATTCTATTTATCGTTTGATCGGTGACGGCGCAACATCTCTCTCTGGGTTAACACTACTTCCCGAATATTTCATTATATAACCTTAAAAAGTTAATTTTGGCGATCCTAATAAGCTCATAGTGTACGGATAGACTTTCGACAGTGTTGATTTGACCAATCGTGAAAGTAACGGCGATGGCTCGGCAAGGACCATTTACGTGAGTACCCCTTGTTTCACCGACTCCGCTGAATATCGAAGGTCAACCTAACACCCCGTCAGATCATTAAGCCAATCCCAAAAGGTAGTGTTTAGTGGATAAAAGTCTCCACATAACCAAGCAGCCGGCTGCGTAGTATGCTATGAGCATACAACACCTCCCTCCCCCGTTACCGAAGGGTTGCCCTTATTTGCTTCGGGCGCAAAAAAAACCTAACACCCATAGAAGCCATTTACGAAAGCTTGAAATAGAGAAATTCTCTTACACTGTCACCACCAATATCTGGTAGAAACTAAATAATAAGGGGCCAAAATAACTAAATACCATCGGTCTTAATTTACTCAGTACCAGTAAACATATTGTCATACAAAAATTATTAAATAAAAAGTTCTTAAAATGTATTACACGATGTACCAGTAAAAGTATTTATGATGAATAAAGTGTATATAAATGGCATACGATTTCCATCAAACGTGGCATAAAATATGACTCGTAACCCTTGCTATAATCGCATCAGCGATTTGCGTAAACTTTGAACATGCCATAAAATAGCAGTAAATTTCGAACACAAAACTACCGTTATAGAATTATCCGTGTTTGTGAATAGTCACAATAGTAAATTGATAACAGAATAAACATGTTTACTTTCATGACTAAAACTACTTTTACGGATTTTATCGCGTTTATTTTTACATTTAATTATTTTATTTTTAATTCCCGACGTTTCGGGCGCTTTCCAGCACCCATGATCACGGGGGACTGACGTCCCGATGTCATTGTTAAACCCGGAGTACCTTCAGCTTTTTTTAATTATTGTTTATGGTCCGATCTATGCAAAATGAACTGACTACGTCCTGAGGTCTTACAGTGGTATGCTTGGGTTTAGTTTTAATTTTATTGATTACAGGATCCCAAGCAGGTGGTAGTACCCAGCCTCCTTCTCTATTGAAATAAGGATGTTTTTTAATTTATTATAGCCTCACGTAACATCCTTGGTAGGAATCGGTGTTCTTTCGCGAGGATTTGTGGTGTATCAAATCTAATGTAATGGTTGGGGCCGTCTAGGAAATGATCACAAACTGCAGACTTCCCTGAACGTTGATGCTTCACATCAGCTATATGTTCTTTTACGCGGGTCCTAATTGATCTTTTTGTTTGTCCTATATAAGAGAGACCACATACACAATCAAGCTTCTACACTCCTGCATCTTGTAGAGGAATATGACACTTGACGGATGGTAGGAACTGACCAATCTTCTTCGGCGGCTTGTAGAATGTTCTTATAGAAGCTCGCTTCAAGATATAGCCAATCTTGTCTGTGACACCTCTGACATATGGTAGTACAGCAGGCATACGCTCGACTGTGGCCGGCTTCACTCGGTCACTGTGAAGTAGGCGCGGGACCCGAAGCTTGTTGTCGTGCAGAACTTGCTTGACGTGCTGAAGCTCGGCAGCCAGGTGTTTGCTGTCACAGATCCCTTGTGCTCTCTGTAACAAAGATCATATCATGTGTAGTGTTCGCGTAAATATAAGAAATCATTATGTTTACTTTCGTTTTATATAGTACTTTATAATCGTCTAAAATAAGTTTAGAAATCATCATCATCATCATTACAGTCGTCACAAATATACTGTTGTACTCTTGGGAGACCTGTACCCAAAGAAATGCTACATACCCGGTTCTGAGCCACTAAATCCATCGACTTTCTACATTCCTAACTGTGAGCGGTTCGACTCATGTTATAAGTGCTATCATTGTATTCACCATATCATGTCATCATCATCACGGACTATTAAATGTCCGCTACTAAACGCTTTGCCATAATTAACACGCTTATCAGGCGGGTTACAAACCGCAGTTTTAGTACCATTAAAATAAAATAAAAACTATTAACATTAAACCATTTTACTAATTTAGATATAGCATTATTTACTTCGTCATAAATGGTTAACTGTCGTTTCAATTGGAAAATTAATGAAGTGTCATCAGAAGAACCGACAACCGATGCGTAGAAAAGGTTTTTGAGTGGCAGCCGCGTACGGGTAAGTGAAATGTAGAGTTGTTACTCCATCCAGTCCCGTGCTGGATGGAGTAACGACCTGGTAATACATACAGTATATCATTGGATGCAGGTGGCTCAGCTATTGGTTGTTGTCGGAGAAGCTCAAACCTAGGTTGGTCGTACGTTTGCTAACACAGAAAATATCTTTACAAGTATCTGGACATTCATTCATTACAGTCCTTCACAAGTCCAAAGACCTCCTCAAGGAATGCCACAAAACATGATCCTGAGTCACCTGCATCCATTGATTTCCTGCATGTCTTACCACTTCGTCACTCCATCTAGCACGGGACTGCCCTAGATTTCACTGTACGAGGCTACCACTCGAGAACCTTTCCTACCCATCGGTTGTCGGTTTTTCGAGCTATATGGCCGACCCATTGCCACTTTAGCTTACTAATCTGGTGAACATGTCGGATATTCTAGTTCTACTGCGGATATCCTCATTTTTAAGTTTATCATGCAGAGAAGCTCCAAGCATAGCCCTCTCCATAGCTCGCTGAGCAACCTTGAGATCTGTGCATACCACACTATGTCTTATTTATGCTTTTAGCTTCCTACATAATTCGATTTCTTGTCATTGTTTTAACTCTAGCGCAAAGGAGAATCTACGACGCTTGAAAGGTATAAAATAGCTATTTTATTAAGATTTATTCTCCGCGATTTCACAGGGCAATCGTTTTTGACATTATCAAAATTAATGCGCCGTGAATATTTTCAGCGATAAGAAGTTTACGAACACGTAATTTAATTCATAAATTTAAGTATTTTTCGAATGATGTTTTCCACAACCGGCCATTTAGTCTGGTCAAATTAGACCAGAAAATAAGGATGAAGATACAAAAGTTACAACAAGTTGACAATCAGTAAAATTGTTCAAAATATTATTATAAATAAATTTTTAAAGATCCCCACCATTCCTGTGTGTGGAAATTTTTTTACTCAAGGTCAAAGGTCAAAAAATGAGTTTTTCCCCATTTTCAGTAAAACGGTAAGTTTTATCATAAAAATATCTCAGATAAAGTTGTAAATTATCTACAAAAAATGTCTGAATACTCTTTGCTACAAGCCAACGTTTCTGAGATATTACGATTCAAATTTTTTTAATAAAATTGCGCGCCTAAGTTGACATCTGGCACTAGCGGCATCTTGTGTCGGGTAACAGAGCGAGGAGAGCTTTCCAGAAAATGACATGATTAATATTTTAACCAACAGCGCCATCTAGTATCGAATTGACGAACTAAGCTTTCTAGAAGCCTCACACTCGAACTTTCTGCGTTAATAATGTTAATAATAAAGTGAATCAGTGTGGATAATTACTAGTGTTTTAAGTTTTAATTGGTGTTACGTAATAAAAGTTTAAATTTTGGTAATTCAATCGGCAGTTTTATTGTCACGAACCTCAAGCTCGTAACAATTGGTGTCAGAAGTGGGATCAAGTCGCCGATTTTACCTAAGGAGGAAACGGAGGATGTCCGTACCCGAAGTCAACGCCAGCAGGAGACGGATCAGAGAAGATTTAGTGGTGCAAAACCGGAGACGTCGGGGGGCCAACTACCAGCCACGGAGGCTGGCCCGTCAACATCTCCTACACCTGCAGCACCTGACTTAGGTGCACTCATGATGATGCTGCAGGAACAGGTCCATTGGTTGAAAGAGCAGCAGGAAGAACAGGCTCGCTGACAAGATGAACAGGCTCACCGACAGGAGGAACAGGTCTGTCGGTTGGAAGAGCAGCCGCGGGGCGGACAAGATGAACAGGCCCGCTGACAGTAGGAACTGGCCCACCGGTTGGAAGAGCAGATGCTCCTCATGAAGAACCTTCACGCTACCTTCGGGAAGGAGATAAAAGAAGTGAAGGATAGGGTTGCTCAGCATGACAACCGCCTGACGGAAGCTGAAATCCAAATTGCGAAAGCTGAAACCCGAATCTACCAAGTGAACAATCGGGTTGACAACGTAATGGCTGACGTGAAGAAAACGCTGAACAACCTCAAACTTGGGGATGGAATTACAGCTCCAGTAGTAGCTACAACACCTTCGCTACGTGGATTCAAAGTGCCGCCGTTCGACGGCACTTCTTCCTGGTCCGCCTACAAAATCCAGTTCGAGGCCGTCATGGAGGCGAATGGCTGGAATAAAAGCCAGGCCATGACTGCACTCACGCTAGGCTTGCGCGACCAAGCCTTAACTGTGTTGGAAGCTCTCGGTAAGAAAGTGACCTACGAGCAGCTCCTTGAGGCATTGGAGGCGAGATGTGGCGACGCTCACCTGGAACACGTCTTTCGCGCGCAGCTTAAAGATCGCGTGCAACGCAGCAACGAAAACCTTCAGCAGAGGGCCCTTGAGGTGGAGAAGATGGTTCGAAAAGCATACCAGTCTGTACCTGCGCTCATTGAAGGAAACCTGGTGCAGACATTCATCGACGGCATCCGTGACCTTGAGGTCAGAGCTGCTGTGAGGCTCAGGCACCACGAGACGCTTAAGGACGCCTTGGGCCATGCACTGGAGGTGGAAACCCTGCGGCAGGATCTTCGATCCCATCGCGTCAGGGAGGTTGCAGCAGCTACGATTCGTGACCGCAATAAAGGATACAGCCCTAGCTGCTATGGCTTTGAGGAAAGGGGCCATCTTCGATCCAGCTGCCCTAAGCGACCGTAGAAAGGGATTTTGAACGATATCAGGAGGGTGGTGCGGCTAATAGCCCCGCCCAGCAGCAGCAGGGAAACGAGTAAAAGCCAGAACTGCAAGGCGGGTTCTGGCTGATGTTAAAAGAGCCCCAAGGATCTCTATCTCACAAACCCGTGATGGGAACAGCCTAATCATCAAGGGCGAGACCAACGGAATGCCGTGTAAACTGACCATAGACACTGGAGCCTCTCGCCCGGTTGTTAGTTCCCAACTTATAAGACAGTTCCTTGGGGACTCCGCATACAACCGAGAACGCATTAATTTGGTAACATTCACCGGTCAGCGTATACCCGTCCGTGGAGAGAAGGAGATGGAGTTGAAGCTAGGCAACATGATCTACCTGCACAATGTCATCGTGGCTGATATAATGGACGATTGCATCCTGAGCCTAGACTTTATGAGGAATAATTGTTGTGAGATCGATTAAGCAAGGTGCTTTGAAATGTGGACAGGAGGAACTTTTTATGGAAGGTGCGTAACCAGGGAACATGTACAGCATTAAGAATATTGTTCTTCCGCCGAGATCGAAAACGATTGTGCCGGTTAGTCTTCCTCGGAACCCTGGGCAAGCTCACCGTTGTGTACTCGTGGAAAGGGTATACAATGACCTTCCATAGAAAGTAGCTCGAACCTTGGTCAGAACCACTGACATCTCAGTAGTACGCTTGCTGAACGTTTGTGACCAGAAACAGTTTATAGAAGAAGGCACGCAGGTGGAAGGACGCGAATTGCTAGATGTGTTAAAGTCGTTGCAGCATTTTAACAAATATCTTCTGGGGCGAAAATTTCACTTAAGAACTGACCATGCTGCACTAAAATGGCTATTGCAATTTATATTGAATATTTCGTAAAAGTAAATGAAATTAATAAAAGTTTACGCCAGAATTTTATAACAAAGTCATATATTAATATAATGGAATGTTATGAATTTTCCAGCAACCGTTTTCAAGGGCTATGTGCCGCCACAAAATTCGTAGTAGTAGACCTTAAACCGAAGTCAAGGATGGCGGTCCTGCAGCAAAACGTTTCCAGGAAAAGGAAACTAATTTCTAAATTGGGGATCTTTCAGCGTGGCATGCTTCTCCGAAAAGGAAGATTCCTTCTGAACAGATGACCTATCCGAAGGACCATACGATTTTCTAAAAATATAGTGCAAAACTTACTTAGAGGATTGCTAGATTAATATAATTTTAGAGAATTTGAAATGAAAAATTGAATACAAAAGTTTTCTGTGACTTCGGAAAGCTCCTCCGAAACAGACGCCCGAAGGTCTATCTAATTGAATATTTCAAAGATTTTCCGTATGCACTAACATAATCTGGGGTTCCTTCACTGCCTGGGCGTATGACTTATTTAGCAGCACCTTTTTAAAATTAAGAGGGCCACTGTCTGTTTACAGGCTGAGGCTTTTCATCGAACTAACCTACCCAAAGTGTTGACGACGCTTCGGTAGTTTTCTATGTTTGAAGGCTTATTTATGTAGTAATAAACGATGATGGTAAAAACGGTGATGATATTAATGATGATGTCATGACTCGTGAACAAGCCTCGTGATTATGTATACATGAATTTGATCGGCTCAGCCATCGACTCTTACGGCTTAACTCGCTTCGAAAAATGAAAGTTAGAGGTTGGTACAGACACTAACTGAAAGTGGGTATTTGCTCAAATTTACAGGTTTATAAGATAAAATAATTTAACTCGTCGTCAATTAAGAAGACTAAATAACTCCTCCTCCCAACGCAAGTCAGATTAATGAGACTGTTAAAGAAAATACCAAATAAAACTCCGAAAACTTAAACTTTTTTATTATCCTTATTAATGATATTTTTACCAAGCTATTTACAATTTCTTAAATGTCTGAGCCGCGGAATCCTGTACTTAATGAAGAAAAATTCACAAAGTTTCGTGATATTTCGGCTCTTAAAATAATGAGATTGTAGCCCTTAAAAATGAGATATAATATGATCCAACAATTTAAAAGAAAATGGAGAACACTACATCGCTCAGCGTTTTGTTAAAAGCTCTCATAAACATTAATTACCTGTGACATTCATTCACTTCAATAAAGTGGATATTGTTACGGCGTCACTACACCCCATCTCATTGTGACGGCCCCATTAGAAAAGATATATTAAACAATAAAAATACATTATTATTAAGCATAAAGATAAAATAAATACATTTCAGACATTAATTTATATTTATTTTATATAGTATTATATTTATATAGTAAATTAAATACTTAATATTGTCTTTCAAAATCAATAAATTCATTGACTTTATTGATTTTGAAAGACTTTGTTAAAATATTCAAAATGTGATGAATAATAGAAATACAAGTCGAAAATACTATGAAAATAAAGACAAATAACATTTATAAAATAATTGGTTAAAAATTGCTTAAGTCATGGAGGGAATTCCTGTATAAAAAAATCGAAGTAGTTGAGCATTTTTTATTAGATAGGGTGACAAACGAGCACACAGTCCACCTGATGGTAAGTGGTTGCTGTGGCCCATAGACATCTATATTTATCTTCGATTACGAATCAAAATACAGATGCGTTGTCACCCGTGAGGACTAAGATGGAATGCCTCATTTCCAGTAAAAAGGATCTCCGGTTCTCTACACTCACCATACGAAACACAGCAGCAATCATCGGTCGAGCCGACCCATTCGTGCTACAACTATACTACTAATATAACTGCAGCATGGCTCTATCTCGTACAAGCATGATTATGTTTAGGAAAATTTCTAAAGTTATGGAGGGTGTTCGTGTGTAGATTGCTTTTATAGGGGAGCCGCCGGAGACGCATACCCAAGAGTGTAAATATATGGGGTGGTCGAGTGACCGACTACTTGTTTCATAGTCAGTCCTATATTAATGATTTATGATAGTAAGGTCTAGATTTTATTAATATATATTCAATGGCTCTATACTAAAGCATTATTATAGAAGGTCTCTATGATGTATAAGCATTACAATACTAGAGTTGTGGGTTGAAGCCCCATATATTAAAGACTGATAGTAAGGTCTATGAAATAAAGCAGATATGTGGAAGGTCTCAATTAGTTAAAAGAATTACACTTATAAAAATGAGACTTGAAAGGAATTATTATAGTCGCGTGTATACTGCATCAAAAGCGACCAAGACCGAGGTAAACTTGGACTTGCTAACCGATGTGTCCTAGGCATATCATCTGTGCCGGAGGTAAGTGGGTTTGTTGTAGCAATATGGCTTTCCTGTGGACATCGCACACCTATACCGTTTGTGGGCGGCTTCATAGCGTATAGTACGTCATCTATCTTTCTGAATGGGATGAATGTGTTTGGTGGGACTTTTAATTGTAATAAGCATACTTGACTTCATGTCTTTGTGTCTTTGTGTTTCAGTGCATACGCGCTATTGTACGTGGAGTTTTGTCCACTGACGTCTTAGTAGCATGCTATTATGATACGTTGATGTTATTGTTAGTTAACAACAATACTAATTTTGTTGCCAAAGTAGATAGAGATCATGTGGGTGTGTTGTGAGAGGGCGCCATCCGTATGGTAGTTGCATTGATGCTTACTGCTACTTGTGTTATTGCGTCTCGTGATGGATATGCTGGTGTGTGGCGCCTGATTCAACACATTCTTGTGGTTCTGGTTGTTGGAGGGTGGTGATGTCTGCTGGGATGTATCGGGGATCTATGGATGGTGTAAGCCTGACGATAGTCGTATGGATGCTTGTAGCGTTCTGCAGTATTGCGTCTCTGCGATGGTTGTTTGGCGAGTCGCTATTCTCAATGGCACTCTGTGCGTCTTGGTTTGACTCACACCTAAGTAGCTTTGGCTAAATCGGGTCCCTTCATTACGGGGGTGCAGACTGTCTTACCTCCATAACGTTTTATATAACAAGATAATAATATATCTCTGTAACTTTCACACCTTTGAATGATTGAAGGCAACTTGTTGGTGGGTGAGACGAACATGATCAAAAATGCATATACTCAACGTCAGTGCCGTACTCTTTTTGATGGCAAATTATTACTATTGTCTTATAATTGCCTACTGGCTATATCTGCCATTGTATTGGTTGGAGGAGCATAAGTGTCGACCTCAAGCGGGTGGTAGCTGGAGGAAGGATCTGAGCATACTCTCAAGGCTGCCGAGAGCCGCATAATGTAGGACCCCATTCCCTTGAGGTGAGCGGTAGACTCATGCCACGCTTTGCGGCTAGTAGCGGTGCTGATCACGCAATCGGTGGCGATACCATACACTTCCATCACGTCTGCAGGACCGGTGGTCTAGTAGCTAGTGACGCTCACGGAGGGTTTATGACCAGTGTGAACATTCACTGTGACTGGATTTTTTCGTATTCTGTATGGGGTTTACATGCATTAACGTGCACAAGACTAAGGCCTCTTTTACTGATTTGCCAGTTATTTTGCTGTGAACTAAGGTCCAGTTCCCAACTTAACATTTTCTTCGGGAAGAGCGCATTAAATGGTTAGCACTCACAGCGCACGGCGTGTTTGGAGCTGTCTGCCTTCCCCACATTTTTTTAAATAAATGTTGAAAAGGGAAACCGTTGTAAAAGTTTTTTTTTTATATATACATATAGTGAGCATTTTTGAGCAGGAAGGGATAATTAATAATAAATAAATAATGTAAATCTGATACAAATGGAATAGGGACGTTTTAATGTTCTTAGCCTTTCTTGAACCCTGTCTTCGTGAACGAGATTCACTTATCTTATAAGGCACTACCAACGACTTTCAATGGCTCTAGCGAGTATTTATTCTTCCAAAAGTAACGTAAAAGAACTAAGATACTAAACAAATACAACCTAAATAAGGGTCCTAACTAAGACGATCACACCAATAATATTACAAACGGCCCTATTAATAATCCTTTAGAAAGATAAAAACATATGTATCATGGTCACATATATAGATATAATTTTATATATAAAGGGAAAATAAATTATTTTAATAATAAATAAGAAAGGGGGAGCCTTACATCATCATCTGGGTTTCCTTGAGCAATGACAAAGTGAAACTGAACCCGTAGATGGGCTGTAGTATCTTCCCGATAACAGCGGAATTAAAAAGAACAAATGTTGCTAAACAGCTTGGCAATCGTGGCAACTATGGTGAATATCCCCTGTTATAGATGCTATGGCAACTATGGCAAATACTTATGTTCAGCTGTGGACTTTTGATAGGCTTGTAAGATATAATATGATTTAATTTGTATTATTAATAGGAAAATATTAAGTAAAATTGAGGCAGATGGTTTACTGGCTAGAGACTGTCCAATGATAGTCCAGCTCTGAAGAATTCCGTTGTACAGATTATCAATAAAACCTTTCAAAACCTAATGTTGCAAATACAATTGCATGCAAATTAAGTACTATTTACGATGAAGCTGGGTAAGATGTAAGAGTATGGGTGAGCTAGCATATAGTTCATGACACGGAATACGAAATTATAAGATCAAGTTTTCGAATCAACGATTCGTCTACTGGCATGGACTGCCTTGATTACAAGCATTTTAAACTTTCAAATTTTACTGTTAAAAATAAAGATGTGGCGGCACATTGTGGAAAAACTAACATGATATCACGTTACGTTAAGTTACGTTATTTTCAAAAGTCAATTGCTGAATATGTTTACGCTTACCTATGAATTTATTCATAGACGGAATTTCGCCAAAGTTGCCACGCGTGGCAGACTAATTGACAACAGCAGTTTTTTATTAGTTTCAAATATTATCAAGAAAATTCTCTTACGCCGCCACTTCACGCCAGTACTTTAATGTCATACTGCGTAATATTTTCAAATCTATAGATAATTAGTTTTATATTCCGACACTACATCTACCAATTACCTCTCAACTGCCTACTTGTCTCTAGAAACGTACTCTATCATATTGTTACGCGCTCAAGTCAACGATATACTAGCGCCATCTAGTGTCAGGAACGAGAGCGAGTAGAGCGTTGCAGAAAATGACATCACAGATTTCTCAACCGACAGCGCCATCCGAAGAACTAAGTTTCTAGAAAATCTATACTCGCAAACTCGTCCCTTTGCGCGCATCTACTTGAATATTCGCGACGCTTCTTTGCTAATTTAAATAAATAGGCGCTGCAAGTTGCGATCGGGGCAGAGTTGAACTCGGCGACACGAGCGAAGCTTCGGAGTGGAATTAAGTGAATTAGTGTGTTTAATTATTAGTGTTTTTAACTTTAATTTGTGTAAAGTAAATTAAAGTGTTAATTTAGGTAATTCTTTCGGCAATTTTTATTGTCACGAACCTCAAGCTCGTAACAATTGGTGTCAGAAGTGGGATAAAATCATGCCGATTTTACCTAAGGAGGAAACGGAGGGTGTCCGTACCTGAAGTCAACGCCAGCAGGAGACGGACCAACGAAGATTTGGTGGTGCAACGTCACAGATGTCGGAGGGCCAGCCGCCGGCTGCAGGCCCGTCGGTAGCTCCTACATCTGCAGCACCTGACTTAGGTGCTCTGATGGTGATGCTGCAGGAGCAGGCTCGCCAGCAGGCGGAACAGGTCCGTCAGTTGAAAGAGCAGCTGCAGAGCGGACAGGAGGAACAGGTCCGTCAGTTGAAAGAGCAGCTTCAGAGTGGACAAGAGGAACAGGCCCGCCGACAGGAGGAACAGATGCTCCTCATGAAGGACCTTCATGCTACCTTTGGGAAAGAGATAAGGGAGGTGAAGGATAGGGTTGCTCAACATGACAACCGCCTGGTGGAAGCTGAAACCCGAATCGAAGAACATGAAACCCGAATCAACCATGTGAACAATCGGGTTGACAACGTGATGGCTGACGTGAAGAAAACGCTGAACGACCTCAAACTTGGGGATGGAACTACAGCTCCCGTAGTAGCTACAACACCTTCGCTACGTGGATTCAAAGTGCCGCCGTTCGACGGGACCTCTTCCTGGTCGGCCTACAAAATCCAGTTCGAGGCCGTCATGGAGGCGGACGGCTTGAATAAAAGCCAAGCCATGACTGCACTCACCCTAGGCCTGCGCGACCAAGCCTTAATTGTGTTGGAAGCTCTCGGTAAGAAAGTGACCTACGAGCAGCTTCTTGAGGCCTTGGAAGCAAGATATGGTGACGCTCATCTGGAACACGTCTTTCGCGCGCAGCTTAAAGATCGCGTGCAGCGCAGCAACGAAAACCTGCAGCAGTGGGCCCTTGAGGTGGAGAAGATGGTTCGACAAGCATACCAGTCTGTACCTGCGCTCATTGAAGGGAACCTGGTTCAGACATTCATCGACGGCATCCACGACCTTGAAGTCAGAGCTGCTGTGAGACTCGGGCACCACGAAACGCTTAAGAACGCCTTGGCCCATGCACTGGAGGTGGAAGCCGTGTGGCAGGATCATCGTTCCCATCGCATCAGGGAGGTTGCAGCAGCTACAGTTCGCGACCGCAACAGAGGATACAGCCCTAGGTGCTATGGCTGTGGGGAAAAGGGCCATCTTCGATCCAGCTGCCCTAAGCGAACCCTAGAAAGGGAAGGTGATCGGTCTCAGGAGGGTAGTGCGGCCAACAGCACCGCCCAGCAGCAGCAGCAGGGAAACGAGTAAAAGCCAGAACTGTGGGGCGGGTGCTGGCTAATGTTAAAAGAGCCCCAAGGATCTCGATCTCACAAACCCATGATGGGAACAGTCTAATCATCAAGGGCGAGGTCAACGGAATGCCGTGTAAACTGACCAAAGACACTGGAGCCTCTCGTACGGTTGTTAGTTCCCAACTTATAAGTCAGTTCCTTGGGGACTCCGCATACAACCGAGAACGCATTAATTTGGTAACAGCCACCGGTCAGCGTATACCCGTCCGTGGAGAGAAGGAGATGGAGTTGAAGCTAGGCAACGTGATCTACCTGCATAATGTCATCGTGGCTGATATAATGGACGACTGCATCCTAGGCCTAGACTTTATGAGGAATAATTGTTGTGAGATCGACGTTAAGCAAGGTGTTTTGAAATGTGGACAGGAGGAACTTTTTATGGAAGGTGCGTTACCAGGGAACGTGTACAGCATTAAGAAGATTGTTCTTCCGCAGAGATCGGAAACGATTGTTCCGGTTAGTCTTTCTCGAAACGCTGGGCAAGCTCACCGTTGTGTACTTGTGGAAAGGGTAAACAATGACCTTCCATGGAAAGTAGCTCGGACCTTGGTCAGGACCACTGACATCTCAGGAGTACGTGTGCTGAACCTTTGCGACCGGGAACAGATGATAGGAAAAGGCACACTGATTGGTACTTGTGAGGAAGTGGATTGGTTACGTCGGTGCCAATATATATCGAGTGGGACCCCCAGCAAGGATGCAGAAACGAGAGTGACCACACTTTTTGGAAGACTGTCGCAGTGTTCTCTCCCCGAACGAATTGGTCAAGGCGAAGAAGTTGTTACTCAAGTACGCCGATGTATTCTCATCAAACGATGCTGACATAGGAAAGACTGGCTTAGTTCAACACAAAATAAACACAGGAAAAGAATTGCCTATCCATCAGCGGCCAAGAAGATTGCCGGTAGCACGTGAAAAGGAAGTGGAAACCATGATTGAAGGAATGGTGAAGGATGGTGTTATTGAACCTTCCTCTAGTCCATGGTGTTCACCCGTGGTACTGGTAAAGAAGAAGGATGGCAGCATGCGGTTTTGTGTTGACTACCGCCGTCTGAACGACGTTACTTAGAAGGATAGCTATCCCTTGCCAAGAATTGACGACACCCTGGACATGCTTACAGGAGTAAAGTGGTTTAGCACGCTGGACCTAAAAAGTGGCTACTGGCAAGTTGAAATTGACCCTAAGGACAAGAAGAAAACTGCGTTCTCGACGGGAAAGGGTCTGTGGTAATTTAAAGTAATGCCGTTTGGGTTGTGCAATGCTCCAGCAACGTTTGAAAGGCTGATGGAGCTTGTACTTACCGGGCTAATTGGCGATGCCTGTCTGGTCTACTTGGATGACATCATCATCGTGGGCCGTACGTTTGAGGAACACCTTCAGAACCTGGAACGCGTGCTCATGAAGATTCAGAGTGCCAACCTCAAGTTGAGTCCGAAGAAATGTTCACTATTCAAACGACAAGTTAACTTTTTAGGGTATGTAGTGTCGGAAGAAGGTATCCGTACGGATCCGGAGAAAATCGCCACTGTCAAGGGTTGGCCGGTTCCAAAAGACAAGACGCAGGTTAGAGCATTTTTGGGTTTGTGCTCCTATTATCGGCGATTTTTGAAGACCTTGGCAGATATAGCCAAACCTCTGCACAAGCTAACCGAGGAGAAGCGACATTTCTGCTGGAATGAAAGTTGCAACCGACGAGCATGTATGCGTAGGTATATGAATGTGGAAGAGGCGAGAAAGGTATGTCAGGATCGTGCTAAATGGAAGTCTGTAGTCTCTGCCTACCCCTCTGGGTGACAGGCGTGAGTGTTTATGTATGTATGTATTATGAAAGTTGCAATATCGCATTCCAGGAGCTCAAGGACCGTCTGTGCAAAATACCTATTTTGGGATACCCTGATGCAAGCAAAGAATTCATAGTTGACACAGACGCAAGTGATATAGGACTTGGCGGTGTGTTGTCTCAACGGAATGGTGACCATGAGGTCGTGATAGCGTACTTCAGCAAGTCGTTGTCAAAACCGGAAAGGAACTATTGTGTCACAAGACGTGAATTGCTCGCTGTGGTAAAGTCGTTGCACCATTTTAGCAAATATCTTCTGGGACGATAATTTCACTTAAGAACTGACCATGCTGCACTAAAATGGCTATTGCAGTTTAAAAATCCAGAAGGACAAGTTGCGAGGTGGATTGAACTGGATGCTTGGCGGTCCACCACTGTACGTTTCACAAGGAGTTTTCTTCCACGTACAACCTCTCTGTGGAATAGTTTATCACCGGCGATTTTTCCGGACCGATACGACCTAGGGACCTTCAAGAAAAGAGCTTACTCCTTTCTAAAGGGCCGGCAACGCACCCGCAATTCTCCTGGTGTTGCGGTTGATCATGGGCGGCGGTAGTCACTTAACATCAGGTGAGCCGCATGCTCGTTTGCCCCCTCTCCTATAAAAAAAAAAAAAAAAAAAAAAAAGAACTACTGCAGGAATACAACTTTGAGATCGAACATCGCAGCGGAAAATCTCACGGCAACGCAGATGCATTGTCAAGAAGACCTTGTCCTGAAGATTGCAACCATTATACTAGGCAAGAGAGTAAGGAAGTGGTATCCGTGAGGATGCTCAGGGCAGACCACCTCAGCAACGAGTGGAAGGACAGCTTACAACGTGCACAGCAGGAAGATCCGGACATCAAGCCGATCCTGGAATGGATGAAGGCCAGTGCTCCCAAGCCCAAGTGGAGCGACGTCTCAGCGATGAGTTCGACCACTAAAAGCTATTGGGCCCAGTGGGACAGCTTGCTGCTTCAGGATGGAGCTCTGTGCCGTAAATGGGAAAATGTTGCTGACAGCTGTCATTCACAAATGGATGTCCCTAAAGCTAATGTACCGGATGTTCTACAGCTGTACCATAATGATTATTCAGGAGGCCATCTGGGAGTTAAACGAACTCTACTGAAGATCCGAGAACGGTTTTACTGGGTCCACTGTCGAAACGATGTCGAGGACTGGTGTCGCAAATGTACAAGTTGTGCGGCTGTAAAGGGATCTCAGACTCGTAGTAGAGGTGCATTGAAGTTGTACAATGTGGGTGCACCATGGGAGAGAAATTGACGTGGCGGGGCCGTTTCCGGAGAGTGAAAGCGGTAACAAGTATTTCATGGTTGTGATGGATTACTTCACTAAGTGGCCAGAAGTCTTCGCCATTCCAAATCAAGAAGCTTCAACAGTTGCAGATAAACTAGTTCATGAAGTCTTCTGTCGTTTTGGAGTACCTTTAGAGATTCACAGCGATCAAGGAAGGAGTTTTGAGTCTCAAATATTCCAGGAAACTTGCCGAGTTATGGGTACTCATAAAACAAGAACGACTTCTTATCACCCGCAATCTGATGGAATGGTAGAACGATTTGATCAGATATTGGAGAGGTACCTAGCAAAAGTTGTAGACAATCGGCAACGAGATTGGGACAAGCACATACAACCGTTTTTGTTGTCATATCGAAGCGCTGTTCACGAAAGTACAGCAGTGACACCAGCTTTCGCAAACTTTCGAAGAGAATTACGGCTGCCTGCAGACCTGATCACCGGGATACCACCTGATGCCCCACGCAGTATAACCGATTATGCAAATGACTTGCGTAACAAAATGAATGACATTTATGAGCACGTCAGACAATCGGGCCAGCAAATGTCTGAGAAAATGAAAACCCGGTACGACCGCAAAATGAACAATAAAGGGTTCAACGAAGGTTCATTAGTGTGGTTGCACAATCCAGTCCGCAGCAAAGGGAAATCTCCTAAGCTTCAAACTAAATGGGACGGCCCGTACCGGATTGTAACCAGGATCAACGATGTGACCTACCGGATACAGAAAGGCGTAAGAGGGACTCCTAAGATCGTCCATGTGGATCGCTTGGCGCGTTATCATGGGACCGATAATGCTCGGGACGAGCATGTCTTAGGAGGGGGCAGTGTTACGCGCTCAAGTCGACGATATACTAGCGCCATCTAGTGTCAGGAACGAGAGCGAGTAGAGCGTTGTAGAAAATGACATCACAGATCTCTCAACCGACAGCGCCATCCAAAGAACTAAGTTTCTAGAAAATCTATACTCGCAAACTCGTCCCTTTGCGCGCATTTACTTGAATATTCGGGACGCTTCTTTGCTAATTTAAATAAATAGGCGCTGCAAGATGCCATCGGGGCAGAGTTGAACTCGGCGACACGAGCGAAGCTTCGGAGCGGAATTAAGTGAATTAGTGTGTTTAATTATTAGTGTTTTTAACTTTAATTTGTGTAAAGTAAATTAAAGTGTTAGTTTAGGTATTCTATCGGCAATTTTTATTGTCACGAACCTCAAGCTCGTAACAATATTTTATCATTTTTAATATAAAGAGATATATCCGCCTTAAAATGAAGACATCGATAACATAACATTGAAATGTTTCAGCAAGATACTTTATCAAAAATATTAAAAATATTAATTTTATATATACAAGTATCCTTTTCAATACCTATAATAATGTAATTAACGTGACTTATAAATTAAAATATTTCATTTGTACTTGTGTGTCGTATGAAATGGTATAATTATTAGGAATGCCTCAACATAACATCTAAGTTCTTAGAGATGACAACCAGTCGATAGATATATTTATACGAAGTTGGCTGCAGGTGTTCACGGACTGCAATAGACACTCACCATCTGATAAATTGTTTGTTTGATTGTCAATTCTGTTTTATTTAAGTAAAAAACACGTATTAAGCAGCCCAGTTGCGTAAACTTTTTCAAAATCTTTCACACAGCCCTCGAAACATTTACAAAGAAATAATTAATTTAACAATTTTATTCAAGACTATCAAACCGCCCGGATCCACCACACCTGACACCTAAGAGAAGATATGCGGTAGTGGTTATTCTTACCCGCCACTACGCGGGAAGCTTCATCATAAATACTCATTAACTAGTACTTTTCGTGAATTTACACGAACACTAGCATATGCAACAACAGTTTTTGGAAATTTTAAAGATAATCTGTACAGCAGAACCTCTCAAACCAGTAAGCAATCTCATAAATGAAAGGAAGCCTGTAGCCAGCTAGAGGACGTATATGGACTGAGAGTTTCTTTTTCTTAATATTTTCCTGTTATTAATACAAATTAAAACATACCATACCATAACAGATTATTAAAAGTCCATAGCTGAACAAAGGTATTTGCCAAAGTTGCCATAGCATCTATCACACGGATATATACACGATAGTTGCCACGATTGCCAACCCGTTTGGCAACACTAGTTTTTTTTAATTTAGCTGTTACCAGGAAGATGCAGCAGCCCATCTACAGGTTAAGTTTCATTCTGTCATCTCTCACGAAACCCAGGGGATGATATGGGGTGGGTTGATAAAGTGACGCCGTAAGAATGTCCACTATAACGATGTGAATCAAAGTCACTGGTAATTAATGTTTATGACATATTTTAACAAAACCCTGAGCAATGTGGAGTTCTCAATTTTCTTCTATATGGTTGGCTCAATTATGCACATACCCACACAATAAATTGTTTTTTTTTTATTTCCTTATTGTAATACACATGATATTATTCAGATTAATAAACAAAGTTAAAAACATGCACCAAGTAGCATTTGTTTTAATTTGTAATAAAATATTGTAGAAAGAAAAACGGAGCGCTGCATACAATTCTAGTGACACCCAAACCAAGTTAAAACATAGTAAAGAAAAGAAAAAGATATGTGCATGAGTGCGTTTAAAGAAGTCAAACATAACTTCGATACAAAATGACGCTTTATTTTTTGGTTTCCGCGTTTTAATATGCATGGAGTTCTGTTTAGCTTTCTTTTTTATCTGGGTGTGATGATAACATAAAAGCTACATAATAATGTGTTTAAATTAATAGTCATTTACTTAATCTTGATTCTTGACGCGTAGTACAAAGTACAAAGCGAAATACGAACGCATTATATGTAATTCTATGATATACAGTCTTCACCCCAAAAGCCTCCCAAAGACATATAAATAGCTCTAGTTTATCTGAAAGCACAAAGCGTGTTTCAGACTCAGTAAATAATTGTAGTCAATCAACAAACAAATCTTGAAGTAGGTACCTTTATGTTCTCTCTAACAGAAGGCTTACTTTTGTTTTTGTGGAGAGGCTGATAGCCTAGAATCTTTTCACGAAGAGGGATTTAAAGTCTAAAATACTGGGTTAATATTTTTTTTTCGAAATTTGGTGCCGATTTCACACTGCACTGATGCGGACTTTCACAGCAGCTACAGCAGAGATATAACCAAGGTGTTGCTACGTTTGACAGGCAGATTGCTAAAAACTGCGGTAGTTTTTTATCATTATGATTTGTTATCGGGATGATGGTGCCGTTTAAGTTTCTCTCTGTCGCCTCTTTCAAAAGGGGTAGTATATTTTCTTATTGTAAAGACGTTTTAAATATTTATTATATTTCATATGGACAAACATACAATAATTATATAAGATTATACCAACACGTAGCTTAAAGTTAAAAATTTAAAGTAAAGTTACAGCCTATATACGCTGGGCACATGCCTCCCCTCATTTCTGAAAGGGTTTTAGGGCAAGGAAGCATCCGCTGCCCCAATGCGCGTCGGCGAACTTCACATATCTTCGAAATATTTTTTTCTTATTCCTCAGACATGCAGGTTTCCTCACGATGTTTTCCTTCACCGCCAAGCACGTGGTAAATCAGCACTTAAAATTGCAATTAACAATTTTGTTGGTGCCGGCGGGGATCAAACCCGGGTAAATATAACAAAATGCGAGTAGCATTTTGTTATATTTACAGCGAGCGTTTAGAATCTGAGCTAGCTTAGGCAACAAGAAATTAAAATATAAACATTTTAAACACAATAATTTAAAGAATCTAAAAAGAAGAAAATAAAGTTTAAATTTAATCAAACCTATCAATTTATTACTAAACACAATTTATATAATACAAAAGCTTGTTGTGAGATTTAGCTGTTTTATAAAAGCATTATTATTTCATAAAATTACCTACTAATGTCAATATGAAGTAACATATTGCATTCTTGTGTATGTACAAAAGTATAGCTCACGCCACGAGTCATGAAACCGTACGGTGGGTGCGGTATAAGGTACGGGGAAGCAAAATTATAGCAACGGGCAACGCGCTACCCCCACGTTGTGTCTCCTTCGCGTCGGCCGCGCACGTTCCTGTGTCGTCTTGCATAGTATCGATATCTAAAGTGTTAGCGACTACCTGTTATGAATTTTTTAAAACTTTGCGATTATTTTTGGACCTTTAAAATATTGTTTTATAATATTTTAAAATAATGTGTGAGTAATTATTATTTTGTAAATTATTTTTGGACTTTTTTCGTAGTATATTGTATTAAGTTATAAATATTTTGTTATTTTCTACGACAATAGCCCCTATGAAATGTACATTGCGAAGGAAATCAAGGAAAATGGTTTGTGACGCGTGTTGTTTTATGAAAGATAAAAGGAGCGGACTGAAAAAATTAGAATTAATAAAACGGGTACTAAAACTTCTGTGTCTACTATTTGGAGAATCGTAAATGCAGCAAGTCAGTGTGATTTGTTACCTGTGTTTAGAATGCCTGAGAAAAAAAGAAAACAGACTTTTCCCATCACATGTATAGATGATTTTGACCAAGGCGTAATTGAAATTACAATTCATAATTTTCATATCACCTATAAAGAAACTCCTACTTTCAAAAAGCTTCTAGAGAAATTGAAAACTGATTTATACTTCAGTGGTTCTGAGACTGGTCTTGATGGACGCATAATGAAGAATTTATGTTTCAGTTGGAACACAACCGAAAGGTATTAATTGAAAAATCTACAATAAGATTATTGCGAGTGAATTACTTGCTTGTTATACATCAGGGGAAGGTGGTGCCTTAATACTTCAGGCTGATACTTTAGGGAGAAAAAATTGCACCCGTAAAATGTGGGTGGCAAAATAGGGGATGTGTTTTTAATAGAACTATTTAGATGACATTAAGTTGTGGTATTACTTAGACCACTGTGAACGATAAAAAATATAATATTTCATAATTAGTAAAAGCCAAATTTAAACAACTAATATATAAAATAATTTCTTATTCTGTACTCGGGGCTTTAATTGATATAAACACCATGTCCTAGCACCGACTTCAAAATGTGAAATTATTATTTTATAATCTTTAGTTCTTAGAATTCGGCTGTACTTTAATTAAAATATTTTTTTCTTTATTTAAAATTAAATAGTTATGACAGTGGAAATATTAATGTTGTAATTATTTTAGAAGAAAAACAATTTTAATGTAAAATTGTCCTATTATTGCGCTAGATATCTACGCAACTAAATTTATTTTACTTGCAATATACATTTGTTAGTGTTAAATCTTGCAACTGAATTTTAAAGCAGTTATCTTCAACCGATTGAGCTGAAAATTTGCATGTTGTTTAGTTTGGATGACTGCATGGTTAGATTAGTGACACACATTTTAGGGCTGGAATTTTTTCTCCCTAAAGTATCAGCCTGAAGTATTAAGGCACCACCTTCCCCTGATGTAACCCCCCCTAATTCCCCTAACCTATTGATACATCATATCTACGAAAACACTGAATATTATTAACGGATTTCATAGCCTTTAGTTTACTTATCTTTATTTTTAAATTTAATAAAATAAAAATATTTATATTTTTAAATTTAACGTCAGTAATTAAAAATAAGTAAATTAAACGCGATAAAATCCATAAAAATAGTTTTATTCCATACAAACTATTAAGTAAAAAAATAATCATTAAGTTCGCGACGCATCATCATCAAAATTGACCCTAGCTTTTTATACGTGGTAGAGCCATGCTGCAGTTATATTAGTAGTATAGTTGTAGCACGAATGGGTCGGCTCGACCCGGGAAGGACCACGCTCTCACAGAATACCAGCGTGAAATAGTAGCTTAATGCTGCTGTATTTCGTATGGTGAGTGTAGAGAACCGGAGACCCATTTTACTGGAAACGGGGCATTCCATCTTAGTCCTCACGGGTGACAACGCATCTGCATTTTGATTCGTAATCGAGGATAGATGTAGATGTCTATGGACCACAGCAACCACTTACCATCAGGTGGACTGTGTGCTCGTTTGTCACCCTATCCTATAAAAAAAATAGCTCTGCCTAGCCCTGAGTCAGATTAAGCTGTAAGAGTCGCATAGACTAACAGCGATAACATCCGGAGACTGGACTAGACTCAAAATTGACGACAATCTCGGAGTATACATACAAAAAACTTATAGTCGAATTGAGTACTCCCCTTATTTTGATATTCCTAACTTAGGGAGTCTTATGACTTTCATTGAGTATTATGACTGGAGTTGTACATATCCATTAATCGTATTTACTGCGTTAAAAACTTTCTCCTCTGGGTGTAAGCAATCTTCAGTAACTTGAGTTCAATTTAGTCAAATCCAAGTTATGGCAGCACCGGATCTCACGAGGACTTAAAGCGAGTTACTGTTGTCTGTATGAATTTCGAGTCATAAATTTAGAAGGAAGTTAAGTTTTTATTTATTCACAAATATAACATAGTCGTGGCAGCTCAGGGGCTTAGCGTTGTTGTGAAGGAAAACGCAGTGAGGAAAGATGCATAAAAAAATAAAAAATATTTCGAAGACATGCGAAGCCTATCATCACGCATTGGAGCAGCGTCGCGGACTTTTTCTTTTCTAAAACCCTTTTAAAAGTGAGATGAGGCCTGTGCAAAGCAGTGGGACGTATATAGGCAGTGACTTTACTTTGCGTTTTAGTAGCAAGATTATTGGGGTAGGCAGTTCAGCAGTGAACTTGTTGGTTGGAAAAATCATGAGGATGATGATAATAATTTACAATCTGTAACCTAAACTTAACGTATACTCTTTTATTATATGAAGTACATATTTAATTAAGGGCTGTTTCGTAAATCATCTGGTAAAAATTGTTCATAAGTTAAAATCCTACTTATATTATAAGTGTGAAAGTTTGTTTGGATGTTTGTATGCTTATAGCTCAGTCCCGTAAAAGATCTACTTTATTATTGAAACTTGTGATTATTATATATAACGAACCATAATGGGACATAGGCTATATTTTTGTATAAAACGGTTTTAGTCTACCCCAAATTATGTTTTTCCATCCACGGTACAAAGTCGTCGCTTTTTAACTAAACGCGAGCGGATCTATAAGTAGAAACTAAGAAAACAAACATTGTTGTTATAATTATTGTTTCACTTTTATATTCTGTCGGGCCATATTTTTTTGAAGTAAACTATCTTTTATTTACTGATTGAAAAATCTGGCCCAAATCTTTTTCTAGACGTAAATAAATGAAGTGTCATCAAATTAATTGTCTTGTGCGTTATTGGCATGCCATTAAGAATTTAATAACCATTTTTAAATTTTTTGTCTGTAAATATGTGATTACGGGCTAATCTTCGGAATGGCTGAACCGATTGCAATTAACCAACAATAACAAATGGAGAGCAGTGTCAGAAGTAATATAGGCTATATTTTTATCCGAAAAACTTATCAACATTTCTTTACTCTAAAAACTGAGACCGGATAGCATATCAAATTGCTAATAAAAACATTTTGGAATTTATATTTAGTTTTCGTCACTCTTTACACGTTGGTCATGTTGGTGTTCGTTTTAGTATTAATTTTAATCACACCTAGAAAGATCATTCCTCGATCAAGCCTTGTATGTCTTAGGACACAGGTTTTTACCGAATCAGTCGTAAAAGTATAACTGACTTTCAGTAAGTATTCTTTAAATAAAAATAATAAATGTTATTCTTTATTATTGTATGCTTTAATTGAACAAAATTGAGTGAGTTTTGAGTTATGAATTCATATTATGTGAGTTTATTCTGCGTAGATCGGACCATAAATAGTAATTAAAAAGCTGAAGGTACTCCGGGTTAACATTGACATCGGGACGTCAGTCACCTCAGTCCCCCGTGTCCATGGATGCTGGAAAGCACACTAAATATCGGGAATTATAAATAATTTAAATTAAACACGAAAAAAACGTTTTAATGAATGAAGTGTTTGCGTAAATATAAGAAATCATTATTGTATTTCATTTTGGGGTTCCAAGTTATACAAACGAAAATTGTAGGTGGAATTGAGCTACATGAAGTATATGGGATAGGAAATAGGTTAATTTTGTTAAGAAAGACATTTTATAAAATATATTATTAACTTTAGAGTAATACATTCTAACACAAAGCATCTTGGATATTTCCCGGGGTGATACATTTATGTCGATGTACGTTTAGCTGCGTAATAGGCGGGATTGGTTTGCTAAAATATCTACTGACACTGTAGTGACTACTGATAGTAGAGTTAATTCTGACGAAATGACTAGGTTTCGATGTGCCAACCCTTTCTCTAAATTTAAATTATACGTTGTTAATCAAACTAAAGCGGAAATTGGCACGTATCTCGGAATGGTAAGTTATACATAATACCTTAACGTTATCCTGAAAGTAGGTCCTTTGTAATCCAAACTTTTAATTTGTAAAGCTTTTGAAGTAGCGCTTAGCGATGGGGTCCGGTCATTTAATAGGCTTATTTGGGGCTCGGGACACGCAGAGACCTTTTTGAGTATTTCAAATGTGTATCATTTACCGATAGACCAATTTCACAATATGTTAATGTAAAAAAAATATATTAAAGTATCAGTGCCATAGGCTTCTTTAACGTTCACCTGTTACACTCTATTCTTTTTCGGACGGTATATATATCACAGCCAACTAGCTTTATAAACCTTTCAGCTAACAGCCTAGTCTTTTTACAAAATGGCGTTGGTCAACTAGCGGCCTGAATGGTATTTAGTCGATGCATCTAATACAACATTGCATCTTTCTTGTAATATCAGAGTTAATCATAGTAAGTGCGGCTGGAGTGGTCATTGGGTGACACTTAATGTACAGTAACTTTGCTAACCTTTAAATATATCAATTATTTTTAAAATTTAAGAGAATATAACATAGGCGATAATGAACTCACTACTAGTGACAGTCCTCCTCCCGTTTTTGAGAGGGTTATTTAGTAGTTAATCTGCAATGCTGCTCCAGTGAGTGTGCGAAGTTCACATGTCCGTGAAATATTTTATTTCGCAGACAGGCTGGCAGATTTGGGATAGCAATATGTATATGATGTATTGTATGATGTAAATGCAATCATCCCATCAAAATATGTTTACTAAACCATAGTTTTTAAAAGTCAGTCGTACCGATCCACGTGATACCACAATGCGGAGTTTTAAAACAAATACTTTTTGATGCTTGTGAAAGCTTTTGACGGTTACATTTTTCGACCACTGAGTGACATCTACGACCACAAAACACCAGACACCAGAGTGCGTGAGAAATATATTTTGTTTGCAGCGAATTTCTGTTTGTTTGAAAACCGCACACAAACATCACGCGCAACAACCTTACTTAAAATATATAAATGTTCAAAAAAACTTATACAACACGCATTTATCAAGAGTTGTGATGGTATTGATGATTATTTTATTTTGTTCTGGTGATCTTGATGAGGATACTAAGATAAAGTTATTAAATTATTGTATTGCCATCGGACCTTGATACGGGTGAAAACTTTCAGGTCAATCGACCGACTACAAGTTGGTGAAAATTACAGAATTAGTAGATAAACAAACGCGAAACCAATAAAAACGTGTTATAAATTTTAAAATATGTTTGGTTTGATGGCGCTTGAACGGCTGTATGGCGCCATGATATATGACTTAGAATTCGATTATGTCCTGGCATAAAAGAAGGGATTTATAATATGTTCCCCTCAAACACTCTTCGTTTGCGAAGTGGAATATCTGCAATAACAATTGTCTCCCTTTTAATTTCATAGTGCGCGAGCGAACCGAGTTCAAATTTAGTTGACACCAATTGAAATTGTTAACAATTTCATTGGTGGTGGTGAAAATTGCAATTAATTGCAATTTTAAATGTTGATTTACTACGTTCTTGGTTGTGAAGGGAAATGTAAAGAAACTGAAGAATGTAAAATATTTTGGGGATTGACGGTTTTTGAACTGGGAGCGTAGCGTAAATTTGCCTATCAGAAAATCCTTTTAGAAATAATAGAATACCCAGCTAATAAGATGTATAAACATACTTTGGCTACTTTGCTTCTATTTTTTATGGTAACACTGTGCACGAAATTCTCCTTCGGGAAAAATCAAATAACGTTAGTGATTGCGAGTAATAAAACTTAACGAAAATGCTGAGTGGGTATCGTAAATTAACGTTTTAGCCTATATATATATATATATATATATATATATATATATATATATATATATATATATATATATATATATATTTATCTTTATTCGCTTGCGGCAGCATTTGAGAGAGGTCGTTAATCAGACGGGGTCCGTTTGCTGATGATTGTTTATTATACTAATTTCAATAAGGAATGTGATAAGCAATTCAGAAATATTTTAGATTATACCTACATAAACCATCGCTATTACAATTCATCTTAAACTGCTAAGCTAAGACCTCCCCATCAAACCACAGTCCTAGTACTAGCCATCTATATCCATAGTCTCCTTGTCCATGTAGGTCCTCCTACACTACACGTATCAATATGATGTATTATTGTAGTAAAGAAGACACAAGAGTACAAAGTCTACACGATAGTAAGCTTATGCAGTTGCAAGTTAAGAATAAAAATAAATGTAAATGCAATTTTTTTTTATTTTAAGATCTCCTATTCCATATAATTAAAATGTCATATTATTTAGTAGAATGAATGTTAAAGAATTAAATCTATATGCGCCTCACTCTTGAGCACAGGCCTCCGAATTCTAAAGTATATTATAGGTCAAGGAATTTTAGACGACATTAAGTCCGCTGTGCTGTTGGCGAGTATCACATGTATTCGATTTTTTTAATTTCTTAGATGTAGGTTTCCTTAGGACGTTTTCTCCATCGCCGAGCATGTGCTAAATAGCATTTTAAACGATTATTTAAAAAATATAAATTAAGTAACACGGGCTAAAAGTATTGCCATTTAGAGTTATAAATATAATTTTAACCGGGTACTATTGCCACTAAATATGATAACACAATAAATAGTCAAGACATACAAAACGTTTCAATGAAATTTGTAAATTAAATACATTCCAATGCCAAAAAAAAAATTACCCATGCCTCATTTTCTCCAATCGCTGTCTAATTTCACGATTTTCAATGCTAACGTTTATTAAGGTATCTTTGACATTTAAATATTTTAAAATTATAATACCTACCTCTTTCTATTTCAGATCCCAGTTCATTACTCATGTGTGTATTAACATTCATGTTTTATGGATGGACATGAACTAAGTATTATGCCAATTTTTAGAATAAAGTTGACAAACGAGCACACAGTTCACCTGATGGTAAGTGGATTCCAAGGCCCTTTTATAAATTATCCTTGATTAAGAATTAAAATGAGGTCACCCCCGAGGATTAAGACGGAATGCTTTGTTTCTATTAAAAGGAGTCTATGGTTACCTACACTCACCATACGAAATACAGCGTAAAATGGCATTAAGCTGCTATTTTACGCTGGTGTTCTGTGAGAGCGTGTTCCTTCCCCGATCGTGCCGAAGCATTCGTGCTAAACCTATATAGCTGCAGCATAGCTCTACCACGTACACCGATCCACGTTCACTAGCCTGTAACATAAATGGCTCGGTTCAAACGTACTCTTACAGAATACCAGTGTAAAATAGCTTTATAGTGCGTTGGGGTTTCGTATGGTGATTGTGAAGGATCGGCGACTATTCTTAATGGTACCAAGCCATTCCGTGTTGGTCCTGAGGAGTAATAATACATATCTATTTTGACACTAATAGTTGATACATGTAGATTTCTACGGGCCACAGCATCCACTTATCATTCTGTGTGATCGTTAGTCACCCTTACTTCTATAAAATATACTACGTATTTGACTAATAAACACTATAAATAGTAATTGAGTCGAAAACAATTTTTGGCTGAATCAAATTACTCCTGATGACTTCCTGCACTGTTGTTTAAGTTATTTGCCCACTTATTTACATTATACTAGCGGTCCGCCCAGCTTTATCATTTGAATAAATCTATCTTAAATGTTACCCAGTGGAATTTTAAAAATATCCACTACCCATATCATTCTGTGGGTGTCACAAGAGGTAACAAAGGGTATTTAATCGTTATTATGAAGACTGCTGTCATTTTGACAACCCGCTGCCCATGCGTGGCAACTACGGCAAATATCCCTCAATGTGACAATCTATTGAGAAGCCTATGTTCAACAGTGGAATTTGAGAGGATGAAAAGGTAAATGTTAGGGTAGATGTAATTAATTTCATGATAAACCATATTTTTTGTTCCGTTTTTTTGAGGGTTTAAAATAAATTGATTGCTTGTTCTTTGTATTTCCACAGACATGTAGAGAGACCAAAATGGCGAAGTCGTGTTGACCACCACCATATTGATTGTGTCGCGTGAGGGCTTTTACTTCGAAGGCTACAAATATGGTAACTTCTTGTTCTATTTGTTAGACCTTTTTGAGAGGAAAAATTCAGTCATACATTATTTTCGTACAACTTTAACTATTGACGCAGCGCACACTATGGAAGCTCTCAAGAGGCACGACTTTCTCTCTCTCTCTCTCTATATATATATATACACACATATATATATATATATATATATATCATCAATCTCTAGACCATTTCCCATTATCTGGGGTCGGCGCAGTAAATCTTCTTGTTCCATTCCTCTCTATCAGCCGTCATTTCCATACTTACTCCTTTCATTCTCATATCACTCTTCACACAATCGATCCATCTTTTATTCGGCCTTCCTCTGCCCGTGTGTCCCTCCACATTCATATTCAACACTCGTTTTGTGACATGACTTTCATCCCTCCGCATCACATGCCCAAACCATGCCAATCTGCTTCCTCTCACCTTTTCTACCACTGGCGCTACTTTCAGGCTTCCTCTTATATACTCATTCCTTATCTTATCCATCCTTGTCACACCACACATCCATCATAACATTCTCATTTCATTTGCATGCAATCTATTTTCATCCTTCTTCTTGACGGCCCAGCATTCACTCCCATACATGACGACAGGTCGGATGATCGATTTGTAAATTTTCCCCTTCAGCCTTATTGGCATTCGGGGATCGCACGTTGTGGCTGTGACCTGTCGCCATTTCATCCACCCTGCGTTAATCCTATGCTGCACAGCTCTATCTATTTCGCCGTCGCCTTGAATGAGGGAACCGAGGTACTTGAAATCTGAGCAGGTAGGCAGTATAGCGCCATCCAACGACATGGGTACAGGACTGGGAATACCGCCGAAATCACAGCACAGATATTTGGTTTTGGATCTGCTGAACTTCAAGCCAACACTTTCCAGCCTCTGTTGCCACCCCGTCAGTCTGCTTTGTACCTCGATGCCTTCTTCCCCGACAAGCACGATGTCATCGGCAAAGAGCATGCACCAGGGTGCCTCATCCTGCAGGTCGGACGTCAAAGCATTCATAATCAGTAGGAAGAGGTAAGGGCTCAATGCCGACCCTTGGTGCAGCCCTACAGCCACATCGATACTGCCCGTAATTCCCGCGGCAGATCGTACACATGTACGGGATGCTCTGTACATAGCACGGACTAACCTCACATACTTCCCCAGCACACCTTTCATCTTTAACGCCCACCACAAAACCCCACGGGGAACCCGATCGTACGCCTTTTCAAGGTCGACAAAAACCATGTGCAGATTTTTATGCACGCGCTTGTACTTTTCGCACAATTGGCTGGCGTAATGCGAAAATGGCATCTGTCGTACCTCGACCGGGCATGAATCCGAACTGGTTTATACATATATATATATATATATATATATATATATATATATATATATATATATATATATATATATATACGCTAGCTTACACACACTTTTTATAATATTATGATATTTTATATTATATTTAGTATAGATTATAAATATTTAAATGAAGGTGTATTACCGATAAGTGGAATATGACAACAACATATCCGTTCACAAAGGCACAAGACATCCGGCAATATGGTCCTATTTCAATCCTATCAACTACGTCAGAACTCGTTGAAAGCCGGATGTACAACGATATATAACCAGCTCCATACAACTCTTATTAACGAACCGCATAAATTTATGTTACCGAAGATTCACTATCACAAATGTAATAAAATCTCGGTTATCAATGTTTTCAATAGGTTATTATTGTTATAAAGCACGTTAAAAATAGTTTTATTTAGTTTTTTAAAAACCCCGAAAAACCCATGTTATGTTCGAATAATCTATTCATATAATATATGCAAATGTATTCGAAAAATCCTCTTCACATCGTGAACACACTTATTCAAATTTTGCGTAAGCATGAGTGTATCTAAAGTTTCCCAATCTCCATCTAAGGACGCGTTAGTTGCATTTCTTTGGAAAGAAAAGGGAAGATATTATTACCTTTTTATTTTAGATACATACAGAGACATTTTATTATAGATATATACCTAGAGTATTTTAAACAAATACAAAGTCAATGCAACTAAACTGGCAAATACAACTAATCAACTATTATACAAATGCCTCATAGTAGACAAAATGCTTGTCGCAAATACAAATTTAGCTTCAACATATTGCACGCCGCATAATGCTCTCGATACGTCAAGGTCAAGCAATTTTGTGTTCTTAAAAAGCCTCTATCATAACCATATTGCACTTACACGAAAGTATATCTAGAAAACATTAATTTACTCCATGTTTTATTTTATAAAAAAATCAATTTTATTTTGAAGAGACGGTTTGAAAAATGTGTCCTGGACGTCCAAATTTTGATTTTATGTGGTCATCATAACTCCCAAAACAAATGACGTATTGAGACAGGGTTTTTAAATTAGCTTCATAAATACATCAACTGGTACCCCCATCATCATCATCATCATCAGCCTGCGGCAGTCCACTGCTGGACATAGGCCTCCTCCTAGGCTCGACACTTAGCCCGCATCCAGTTTCTACCAGCCACCTTGCGCAGATCGTAGGTCCATCTGGTCAGGGGTCGTCCCACGCTACGTTTGCCTAGTCGCGGTTTCCACTCCATAACACGTCTACTTTACCGATTTTTACTTCTGTGACAGACATGATCAGCCCATTGCTACTTCAGCTTACAAACCCGGAAAGCTATGTCAGTAACCTTGGTTCTCCCGCGGAAGGATTTCTTCATTTCGAATTTTGTACACCAGAGAAATTCCGAGCATATTTTTTCCATTGCTTAATTCTTTCCATTGATTGCAGAGCGACTTTAAGCTTTTGGAGCAGAAGTATCGTCAATGTCCAAGTTTCGGCACCATAAGTGCGTACGGGCAGAACTCACTGGTTGAAGACTTTTATCTTCAGAATTTGCGGTATGGGTGGCGAGACAAACCCGACGGAGCTTTCTAAATGCTGCATAGCCTAACTGAATCCTCCAATCGGCTTCCTTCTCGAAGTTATTCTTACTTAGTTGCAATACCTACCCGAGATAAGTGTATTCCTGGACAACTTCGAGAATTTTACCATCAACAGTAATTGCAACTGGCATGACGAATTCGGTGAACATAACTTTTGTCTTCGACCAACACGTTGGCAGCATTCATTTAGTCTGTTTAGCATGTCCTGAAGTTCCTGTAGCGATTCTGCCATGACGACGATATCATCAGCAAAGCGTAAGTGTGAGATTGTTTCGGACGGCAGGGACACGTCCAGTGCCCGCACAGTCGCCCTGGGACAATCTCCCACTTGAGTGACGTACGCTCCTTGCTATTCGCTGGTGACGCCCGTCCCACGTACCCCTGAATGCGTATGTATTAGTACGACCCACTGGGACCTCGAGAGAGAGACGAGTAGCCCGGAGCGGGCAAAATTAAACACTTTTTCTAGGTAGCTTCTTGTTCCGCAGGTTTCGCCTTCCCTTTTTCCTTCCTGTTGTTGCCTCTTCGACGGCTGTGCTGCGATTGCGCTTGAGCTTCGTATTGTCATCTACTATGGGACTACTGTTCTTTATCCCATGCAGGTTTCGGCCCTCGGGGAGTTCCCCATTACCCGGGTAATCCTCACAGCCCATATCTATGGGTCGGTCTTGGGAGCCGTACATGTACGAAATTGTCGGTAATCTTCATTGTCGTATTGCGCGCCACCAGGTAGGTGTTACCGGAGGGTCAGCTGTCTCAAAGCCCCGCGGTGTCCAAAGGTAAGGAGTCGACGCAGGGCCAATCTTGCCGACAGGAGTGCACTCCAGACAGCAGCTACTCCGGGCCTCCAGTGCTCCTTTCTGGCTCTAGATGATGGCCTGGTATCCTTAGGCAGAAGTTGGCGTATCTCGCGCCTCTGGGAAGGAATCTGCCGAAGGGTCAGCAACCTCCAGGTCGAGTCGACGACCGGCGGACGAGACCGCTTACTAGCGCGGTCCAGACAAGACTCCCGAGATGCGCTTGAGCGTTGATTGTCGTCTGCTATGGGACTACTTTTATTCATCCCATGCAGGTTTTGGGCCTCGGGGAGTCCCCCATTACCCGGGTAATCCTCACAGCTCATAAAAATGAGCCGGTCTTGGGAGCCGTACCAGTACGGCATTGTTGGCAATCTTGGTTGGCGTATTGCGCGCCACCAGGTCGGTGCTACCGGAGGGTCGGCCGTCTCGAAGCCCCGCGGAGTCCTGAGGATGGGAGTCGACGCAGGGCCAATCTTGCCGACAGGAGGGCGCTCCAACAGCAGCTGCTCCGGGCCTCCAGTGCTCCTTTCTGGTTCTAGCTGATGGCCTGGTATCCCTAGGCGGGAATTGGCGTGTATCGCGCATCTGGGAAGGGAATCTGCCGAAGGGTCAGCAACCTCAAGGTTCCGCAGAGAAGCATCTCGACGCGGAGCCGAAGTCACCAACAGGCGCGCGCACTTGGGTGCGCCGGGCCTTCGGAGTTCGCTTCCCAGCGTGTAGGTTAAGCGCAGTGTTGGGTGATCTTCATCCCGGGTGGGGTCAGGGGCGTCCTCAAGGCTCGACGCAAGCCGAGTTGGCCCCACAGCGCGCGCACCCACTGCGAAGCGACGCGCTGTACTTCTCCCACCCGGGCGGGAGTCGACGACCGGCGGACGTGACCGCTCGTTGGCGCGGTCCGGACGAGACTCGCGCTTGAGTCGAAATCGGTTCGACGCTTATGCGGTTTTGCCTTCCTTCGCATGTCATTTTTACTTTAAGCCGAAACCTTTGGAGCCTTTATTTATTATAATTTTTCATATAATCCTTACAATATATATATCGTTAGATTTCTCAAATATTATTCTATAATATAAAATAATAATATAAGCTAAAAACTTCTCGACATAAAAATTTCTAGAACAAAAACCTATTGCTAAATCTCTATACGTTTTATCTTATATCTTTTAAGATAGATGTCCGATCTACTTGGTTCTTTTTGTACATAGTGTATTACATTTAAACCTTTAATTTGCCACTAGTTTTCAAGCGATAAACAAAAATTTACATTTTTCGTAAGTATTTACAATACAAAATTTTTTGCTTAAAATCTCCCTTATAAATTATCAAAGCTCTTATTATGTCCTAGTACGAGTTAATATACGCTAATTTTCCTTACTACACTTATTAGGAAATAATATTATAGTATAATAGTCTCATAAATTATTCACAAAACGCAGTTCGTCATTGGTTAGTTTTCCCTATAACTATGTGCACCCAGGACCGCAGATGGGGTCTTGTCAGCGACATTCTCCCCCTCGTGCGTCGCAACATCCTTCTGGCTCGGCGATACTACTGGCACCAGCGGCACTACTCTTGAAGTGGGTCTTCTCAGCACACCTCCGCACGCCTCGACGTCGACGATCCTTGTCCGTCCATCAGGTCCAGAATACACCTGGAAGATTCTGCCGCGTGACCAGGTGCATCTGGGTAGGCTGTGGTCGACGATCAGCACGATGTCTCCAACTTGCAGGTGTGGCGCTGGTCCTTGCTTTCGTTTTCCTTGGCAAAAGAGTGGGCAGATATTCTCGCAGCCAACGTTGCCAGAAGTGGTCGGCAAGCCGCTGCGTGGCCTTCCATGTAGATCTGCCTACGAGCTCGCTGTTGTCGAAGCTGCCAATTCTTGCTGCGCCGCAGGACCGCCCGATGAGGAAGTGGTTCGGTGTTAGTGGTTCTTCTTCAAGGTTCTCAGAGAGGTGTGTGAGAGGTCGAGAGTTGACTATGTGTTCGGCCTCTAGGAGGAGAGTGTGGAGTACCTCCTCTCGTGGATACTTTTCGTGGAGCGTGGCGTCTAGTGCAGTCTTGACTGATCCCACCAATCGTTCCCACGTGCCACCCATATTTAACGCGCCTGGAGGGATGAATTTCCACTGCACGCCGATCTTTTCTGCTTCTGAGGTGAGGTCTTCTTGCTGCAAGGTGTAGAGCGAAGGAGTAAGCTCAATGTGCATAGCCCTTGTTGGAAGGCATTTAAATAGGGCTCCCCATCTCTTTTCGTGCCGTCTTGCCACGGTGATTGTCATGGGGCCGAAGTAGTCCACGCCCGTGCACGTAAAAGGAGAGTTCCCGTACATCAGCCTTTCCGCAGGTAAGTTGCCCGTTGGCATTTCTGGTGGTCTTGCTTTCCTTGTTTTACACCATTGACATTGATGCTGAACTGCCTTGATTGCTGACCTTAGACCCAATACCCAGAAGCGTTGTCGGATTTCATTCATCACCGTTGCGTGATTTCCATGATAGAAGCGGCAGTGGAATTCCTCTATGATGAGTTGTGTTATCTAGTCCTTGCTGTCGAGCATGATGGGTCGTTTGTAGTCCCTGGTCACACCCTGTATCGCGTCGATTCTTTCCTTCAGCCGCAGGAGACCGTCTTCTAGCACTACGTCGAGCCTTTTTAACTTTATGCAGCCCTCTAATTGCTTCCCTTGCTGAAGACACTTAATGTCTTCCTGAAACTTCTGTCTTGGCTTCCTTTCAGCAAAAGTGTTTCAGCTTGCTCAAGTAGTTCGGTATTCAGCGGTATATATTTCCTTTCTATTATTTTCTGGGATCTGTGTTGCTTCTCTACAGTCGTACTTTTTATTTGTGTCATTTTCCAGGTGGGATCGTTTTTGCAGACGTTGACCTTCTCCCCTTTTCTGCAGAGTTTTAAGAACTGCAACACTCTCGCTGTGGCTCGCCAAAGTCTCTTCCATGAAGAGAATCTTTCGGGGTCTGGTGATGGATGAGATGTTTGTGCTGTTGCTGCGACGTTCGCTGCCTTTTCTTCGCTGGTGGTTGCCTTTTTGAAGGTTCTTGGTGCCGGCTAATGAGCCTTTTTGGTTTCGCCGGTGGTTGCAGTCGAAGTCTTCCAGTACGAGCCACGAACGTCTTGAAGGTTCTCAGGTCTGTTTTTATCCAGGAAAGTATGATGCTGGAGTCTGTCCAAAATGTTTTCTTTGTTACCTTCAAGTCCAATTCCTCTTCTACTGAATGAGCCAGTCTGCTTCCTAGGAGGGCTGCCTGCAGTTCGAGTCTTGGGATGGACACTGGCTTCAGTGAAGTGACTCTCGCCCTTGCTGCCACTAAGCTGACGTGGTAAGTCCCATCTTCATCTTCTGTTCTCCAATAAACTGCCGCAGCGTACGCCAACTCGCTCGCATTCGCGAAAGTATGTAGCTCCCCTCGGTGCGATGTGGCGCCAGGCATCTCGGAACCTGCAAGTCTTGGATCAGCTTCATCTTCTCCAGGCAGGTTTTCCACGCTTCGTACTCCCTTCTTTATATTTCGTCATCCCAACCGACGCCACTTCTCCATATGTTCTGAAGCAGCTTCTTGCCTTGGATGAGAACTGGTGATGCTGAACCAAGTGGATCAAAGGTCAACATTACTGCCCTGGAGACTTCCCTCTTCGTAGGCACCTTGAATCCCCTTGCTATTTCCTCTGGCGTGTTTCGGAGGTTTGCCCTGAAGCCAATGGAGTTCCTTTTCTTGAACCAGCGTAGTCCTAGTGTCTTCTCTTCCTTCTCGCCTAGGTTCAATTCTGTCTTCTCAATAGCGTTGATCTTCACGTCTTGCAGCAGCTCGTGTTGATTTGACACCCATCCCCTGAGTTCTAAGCCTGCTTTCTTGTGTATGAAGTCCACCTGCGTCGTCACTTTTCTAAAGTCCTCTTCTGAATGGAAGCTGTGCAGGTAATCGTCCATGTAATGGTTTAGCTTCACCGCCTTTGCTGCCACAATAACCTCAGGCTATCTCTGTCTTCTTGTCGAATGCGAACTTGAAAAAACCTTTCCTTGATGTCGGCTGCCACAGCTAACGGGCCCTGTCGAAACCTTAGTAGTATCCCGAAGAGTGACTCCAGTAGATCTGGTCCTGGAAGTAGAGCATCGTTGAGGCTTCCGCCCTTTGACTTGGCTGCAGCGTCGAAGACGATCCTTATCTTTTTCTTTAGTGGATGTACCACGGAGAAGTGACGGAGGTACCATTTCTTCTTGGAGTCTTTTTGTGTCACAGGTGCTTCTACTGCATACTTGCTGTCGATAAGATGCTGGATCTGCTTGATATATTCTGCCTTCAGCTGAGGGTCCTTATCTATCTTCTTTTCAATATCGAACAACCGGTTCTTGGCAGACGTGTAGCTCTCAGGCATCTGTTCATCTTCATTTTTACATAAGAGTCCAGCTTCAAATCGTCCATCTTCAAGTCTTCTGCGGATCTTCTCTAGGATGGCGAGTGCTCTTCCTTCTGAGTCTGTGGTGAGTCTTCGCGGTTGCACGCCAGGAGCCTCGATTGCGAAGTGGTCTTTGATGGCTTGATGCATCTCTTCACCTGGCGTGCTGACATGTAGACACGTGTTCAGATATTGTGCTACTCTTACAGCTCCGGTATCTGACCCGTGGAGCACCCATTCAATCCCTGTCCTTGAAGCAACTGGTTCTCCTAGTTTCCCTTTTCTTACTTCTTGTGTTACTTTTAGCTCCCAATTGTCTTGACCGATGAGCAGCTGTGGTGACTCCCCTTTATAATAAAGAGAGTCAGCGATCTTCCTCAAATGTTGGCATTCTTCTATCCTTTTCTTCTCTAAGAACTGCGGTGCAAACTTTAGCTCGTTGATAGTCCGGACTCTCTTCAAGGTCTTCTTGCTTCCCTAATGAACCCCCTTCACTACAAGGTCCAGCGTCTGAGAATCCTTCTTCTTTATTTGCCTGCCTACTCTCGATGACCAGTTCCTCTCTGGTCCTTGAATGGACCTTGAGCGCCGACTTCTTCTGCTACCTTTTCATCAATAAGCGACACTGTCGACCTTTCATCCATGAGGGCCAATATTCTTTTGGATCCTTTTTTTGGACCCGAAGATTTCTACTGGAGCTATCTTCAGGTATGCCCTTGCGTTATTGACTGTTTCACTGATGTCATGACGCTTGCTACTTCTTCTTGTGTTTTCACCTTCTTCTCTCCCGTGGTCCTGTCTTCCGATTCGACGTGTGGCAGATCATGATCGCACCTCTTGCATTCTTTACATGGTGGTTTCTTGCAGCTCTCCTTTCGATGTTTCCCTTGATGACATTTGAAGCAAACGTGAATTTTCTTTACTGTTGCCCACCGATCTTGCACTGACGTCTTCTGGAACTTTTGGCAGTCGACGAGGAAGTGTCCACCTTGACACATAGGCAAGACAAGTTTTCTCTGTTGACTGTCTTGAATCTCTTTCTTTGAAATCCTATTCCCTTGTAGAATGCGTCGCTTGCCGATGAGTTCTTCTGAACCTGCTCTTCTCTTCTGAGGTCGCGAAGGCTCCACATTTGTCTGCTTCGATGTTTAGGAACTTAGAGGCAATCGTCAGGTCGGAGAACTCGCCCTCTTCTGTTGCTGCAGTAAAGTCATACCGTCTGAACTTGAGAATTGTAAGCATCTTTTCTATAATTTGCTTTACCATTTCAGGTAAATGTAGGTACTGTGGTTTCTGTAACTTGTAACTACGGTCGATAGTAGTCTGTAAATCTTACTCTTCGGCCACTCCGCGTGATTTTCTCCTTGCTGTTGACAGCTTCCGTAGGGACTTTGGGTTCTAGTTCTTTGGTTTCTTTGGCCATGTACGCTGGTTTAAGCTTGTCCACAGAGACGTTGTTTTTTTTTCCTTTATGTCTATGGTGAAATACTTGGCTTGCCTGTCTAGTAACTTGTGGGTCCGTTGTAGTGTAGTTCGAGTGGTTTTCTGACGTGATCTCGGCGTAAAAAAACATGAGAGGATGTATGGAGGTCACGTGGTATGTAGAATGGCGTTGTAGTGCTAGTGTGCCATGATGTTTGTTTGATCGTAGACGTGTTATGTACTCTGTGACGTCTGTCGTGGTGTAGTCGTCTATTGGAGATAGGCATTGGCCTGGTAAGATGAGAGTTTGACCATATACCAATTCAGCAGGCGTAGCTTGTATATCTTCTTTCCACGAGTTGCGAATGCCCAAGAGAACCAGTGGAAGGGCTTCCGTCCACAGCGATGATGTGTGGTACATGATTTCTGCCTTGAGTTGACGATGAAGTCGCTCGATGATGCCGTTTGCAGCTGGGTGATAGGCGGTTGTGCGCAGGTGATGCGCACCAACCAACTTGGTGAGAGCTTTGAAGAGATGACTCTCGAACTGACGTCCGCGGTCTGTAGTCACCATTGCACGAATCGGGCTATCCAGCCAGACACTAGAGCTGCTGCGCAGGTCTCCGCCGTGATGTCCACCATGGGGTATGCCTCAGGCCATCGCGTGAATCGGTCGATGACGGTAAGACAATATCTGTAATCAGAAAACTGAGTTAGGGGCCCTACGATGTCGAGGTGGATGTTGGAAAATCTCGACGAAGGAGTGAGGAAAGATGAAAGTGTGGATATGGTATGACGGGTGATTTTGCTCTTTTGGCTTGACAAGCATTGTCTTGAGCACTCTCTACAATCTTTACGTATCCCTGGCCATACAATATACGATATCTTTGTAAGACCAATCGCACAGTAGCTGCATCTTCCTGGATGGTGTAAGCTGTGTAGTCAAAAACTTGTTTTCTGAACTGAGGAGTAACGTAAGGTCGTGGCGGTTGCACAGAAGTGTCGCAGTAGAGAGGTAAGTTACCATTTAAAGTATTGATCCTTTTCAGTTACAGGGCAGAGCCACGGAGAAGTAGATTTTGCAGTTCTGGATCTTTGTCCTGAGCTCATGCAAGATCATCGTAGCCCACGGCTGTAGTGATCTCCTGACTCTAGAAAGTGCGTCAGCTACTAATTTTTCCTTCCCAGGTGGGTATCTTAGGTCTGTTGTAAACTGAACAATGTAGTCGAGGTGTCTGAACTTTCTAGGGGTACATTTGTCTTTGCTTTGTTAGAAAGCGAAGGTGAGAGACGTATGGTCGGTGAATATTGTAAATATTCTGGCCTCGACTTTGATTGTGACGGAAGGACGTGATGGCTTCGTAAACAGCCAATAGCTGTCTGTCGTAGGGGCCGTACTTCCTCTGTGCGTTGCTGAACTTGTAAGAGTAGAAAGCAAGTGGTTGCCGATCCTTACATTCTCGTTGTTGAAGGACGGCGCCTATGGAAGTTTCAAATGCGTCTGTCACTATAATTGCTGGTTATGTAGCTGGGTCCAGATGAGCAAGAAGAGTTGCTTGAGATAGTGATTCTTTACAGTCTTCGAATGCTCGAAGGAATTGCGGAGTCATGTCTATCGGATGAGACCCTTTGATTTTTGAGCCACTGAAAACGTCATTCAGCGGTGCTTGAAGTTGGGCTGCGTTGGGAATAAAGCGACGGTAAAAGTTTAGCATGCCCAAGAAACGACTTAGTTCTTTGACGGTTTTTGAAACTGGGTTGCCTAATAGTTTCGACTTCGGATTCAAGTAGTATAGTACCTGCAGCTGACACGTGGTATCCCAGGAACGTGATTTCTCGTTGGCCAAGTGTACACTTGGCAGTGTTTACCACTACGCCGTACTGCTTTGGGCATTCGAAGAGTTGCCGCAGATGGTTGTTGTGCTCTTGTATTGATACCAAAAATACTTAGATGTCATCTATGTATCCGTAGCAGAAGGAAGATTTGTGCTGCGTTTCTTAAGCCTTAATTCATGAATGGGAATTCGTACAATCCAAATGGAGTCGTGAATGCCGTTTTCATGATGTCATATGGATTGACAGCAATCTGATTGTACGCCTTGACTAAGTAAATGGTAGAAAAGACAGAACAGCCTGTAAGTTGATGTGAGAAGTCGTGGATATGACGGATGGGATATCGATCAGGTATAGTTGCATAGTTCAGTGCTCTGTAGTCTCCACATGATCTCCAACTATCAACTTTTTTTCTTACCATGTGCAGAGGAGAAGACCAAGCGCTTTCCGATGGTCTGGCTATGCCGCTGGCGAGTATGTGTGAGAACTCCTGCTTCGCAGCTTGCATGCGATGTGGATCCAGGCGTCGAGGCTTACTGGCTACTGGAGGTCCTGGAGTCGTCCTGATGTGGTGCAGAGTATTATGTTTCCATGGCAAGTGCATACCTGGAGGGTTTATCTCTGAAAATTCACGCAGTATCTGGTGAAATTCGGTTTCTCCGGTGACTGACTTCACCGAAGAGATGTTCTCCGTTGATGTGCAAGCTACGGCGTTGACTGAGAGAGTAGTGATTTCTAGTTGATTCCTTCAGTTGACGAGTAAATTATAGTGGCTGAGGAAGTCAACTCCGATGATCGGCCGTGTCACATCGGCTATTGTGAAATTCCATGAAAAATTTCGTCTCAATCCTAGATTGAGGTGTAGCCTTATTGGCCCGTAGGTGTGTATGACTAAGTTGTTAGCAGCTACGAGGTCATACTTAGATTTAGAACAGGGCGTCTTGACTGCCGACCGGGGAAAAACACACAGGTTTGAACCAATGTCCACGAGGAACTGCATTTTTGAAGTCCGATCTGAGATGAATAAACGGCGTGTTGAAGAAGGGTAGTCGTTGGCTGTTACTTGCGACCCCCCTGTAAGTTTTCCGCCTTGTATGTGCAAGGCAGCTTACACTTGTTTGCTTTGTGCCTATAAGTGTAATGGTAAAATCAGTGCAAGTGATCAGGTGGAAGCTTTTGTGTCTGAATTTTCTTGACCACCTAATCACAAAACCTACACTAAGTATTCTTACGAGTATATTACTAACTAACGAATACTAATGAAGGATAGGAATAAGAATTAACTGACTTGAATGAAGTAATGTTATTTCGATGTAACAAACAAATTTTACTACTAATAAATATACAAGGTGAAATTAGCTGCGAGTACAATGTAAGTTAATTGAGATAAGTAGCGCGCGCGAGTCCTGTTGCTATGCCGGTTGCAGGCGGAATGAACGTTGCGCAATCTCGCGCTCTGACTAAGACGCGGGGCCTTATCTTATCGACGTTGCCCTATTGTTCTCTGGTAGTAGCGTCATATAAGAGTGTGGATTAATCCTCATGCGCGTAGTGGATTTATGTAGGTCCAAGGGAAGCGAGTTACGCCACACTTCTATATACTTCTGCACACTTCTAGCAGGGATTCGGCTCGAAGAACCAACTGTTTCGGACGGCAGGGACACGTTCAGTACCCGCACAGTCGCCCTGGGACAATCTCCCGCTTGAGTGACGTACGCTCCTTACTATTCGCTGGTGACGCATGTCCCACGCACCCCTGAATGCGTATGTATTAGTACGACCCACTGGGACCTCGAGAGAGAAAGAGAGATGAGTAGCCGGGAGCGGGCAAAATTAAACACTTTTTCTAGATAGCTTCCTGTTCCGTAGGTTTCGGCTTTCCTTTTTCCTTCCTGTTGTTGCCTCTTCAACGGCTGTTCTGCGACTACGCTTGAGCTGCTGAGCTGTTGTCATCTGCATGGGCTTTCTGCCCAGCAGATATCGGGTCTTGGGGTATACCCCTTTACCTGGACATTCCTCACTACACGTTAAAATTTAATACACATTGGTCCTGGGCGCCTTTGGTGTGGGCGCCTTTGGTGTGGGCGCCTTAGGTGGGCGCGCTTGAGCCGAAATCGGCTCGACCTCTATACCGGCGGGCGTTACCCTACGGACCCTTATGTGGTTTCGCCCTCCTTCGCATGTCATTTTTACTTTAAGCCGAAACCTTTGGAGCCTTTATTTATTATAATTTGTCACATAATCTTCAAGTATTATTCTATAATATAAAACATAAATATAAGCTAAAAACTTCTCGACATAAAAATTTCTAGAATAAAAACCTAAAAAATTGCTATATCTCTATACGTTTTATCTCATATCTTTTGAGATAGATGTCCGATCTACTTGGTTCTTTTTGTACATAGTGTATTACATTTAAGCCTTTAATTTGACACTAGATTTCAAGCGTTAAACAAAAATTTACATTTTTCGTAAGTATTTACAATACAAAATTTTGCTTAAAAACTCCCTTATAAATTATCAAAGCTCTTATTATGTCCTAATACGAGTTAATATACGTACGTATAATTTTCCTTACTACACTAACTAGGAAATAATATTATATTATAATAGTCTTATATAATAGCCTTATTCACAAAACACAGTTCGTCATTGGTTAGTTTTCCCTATAACTATGTGCACCCAGGAGCGCAGATGGGGTCTTGTCGCCGACAGAGATGTACGTTAATACCACGTCCTTTCCAGTCTAACGTCTTAAAAAACATCTTCCAGTGCATTTGTAAATAATTTAGGGGATGTAACGTCCACGTGTCTCACTCCGCGTTGCAACTAGATTGGTTTTGTTTGACTGTCCTGTTCTTGGACCGACATCGTACTGGTGTTGTAAAGGCATCTCAGCACTTCCATGTACCGCTGCAAATAATCTAGGACAGCGTAAGTTTCAATATAGTCAAAGGCTTTTTCATAGTCTACAAATGCAAGACACAGGGGCTGTGTTCGGTGTCTTTTGTATTATTTGTCGCACTGTGTAAATGTGGTCTATAGTGCCAAATCCCTCCTCGATACCCAGCCTGTTCTGCAGGCTGAAAGTCTTCGAGTCTTTGCGCGAGTCGATTTGTGATGACCCTCGAAAACAACTTATAGACGTGGCTCAGAAGCGCGATGGGTCGATAATTTTTTAGCATAGTCTTCTCACCTTTCTTGTGAAACAACAATGCTTCTGCTCCTTGCCTTTGGAGTTCTCCCATCACGTAAGATGCATTTATAAACTTGAGCTTTTTTTTAGCAAGGGTTAACTCCCAGCCTTTAAAAGCTCTGTTGTAACTCCATCTTCTCCAGAGGTTTTTTCCATTTTAAGTTGGCTGAGGGCCAGCTCAATTTCTCTGAGGCAGATGTCTGGTAGCTCGTCGATATAGTGGCTGATCAGCGTGGCTCTGATATCATTATATTTAGGGTCAGGTTGTGGCTTATGTGAGGCATATAGTTTGCCATAATAGTGTTCGATCTCAGAGAGAACCTCAGGCTTTGATTTCATTTGAGGACTTTGCCATTATGCGTCTGGAATTTTGTGATGTGACTTCTTCCAAGCTCCCGAACAAAGATTTTGGATCCCTTGTTTCACTTTGTTGCCTTGATTGTATAGCAATTGCATTAGAGCGACGCAGGTCTCAATTCACAGCTTTCCTCACAAGCTTGGTTAGTGTCACCTGTCCCGATGGTAATGCTGTTGTTAATTCACGCCTTCTTTTCATAAGCTGTAGTATCTCATCTGAGATTTTCAACTTTCGTCCCATATGTTGCTTGCCACAAAACCTGGTGCCATCATCCCTTAAGACCTTAATCTCGCTGTTAAGGTCCTTATCAATATCCAAAGTGGGTCTCAGGGCATCAAATCGGTTTTACGTTCTAGATGAAAACATTGGGAGCCAGTTACGGTTTGAAACAGATTTGGTCGAATCGTAGACTTCACCAATCATCAAGGAGGCCACCTAATTGTACATAAATTTATATGTTGTGTGCAATAAAGAGTATAAATAAATAAATAAATTAAACGTTACGAAATGGTACATAAAATAGGTAAGGTATCTATTCTGACTGATCGAATGAACATATTTTTGCTACTATGCGAATTCTGTGTCTAACGCATGCAACGTGTAAGGTCACTCGTCGCGAATCGCGATTTAATAAATCGCTCGGAAGAAATTGGTAGGTAGTGTAAACAACAAATGAATCTGAAATACGATTCCTAAATGAAATGTGATTGTATTCTAATTAGTTAAAAATCCTGTAAACAAAGTTTTAATTTCTATGCTTTGTGATAACCTAAAATATTTTAATTACAAAGACATGTATGTTACCTACTTCAAGTTATCTACGTAAATTTCGCAAGTTAACTACGTAAATTTCAACTACGTTTTGTAATGAAGTACTTAGGTATTACTTCTGTATTTAATTATTACGTAATTCTTTTATGCTATAAGTATTTATTTAACAAAAAAAATGAAATAAATGTACGTTTTATTATTCTTAGGTAACTTAAAAAATGATATATCTGAATCCTTTTACTTGTTCATTATGCATCCATCAACGCAACTATTAAAGTAGGTTCAAAGTTTTGTATATTATAATTTACCAAATAGATAGGATATATACACATATATTATTTTTAAATCACATTAAAAATTATCTATTCTATTCTACAATTAAATACTAAACACTAAACAAAAATTACAACAAGTGTTTACAAAAAACTATTTACGTAAACAACGTTTCCCTGTGATTCCTGCTTCCAAAACCGTGGAGTCCCAAAATTGATCCCGTGTGTTTACCCACCATTATATAAGGAACCAGTTAATGCCAAACATTAGCTGGTTCCTTATTTTATGGCAATAGTCTAGAAAGCGTAGTTTGTTAATAAAATGATTTTCAACTTTTATAATTTTCTTAGTATTCGTACCAAAAATTTAAAGGCGCTTTCATATTTCTCTAAGCCCTTGATAGACAAAGGAAAAATGTACCATACGGCTTATATCGATTTTATATTTTGTTTAATCTATTTATTTTGCTAAACATTATATTTTTTTCCTGTAGACACTTCGTGTTAAAAAAGAGCGCTAAATTTAAAAACCGAAAATAATATATTTTAAAAGTCAGGAATACAATTTTTTTTATGAGGTGGTGGGCACCTTTGGGTTTTTCAATTGTCTTTTACTGTACGAAGTTTTCAAAATCAAATTCATAAAGAAACATGCCACCGAGACTGAGTGAATCAGCTTTGCACGTATTATGGCGATGTCACGTAAAGCTGTTTCAGCACCTTATCTTAGTTTGTGAATATTTAAGCAGGATCATTTTCTATAAAACCAGATTTAATATGTGTCTAAATTTCAAACATTTACTGTTACTGTTAGGTCTAAGTTGAGTAAAAATAAAATTAGGATGAGAAGAGGATGCATTCTCCCACAAATACATCATGTGTACAATCAAGTCGTTCGAAATCGCTATGATTTTTCAGTGAGGTTGTTTAAAACCGCAGATGTTCTTCACTATTGTGTACCCGTTATATTTACTTCATAGAGGATACATACTCTTATATATATTTAGACATAAAAACTGATTTCCCAAATATCATTGTAAATTCTATTGGAATGACAAACTTCGGGAACATAGACGCACAACGTCATTCTACACGCAACTAGCAGTCGTAACAATCCAATATTTTCAATTACTACCCAAAGACAAGACTCATATCCTGTGGTTACTCAATAGAATACTATAATTTATACATAATAGAACGGAGGAGTAGGCGGAGCCCGTGTAGCCATTAACATGTCACTAACACGTCAATTCACACGTATAGATGTAAATACAATCAATCGTTTCCAATTTTCGCGTCAAGCGTCGCTGCATGCAAATTATTTATTTCAAATTGTGCAATAATTACGTGTCGCAAGAACAGCGCGAAATGGAATTTAAATAAAGGAGACATATTCTACAACCAGTAAGTCGAAACTATTTATATTTTGTGAATATTAGAAACAAAAATAAAGAAACATGTATGTCTCAAAAACATTAATCAAAAATTTAAAATGTGTTTGTAGTAGTGTTAACTGATAATACGACGTAATTGCTTGTATGTGTGCTCCCAGCGACGCCAATCCTCCTACAAAGTAAGGTTGACAGACATTCTATTGTGTATTATAGTATTCCATGGGTTACTCGCCCTCTTGCCGCCTCCAGCTATAACCAATCTACTCAATAGTTACGAGGGAAGAGATCGGAGGTTAAAAGTCCTCAATAAATTACACTTAGTCACGGGATAACTGACTAGTTTTACTAAGCAAGCTAGCGTCAAGATCAGCTGCCACATTGTCAAGAATAAAGTAAATTCTATTTTATTCAAAATATAGAGTATATTCTCGAATTTACTCAAACTATATGTCAAAGATTAGTTTTCAAAGATTATTATATTTCAAAGATATAAGAATTACCGATCTTATTCTGAGATCATCTATCTATCTGCCTGCTAAGCATGTCCATTGAAATTCCCTATTCTATGGGAGGAACCAGTAATTATTTGGACTTTTTACATGCTGAAGAGGATGAACATATACCAATATTACGTACTAGCGTAACTTATGTTCCTATTATGTACCTATATTGTTACTTTTTTGTTTGTTGTAGAAGAGGGCCATAAGAGCAATTTGCAACCTAAAACCACAGAAGTCTCTCAATTAAAAAAAACAATTAAATAAATATATTAACTTTGGCCTCTCAGTATAATCACAAAAATATGATATAAATGTACACCCCGTAAACCCTAGAAACATACACCAGCTAGTGATACCACTTTTTCAGCTCGACAGAGTCAGTAATTCATTCATAGAGTAATTAAGAAAATGTCATCCATATTTTCACACAATGAATATATTATTTCAATTTAGATTACATACATGAGTAACATGTATGTAATCTATATGTAATAAAATATTCTATTGTATTCTATAATATTATGCTTCATTTTTAAAGTTCCGTGCCAAAAGATTAAAATGAAGCTTTGTAAATTTCACTCTGTTTATTATTTACCTGTCTATACGTCTATCCGTCCGTATGTCACGAACTTGTTGTAATGGAATGAAATACAGACCTGAGATTTGTATATTTTAGTTTAGAGTGATTTTTAAAAATTAAATCAGAATTCATCAGAAAATTCAATTAAATTATTTTTATACATAATGAAGAAGGTAAATATGTTGTTCATTCCAATGTACTTTTTAGTTGGTAGAGCCATGCTGTAGCTATATTATGATTGTAGCACGAATGGGTCGGTTGGACCGGGTAGGACCTTGCTCTCACAAAATACCAGCGTAAAAAAGCAACTTAACTTAAGCTGGTATAGAGTTCTCTTCAGAAGTTCCCTTTTTACTGGAAATGAGAAATTCTACCATAGTCCTTAGGGTTGAAAACGCACTTGCATTTGTCGATAATAAATGTAAATGTCTATGGGCCTCAGCATCCACTTATCATCAGTTGTACTGTATGCGTATTTGTCATTCGTATATTATATAAAAAGAATGTAACCTATGGCATGAGACTAGCTAGATGCAGATACAATTCTTAAGAAACTCTTCCGCGCATGGCTCCATCAGCCTATAGTTTCTTCAGCAATTGGGTTCAAAAAATTGGGTGTAACAGGTGAACTTCCGTTCACCTGTTACACCCAATTTTTTCCAGACATCAGTCATCTCTCAGACTTGTATTAGCCAAAGTGTCAACGCACGTAGATACGTAGTAGATTGCATTCAGACGGAAAAATAGACGCCGGTAAATTATTCCACTCCTTTGCTGTACGCATTACAAAATAAGAAGCAAACAGTATGGTTCTAACGCGTATGACAACGACAACAAACGGGTGAAGAGCCGCCAGCTGTCTAGTTGTCCGATCTTGGATAAGAGAGGGAGGAATTAAAGCATTTAATTCCTGTGCACACTCAGCGAAATGCTTCCTATTGAATACTTAGAGGCTGGCTACTCTGCGCCTGTGCTCGAGGCTGACAAGATGGGTTCCAACCAAATCAAGGTTAACAACGAGCCTCTTAGCACGTCTCTCCACTGAGTCCAACGCTGCTAAGTGGAGTTTTGCAGCACCTGCCCAAATTTGACACCAGTACTACATGCACGACCGGATTTGCGTTTCGTATAAGGTAAGAAGCTGCCCCGGCGTGAAGTACCGCCGTAACCTTTCAAGTGCATCTAATTACCTTGCAGCTACTTTAACCCTGGACTTAACCGCCCATAATTTAGGGTTGGAGAAAATCCAACCCCTAAAAATGGAAGGCGGTCGGTATATTCCAAGGATACGTTCCGGAAAGTAGCAGCCAAGGTGAGCGGGCTCCTTTTAGCAGTGAAAAGATAAGTGCCTGAAGTGAGAGATTCGCATCTGGCCATCTCGACCGGCCCAAACATTCGGCTGGTACCTCTTCACAACTGTGCTGTCGTCTGGATACCTATAAATACCGGGAATATTTCAGCAGGTTATTAATATGCTGCAAGAAGAGAGTTGCGGAGAGAACGGATCCCTGAGGAACTCCGGTGTTCGTAGTGATAGGACTAAAAGCAACCATCGATAACGACTCGGAGAGATCGTTCACTCAGAACGCCCTTACCCAGTCAATTAGGCAAGGAGATAAGCCGTCAGCCGGAAATTTCTAAAAAAATCTATTTTTATTTAATGTAATTTGATTGTTATTTGTATTTTAGTTTATATAATAAATAAGCTATTTTTTATTATTAGGCGCACTAAACATCGGTTTTATTCAACACCTCAGAATGTATACCGCATCAAGCCGAAATCGGCCTACTGAACATTTACGAGCTGTGCGCAAGTTGAAGAGTGTCAAAATGATTTAGCAGTAGGTCGATAATTCGTCGACAGTTCAGTTTGAAAGCTCATAGACCGGGAGCTGGTGACAGGTGACGTTCCACGATTTTGTCGTGCGTGCCTTTTTAAGGCTTGATAACTAACCCTAAAATATCAAAAATTGTCGGGGCTTTAGCCCCCCCGCGCGTCCTCTTCATAAGGAAAAGCGCTTTTCTTTGTGTAGCGAATTTTCGTGTTTTTCCGTGATAGTATACTGCATGCCATTGTAATATACGGAAGTTCAAGCAAAATGAAGCTCTAATAATTGATGGCAAGCACCCCGCAGCGGCCCAAGCCAATTTTTCCAGAGTGTTTTTATTACAAAAACTTCCATTCTTTACAACGGCATGCAATTTGAAAACACGGAATTGCCCTTTAATTTTTTTCAGGTTTTCAGAACCCTTTGATCATCTTGGGCCGCTGCGGGCTGCTTGCCATCAATTATTAGAGCTTCAATTTGCTTGAACTTCCGTATATTACAATGGCATGCAGTGTACTATCACGGAAAAACACGAAAATTCGCTACACAACGAAAAGCGCTTTTCCTTATGAAGAGCACGCGCGGGGGGGGGGGGGCTAAAGCCCCGATAATCTTTGATATTTTAGGGTTAGTTATCAAGCCTTAAAAAGGCATGCACGACAAAATCGTGGAACGTCACCTGTCACGAGCTCCCGGTCTATCAGTAAATTCATTAAACGGTCGTTACGAAATTCTTATATTATGTTCGCTAACATAGATTTCATACTAATTAAGAAACCCGACTAAACGTTTTTAAAATTATTTATTAACGTAACATAACATTACATTTTTAATATACCACGTTATAATATTCTGGATGGTCATCTTCAATTTCAAGTCATTGGGAAGTTAGTTTAAAACTAATTAATAAATTCGACCCGAACACATATACTTGAAATCGAATAAATAAAAACGTGGTAATAAAAATAATGCAAGTTTATACGTCATAATCAACTCATTAATATTTACAGTTGTTGAAGTAAGAACAAGTACGAACTAAGTACCAGACGCTTCGCTCCTTTGCCGCTACTCTCAATCGCCAGTTATTTTACAAAGGAAGAAAATTTTGTAACATTTTCCATACCGCTTTGTGGGTTTCTCTTAGTTCACCGTGGGTTTCAAAGCCACGGCTACTGAGCCCGCCCACCACGACAAGGTAGAAAAACCGTTCGGGGGATAACCGTCTACAACAAAGTGAAGCCGATTGCGGTTGGTTAAACTTAGGTGTATTTGATTTATTTCTAAAAGTAGGATATCAAGTATTATACGCTACAGTAGATTAAGGTGCGACTGGGGTAATACAGGAGTCACCTTAAAGCCGCGATAAGTTATTCTAACTTTACCCTGTAAAATTTTTCATTTTTCATTCGGATTTTACCCCAAAAGAACTTCACACATCGTAAATAAACCCAGGAAAAACTTTGTTGCTAGTTTATTATATTAAATAAAAAACATAAAATGTATAAAAATTGAAGTGTCTCTCTGTTATATAGAAATAGCTGTCTTGACTAACCATTTTTTTAAATCTGTCTGTCTATGTTCAGGCTAACCTTTGGAATGGCTAAACCAACTCTGTGCAACTTTACGAACAGATAATAAGCAATTTTAACTAGGCTATAATAATTAACCACAAAATCTTGAACATTTTCAAAAAATTGATTAAGTAAACGTTTTTGGTTATCTTAACCACATTAATTGACCTAACCCAGACAAAACATGAGCGGGTCACTAGTGATAAAATTTGTATGTAAATAAAATGATGTTAAAAATTCTGATTCGATTCCGAAAAAAAGTTTTATACCGATATTTATATTTAAAAAACTTTCTTATATATATATATATATATATATATATATATATATATATATATATATATATATATATATATATATATATATATATATATATATATATATATATATATATATATTCATTAAAAAAAACGTAAAACATTAACGTAAAATATTAATAGCAAAAGTACTGACAGCTCACTCTACGATACATGCAACTTAATACTTAAAACTATAGCTTCAAAATTCGATTATGGATGTGACACTCGAACGTGGTTTTTTTTGCATTCGTATATCGGCTACTGTTGAAAATATTTTAATCGAAAATTTCACACGAAAACATTTGTTTCGTCACACAAATGGGTAGCAACAAACAAACTGGCTTACAGTTTGGCAAAATTTAAAATATAAATAATGTACACTCTTTATAAGAATAAATTAAAAAAAGCAACAAATACACATGTATGCTTTTGAATGAATTTGCTGACAGCTCTTACTGTAGAAAAACCATTTGGTTGTATGTTAAAATTAAATCTTTGTTTTTTTTGCAAATACCATTTTAATGGCTGCGTTTGGCAGAAAAACGCGCTAGCAAGCGCTTGTAAGCAAAATGGCGATCGTAAGCGACAAGCACTGTCGAATCGTAAGTAGCTATTTCCCTCTATGACACGAAGTCAGTGTTAACCGGAGAACCTAACCTAATTTAAATATATGTTTGTATAGTATTCATTTAAACACTTACAAATCATGATTTTTTAATAACATGTATAATATGTTAATTCATGTCATTATATTAATTAAAACTAATATTGCACAAAACAACTTATAAACTCTACTTCAAAACAAACAAATTAAATAAGCAAAATGGCGGATTATGTCAGCGCCACTGAAGTTAGCAAACGTGTCCTGACCGAAAACTATTTAGTTTCGCCATTTTGCTTACAAGCACTTGCTAGCGCTTTTTTATGCCAAACGCAGATAATAATTGTTAAATTGTTAAGAGATATTTTCAGAATGGTTGCGACTAGTTTGTTCAAAAATACCTATTGCATATTATCATTAAGATACCAATTACTGAGTAGTGACATGGGAAATAACTTTAGCCCTTTGTATAGTTTTATTTGAACTAGATACATTTTATGTAGGTATAATTAAGAAACTATAACAACATTCATATATCGACTAACTGAAATAATATGTTTATATATGAAACTAGTTGGAAATAACGATTTGAAAATATAATTTTGTTTATTATAAAAAACAATTAACAGCAGAACAGTATTTTAATGAGTTGTTAGTCTAAGGGTAAGGTATATTTATTTAGGCGCTACGACGAGCGATGCGAGGAGGAGCTTGACGTTACTGTAGCCGAGCCGAACGAAGCGAACATGCCGAGGCATGGCCGGCATAGCGCCAGAAAAACAATTTTAAGCAATTCTATAATATCCTATCACTAACCTAAGCTATCATCTCATACCTTCCCGTGGTTATCATAAGGGGCGACGAGGAAAACAAACCGGGAAATAGACTGCAGCGTCTTTCTAATAACGACTAAAAATAATATACTTAGGTAGCCAACCTTGTTCAGCAGTGGAATTTTATTGCCTGTAATGGATAAACCGATGAAAGCTGAGTTATACTGGAGCTCCTAAATAAATATTCACGATATGTCGTATATCAGGACTTTTCATTTAAGATAATACGTAAAAAAAGGGAACTTTTAATAGATTAAAAGAAAGAAATTCTCTATGAAATTCAATCATAACATCAATATGCCCAGTAAATTATGTCCTAACAACGTGTTAATACAAAATGACATAGGAGCAGGGCTTTCCACATGTCATGTTTATTTAATGGTATTCTTCTGGCAATAGGTTTTTTTAAATTTCGATATATTGTTCACAATATGACTTAGTTTTTATAACAGGATAAAAGTAGTATATCAAAGGTTTCTAGTGTTTTTTTTTTTTTGGAAATAACCGTAAGGTAATTTTATGTATTACTAGTTTTGTCATTCGAACATAACATACTTCTTACCTGCTTACATGCTTTTAACAGTGGTAGAGCCAAGCGGCAGCTTTTGCTATCGTACGGATGGGCCGACTCAAACCGGGGTGGTACCAAGACCTCACAGAATACCAGCGTAATATAGAGGCTTACCTTTTCGATTGGTGAGTGCAGGTGACTGGAGGTCCAATTCCCTTCCCCCCTCGGTGGACATGGTAGCGGAATCAATTGAAAACTACCCCACGAGGGTACCACCAGCACCTCTGGTGACGGAGAATCCCTCGCTGAGGATCCTCTACCAAGTAATCCTACTCTTCCTGAGTGTGGGTGGCCAAGATACCCCGCGTATACTGGGATGGGAGGAAGGCGTTTCCGCTCGCGACAAAAACTGTTCGGGTTAAGCGGAACAACAACACTAAGGCGACCCCTGCCACGCTATCCGTGAATTTTTGCAACATTAGGGGACTTAATTTCAAACTTAACGCTGTCCACTACCATCTGGAGACGGCGAAGCCGGCCTTGCTCTTTTTAACCGAGACTTGAAATAAACGAAATTGGAAAATTCCTTTGTGCCCTGGCTGGAGTTTGCGTATACGCCAGAGAGGGCATCGGTTTTTAATGCCTCGGCAGTCTTGAAAGAACGGACCTGTCCATCCTATGGCTGCGCGTAGACAGCGATAGACTGCCTCTATAGGTACCGTTGCGGTAATTTCGAAGCAGACCGACTCATTGACTACGTCCAAATGGCTCCAGATTCTGTGTTACAGCAGATTCCATCCACAGAGATCGTGATCATTAGCATTTTAACGCCCACCACGCCGAATGGCTCAGTTCCCGTTTAACCTATCATGCGGAGAAATCTGTTTATGACTTTGCTTTGGCATATGGTCTGACACAACCGGTTACTTCACCTACGCGGATTCCAGATGTGAAAGATCATACACCTTCTCTGTAGGACCTTTGCTGACCTCTCATTCTGAAGGATATTAGGTTTCCGTCGACACCCCTTTAGGCTCGTCGCACCGTTGTCTTGTCCGGAGTGTGGTGCCAGTCATATTAAATCTCGGTTTCATGTTGCTGCCATGTTTGGCACTATAGCTCGGCCGATTGGGATGGGATGCGGTCTTTTTTTGTATCCCACCCTTGGGGGCGAGTTTGCTTCTCGCCGGATGATCCTAGCATTGTTTGTGATTTTATCGCTGATATGGTACTTAAGAATATGGAAATTTTAATTTCGTCCTCTGTGGTGTCCATTAGAGGCAGAATCCAGCCATCGTTTGGTCGCTCCTGTAAAAAAGCATCATACTTTAAGCAGGAGTGCTACCGGGCTTAGGCTGACGCATCAACGTCTCGGGAAGTAAATTCCAGCGCTCATAAAAAAAGTATAATTCCGCCTCCAGGTCCTTCAGCAGAGTCATTGACAAGGCAAGTTCTAAACATCGGCAGAATTGGCGAGAATCTAGTTCGCCTTCCTTCGGTAACCCGTACAATCTGATCTCTTGCTAAGGCTATCCAAGGGAACTCTTGTCACTTATCTCTTCCATCTCTGCACAGAGAGGACAAATCACTGGCTCATACCGCAAAGAAAAAAGCCTATGTGTGAGTGTGTGTCTCTCTTTGCGTCTCTCACTCGGGATGGTAGGTGGTGTGTTCTCCCGTCATCGAGAGTGACGGGAGAACACACCACCGACTATCCCGCGGTGTGAGTGCTCCATGCTGGATGTGCGGTTTACACAGCGCTCGGTTCAGAAGACACTGCCCTCCCTGGACGTCAGCAAGTCGAGTGGGCCTGATGGAGTCCCTCACATTTTGATAAAGTCATGTGCTCCGGAGTTGGCACCGGTTTTAATGCGTCTTTTGCAGTACACTTACTCCCAAGACGTAGTCCCAAATTCTCGGAAGACAGCTTTGTTTCACCCGATCCCTAAAAAGGCGACCGCTCAGACCCGTGCAACTACATGTCTAATCGCCATCACCTCCTTGCAAGCTCATGAAGTATCTTTAAGATCACCAGCCGATCATTGACCGCCGTTGAGGGCGATCAGCTGGTGATCTTCTGGTCTACCTTACCTATAGATGGCCTGGGGTGGTTGAGTCCAAGGAGGAGGCATTGGCCGTTAGTTTAGACATAGTGAACGCCAGATCAAAGCGACATAAAGTGCTCCTTTCGAAGCTCCGTTCCTATGGGCTTCCCAAGAAATTGTGCGATTGGATCACTAGTTATCTTGCTAATCAGAGCATCAAGGTCGTAGTAGACGGTGCGTGCTCTGATGCCTATTAACGCTGGTGTTCGACAAGGCTGCGTGCTATCACCAACGCTGTTTTTCCTGCATATCAATGATATGTTGCCAATTGGTAACATTCATTGCTATGCAGACGACAGCACCAATATTTTCAATATTTCTCGGGAAATCATCGCCGTGTTCCTGGACAAACTTGTGTCTGAAGTTGAGTCTTTGCTTAACAAAGTCTCGGATTGGGGCGACTAAATCTAGTCCAATTCAGTCCCCAGAAGATACAAGTTTGCGCAATAATCACAAAAAAAGAACTCCTTTGTCATATCTCCTCAGTTTGAAGGTACTACCCCTGCTGCCTCAGTTAGCGTCGGAATCCTCGGCGTCGACATATCGCATAGTGTGCAGTTTCGTGGTCACTTGGAGGGGAAGGCCAAATTGGCCTCTAAAAAGCTTGGCGTGCTTAGCAGAACAAGACAGTATTTCATGCCGGCACATCTCTTGCAACTTTACAAAGCGCCAGCGCAGAGCCATTCGAATCGTCGACGACCGAGTTCTTTCTGCTCGGCTCGATTCACTGGCGCTGCGTAGGGATATTACATCCCTTTGCGTTTTCTATTAGTTCTGAGGAATTGTTCGCATTAGTTCCAGCTGCCAAATTTCACGAATGCACATCGTGTCAATATTCCCGATACCGTCCGTAAGTGAAAACTATACCGCCGTCTAACGAAGACGATAAGATTTATTTATTTATTTTATTAACAAAGTAAATACAATTTGTTCAAAAAACATTAAGTTCGCCAAACTGAGAATACAGTTTATTGGCGAAACTGCACTCATTAAGGTTTACAATTGCATTTTAATATTTCTCTAAAATAAATTTTAAAACAAAACATATTCGTAAACATATAAAGTAATTAAAAACTAAAGACTAAGTAGGTAAAGTACACTTATCACTAAATTAATAACAAAGCTATAAAAGACAGAAAACGAATATCTTAAATTAAATTAATAATGAATAAAGATTAAAAAAAAATAATTAAGATTAATAATTAATACTAAACTAAATATTACAACTACTAATACTACAGGTCGTCGATGGCATTCAGTAGCCAATATTGCAATTTGTTTTTAAAAATTTGTTTTGTCCGACAGGCCTCTTGTGGCACGTTTTCATTAAATATTCTTGGCACTAAATACCTACGCGTCCTTTCACCAAAGTAGTTTTGCGCACTTGGTTCCTCAAACAATTTACGAGTATTCTTTCTTAAATTACCATAAATTGATTTCCTAACTAAAAATTTACTTTTGTGTCCTTCAATTGCTAATAAATACTTTGTTTTTTCACGTACTGGTAGAATATTGCATTTCTTAAACAATAGATTATAGTTACCATTACTTTTCTCTTTAGCTTGCTTATTAACTAACGGTTTAATAAATCTTAGTTGTAGATTATGTATCCTATCCATGTACGTTCGGAACGTACTTCCATAGGCCGAAAGGCCATAATTAATTACAGAATCCACGAGAGCATAGTACAGAATGCGTAAAGTTGTTTTATCAACTACACTTTTAAGGTATACAAACTTACTTAATAATGATCTTAATTTATTACATACTCGTTCTATATGGAAATTCCAACTAAACTTAGTATCTATGGTTAATCCTAGATATTTGTAATTATCAACAAGCTCAATCGATTTACAACCAATGCATTGTTTATTTCTTTGCAAGCAATCATACGAATGGCCTATGATATTTATAGGTATACATGGTTTATGCAGGCATGGCGATTGAATGAGCAGGCATTTCGTTTTCTCTATATTTAAAATTATTCCATTATCGTGGGACCATTTGATTACGTTATCAAAATCCAATTGTATTTTGTTCTCAATCACCTTTATATCCCTGTCAGCATACATCATGCATGTGTCGTCAGCATACATGTATGTTCTGCAGTTTTTTACAACGTTTACCATGCTATTTACATGCATGATATAGCCAACAGGGCCAAACACAGAACCAGTAGGAACTCCAGTACTAACTAATTTACCATGACAAATGGTTTTTTTTATCTTTGTGCACAACATTCTGTTATGTAAATAATTACGAAACCAAGGGCTGATTGGCCCGTGGACTCCGCACTCTTCCATAGCCACCAACAGCTGCTCATGGTCCAGCGTATCAAACGCTTTTTTAAAATCTATGAATAAAAGAAATACATACTGCTTACTACTTAAGCATTCGTTGATATCGTCGGTGAAAATAGATAAGGCCGTCGTTGTACTACGTAATTTCCTAAATCCATGCTGCTTTTCTGTAATTATGCAGTTTTTTTCTAGATACTCACTAAGTCTCTTAACTATCACTTTCTCCACTATTTTATTAATAACAGATAATATTGCAATAGGTCTATAGTTTGAATAATTGCAATGGTCTCCTTGCTTATAAACAGGGCGGATAATAGACTTTTTTAAACTGTCTGGGTATAAGCCTGTTTTAAAACTAAGGTATACAAATTTTGCTAATATTGGACTTATTTTTTCTTTAACTAAAATTAGATCTTGCGGCCTTATTCCATCTAAACCTGGTGATTTTTTACTATTTAGTTGACTAATTATTTTTTTTATTTCACTTTCGATTACCTTCTTAAAATAGAAAGTGGTATCACTCGATTTTACGTAGGACTCGCGATTTAGAAATTTAATATTACATTGATGTTTTATTTTATTAATTTCTTTTGTAAATGTTTCTGAGAATTTTGAACATATGTCACTTAAACTATTGATTTTTCCTAGATACTTAATTACTACGTCATCTAAACTATTTTTACTATTTCCTAGCCAGCAATTTAGTGTTTCCCTAAATTTCCTAAAGTCTCCCTGACAGCGTGATAGTTCCTGCCTTCTATAATTATTTTTAGCTTTGTTAATAATTTTATTTGTTTGATTTCTGTGTTTCGTATATTCTAATCTGTAAGTAACATTTTGAGGACTAGTCTTCCACCTGCGGAATAAATAATCTCTTCTATCTATCAATATTTGAATTTTTTTAGAGATCCACGGCTGTATTACTCGTTTTTTTCTATTACAATTAAGGCTAACTTTAGCTTTATCGTAGATAGGTGCAAAAACATTACACAATTGTTCATAAATTATCAAAGGACAGTCTATCTCTACGAGCTTACTCCAATCAACCTGCTCTAACTCACGAGTTATTACTTTATTATTCAAAGTATACATTTTATATTTGCCACTAGTAAGACTTATTCTATTTACTCCTTTTGATTCTTTGGTAATACTTACACCTACCATATAGTGATCCGACAACTTGGACGTAAGTATATGTGAAGCGAATCGGCGGCTGCGTGTACGTACCCACATGTTCAATACGTAACACATGATCAATGCACGACGTTACGAGTCTACCGGCTAATATTTCCTCGCGAGTACAGTCATTGATAACGCTCTGCATTCCGTAACTATACATTGCGTTTTTGTATCTATCGGTGGTTGTATTTTTTTCTAATAAGTTGATATTCATATCACCTTTTTACGTGGTAGAGCCATGCTGCAGTTATATTAGTAGTATAGTTGTAGCACGAATGGGTCGGCTCGACCGGGGAAGGACCACGCTCTCACAGAATACCAGAGTGAAATAGTAGCTTAATGCTGCTGTATTTCGTATGTTGAGTGTGAAGAACCGGAGACCCTTTTTACTGGAAATGAGGCATTCCATCTCAGTCCTCATGGGTGACAACGCATCTGCATTTTGATCTTTAATGGAGGATGGATGTAGATGTCTATGGGCCGCAGCAACCACTTACCATCAGGTGGACTGTGTGCTCGTTTGTCACCCTATTCTATAAAAAAAAAACTTGCAATAATGACGTCCTCGTATTCGGGAATTTGCTTAATTAGTACAGATAATTCTTGAATACAGCATAACTTATTTGTGTTTGGCGGTTTGTATACGGTGATTATGTGTATGGTGGTGTCAGAGCTCTTAAGTTGACTGTGCAATATTTCCAAGCCACAGCATTGCGGGTTTACTGTTTGCAGGCGCAATTCATTTTTAGAGTACACTAATAAGCCTCCTCCTCGTCGATTTTCTCTTGTAAATCCGTGCATATCATACCCATCTATACAATATAGCGGCAGCTCCGCTTGTCTGATATTTATTTCACTTAATAATAAAATATCTATACTAAAATTAGTGCACTCAAGCAATATTAGCAATTCATTAAACTTCTTCCTAAGAGAACGAATATTTAGGTGAACTAGTTTTAGGTCCTCCGTGGTTGTTTTTAAGTATGTGCTCCACGTATTTGCATCTAGAAATTTTTTATACTCATATTTATCCTCGATGTGTGATAAAATATCATCCATTTTGTGGATTTAGGTATTCACATACAGTGGGCTTCCACAATACTAATTTATTGTGTTTTATCTACTATACGCTGCTGTTATCAGTATTGAAACACATATTATTGATATCTGCATCCGAACGGATCCAGCGTATTTTCGTCGTCGTATTTTCGAGTTACCGTCTTTTTTAGCCAAAACTTTAAGGTCTTGTGGCCACATGTGTTTATAGACGTCTTTTAACATTTTCTTCGTGTTCCATAACAATTGTCGCGTATTTTTAGGAAGATTTTCATTTATATACACCCGCTTGCCATTGTTGTTGCCGAGAATTTCCTTATTATATACTAACACTTTTCTTTGCTTTAGCCATTCATCTCTAGCTTGCTTGGTTCGTAGGGTTACGACTATAGGTCTCGGCCTACCCTCTTCTTTCTTTTCTTGACCTACCCTCTTTGCGTCCTCTATATTACCAATGTTTAAATTTAATTTCTGTGCAACAATTTCAACAATATTCTTTGTATCTTCCTTCTCCGACTCATCCAGGCACGCTATTTCAATATTTTTCTCCACTTCTCTTTGTTCCAAAAACATTACCCTATCTTCTAAAGAGTCGTTGCACTTTTGTAAATACTTATTTCTATTTTCCAAAGCAGTCATTTTCTTCTCCGCGGCTTCCTTAAAGTTAAGCATCATTTGGTACTGTTCAGCGTAGAAATCCACGGCCTCTGTTAGGTCATCAATTTTCTATTGTATTTGATAAATTATTTCCAGTTTTTTATTGACCTCTGCTAGAAGCGTTTCGACACTAGCTTTCCCAATATCTACATTAATTTTAGATACTTGCTTTTTAGGGCTGATTTCACTTTTAAGACATGATTCACACAGCTAGGTTCTTTGGAACTCCTTTACGTTCGATAAGCATTTTTTGTGATACACAGAGTCACATGAACCTTTACACTTAATAACATCATCTTTTGCTAAAGAAACAAATAACTTGCACTTTCTACACTGAACCATTTTACTTGGTACTACCTACGAAATACAGAAATAATAATGAGCAACACGTCCGTACGCTGAGTGCGCGCGCGCGGACTGGCTTTCTGGCTTTTTCCATAGTCGTTCTGTACGATGACGTGACGGTTAATTTCTTTATGCCATATTGCATATGCATATGCCATTTATATTACACAGCAAAACGGTGAGGTAGTTTTACCTAATACAAATAAAAATTCAATCTATGAGTACAGGAACTCTTTTTCTTGAATGTCTCTTAATTATATCGGACCAAAAAAGCTGCTGCTGACAATAAAAGACACCAGTGTGATCGTTTCTAACGGTGTATCTTTGAAAATCCTTGCGTGAATTACCAACCATCAATATAAAGTGGATGTAACCTAGTATTGGGTTGTGTTACAACTTATGACAGCGCTACTTCAGTGGACAGAAATGCAACAACAGGGTCCTCTTACCGATGGGCTCCGGGTCACGCGGATACTGTAGGCAACGAATTTGCCGACAAACTTGCACGGGAGGGCTCAAAGTGCACACAATTTGAACTTGAGACATTTTGTGGAATCTCAAGAACCGTAGCCCGATTGGCCTTTAAAACTCTTTATCACAATAAATCACTTAAGATCTGGTCTGACCAGGCTTAAAACATTCTAAAAACTTGATCCGGGCTTTTGATCGTAAATTCGCTTCAGAAGCCCTGAGATTAAGTAAAAATAAACAGCAAGGGCCCTAACTGGACACTGTCACTTAAAAAGCTCATGTCTATCCTGGGTCTAAGCAACTCAAGGATGTGTCGGTTCTGTTCCATAACGGAAGAAAAGCCTCTGCACATTCTAACTGATTGTGGACTCTTAATGCGCAAACGTAACACTTATCTGGTAAACTATCTACTCTGCCCAGAAGAAGTGTTTTTTTTTTTTTTTTTTTTTTTATAGAAGAGGGGGCAAACGAGCATGCGGCTCACCTGATGTTAAGTGAAATTGCTTACGGCTAAGCAACTCCTTCTACTTATTGAATATATAGGGTTTAGCTGTGAACTATAGCCATAGCAGCGATCACAATAGATCTTTTAGGTCGCAGTAAACTGGTCTATTTCCCTAGACCTGCATAGCTATTCGCACATAATAAAATAATAAAAAAATTATGCCTGTGATATGAGGGTCTGATGAGAAGATGTTAAATATAATAATCGATAGTCATTTAGAAAATAAAACAATCTTTCACTACTGGCCTAATCAGCTGTGTTATAAAATAACTCATAAATCTCATTAACGATTTATAATGAAAGGTAGCAAGCTCGTTTAAATGAAAACTTTACAATGAATTTCCGTATTATTTTACGAGCTTTTAAAGCAGTTATTATCATGAATAACGTTGTGTAGCTATTTCGGGTAAAATAATTATTAAATTTTAATTTATGAGTTACTTTCTTAAAATTAAAATGGTTTATTTCTATTTCCAAATCTATTGTTTTTTTAATTTATTTTATGTACTAGCGACCCGCCCTGGCTTTGCCCAGCTAGGACCTACGTTATATTATATGGGGTTATTATTATATAGATATGGGGTTATTTAGATTTAGGATATTCAAAAATGATAAATTTTCGTGTTTTTTTTTAAATTTCAAGTTTCTCGGATAAAATCTTAGCCTAGATCCGTCGTGGTATTGCTCTCTATCTCATTCATTATTTCTATGTTTATCACTGCAGCATACTTATAGCAGATTTTCTTCCTTTTATTGGGAGGTTTTCAAGGATTTTATTTAATCCTTTTTCGATTATAACCTTTATATACGTCATGGGTTTTTGATTGTGTGTAGACATGCTTTGTAGGCTGTGTTACTTTAACAAATTTTCGATTTCGCAATAATGTTTTCACTTGAGCCATTCAATAACATTCTTTAAGACCTGGTAAGACATGCAGGAAGTCGATGGATGCAGGTGGCTCAGGACCGTGCTTTGTGGCATTACTTGGAGGAGGCCTATGTTCAGCAGTGGACTTGTGAAGGGCTGTAATGATGATGATGATGATGAACATTCTTTACCAGTCTTAGAATAAATATCAATTCTTTGTTGTTTTACGTAATTATACTAATACGAGGATTTTGGCCTCTTGCCGTCTGGCGAGTGCTGTTTTGACATAAGCACTTGAAGCTGTATATACTATGTTATGTAATATTAACTTCAGAAAATGACAAGAAGTGGTATGGTAGTGTTGGATACCTGCAGAGTTTCTTTCACCGTTTCTTCTCTGGTCGGAGGAACCTTAATTGAAACGATACAAATAAAATTTCGTTTTCTTTAATTTTGTTTTATAATCAACTGATTATAAAAATAAAATAAAATAAATTAAATTTTATTTTCGGAAATAATTTCATACTAGTGACGATTCAGATACAAGAAATTAAATGAAAATTATTTTCTTTTTCTATAAAAATAACGTATTGCTACCATCACGCCGAAGAACATTTTTTTGGCCATATAATCGCGTGTTAGCCAACGCTAATCCGCGCTTACGCTTAGATAAGTCCCCTTGTTTATGTAGGTACTAGTATATCAAAATGTAAAAGGTGACTAATGGGATATTGAGTGTGTGATGGTATAGGTGACGAGCTAGGCAAATATCACGTCTTTAACAATTTTCTGTTTAAGCTTATATTTTACGCTAAACGTGGTAGTAGCTTGCTGCCTTTTGGACTCTGCCTACCCCTTCAGGAATCTCAGGTGTAACGTTATGTTTATATGACTGTAGAGGTTAAAAGATAGAAAAATTCAATTAATTTTAAATGGAAGTAAAAGTTTTCACTCTGAATTATTCATTTGTTAGAATCTGCTTTTGCATTTTAAGACAAGCAAATTATACACTAAATCATTATTTATCATTTATTTGACCTTTACGTAAACAGAAAATGTATTTTGTATTCATTTCAAATATAATTTTGAATAACCTTAGATAGAACTTATTAAATATCATAAGGTTCTTTTAAATATTTTTGGCAATTAATGGTAGAGTAATAGAAGTGTCAAGCATCAAAAAAGTCTGTAATTTGCTACACTTTTTAAATAATTCATCTAAACACTTAACGACCATGGTAGCTCAGGTGGTTAGCGCTCGCTGTAAACTTCACAGTACGCGAGGAACCCGGGTTCGACCAAAGATGTTAATCGCAATTTTATGTGCTGATTTACCACGTGCTCGGTGGTTAAGGAAAACATCGTTAAAAACCGGAATTTCTGAGGAATAAGAAAAAAAATACTTCGAATATATGTGAAGTTTGCCAATACTCTCAGAAATGAGGGGAGGCCCGTGCACAGCAGTGAGATGTATATAAGCTGTTACTTTAACTTAAACAATTAGACAAATAATTAAACATAGATATACTTACATATATATGTATATATATAACCGACTTGTTTGTGCTACAACAATAATAAGCATAAGTTGTTTTTTTTTTTAAATTCCTTTTCAGGAAGCCTTTATTTCCCTCTGTCACCTCTTACGACACCCACGTAATGATATAGGGTAGTGGGTATTCTTACACCGCCACTACACGGTCAAAACTTCATTATTCTTATTTCAAGTTCATTTTTTCATTTGAAAACAACAATTTTGTTTTCATCTTTAATTGTTTAACTATAAAATGAATATAAAACTAAAGATAATTCGTCCAACCTTCGATATAATAACATTTTTATTTTAAAAAAGGGAATAGGGTTTAAAAAGATTTTTTGTACAATTTATGTTCAAAAAAATTAGGCCCCTGTTTGAGCCCAAAAAGTTTGTTGTAAAAAGTATTTAAGAGTCATAGCTTACTTAAGCCCTTCCATTTCATTTGAATATTTAAGGAGTTAAAATATTTTTAAGGAATGTTCCTGTTTTTGGAATTTTTGTTTAACACTTTTTCCAATAAGATTTTAGGAGAATTTTAACTAAGAACTCATTATTACTCATAAACTCATAATGTTCGATATAAACTGTCACGATACGGTTCAAAATTACTCAAAACTTTACTCATTTGCACATTTCCAACCTTCGATACAAGACAAATAATAAGCGCGCTGACAATGGAATCAATAATTTATACACTTTAACAAATATTTCCATCTTAGTTTAAATCAAAGCTTTACTATAATAAGCTTTAGTATACTTCTAATACTACTTTAATATTCTTTTTAATATACTATAGAATCTAAAAATAATTCGAACCAAAGAAATCCTCAATCCCCATTAAACTTCAATAGAAGTAAAAGTGACAAACAAGCACACAGTCCATCTAGTGGCAAGTGCATACACCAAATAAGGTTCGCGGTTGTGACAGAGATTAACTCATCATGAGCCACCCTTCACGTGTTTAGCCGTGGATTATTTTGGACTCATGAGCGTAAGTGTCGAAAGGCGACATGAGAAACGCAGCTGACTACCAGCGCAGTGCATTTAGAATTCGCTGCATCATTGACGCCAGCATCAATGATCATGGTGTCAAGAAGATTTATCGCCAGAAGAGGAAAGCCGTCTGTTATGTACAGCGAAAACGGCACGAACTTTAAAGCAACAAATAAAGAATTAGTAGTGCAAGCGTGCGAAGAGTGCTGCACCAGTATGAAAAATGAATCAGAGAAAATATATTGTTTTTTAATGCATACCGCCCCGAGTGCCACATATCAGGGGGTGCTTGAGAGAGGTTAATAAGATCGATTAAGACGGCGTTGACTGCCACGCTCAAAGAAAGGAGTCCGCGAGAGTAAGTGCTGCATACGCTGCTCTTGGAAGCAGAGCATATGGTAAATTTAAGACCGTTGGTTACGGTGAATATCCTCTGGTGAGAAGTAAGTGGTTGTGTGCTAAGTCCTGAAGAGGGCTTAGCACACAACCACTTACTTCTCGGGGGCTCATACGGAGATCGTCCACCTAGTTTATGTACAGCGCGAAATTAAGTAGGTCAACCCATCTGGAAAACTGCTCAAAAGCTAGATGATCATTTTTGGACAATATGGCTACAGGAGTTAATTCCCACCTTGTTACCTCGTGGTAGCAATGATGGAATGTTTATAGAACCAAAGGTGAGACGTTGTCTTGATAATAGATAACTCATTACCATGGAATACCAGACCGTGAGGTAAAATTCATAGGACATTACCTGGGAAGGATGGTCACATTAGAGTTTTTTACGACATCACGAATACAGGCATCCTAAGAAGATCTACGTCTCGATTAATAGTTTTAGTTTCTGCGACGTCTCCCAAATGATGGTGCTGACGCACAAAGGGCAGATTGTTGGCGACGCGGAGTAATGTTCCCTAAAATGATCAAAAGTTTCTAGAATAAATCGTCTAATTTCGTCAGTTAAATATATAACTTTTCTCTGAAAAGAAATATAAGATATATATATTGACTTAGAGTCATGCGTTACGTAGTAATGGACTGCGAAATACGAATAAAGAATTAAATATTGATTATTTGTTTTAACTTAAAGGTATGGGTTACACATGATAAGGACATGGCACACGATAAAGTGAAACAAGCCAGTAACAGTTATAGGAAATATAATTAAGAAAGAAAAAGTAAAAGTAGTGAAAATAGTAAAAGTTCAGTATCAAATTTCATAGGGGAATTTTATTGAAGAAATTGCTGTTCTATTTGAAGATCCTTGAGTGTTCACCCTAATAGTAGGGTGAAGAAGGTACAGTCTACATAAGCGCATACGATAGGCGTCAGACCGGGGCCCTTCATCTTAGTCGGCTGCTCTTTCTTTTAAGAAAACGGGTTTGTGATCGGAATCAAACATATTCCTCTGAGGTCACACCCACTTCGTTGCCCCGAACCCTGCGTGGTGTGGTATTGGTCTGTGATTAGAAGGTCTATAATTGGTTTATCCTTGATAGGGGGTGTGTGAGGAAGAGAACACAAAGTTTTAAGTATTTAATGTTGTTTCTATGGCTTGTTTGTACTTGTATATATTCTTCTGAACGACACACAGATTACTAGCATCCTATAAAAGCATCTGCATTTTGATACTTTTTACTACTACTACATTGAAGATAGATGTAGATTTTACGTGCCACAGCATTTACTTACCATCTGGTGGACTGTGTGCCCTTACTTATTGTAAAAGTAATTTTTCTATTGCGGTATTACGATAGGTGCCCTCCCCAAAACTAGATTTAGTGATGGCCTGGTATGATGTAAGAGAAATCAATGCCTGCATGTGGTTCAGGAACATGGCTTTAGCGCAATCCTTGCTGGAGGCTACTTTTCAGCAGTGGACTTATGATAAGCTATTATGATGTTGATGATGTTGCAGTTTTCATCACTGTGTTTACATACTTTTGTCCACAGATGCCCCTTTCAAAGTATACAAGTAAAAAAGGGTCCGGTTCTCGTCCTGTCTCGACTGTGTAACTGTGACGATACTGCTTTAAATAAGACTTGACCCATCCGTGCTGCAGACGTAACATCTACAAATAAAAACAGGAATTAGGATTGGTATTTAAAAAAATTATATAGTAGTGAATAGATAAATACATCCTATATCTTGGTACAGACCCACTCTCATTTCTGAGAGGGTAATGGAGGAATTAGTCTAGTGCATTGCCTCAATGCATGTTGGCAGACTTCACTTAGCCTCAAAGTAATTATTCCTCAGACATCAAGGACCCCAAACATGTAGTAAATCAACGCTTGCAATTAACGATCTCATTGGTGCCAGTGGGTATTGAACCCGGTATAATAAGCATCCTTTAATCGTGTAGTTGCTGTGTAAGAAAAGCGACTACCCCATATCTCCTTGTGAGTGTCGTAGAGGCGACAGAGAAAATCAAACCGGGAGATCGGATACAGTGTCTTCCTAAAAACAACTAGAAAATAATAGACCGCCGTATGCCAAGCGTCACAACTATGGTAAATACCCACCTTATGAGGCAATGTAAAAGAAGGCCTATGTTTAACAGTGGACTTTTGTAGACTGTGATGGATAACAAATATTTGGAAAAACCTAACGAAATACAACTACTAAAGAATTCACGAATAAAAGTAAGGTTTAAATAACAAGTTTTAACCATGAAACTACTAGTAAAGTCCAAGCAGTGCATTAAGTGTCCGGTTTTATTAAAAGGCAATACATATAACGATTATATATTTTTTAAATGAAGTCTTAGAGGCATGGAAAATACATTTGCATTTTCTTTGTCTATGATCATTGTAAAGCTGTTTTGAGCTTACTCAATAAAAAATGAAAAATAAAAATAAAAAACTAATATAGAGTGCTTAACGTTTATAGATTTGTATTAGTAATACGTGTTTCAATAACGTTAAGTACTTTGGAATTATTAACCTTAGTACAGAGCGCATTAAAGCGATATAATAAGATATTACGTTGTTGTGACATTGTGCTGTGAATGATGTGAACTAAATAAATATTTACTTTGATCACTGCTAAATCTCAAAGATAAAATCTAAGTTGTTTTAATGAAGAGCATGTTAAAATGATCTTCATTAAAATAACTTGGGATTTATTAATTTCATAAGGGATGTGAAAACAATGACCAAATAATCGAAATACTTTCAATTTTGCAACGTTGTTAACGAGAGGCTTGTGGACTAAAAATCCCGTACCACCTTGAGACGAATGGCCTTCCACCTGGTGACAAACGAATGTTGCCGTATTCTAGGATTATTGTGTCCTCTCGTCTTTTCAGAACTCAAATAGGCCTCAAATATCCCAACGCAACTTATCCATCTCCTCTTCCAGCTCCAGGATCTTCTCGTAATTAATCAAGGAGCATGCGTGAAATATTACCCATTCAAGCCATTTAAGGTAGGAACCGAACTTCCACCGGAAATTTTTAGCACCACCTGCCTCGCCGTTAACGTAGACAGGAATTAAGTATATGAACATTGATAGCTGTTTCGAGCTTAATAAGCATTGTGTGCATTTAGATGGTGCTTAACCTTTTTAGATTTTTGTATTGCCAATACGTGTTTCAATATTGTTAAGTATTTTGTAGCTATTGAGTGTAGAGGGCATGAAGATTTTAATTAAAACAAAGTCATTAGATTTTTTTTATAGAATAACGGTGACAAGCGAGCAAACATCCAACCTGATGGTAAGGTAAACACTGTGGCCCATAAACACCTACATCTATCCTCGATCAAGTATCAAAATGCAGATGCGTTGTCACCCTTAAGGGTCAAGATAGAACGTCTCCTATCAAATGAATAGGGGTCACCTGTTCTCTACACTCACCACACAAAACCCACATGCGTCGAGCTGCCATTTTACTCTGGTATTCTGTGCTACAACCGTAACATAGCTGCAGCGTTACTCTACCACGTTTTAAAAATAGATACAACATCGTGCTATGAAGTGATTGAATATGTTGTATGGTAGAGTGATGTTGCAACTATATTGTGATTACAGCACGAATAGGTCAGCTTGACCGGGGAGAGACCACGCCCTCAGCACAATACCAGCGTAAAATAGCTTAAGGTAAAGTGGGCGCCAAAAGCAGATTTTTCACGCCTTATAGGCGCGCAGAAAATCAATTTTTATCATTACAAACTACGAAAATCATATTTTTTTAATTACTATGAAAGATAATGATTATGGTTAGTTAGTTATGGTGGTTAAAATATGATTGACACATTTTGGATTTATAGGAAAAGATCGCAAATTTTCCTCAAAATCTACAATTTTTGGTACGTCCACTAAGGGAAAAAGCAGTTTCATTCGTATGTAATTAAAGCAATTTTAATTAAATTTCATCTATGTGTTTACCAGTTAATAAAATTAGTGACTTATGGGATTATTTTTCAATAAAATAATATATATAATTTTAAAAAGAAATATCAAAAAATATTGAGCGAATTAAATGCGCGCGGGCCGACCTAACAGAAGCATATCACCGCTCCATCGTCCCGCCAGTCTTCCGCAGCACGTCATAGAGAGCACCTGAATACAACTTTATCATGCCCGCTGTCGTTGTTTATAAGAGCTAGTAGCAAGTAATAAACATGTAAACATACCAAGTATGTTTATAATACAAACTGCTGGTAAAATTTGTTATAAGTATGAGGGAGCTCGTATGTACTCGTAACAAATACACTTCTCATCAAAAAAATCGAAACACCTTGCAAGTTTATGTTTTGTAAGGATTATCGTTTTTTTTATTTACGAATAAATATCAAATGTCGCTTAATAGTGAGTTTTTAGAGGTTTTCAAATTCTAATGTTATTTTTCTAAATTCAAATTAAATTTTCATAGGTTTCATTTTATCTTAAATGAGTCATTTTTGTTTTGTATGGAGAATGAAGGCAATGAATGAAACAACACACGTAGGTGAAACAAAACTGAAAAACTTTTATTAAATAACGTTTAATAACTAGTGTTCCCTCCTCGAGCTCTTATCACCGCTTCCATCCGGTTTTTCATCGATCGGATTAGAGTTACGATGACATGCTGTGGGATGTTGTCCCATTCTTCCTGAATGGCACTTTTCAGCTGTTCAAGTGAGTCTGGGGCAGGATCTCTAGCTCGGATTTGCCTCTTTAGTTAATCACAGAGATGTTCAATTGGATTCATGTCCGGGCTTCTTGGCTGGCCATTCCATTATGGAGATACCGACTTCGGTAAGGTAATCACGTACGATGCTCGCGGTGTGGGCTCTGGCGTTATCGTGCATAAATGTGAACCCGTTGCCGATAAAGTGTGCATAGGGTATCACGTGAGGCTCTAGGCACTGTTGCATGTACCGATGACAGTTCAAAGCAGGTAGACATGGCCCAGACACGAAGGCAAGCTCTGTCTTACCATCCGTGCTGATTCCTCCCCAAACAGTCCACGAACTACCACCATAACTGACCCTTTCTTCAATGTAGCATTGTGCAAAGTGTTTTCCATCTCTTCTGTAGACCTTGTTCCTTCCGTAGTTACCATAGAGCATGATTTTACATTCATCAGAGAAGAGAACTTTGCTCCATTGGAGGTATGACCAATTTAGGTGCTCGCGTGCAAAGTCAAGGCGCGCAGAAGCAAGAAGAAGTATTTATATAGCCTTGTTTATTTTCATCTTGAAAAGTACTTCATCATTATTTTATTTGGACACAAAAGACCGAGACGATAGGGATAAAACATTTATAGAAAACAATTAGTTGTTGGTACTTATTTGTTTACAAGAAGCTCCTTGGACGATAGTGCCCAAATAAATAGTGATGAAGTACATTTCAACATTAAAAATAAACTAGGTACATACCTCAGTAGGATGGTTGTAGTTTATATTCATGTTAAAAAGTAAGTATATGTCGACTTACGAGTATGTTATCTTACGAGTAAGCACCTATAGGCATAGGTATCATTTTGTGGCTCGACGAAAAGACTCTTTTGGTGCACCCAATGATTATTATCTGAAATTATTTTAATAATAAACGCTGGTTATATCAATCAATTACAATATTTTTGCATACTGCGTAGATGTATTTAACTATTAGTGGGCTACGAAATAATCCTACACTTATGAAAGTGCGATCTACAGCTTGTTGCTAGGTTTGGCTAAAATATATCGATATATCGATATTTTCTGAATTATTGATATATATACCGACGATATTTTTAAATAGTAGTAATGAATTCGTATTAATTTCGAAATATTTTGTTAAATAAATCGACAAAAAATTAGGCAACAAAAGGAGCTACAGAAACATTCATGAGCTTTTGTCGTTTTTTTCGTCAAACAACATCCAGTAATACAATTTTGAGCCTTATCCTACTACATTGTGCAAAACATGACGATATATCGATATATATCACACGAATATAACAATACTGTTTAAAAATATCGATACTATATATTTTTCACTTGCCCATCCCTACTCGTCACTATTGATACATACATTGCTAGCAGCTAGCCGGATAAGCGAGGACCTCCCGCCCTAAGAATCTACGTGACCACGATACTATTTCGTCTTATTCTGCTGTATTTCGTATGGTGAGTGCAGATAACCAGAAACCCTTTTCACTGGAAACGAGGCATTCCAGTTCAGTCCTCAGGGCTGACAACGCGTATGCATTTTGATTCTTCATTGAAGATAAATGTTTGACAATATTATTCTATAAAATGTTCATTATTCTTTGCTGATTGTTATACATTAAATCCCAACTTATTCTAATGAAGAGCATACTAAATTGCTCTCGTTTTAGTCTAATTAGCGATGTGAACACTTAAAAAAATTTAATTGTATCTAATTACATTTTATAACTTATGCTTGCGATTGTACTTACACTTGGTGAAACTCCAGCTTCATCTTTGTTATTTGAATATACACTTGTACTAGTTTCACAATGAATCATACACTCTATAAATCATACCCTGATGATGCTGATGATGAAGACAAAACCGGTCGGTTTTATAATTAGTACAATTATAAATATTTAATATAAATATTTTGAAACCAGCACAAGTGCCAGTACAAGTTTATCCAAATCACATCATGTGATGAAGCATAACATCTTGAGAAAATATATATAATAGTTTCATTAAAATCTCAAAAATGAAATAAAATCTAAGCCCACCGGTGTCACATATACCGGGTCCGGCGATTGAACTGTCCGTATGGGAAAATAAATTATTTTTGTTAATTATCAATATTTATTTATACGCTTTTTACATGTGACAATACGAGTAGATGGTTCAAAGTTATGTTATGGCTTAGTCCGATGGAATAAAACCGCCTTTAGCCTTTACTACAAGCTTGAGTCTCTTCCTGGACGAAGCGCACGCTGCTCGTACGACGTCATCACTTAAATAATTCCATTCTCGCGTAACACTAGCTTTGAGCGCTTCCACCAACGTGTGTTTTGTAGCACAAGCCTTGGCCTGTAAAACACCCCAAAACCCCTGATTCAAAAAATGATTCATCTTTGAACAGCGTACACACCGTTTACCAAATGCAGGACACTCGTATTTCTATTTTATAAACTATGTATCATATATTATGTACATTCCCGCAATTATTGCACTTGTCCTTTAGCGGGGTATAATTATAGGAAAAACCTTGACGATATGGTAGTGCTGGTCTGCTCCATTGTTGTATGTCGCATTATTGTAGTTGACGTAGACTCTATTCCTATACTAGGCAAGTACGCATGTATAGAATTGGACGTGGTTAGGCATGTCATGTCTGTGCAAGAGGATAAAAATAATGAACCGTTATTTATTAAAGATTATGAGGACGTATTTATGGGCTTAGGATGTTTACCGGGTAAGTATACAATACGCTTAAAGCAGAATAGTGTACCCGTAGTGCATGCTCCACGAAAGCTACCATTCGCAATTAGGGATGAGTTTAAAAGAAAATTGGATGAAATGGAGTCACAGCAAATTATTTCTAAGGTTGAGGGCCCATCTGACTGGGTCAATAGCATAACAATAGTTTAAAAAGCCAACGGCGACTTACGAATTTGTTTAGACCCTAAAGAATTAAACAATGCCATTCGACGGGAACACTTTAGGCTTCCAACTCTTGATGAAATTGTCTCAAAACTCTCAGGAGCAAAAATATTTAGTACACTAGACGCGTCATCACGGTTCTGGCAGGTACAGTTAGATGACACCAGTGATTATTGTACGTTCAATACTCCTTTTGGTCGGTACAAATTTTTGCGAATGCCATATGGGATCTGTTCGGCTTCAGAAGTATTTCACAAAAAAATACATGAAAATTTTGATGATATTGAAAGGGGTATGCATGTATATTGATGATTTATTGGTTTTCGGTTCCAACAAAGAAGAACACGATAGGAGACTTAAAAAGTTCTAGAACGGTGTAGAAAGATTAATTTAAAATTGAACAAAAGCAAATGCCGGTTTGGTTTAAAGGAAATAAAATATTTAGGTCATAAAATAACTGAAAAGGGGTTATATCCTGACGATTCTCATATATCAGCAATACTCAATATGCCAAAACCTCAAAATAAGAAGGATATTGAAAGACTATTAGGTCTTGTAACTTATATAGGTACGTTTGTTCCAAACTTATCAAACAAGACACTCTTATTTAGAGAACTTTTACAAAAAGACACTGAGTGGCATTGGAACGAAAATCATGAAAAATGTTTAAAAGAACTGAAAACCTGTTTGTCCAGCAGTCCTGTATTATGTATGTATGTCCTGTATTGTGTATTGTACAGTATTATAATTTAAATATTCCTGTGATTATATCGGTGGATGCGAGCAAAAGCGGTTTGGGCGCGTGCTTAATGCAAAATGGTTTACCGGTATGCTACGCGTCAAGAGCGTTAAACAAAGCTGAACAAAGATACGCAAAAATAGAAAAAGAATTGTATGCTTGTGTATTTGCTTGTGAGAGATTTCACGCTTATATTGGTAGAATTGATATTACGATAGAAACGGATCATAAACCTCTGGTGAGCATTATTAAAAAGCCCATCGTCGATTCATCAGCACGTTTGCAGCGGATGTTGTTAAGATTACAGCGTTATACATTCAAACTAGTATATAAACCGGGCAAACACTTGTATAGAGCCGATGCGTTATCACGTGCGTACGAACCGACAGTGCTAAGCGCACTTCATCCGAGTTCCGATTCGCTGCATGATGAGGTGTGTGCGGTGCAACGACAGGCCGTCTCAAGAGTCACCGACGACATTACAGACGTTCAGTTTGTGCAACTGCAAAAATACACGGAAACTGATAACGAATTAATAAAATTAAAGAAGTATGTGCTAAAAGGCTGGCCAAGTGTCAAAGGAGAAGTGGATGATATAGTTAAACCGTATTGGAACTATAAAGAGGATTTATCTTTTGCACATGGGTTAGTTTGGAAAAATGAGAGAATTATTGTTCCTAAAATATTAAGAAAAGAATTTTTGAACAAACTTCATATAGGTCATATGGGTCTCGAGAAATGCAAACTAAGAGCGAGAGAAATTCTATTTTGGCCAGGGCTAAAAAATACATTAAAAATATGGTGTTAAATTGTCAAATATGCTTATCATTTAGACGAAATAATCGAAAGGAACAATTACAATGTCATGAAATACCGGATAGACCGTGGGCAAAAATATGAGTAGATTTATTTCAAGTTAAAGACCAAAATTATTTGTTATTAATTGATTATTATAGCAAATTTTTTGAATTGGTCGAATAGCAGTCAACTCATTCATTTTCTATTATTACATCTTTAAAAAATATATTTTGTAGACAGGGTATACCCTATGTAGTCATGACTGACTGTGGTCCACCATTTACATCGAGTGATTTTAAACAGTTTTCATCAGAATGGTATCTCACACACATAACTTCATCGCCGCGTTACGCCCAATCAAACGGATAAGTTGAACGGACCGTTCAAACAATAAAGAATATAATTCTGAAGTCTACCGCGGAAAGGCAGGATTATAGGTTGGCTTTATTAGAATATTTAAACACTCCTTTAGAAGAAAACTTGCCTTCTCCGGCGGAATTATTACAGAGTAGAAAATTGAGACGTATATTACCTATGTCTACAAAATGTTTAAAACCTAAAACACAAAAAAAAATATTTTAAGTAAATTAAAAGAAAAGCAACTAAAACAGAAGATGTATTATGATCGCAATGCAAAAAATTTGCAAAAATTAAATGTCGGGCAGAATGTAAAAGTGTTACTAGACGTAAATAAACGAAAGTGGATATCCAGGATTATTATAAGAAAAGTAAGAGACCGCTCATATGAAATTGAATTAGTTACTGGTAGTAAAATAGTTAGAAATAGGAAACATATAATAAAAGATTCGCCAAACAGACATGCCACTCCTAACTATAACTTCGAATATGATGACGTTAATGCCAGTGTATCTTATAACAACCAAAATATGTACTCTACATATAGAGAAAATACTATTAATAATAATTATGTTACACGATCCGGCAGGTCAGTGAAACCACCGAATAGATATGGACAAACAACATAAACTGGTGCATCATGCTTCATCTTATAAAGGTAAGGGAACAACTGGGTGTGTGTAAAAAAAAAAAGAAGGAAGATGTAGGATTATTTCACTATTTAATTTTTACATTACTAATGTTGGTGTTTAATGATTTTATTACTTAAGTATAATTACTGTGTACCTATGTCCGATAAGTAACTTCTTTGCGAAGGAAACTATTTGTAAATTTGAGGGAGAAGGATGTAATGATAATTGTAAAATTAAAATAAATTCAGTACTGGCCAGAACACCGTGTTTGATTGACGCACGTCACACATGACAAATAGAATAAATTAAAAAGAATAGAATCGTATAGTATAGTATAGAAACGAATAGAATTTTGATTTCAATATAGATTACATCCGATTTTTACTGAAAGTCATTTTTTACTTTTACCACTGGTTAGGAAAAAAACCTATGGTGTTCATTCCTATCCTAAAAGGCGCCAGTTAGCAATCATCTAATTAATTAGATGGTAGTGTCATTTCCACCATTTATAATCCTTAAAAGCAAAGTCTAACTAAATTATAGTTCAGAGCCGGGACGGTATCAGAGGCAGCTGAACTGAATAAGTGGCGCATGTATAAGTCGCTAGGATATGACTACAATATTTGTACCATTTGATATTGAGACTATCAGTCCGTGGGTTTCACGTGCCGTAAAGTTCCTAAAGAAACGGTATTGTTATTTTTGCTGCCGGTGATAAAAGGGCTAAGTATAGCGTTTTCCAGTCAGCGTTCTTGGCACTATAACGCGGGAACTAGGACTTTACTTTAGGAAATTGGAACTAAAGTTCGGTTTTAGTTTTTTTTTCATTATTTTAGTAACAATAAATTTAATCTTATACGTACATTAAATTAAATTCCATGCTAAATGTAAAATATTGAAATTAAAACTAAGTAGTAAAATTTTAAAGGTAAGGGATTAAATGCAAGAAGCGTTTGATAAATTGATTTCAAATTGGCTTGTATAACCGTAAAACAACGAAAAACGCGATTAAAATTTATTAAAAGCAAGATTAAAATTCTCTTTTGTAAGGAATTACGCTGAAAATCCGTTACCGTCGACATTAACAGCCACGTTGCGAAATTCTTTAACTTGTATGAAATAATTCAGTCAGGCAACACGCAAGCGTTGCTGAAAGTTTCTTTGAATGAAACTTTAGTTATGAATTTTAACTACCAAATGAATGCAAATTAACAATGCAAATTGAAAGTTATTTTTGTAATCTGCGTGTGGTGATGGCGTAAGAGAATCTTTTGTATCGTGGTCGCCTTAAGAGGCAACAAAAGGAAATGTCAGAGAATTCTTGTTACTTTACGATGGCGGTATAACCCAGACCGGCGATGCGAAGCAGAGTCAAAGGTGCTCATCTGGTACTACAATCGTCCATCTGGCTGCCAAATATGACAATTGAAGCTAATCCGTATAATGGGAGAACTTTTTCAGCTAATTTAAAATAATTGTATATTTTTACATTCCCAGTTAAAACTGACAATGAGAATATGGCTTCACCACAACCGCTTATGAATCGATAGAATAAGCCACGCTCGGGATCTCGACATTGAACAAAATTAATAGGGAAATCCCCCGAAAAACCAAGGTTACTACCAAAGCTTTCGTTTACTGGCATAGGGTTTGCATAATGTCTTCCAGACTTAATTTCGGTTACAGTGGTCACTCTCCAGACAAGCCATCTGCGTAGGACTAAATTATAGCGCACGATCCGACACGACTGGACAAGGCTCGGGGCAAGACACCGCCACTTTCCTGTTTCCGATCTGCACTTGAGAATTACTTAACAGAAAAACCCAATAATTGTTTTTTGCCCGACCAGGGATTCGTAACAGGGACCACATGATCAGTAGTCACGCTTAAAATCACTAATCCACCAGATGTTAAATGGATTCTACAGTCAACGGAACCCTACAGCCATCTTCAAAAAAGGCTGCAGATCAATTATCACCTCTGACGAACACTATTACGAGTATAATGGAATGTCTCACAGCTTTTAATTATGGTTTCAATTTATATCCTTTAAACCGGAATACAGCAATGTAATCACTGCTATTATTGGCAGAAATAGATGAGAGGATGATTCATATTCAAATAGATCTTGAGACATTTCAATAAAATCCAAATTGAATAAGGTGCTCTTAAATAAAAAATACTAGAATTCACAAATTTTGAGAAAATTGACATAATAAACCATAAGTGATTAGGCCCCAACTAAGGTTATTATAAAAATCTTATGTAAATTCTTGGTATTTATTTTTAAAATAATCTTAAATTGTGAAATATTCCAAGTAGCAAACCCTCCAATTCTGTTTAAAATGCTCAAAAATTAAGATTCTCTAATTGTTTATTGGTTATAAGGTTATAATTATTGTTTATATTGGATATATATTATTATTTACACACTTGTATATAAGTAATTAAAAGTTAAAAAATAAGTTTATTTCACATAATATATTTATTTACTAAAAACCGACCGGTTTCCAGGAAATATAAGTAACAATTGCAGATTTTTCTTTTAACATTATTTCTTAAGTCGTTCGTTTTCTACCACAATCTACCGCAACGTAACATTAGTTCCGCAAAATGTGCAAACCCCGCACCAGATTTGATGTGATAGTACTATTTCCGCAACAAACAAAGGCAAGCGCCAACTAATCCCTCGTTTCAAACGGGGGAAATCGAGAACAATAGTTTAAATGCGACATTTTTATCAGAATAATGTGAGCTATTGCGCTGGTTTTGTTGTGAATACGTGCTATATACTATATTTTTGTTTCAATAGTTGCATACGCTTTTTAGGTATAATAGAAATACATGTTAAAAGCCAAGCTTGCGGCGACCCAATTCACGTAAGAAATATGGTTGTTTTTTTTAGTTTTGTAAAACTATTTGTAATTATCTCATGCCGGAGAACGTTCATAGTCCTGCAGTAATATCTAAAATCATCTACGCTTATCGTTGATAGTAAAATTTAAGTAAATAAATCGTTGGTAGTAAATAGTAGGTAGTAAATATTCAAGTTCAATAAGTGAATCAAGATGGTAGAGGACTTTTATGCCTAGGAGTTAGTTCTGTCGCCAAGTGCGTGCACTGTTGTGTTCCGGTCTGAACATCTTATCTTCTTCTTTGTTTGAAGTAGGAAGGAGTTATCCATAAAATTACTATGATATGATAATTTCTTAAATTTACGCGAACACTATACATTGAATAAAACTATTATATATACGGATTGTATCGCGTTTAATTTACTTATTTTAACATAAACATATAACCACTCACGCCTGTCACCCAGAGAGGTAGGCGGAGACTACATACTTCCATTTAACACGATCCTGACACACCTCTCTCGCCTCCTTCGCATCCGTATATGCTCGTCGGTTAAGGGTACTCCTAAGTGAGCCCGTTTTTAATAAATCGCTAATTTGGTTGATAAATTTTCACCTAGGGCGTCCCGTTCCGACTCTGCCATTCACTTCTGCAACATAAATTTTCTTTGTCACTCTGTCCTCATTCATTCTTTCCACATCACCATACCACCGAAGCATTCCTTTTTTAATCCTGGTCACAACATAATCTTGCAAACCACACTCTTTTCTTAACACACAATTTCTCACCCTGTCATTCAGATTCCTAATATACTCCTCAAAGACCGCATTTCTACTGCATTTATTCTACTCTCGTGCTTCTTCCGCCACACCTAACTTTCACTACCATACGTTAAAGTAGGGACCAACACAGCATTGTGAATTGACATACGTGCCTTTCTTGACACATTTCGACTCTTCACAATAGAGTGTAGGGCCCCACTTATTTTAACTTATTTTGAATTCCCGGTATTTCAGGTGCTTTACAGCACCCTTGGTCACGGGGTAACTGAGATATGTTTGACGTCCTAATGTCTGTAATGTAATGTAATGTAATGTAAGCCCGGCTCGGCTACCTTCAGTTTTTAATATTAATTTTCGTTCCAATTTACAGTATCTTGAAGTCTTGCATAACAGCACCCATCCATCTTCTCTATTGAAATCAGATTGTTTTTTAATTTCAATAGCCTTGTATATCATCCTTCGTAGAAATACGTTTATATAGTTGTATTCAATACTATGAAATGATTTAAAAAAAACCATAATTCTCCATTTTATCAAGTCGTTAGAAACCATTCAGAAAAATGTCCAAACTATTTTGTAACATCTGAATCTCAGCTACAAAATGGTATGATGGTATGATGGGGAGAATGGTGGTACTATTTTGTACCACGCATGTCCACCATGTGTACCATCTCGCATAATATTTTAGGAATAAAGGTGATAATATGAAAGAAAGAAAAGTAAAGATATAGCCTATACGTAATGACAAAAGCCTCCTCACATTTTTGAAAGGATTTTAGGACTAAAAAAGCCAACTCTTGGCAGACTGCACAAATATTCGAAATATTTTTTAATTTTCAGACAAGCATTTTTCACCTTAATTACCATCACCCCCGAGTATGTGATAATTCAGCATTTAAAATTGCAATTAACAAATTCATTGGTGCCCACGTAGATCGAACCCGGGTTGCTCGCGTACTGTGTTTTAATTTAATTCCTTTTTTACTTAGTTTATAGCAGTTTTGGCCCGTGGATTTCATAAGAGTCGAATGTGGACAATACCAGAAAAATCTTATATCTTCCGATAATGGCGTCATACCATACATTCGGATAGAAAACCATACTCTTGCACCATTGCAAAAAACTGACCAGCGACGGACAGCTGCATCAAAATACTGCGATTCTCCTTAGCAAAAATGGACTTTTACGGATTAATGAAGAAAATGTTTCCCGGTCTAAGGGTCACATAGAACGAAATTAGATTTTTCTCAGGCTTTACTCACGAAATACTTAGCTGGGTATATGCGTAGTATAATATTTGATCCTGAATTTATAGTTGTATCGGGCTGAGATTAAGCTAAGTTTCTTCTTCAAAATTTAATTTCAAATCCAAATTCTTTTTCATTAATAAATTATGAAAAAGAATTTGGCAGCCTCATACCGGTAGGCGTAGTGTAGGGCGACCCCCCACTAGATGGAGTGACGACCTGGTAAGACATGCAGGAAATTGCTGGATGCAGGTGGCTCAGCACCGTGCTTTGTGGCATACTTTGGGGGAGGCCTAAGTTCAACAGTGGACTTGTGAAGGGCTGTAATGATGATGATGATGCTGAAATAAATTATTATTACATGAAACTGAAAATAGGCGTGTTTAATGAGATAAAATTACATTTAACTAATTTTTTGTATCATTTACGTGGTAGACTCAAGCTCCAGCTATATTATGTTGTTATGGGTTAGGGTCACACTATCATAGAGTACCAGCGTAAAATAGCTCTTGATGCCGCTGTGTTTCGTATAGTCAGACTCTAAACTGGAGACCCTTTTTACTGGAAACAAGGCATTGCATCTAAGGCCTCAATGGTGACCACACATGTGCATTTTGAACTTTAATCGAGGATAAATGTAGATGATCTCACAGAATATCAGCGTAAAATAGCAGCTTAATACTGCTATGTTTCGTACGGTGAGTGTGGAGATCCGGAGACCCTTTTTTTTACTGGAAACGAGGCGTCTTCAGGGGTGAAAATACACCTGCATTTTGATTCTTAATCGAGAATAAATTTGGATGTCTATGGGCCACAGCATCCACTTACTATCAGGTGGACTGTGTGCTCGTTTGTCAAACTCCTTCTATAAAAATGTCATGATCAGGTGGACTCTATGCTTGTTTCTCACTCATATTCTATAAAAAATCACAAAATTAATATCTGTTGTGGCTACAGTCATACTAACACCTATCATTTTATCAGTGTGCTATTTCAACAATAACCTGTGCATCGTTAAAACTAAGCTTGGGTAAATTTTGTGGTAATTCGACCAACATTTCAAGAGTCGTGTAACATATATTTCAATTTGCATTTCTTTAATAGTGACATTTTACTCGTTCAAATCTATTCCCAGACGTAGAAATTGCTTTAACTTTTCTGTAAATATCAATCACGTTCAACCAACAAATCTACGCCTTCACCGGTAAACCAAATATAAGGTTTGACCCACCCTTAAAACTGTTTTTTTTGTTATTCTTTTTTATATAAATACGAATAATTTAGATATTCATTTCTTTAAACTAACATTTGATAAATATAAAATCTAGTAAGTAGTATAACCTGGTTTAAGAATTATAATGTAGATGAGTTTTCAATTCTGAAGAGTAATATTACGAGTATAAGGTGCCTCGTAACCAACATACCGCTCCTTCACGCTGTTAATCTGTGCGAACGTTGTCCTTCCCCGATAAAGCGGACCCGTTCGTGCTACACTACACTACGCCGCAACGTGGCTTTAACCCGTACAAAATATTGTACAATCTGACCTACATCCCCACGTGTGGATGTTTCGAATGGAAAAATAAATAATTTAAGAACAGCATTAGTGAAAAACCCGAGCCATCCATTCAGCTAAATCTTCGCCGGTCTTTATTCCGCTTTACAAAAACATAACCTATTTCCGCAAATATACATTTCTTTGAGAAAATTGGCTATCAACCTTATATATATATATATATATATATATATATATATATATATATATATATATATATATAAGGTTGAAAAAATTAATTTTTTAATTAATTAAAAAAATCTGATAGTCGTGTTATCATTCAATAAACGAATTAATTTTATTGCAGTTATATCGAGTGGTTAACTCACCATAAATAAACAATATTTGGCGAAGAGGGCCTTATTTACGAGTAAGTATTATTGAGTGCACTACAGTTGCCGCATGCAAGATTAGGATATCATTAAGAGTCGACTTGTTCAGTTTTGTAGCAAATGATTATCATGACGATACCAACACGGGAGAAGTTATGAGAACAACTTTGTAGTTTACAGAATCATCATTAGCAAATATATATATCGGAGTATAGTCGTGTACGTCGCGTAGCCTTTCCGTTAAAACGAGAGAAGACTAAAACCAATGTTGAAAAGGTTGATAGCCAAGTTTTCTCTCTATCTATATATAGATATATGGCTTACATGATATTTTACAAGATCATTTTATTATTCTCTAGTAATGCGACGGAGGTGTATATTTTATTAAGAAATGATTTATAAATAAATCTGTTGACAATATAGGTGTTATACAATAATAATATACGATTTAGTCATTCATTAAAAAGCTGAACCATACCATCCACACTGATGAACATACCTCATACGGAGTTATTATAAAGAGGGAGAACTACAACGTTATCTCGCTTGTCAAAGCGGTTTGGAATCCGAAGTTTTTATCATTTTAAAATGATGTCAGAAAGACGCTATCCATCAGCATTTCATTTCCCTGTGTGTAAACAGTGTTTACACAAGAGTAATAAAATTAACCAAAGAATAGATTTTAAAAGACTGCTTTTACAGTATAAAAGAATATTTAGAATTTATGCATAATTAATTAATTTTAGTAACCTTTGTTAGCTTTTATTTGATGATACTTTTAAAAAAATGTCAAATTCACAACGCATTAAAATTTCAATTCATTTCAATTCAGGCGTATATTATGACATCCAGGCGTGGATAATTTTACACCACCACCATATTACATCACGGTATAAACCAAAGGTATGAAATTTTATTCCAAATTTTAAAGAATAATAAATACAGATTTATACCGTAAGAAAAAAATACACATTGGCGCTGCGAACCGTAGTTCCGACATTTTTAATTTCTTAAAATTTTAATATTAAAACAAAAGGTATCAAGCAAGCGCACAGTCTACCTGGATAATATGGTAAGTGGATGCTAGGGGTGTTTACACCCACACCTATCGTCGATTAATAATAATTAAAATTTAGATGCGTTGTTATCCCTGAGGACTATAAGAATGCCTCGTTACCACTAAAATGTTGCTTCAATTCGTGATTCGATTCGTGATTCGATTCCCTCCCGTAATAAATATTTGAATGAGCTATACAATACAATACAATACAATACTCTTTATTGTACACCAACAAAACATTAATAAATAATGAAAAAAATAATGAGGGATAAACAAAAGGCGGTCTTATAGCTACATAGCAATCTCTTCCAGACAACCCAGAAGAGGAAATTAATAAAAATAAAAATAAGAATAATGGGTAGGGTGCACTAAATTAGACAAAAAAATAACTTATATACTATATAATGACAACATACTTAAGGTATATTAGTGACCATAACTAAGAGGAGAAAGAGAGAGGAGTTAAAGAGACAAATAGTGTTCCTTAATTTGTTTCTTGAACACATTTAAAGATTGAGCACTTTTAAGAGTTCCAGAGTCTTACTCCAAGAACAGCAAAAGATTTATCATAAAATGTCGAGGAGTGTATAGGACATTGGAGCGAAAGGTTTTCTTTGGACCGTAAGGAAAAATCGTGACAAGAGCTAAGAAATTTAAAACGTTCTTTCAGATAGGGAGGACTTGATACATTAAATAAGACGCAGTAGAGCGCAGAAAGTATATGAGTACTCCGACGACTTGAGTTTAGTGCGGTATTCAGAGACATGGTCATATTTACGAAGCCCAAATATGAACCGTATACAGAGATTTTGGAGTCGCTCAAGTTTATTAAGTTGCTCCTCGGTGATATCAAGGTAACAAATATCAGCATAGTCGAGGATAGGGAGTAGCAAAGATTGTGCAAGCGTAATTTTGGTGGAAATGGGTAAAAAGTAGTTAAGCCTTCGGAGTGAAGCATAAGCCGCAAAAATTTTTCGGCTCACTGCATTAATTTGGGGTGTCCAAGACAGACTGGAATCCAAAAAGATACCTAAATTTTTAACTACTTCATTATATGGAATAAGAATACCATTAAATACAACGGGTTGAATTTGACATTTTTTAATTTTGGAAATAGTTCTTGAACTCCCAATAATTATAGCTTCCGATTTTGAAGGGTTAACCTTCAACCCATAAGATCGTGTCCAGTCGAGAATAAAAGCCAGATCCTTGTTGATACATTCAACAGCTTTGGCAAGATCTTCGATGGTTGTTTGTAAATATATTTGAAGGTCATCTGCATACAAGTGGTAGAGAGAAGATATTTGGGATGTAATCGTATTAATAAAGATTGCGAATAAAAGAGGAGATAAGACACCACCTTGTGGAACGCCAGCTACGGTATCAAGCCACGAAGAAAGTCTATTTTGGAAACGAATACGTTGCCGGCGCCCGTGCAAATAACTATGAAACCAGGAAATTGCAGTTGGAGATATGTTAAGAGAACGCAGAATCCCTAACAGGATATCATGATCAACAGTATTGAAGGCATTGCTGAAATCCAGCAACACCAATACTGTGACTTGATGATTCTCCATACCGTGACGAATGTCGTCGATGATTTTTAATAACGCCGTAGTCGTACTATGACCAGATGTAAAGCCAGATTGGAGAGGACTAAGGATGCTATTTCTTAAACAAAAGGAATTAATTTGTTGTTGGACAAGGCGTTCCAAAACTTTGTAAAGGAAAGGAAGAATTAAAATAGGACGATATTCAGAAAAACTTGAAGGATTTGTTTTCTTAGGTAAAGGTATGACTTGAGCGTCCTTCCATTGGGAAGGGAAAGAAGATGAAGATATGGAAAAGTTTAAGATATGGGTTATAATAGGGGTTAAAAAGTCCAACAAGGGAATGATCATTTTACGACTGACGTCGTCACTTCCGACAGCGTCGGAATGGATAGAGCTATAAAGAACCACTCCTGTTATGGGTGTTTATATCTTCGTGATTTATATACTGACATTATAAAATTAAAAGCATACACAGGAGAAAACACTTAGTGCAAGAAACGATAAAAAATAATTCGGTGGGTACTTTTATACAGAATGCAATAAGTACAACAAAATCACATTCTTTTCGATCACAAGAATTTGTCTAGCTTTATTAAATGCCAACGTAGTTTCTCTTTTTGCGTTTTAAAAGGTTTTTCAAAGCATTTAACATGCTTTTGAGTTTAACAGTTTAACTTAAAAAAGTCTTTAGTTGCCTTTTAGAAGCAAATAGGAACGTAAGAAAATTACATTACCAGAGTCGCAAAAAACTCTTATTTATGGAGCGCCAGTTTTAATGCCCTAAAGCAAATCCTCTTGATAAATGTCTATTTTTGAAAGTATTTAAAGCGACGGTTTAATCGATGATTCGATTGAATTCGATAGTGTTCGTTTAAGATTTACAGGTTATTTGATATAAGTTTTTTATAATCATACCAGAAATCCGGACCGGCTTCGCCTGTGCGACGCACGCAAGCACGCACGCACACAAGGACGCACACACACACACACACACACACACACACACACACACACACACACACACATATATATATATATATATATATATATATATATATATATATATATATATATATCTTATAAGCGACAGCTTTAGTGCATTAACGGATGCTAAATAAAAAAAAAACAAAAATACGGACGGACCCTAAAAATGGAACAATTCAGACCCGTTCAACTACAGGACCATTACCTCCTTGTTTTCCAAAATCATGGAAACCATCATAAACACCCTAAGCTCAGTAGGAGAACAGCAAAATCACAGAAATTTTGCAATAATCTAAACACTACGGAAAGGAAGTAAACAATACAGAGAAGAGACAAAGAAAGATCACACCAAAAAATAACAATTAATAATAGTAGTATACAATACATTTTCAAAATTCGAACTAATTTTTTTATTATATCGTTTACAAGTGGCCAGTTCTAAAACAGTTTCAGTTGCGCCCTCGTAACAGATATTAATAGTGTAAATATATACATATTTTTGATGATTTAATGTAGGTACACCAAAACAAAAATAGTTTTATAAAAAGTAGTGATATACAATCTGTTTTCGTATTTATACATTATAGTCTATACAAGCACAAGCTAGTATTACCAGTTACTTGACTCCAAAAAGTAATATCTTCATGGGGCAATGTACATACGCTTTCACAACATAGTTCCAAAAAATATTATTCAGAACCTATTCTATCAAAAAGTTAAAAAATGTACTGTAAAATAATATTTTAAGAAGAATCCGATGGGTTTCTTGGTGGTATTTCTTAGCACAGAGGTTTTTACCGAACCAGTGGTAAAACTACAATTGACTTTCTGTACAGATGTTGTATTCCATTTGGGGTTTCAAGTTGTACAAACGAAAATCGTAGGTCAACATGTAGTATATGGGATAGGAAATGGGTTAATTTTGTTAGGAGACGCATTTTATAAGATATATTATTAATTTCAGTGTTGTACTGAAGTTAGTTATATATTGACGGCTCCGTGGCGCAGTAGCTTAGCAATGAGTTATAGCGCTGAGGGCCGCGGGTTCGAATCTAGCACGGAACACGTATTTGTAGGGTCTAAAAGTAATTTTTTTTGCTCTGGATCTTTGCCCTTGTGAAATTTATATGTGTAAACTGCCTCCATGATACATGAGAAAATCCTAGGGGTAGAGTTTTGTTTTTTTTTTAAAAAGTACATTCTTACACAAAGCATTTTGGAAGTATACCGGTTCGATACATTTATGTCGATTAACGTTTAGCTGCGCAATAGGCCTCTCAGAGAAAAGTTTAAATTGCTCACATAACATACTTATGAAAATGTGATATACGAGTATGTACATAAAAATACAAGCTTTAATAGGAAAAGAGTTGTGACTTGTGATGTAATCTTACTGTAAGTAGTAACGAACGCAAACTGGTGGTGCCAGTTACTCTACTTTTAATCTATTATGATGTTATCCAGTCCATTTCTTCTATGACTTTACGTTACGTACACGTGATTGTATATGCGAGCTTCGGAAAGTAAGTAAAACCGTCAATACAGACATCCTACATATAAAAATTCTAACATGTAATCGTATCTGCTTGTTTATAGTATCTACTTAATCTATTTTCGTCATGTCGTTGGCGTTTTAGCGGTAAAAATGCTTTAATATTCTAGTAAAAACATATAATATTTTGAGGTTTTTTCAAATATCCTATCATTCTTTTACCAAACTTTATGCTAAATAAAGCCTGTTCTTTTCCCCTTACGTAAAACATTTAGAGCACGGACTTATTTATTTCGGGTAAAGGAAACATCAATGTAGGAAAATCCTGTGTTGTTTTTGTACCCCTCTGGTAAGCTCTAAAAATCCTTAATATATTCGATATATTTACACAAAGTGTCTTTAAAAATGTTATCCATTTATGCAAGCGATGTAAGAAAATTAAAGGCTCGTGAATAACCTTTACGATGGCTTAAGGCGTTATATCCTTCGTAAGCGACTTACGACGTAGTGTTCGTTATGCGATTGTTCCCACTTTCAACGGCTTTGTGAAAGAATTATTAAAATCATGCGTTACTTTGCGGAAATCTGTTATTTTAAAGAAGTGGAAAGTCTTAGCGGATATCCTTCACAGAGTCAATTTTAAGCGATGATGTATTAGATATTAGCCGCTTTATAAAAGGAGAAGATTCATAATAATAATTCAAAATTTATTATGAATGTTATTATGTTTTTTGTTGTATATTATGTATAGTAACCTTAAGTTTTATTTATTATAAGGTACGTAGCCTTTGTTAAATATAATATCTGGAAGTAAAAACCTCAGCCCCTCCCTCCCCACCCTGTTATTATGAGTGTTGTAAATTCCCGAAACGTTGTAAATTAAAAAAAAATAAAATTAAATAGGATACTATCTGTAAAATAAATTTTATTTAATGTATTGTATTTGTATTAATATAAGAAAATATCACGGATTTTCTCCTTCACGGGCCCGCAAAAGTCTACCGCTGGATACTGGCCTCTATCGGACTCAACAACATGTACATATAAAAAACTTAAGTACACCACTAAAAGTGCCGCTTTTCTGTATCCACACTAAAAAAAAGTACATTCCACGCAAGAGCTTCTGAAGTAGGGGCTTCAATTAATCTATACACTGAGTCTTAGAAGTTGTTATGTGGAAATTACTATATTATTATTTTCAGTTCTTTAAAGTCGACTTTTAATCAAAATTTTATTTAAAGTAAATAAATTTGCTGTATTTATAACACGTTAATATTTTAAAGTTAAATCGGCATGGTTTAGGAGACAGAAGATAAAATTTAATTTCAAATTTCATCCCATCTGAGATCTAATAACCTTTTTTTTAATAAAACTGCTAAGTTAAACTTTTCCTCTCAATAGCACGTTTTTATGAGCAGACATTTTAAACTTATTTTATTAATGCCAATTTAAAGAAAAGAAATTATCTAAAGAAGTAGATCTAAAGAAGTTTTAACAGTGGTAGAGCCACGCGGCAGCTTTGCTGTTGCACGTATGGGCCGGCTCAAACCGGGGTGGTACCACGACCTCACAGAATACCGGCGTGAAGTGGAAGCTCTGCTTCCGCGTTTTGTCTGGTGAGTGCAGGTGGCCGGAGGCCCAAATCCCCCCCCCCCCATCAACATGGTAGCGGAATTAAATAATGATAGACTACCCCAGGAGGGTACCAGCACCCCTGGAGAATCCCTCGCTGATTATCCACGACCATGTTTCTCCACTTCTGAGCGTGGGTGCTCAGGCTGCCCCGCGTATTCTGGGGGGGGGGGCAAAATTCCGCTCAAGACTACAACTGCTCGGGGCAAACGGAGCAACAAGACCAAGGCGACCCCTGCCACGCTGTCCGTGAATTTCTACAATATCAGGGGACTTCACTCTAACCTAAACACCGTCCACTACCATCTCGAGACGGCGAGGCCGGCTCTGCTCTTTTTGACCAAGACGCAGGTGTCCTCTCCGGCTGATGTCTCGTATCTCTCCTAGCCGGGGTACAAACTGGAACACTCCTTTGTGCCTCGGGCTGGAGTTTGCGTTTACGTCAGAGAGGACATCTGTTCTCGACGCCTCGGCAGACTTGATGGTTCGGACCTGTCCATCCTTTGGCTACGCGTAGACAGCGACGACCATCCGCGCGTCTACGGGTGCCTCTATAGGTCCCATAGCGGTAATGCCGAAACAGACCGACTCTTCGACCACGTCCAAATGGCTGCAGATTCGTTGCTACAGCAGATTCCCTCCGCAGAGATCGTGATCCTCGGCGGCTTTAACGCCAATCACGCCGAATTTTTTGGTTCACGTTTAACCGATCATGCGGGGAGATCTGTTCATGATTTTGCCTTGGCATATGGTCTGACACAACTGGTTACTTCACCTACGCGGATTCCAGATGTGGAGGATCATGCACCTTCCCTGTTGGACCTTCTGCTGACCTCTCACCCGGACGGATATCAAATTTCCGTCGACGCCCCTTTAGGCTTCTCGGACCATTGTCTGGTCCGGAGTGTTGTGCCACTCACGCTGAAATCGCGGTTGCATTCTGCAGGCTACCGCCGTGTTTGGCACTATAGATCAGCCCATTGGGATGGGATGCGGTCTTTCTTTGCATCCTACCCTTGGGGGCGGGTTTGCTTCTCGCCGGATGATCCCAACGTTGTTGTGGATTCTGTTACTGATGTGGTACTTCAGGGTATGGAACTTTTTATTCCTTCCTCTGTGGTGCCCATTGGAGGAAAATCTCAGCCATGGTTTGGTCGCTCCTGTAAAATAGCATCATGCTATAAGCGGGAGTGCTACCAAGCCTGGGTTGATGCATCAGCGTCCCGGGATGTAAACACCAGCGCTCTAAAAAAGAAGTATAATTTCGCCTCAAGGTCCTTCAAAAGAGTCATTGCCAAGGCAAAGTCAGAGCACATAGGCAGAATTGGCGAGAAACTAGTTTGCCTTCCTTCTGGAACCCGTGCATTCTGGTCTCTCGCCAAGGCTGTCCAGGGGAATTTCTGTCAGCCATCTCTTCCATCTCTGCACAGGGAGGACGACTCACTGGCCCATACTGCAAAGGAGAAAGCCGATCTTCTAGGCTCTTTCTTTGCGTCTAACTCGACTCTCAATGACGGGGGGAGTACGCCACCGACCATCCCGCGGTGTGAGTGCTCCATGCCGGAAATGCAGTTCACACAGCGCTCGGTTCGCAAATCGCTCCTCTCCCTGGACATCCACAAGTCGAGTGGGCCTGACGGAATCCCCCCAATTGTGCTGAGGACGTGTGCTCCAGAGTTGGCACCGGTTTTAACGCGTCTTTTCCGGTACTCCTACTCCCTAGGCGTAGTCCCAAAATCATGGAAGACGGCTTTCGTCCACCCGATCCCTAAAAAAGGCGACCGCTCAGACCCGTCCAACTACCGGCCAATCGCCATCACCTTGTTCTCCAAAACAATGGAGTCCATTGTAAACTGCCAGCTCATGAGGTACCTTGAGGATCACCAGCTGATTAGTGACCGCCAATACGGTTTTCGCCGTGGTCGGTCAGCTGGTGATCTTCTGGTCTACCTCACTCACAGATGGGCGGAGGCAGTAGTGTTTAAAGGGGAGGCATTGGCCGTTAGTTTGGACATTGCGAAGGGCTTCGATCGGGTTTGGCACAAAGCGCTTCTTTTGAAGCTCCCTTCCTATGGGCTTCCCGAGAAATTGTGCGATTGGATCACCAGCTTTCTTGCAGATCGGAGCATCAAGGTCGTTGTAGACGGTGCAAGCTCCGATTGCAAGCCTATTAATGCTGGTGTTCCACAGGGCTGCGTGCTATCGCCAACGATGTTTCTTCTGCATATCAATGATATGTTGCATACCCGTAACATTCATTGCTATGCGGATGACAGCACTGGTAATGCTCTTTACACCGGCCGAGCCAATATTTCTCGGGAAAACGTCTCCGAGTGCCGGGACAAACTTGTGTCTGAAGTCGAGTCTTTACTGAACAGAGTCTCGGATTGGGGACGACTAAATCTAGTCCAGTTTAACCCCCAGAAGGCGCAAGTTTGCGCGTTAACCGCTAAAAAGAACCCCTTTGTCGTATCCCCTCAGTTTCAAGGCACTCCCCTTGTTGCCTCAGCCATTATCGGAATCCTCGGCGTCGACATATCGAGTGATGTGCAGTTTCGTGGTCACTTGGAAGGGAAGGCCAAATTGGCCTCTAAAAAGCTTGGCGTGCTCAGCAGAGCGGGACAGTATTTCATGCCGGCACACCGCCTGCAACTTTACAAGGCGCAGGTTCGGCCGCACATGGAATACTGTTCCCATCTCTGGGCTGGGGCTCCCCAGTACCAGCTCCTTCCACTTGGCCGCATCCAGCGCAGAGCGGCTCGAATCGTCGACGACCAAGTGCTTTCCGATCGCTCCGTATCCGTATTTTATCGCATCTATCACGGGGAGTGCTCTGAGGAATTGTTCGGATTAATCCCAGCCGCCAAATTTCGTGAACGCACTACACGGCAAACGTCCCGATACCATCCACACCACCTGGATACTTGGCGGTCCACCACTGTACGTTTCACAAGGAGTTTTCTTCCACGTACAACCTCTCTGTGGAATAGTTTACCACCGGCGATTTTTCCGGACCGATACGACCTGGGGACCTTCAAGAAAAGAGCTTACTCCTTTCTAAAGGGCCGGCAACGCACCCGCAATTCTCCTGGTGTTGCGGCGGATCATGGGCGGCGGCAGTCACTTAACATCAGGTGGCCGCATGCTCGTTTGCCCCCTCTTCTATAAAAAAAAGTAATCAGCTTTGAAAAACATATCCTAAAGTAGTTTAGTATCTTTAGAAGTTACTGAACCGCTTTCACGATGCGAACAAAAAGATTATTTAACTTATTATGTGTAACATTATTGTTTTATAAATAGAGGTGATAAACGAACTTACAGTCCACTTGATAATAAGTATCTACTGTAGCTCATGAACACCTGCAATTTCTTCAATCAAAGAATGCTACCACCTCTGACCACAAAGATGGAATGCTTCGCAGCCTATAATTATATTGGCTCTCTATACCCCCCCCCCCAGTGCATAAGAAAGATTAATTAAGTAAGGTTTTGCTTATTGGTGACAACAATGTTGTTTGAATCAATCTTACCAGTCTCTCTCTCCTCTCTTATCAGTCAGTCAAAATTGGATAAAAAATAATTTTTTCTGGCAGATTACTGCCTCGGTAGGTTCGCGATTTATAACTTTCTTGAGGCGCACGATTACTTAGTTCTTTTGTAGATTATGACAAACGAGCCGACAGTGCATCTGATGGCAAGTACATGCTGCTACCTATAGACTGCTACGTCTATAGAAAAACCTATAGATGCGGCTGGCTATAAGTAGCAGTCACCCCCACAAACACATATAAGGATTTCCAACCCCCCCCCCCATCACCACACATCGCTGCTTGAATTACCACATACCAAAATTGAAAATTTGCAGATTTTAGTTTTTTTTATTTCTCTACCAAATCACGACCAATTGGTAAAACCATCATTACGTGGGTATTTGCAACCTTTATGACTTTAAATAAGTAATTTTCACCAATGTTTAGAAGTAATCATACATAAGCAGATTAGTTACTTTTGTATATATGTTATAGATGTAATGACTGTGGAATGTATGAAAAAAGTCACAAGTAAAAAAAACAGGATTTTATATGTTTATTTTCTTTAATAAGACACATAAGTCGTTAAATTTAATTGTAAATCAAAATAGAAGCATCATTACAAAACAATATCTATAATCATAATTGTCTATAATAATAAAAATAAAGAATATATTCTATACATAATTCCGCTTAAAAACAAGGTCAGTTTATCAAATCAAAGGTATGAATTCTCATTCCATAACAAAATTCCATAACAATTCAGTAGCAAAATATCTTTATAATTAAACTAATTATCATAGTCACGGCCTGCTATTTATGAAAAAGGAATATGTTTTTCACAAACATAAATATCACAATAGTCATTAATATTAAAATATTTATAAAAAATAATATCAATTTAATTGATATGTAATAAAAATCAAACTACGCCAGAATTTTGTTTATTTGATTGATACACGCACACGCAATTCCACACGCATTGAAAGAGGGGGGGGGGGGGAGGCAATACCAGGGACATCATCCTCGAGGCCGCGGAAGCAGAAGGAAGCTGTTCTTTTGTTTTCTTTACTGTGTCCTCTTTCTCCTAACAGCTCAAGTTTAATTCCAGCATAATCCACTGGCTAGGTAATAGCGAGTGCATTGCCCAAGACTGCCACGTGCCACATGAGCTATTTTGTTTGGTTATGGAGAACCACGCATACAAACCACAAAAAAAATTGATCTCGCATAACAAATTTTGGCCTGACCCGGGAATCGAACCCAAGACCCTATCGCTCCACTTCTATTTAACTATTAATACGACATAAAAATCTAAAAAAAATAACTCCTACAAAAATGTTAAATTAATGCGCACCACAAACCTAAAGATTTGCATAAAAGCTTTCAGAATATTAATGTGTCACATTTTTGTTGCTTTTTTGTCTCCAAAACTTTTAGTTTTTAAGTATATAATTTTATTTTTAAAAGTTTTCATCTTAATAAGACCTTTTGAATAATAATTAATCCCTGTTGTAATGATTTCTTATATTTACGCGAACACTATACATTGATTAAAACTACTTTTACGGATTTTTTCGCGTTTTATTTATTATATTTTTAATACACGTCATTTCGGGTGCTTTCCAGCACCCATGTCCCCCGTGACCATGCTTGGTAATTTTCATAATTTTAATATTTTCCCATTTCACTCTATCTCCATCTTCACTAGAAGTGCAATTTCGCGTAGCTCAAGACTTTAAATCGTAAAAGACGTCATACGTCAGTTATTTAACATTGTACGGCGTACCATTTTTTTCGTTGTCTTAGTGAGTGTTGTATACTGGTATCATACATAGATAGGTGATGTTTTGAGTGCTCTCCACATATTTTTTTTGCATATTTGAATCGCTTGCATTTTGCGTGTGACCTTTAATAAGAAATTTGTGGTTCATACTTTGAAGTATGACCCATGCATATGCATGTAGCATATGCATATACTTTAAAGTATGAGTATGCAGAGCAAATGAGTTGCCTGAACCTAAGTTCAAGCAACTCATTTGCTCTGCATACTGATACATGGCCAGCATAAACTTATTTTTTTGCTAGTCGCAACAATTATCACTTTTAATAATGATATCAAAATCTTCTTTGGCATTATCATTTAAGGTTTTGAAATACGTTAGCATGCATATGAAACTATTTCGTTAATACCCCCAGCTCCTATACCTTCATAAACATCATAAAACAAGTTGTATTTTTTTGTGCCAAGTTCTATTATAGTACAGTTTAGCAAATTCATTTTCGAGATACAACAGAAGCTAGATATTTTACCTTGGGGGCATGAAATTACTTCCTGTAAATCATAAAGAGCAATAATTATAAAATTTTCAGAAACTTTCGTTTTGTCATTTCCTTTTTCAGGTAGTCAAAGATATTTTTTTCTTTTAAGTGCACTTAAGACTTTTCCGTCAAAGGAGTTTTTTCTTCAGCTCTAGCAAAAGCGACACAATCTTCGCACTGATCCTTTTTTGGCACCCAGAATGAGATGTTAAAGTTGTTAATGAAAATGACAAAATAAATTTGTTTCAAGACATGATCTATACTAATAAACAATCACTTTACCCTCCTTTTGAGTTTTGGGCAGTGTGGTAAAAATAAATTAAATTAACCTAGTTAGTTCAGCGTATGTAAAAATGCTTCAGAAAAATAAAATTTTAAAAAGTCTATAATGCTTTACATTCTAAAAACGTAACTGACCACCTTGAGTATAATATTTTATTTATTTTCAATATTATTATGTATCAAAACAACAAGACACCAAAAAACTGATTTTGTTTTTAAAGTTTTAAATAGCTTCTATCAAAAACTTTATGCAAAACAAACGTATTCCAAATACAGCAGTATTGTTTATAAATTAATTGAATATATGTATTGATTTTTTAAGCGTTGTATTTCAAATTGTATTTATTTTATTTTATTTATTTAACAGTTTATGTACACACATACTTTGATAGGAAAATGGTAAAAACAAAATTATGTACAAAGACACTGCTTACTCCATAAAGAAATTTCTTCCAGCAGGCCTATTGAAGGATAGTTGAAGGAAATACAAGTAGTCAAAGTGCACTTTATTAACATATACAATAAAATACAAATTTACAAACCTTCATATATATTATACACATACATCCTCTTCCGTGCGGGCCTCTGAGGTGTACAGACGTATTCATAACAATCTGTTTTATCTATTTTTTTATTAACCTTTAAATTTAATTAAATAAAGTTACTGTCCATAAAATTGTGGCTCAAAAATAGGAGTGCATAAAAACGAAGGGAGCTTATTTTCAACCAACTCCTCCTAGTTCGTCTCTGCAGCCTCACAATTATAGATATGGTGACACCCATTTAACCGCCCATCGTCGTCTGCACACTAGCACGAGGGCGGTGCGAAGCTCGACGAATCAATGGCGTACGCACTAGAACATCACGCACTACGTAATTGTGGGAGGTACGTAACTGCGCTCCTGGTATAATTCAATTTGCAACCAGTTTCGCCTGACTACTGTATTTTGTTTGCTTGCCTCTCCTGGTATAGTAAACTACCCACCATCTTGTATTTATAATTATTCACAACCAATTATACTGCCTGTTCTTAACCAGTTATACTTATAATAACATAATGCCTTTGAAACGCACTCCACCAAAAAAAACCAATGTTTCCGAGACAGATTCAGAATGCATAGGTGGAAGTGTATCTGACCTTCAAAATAAAGATAACAACAACAGCGCAAACATGGGACGTTTAAAGAGAAAGCGTGAAAATTAGTTTCATACTTTTATGGAAGAGGTGCGTACTATGTTTAATAGTTTTGTATCCGAACAAACAAACAAATTACAAACATTGGAGTATTCGCTATCCGAAATAAAATCACAAAATAATACAATACAACTCTCAATGGAAACACTGTCACATAAGTATGATGAAATTCAGAAGGAGTTGGAAGGGTTCAGAAAAGAACGAAAAGAATATATAACTTACATAAAACAGCTTGAAAATAAAATAGAAAACTTAGAAAGAGCTTCTTGTTCAACTAAGCTAGAAATTAGAAATATACCGAAAATTCAAAGCGAGAACAAATATGAACTCTCAAATACGGTAAAAAAAATTGGTAACATACTAAATTTACTAATAGAAAGCGGAGATATTAAAGATATATATCGTAATACAGCAAAATCTAATATATCAAAACCAATAGTCGTCGAATTCACCTCAGTTTTGACAAAAGAAAGCATTATACAAAACCTTAAAAAACTTACTTTGAAAGAAAAAAATGAAAAATTAAATACTTCTTTTTTGGGTTTTGATAGCACACATAAACAACAGATTTACATATCAGAAGCTCTTACACCGAAAGGAAGACGTTTATTTTTCCTGGCAAGAGATTTTGCAAAAAGCCATGGTTTCGCATACTGCTGGACGTCCTATGGGAAAATTTTCCTTCGGAAAAAAGAAGGTTTGCCTCAAATTCGTATTCAAGAAGAAGGGGATCTGGTGAAACTTAAGGATAAAACCGCCCTGTGACTGTTTATTTTATTCTGCCACAACACACAAACTAACTACCTTAAACATATTATTTTTAAGATCAGAAACAATATTATTTAGAAATAATATATTTTATTTAGAATTCATATAATAAATTTCATAAAACGTATTATACCTTGCATACAACACTTTACACTCTACAAACTATTTTATTACTTATTAGAATAATTTTTAATAACATTTCCTATAAATTAATTGCTTTATTAGCAGATACATTGTATATATTAATTATAAACTTCAGTTTTTGTCGTATGTTATTAGGCCTTAAGCGCTTTATTTTGGGTTATAAATCTTATATTTCATCTCATTTTATGTTCATATGCTCTCATTACTTACACAGGTAATAATAACTTTAGTGAAATAGATAATATAGCTGTATCTGAATCTATGTCTTGTAAAGTCGAAGATTATAAGAGTTTATTATATCAGCCTTCACAATATTTGACTGCACTTACTCAAAATATCCGTAGTATTTCAAGGAATTATGATAGTTTTTTGGTAACTTTAAAAAGACTTGATATCTCCTGTGACATTATTATACTGACAGAATGTTGGTTATCCTGTAATCCGGTAATACCTTACATGGATGGTTATAACCATTATATGATAAAAAACTATTTAAACCAAAATGATGGAATAGTAGTATATAGTAAATATAATCATCATATCACTATTGAAGAACCACAATGTCAAGATTGTAACTGTCTTATTATAAATTTAGGAAAAGATTTTGCATTTCTGGCCATTTACAGATCTCCATCGTTCAAAAACATTGAAGATTTCCTTCATTCACTTGATAGGATCCTTGCAAAGCTCTGTACTTTCAAAACAGTCTCTATAATTGGTGACATAAATATTAATATTTTTTCAGAAACTAGTGACCCCAAATCATTAGAATATTTAAATTTATGCTCCTATCATGGCCTTTTACCAGCACATAGTATCCCTACTAGAGAAAATAGCTGCTTAGATCACGTTATTTTGAATACTAAATTGCAATCCCGAACTTTAGTATTACAATCTTCGATCACGGATCACCAGGCCGTACTTTTATGCCTAAAAGTGAAACAAAAAAAAGATTTAGCCCTCGTGACTTTTAATAAATTAAATAGTGTGACTTTGGAATCCGATTTAAAACAGATTAATTGGAATACTGTATACTCTTCATGTGATCCAAATAAATCCATGCAATTTTTCATAACATCAATTCAAAGGTATAGCCCTTCGAGTCAAATACTTTAACGACTAAACTGAAAAAACGAAATAAAATCATCAAACCGTGGATAACTCCGGGACTTCTTCGTTGTATGAGACATAGAGATAGTTTGCATATAAAATCAAGACAGTCACCAAATAATGAAATAATTAAGCTAAGCTATACGAGATATAGAAATTACTGTAATAATTTATTAAAAAAAGTTAAGAGAACCTATGAAAAAAATCTATTAATAAATGCAAAGAAAAACAACAAAGCTCTATGGGATGCAATAAAAACAATAAAATCTACATCAAAACCTAAAAATAAAGCAATCGAATTGATAGACCCTACACACGAGCAAAAATCAGTCGATGATATAAATGAGTTTTTTGTAACAATCGGGAGAGACTTAGCAGAGAAAACACTAAAATGCAAAAACATTTCACACAGTGAGCATAACAAAGGATATACTACAAGTTCCTTAAAATCCTCCGTATTGTTAAGTACTGACGTAGTAGAGGTTGAGCAACTCATCACAGAGTTAAAGGACGTTTGTTCTGTGGGCTGGGATTGCATACCAAATAAGGTCCTTAAAGACTTCAAACACATTTTCGTTCCTCCTTTGACACATATTTTTAACAACTGTTTATCTCAAGGTATATTTCCTACGTTTCTAAAAAAAATCTATGGTATTTCCAATTTACAAGGCAGGTAAACGAGACTGTGTCAATAACTACAGGCCTATATCGATAATTCCATCCATCTCTAAGCTTATGGAACGCATAATCAATAAAAGACTAGTCAAATATATAAAAGGAAATAACTTTATTTCTAAAAGCCAGTTCGGTTTTAGACCCGATAAATCAACTAGTGATGCAGTCCATGAGGTTACTGACTATATAGTAGTTAATCTGGATAAGGGCAAGAAAACTATTGGTATATTTTTGGATCTTGCCAAGGCTTTTGACACAGTCTCCATTCCTTTATTATTACATAAGCTTGAATCTCTTGGAATACGTGATGTTCAACTAAATTTATTTAAAGAATACCTTTCTAATAGATATCAATGTGTCAAAATTAATGATCAAGTTAGTGGAGATCTACCGATTACACACGGTGTGCCACAAGGCAGTATATTAGGCCCAAGCTTGTTTATAATCTATATAAATGACCTCTGTCAGCTAAATATCCCAAATTGTAAAATAATTTGCTATGCAGATGACACTGATGATGATGATGCTTGGCGGTCCATCACTGTACGTTTCACAAGGAGTTTTCTTCCACGTACAACCTCTCTGTGGAATAGTTTACCACCGGCGATTTTTCCGGACCGATACGACCTGGGGACCTTCAAGAAAAGAGCTTACACCTTTCTAAAGGGCCGGCAACGCACCCGCAATTCTCCTGGTGTTGCGGTTGATCATGGGCGGCGGTAGTCACTTAACATCAGGTGAGCCGCATGCTCGTTTGCCCCCTCTTCTATAAAAAAAAAAACACTGTCTTGCTATTCTCTGATGACTCGTGGGAGAATGCTTACAAAAGTGCACAATTCGGTTTAAATCTGGTTACTCATTGGCTACAACAATATTCTCTTACTCTTAATGTTGAGAAGACACATTTTATCTCCTTTAGTATGCGAAACTCTACTCAACCAACGCCGTCTCTTTCACTAACAGCTCATAGTTGCTGTAATAATAACTTCTGTTCATGTCCTTCCATTACTAAAACTGCCTCCATAAAATATTTGGGGGTAATATTAGACCAAAATTTAACCTTTCGTGAACATATACTTATGGTTTGTGCCAAACTCAGAAAACTAAGCTTTATTTTCAAAAATCTTCGACATGTGGCGCATCCCAAATTGCTGAAACAGATATACTTAGCTCTTGCTCAATCAATCCTGAACTATTGTATTACTGTGGGGAGGTGCATCAAAATCGATCTTAAAACCCCTTGAAATAGCACAAAGAGCAATCCTTAAAGTATGCACATTTAAACCCTTACTTTCCCCTACGTCTCAGTTATATCAATCCTTTGGAGTACTCACTGTTCGTCAACTATTTATTTTAAACACAGTGTTGAAACAACATTCGTGCTTATCTTATAATAAAGATCTCTTGTTAACTAAACGAAGAAAAGATAAAGTTTGCAAAAATAGACCTATTTCTAGTCATTCTTTCGTTAATAAATATTTTTATTACCTTGGTCCACTTCTTTATAATAAAATCAATAAAAAGACGGAATTGTACTCTTTAAATAAAAAGAAATGCAAAATTAAATTATTCGAATTTCTTCATCAGTTAAACTTTGAAGAAACTGAAGCATTACTTACTACTAGTTAATGTTACTTACACACTCTTACACACACTCATGCTTTCAACATATTATACACAAAGAGATACATATTAATACACATTATATACTTATGTTAGTCTGTTTATATGTAATAGGGAAGAGCACTGTGATCTGAAATACAGATATATATTTATCTAGTTCAGACACAGATGTATAGATATGAATAGTTATTTATAAATGTGATAGTTATGCAAGTTTTGAAAATAAAGTATTATTATTATTATTATTATTATTGTGGGGTATCTATATAGTTTTCTCATCTGGTTGGGATGTATAAATATATAATTATAAATGAAAATGAAAATGAAAAGATAAATATACATAAATATCAATAAAATAAAATAAATACAAAAATACATAAATAAATAAAAGCCCAACCAGATGGAAGCCCTCGGCAGGGGAGACCAAACGGCCAAGGGTTAGGGGGAAAGGGAAAGAAACCGGCGGACGATGCGGGCAGTATCAAGGAGCACCGCCTTCTGCATTTGAGCCCGGAGCGGTCCGTGACGGAGTCCCAGTCGCCTCAGATGACCAGAGAGGATAACTGGGATTAGCCCGTTTGCAGAGACGACTACAGGAATAATTTCGGTCGGCAGACCACCCCACATGTCGGTCACCTCGTGAGCCAGGTCCAGATATTTTGATCGCTTATCTGTTTCGGCTTTCACGAGGTTCTCGTCATACGGGATGGTAATATCGACCAAAAATATCCTTGACTGTGCCCGGTCCATCAGCACAATATCAGGCTTATTCGCAAGAATAGTCCTGTCTGTGATGATGGCCCGGTCCCAGTAGAGTCTGGCGCGGTCATTTTCGAGCACGGCTTCCGGCAAGTACTTGTAATACGGCAATTTCCGGTCCACGAGACCGTATTTCAGAGCGAGCTCCTGGTGTAGAATTCTGGCTACTAGGTTGTGCCTGTGCAAGTACTCAGAGTTAGAAAGCGCCGAACAACCGGAGATGACATGCCTAAGTGACTCACCGGGATGGCGACAAGCTCGACAGATGTCGATGGTGCCATCCTTTAGGATGTATCTCCGATAGTTGTTGGTCTTAATAACCTGATCCTGTATTGCACAGACAAAACCCTCGGTTTCCCCGAAGAGGTCACCAAAGCGTAGCCAGTGGAGGGAGGTTACTGTGTCTACGAAAGGCCCATGTAGAGACTTGTAGAACCTCCCGTGGAGCTCCTTCTCCTTCCATACGGTCTCCCGGTCGGAAATTGTCTGCACTGCCGGGTCTTGCCATTGCTCATTGGCTAAGGATAGAGGGGTAAGTCCTTTATCACAAGAAATGACGTCCTTATAGAATGGATCATCCGATCTCGCCAGGAAGTAATTACGGAGGCTGCACACTTCGCGATTATGCATGGTGAGCGCGCTCAAGAAACCACGCCCACCATGCTTTCGCGGCAAGTACAGCCTCATTACCGACGATCTCGGATGATGCATCCTGTGGGACGTCATGGTAGTGCGGACTTTTCTATCCAGGGCGTTAAGTTCAGTCTGAGTCCACCTGAGTATGCCAAAGGTATACATGAGGACAGGCATGACCCAGCCGTTATATGCTTGTGTCTTATTCACACCGGACAAAAGGCTGTTAAGCACTTTGGTCAAGCGTGCATAAAATACGTCGCAAACTGACTGTTTCATACCAGCCTCATCGATACCGATGTTCTGTGACATACCCAGGTATCGGTATGTTTCAGCCTCGGAAAGGGTCCTTAAGTTGACGGGCATAGATAAGTCTATGCCCTCAGAGTTAGCAACCCTACCCCTCTCAACATGGAGTACCGCACACTTATCCGTCCCCAGCTCCATTCCAATGGAATTGCTAAATTCACAAGTGATGTTTAGCAATTCCATAAGATGGGAGCGACTGGAGGCGAATAACTTGAGGTCATCCATATAGAAAAGGTGGGTCACTTTTGTCCCTCCTTTCCGTAGCTGAAATCCCCTCCCAGAGCCCTCCAGTAAGGTACTGAGAGGGTTCAGAGAGAGGCAGAACCATATTGGACTCAGACAATCGCCCTGGAAGATACCCCTTCCTATCCTTATGTGGTTCTCCGCAGCCGTCATCCGCTCGCCCAGATGACAAAGGATCGTACTCCACTGCCCCATACACTGCTCGAGGAAGTCTCTGTACAGTCTATCTTGTACAGTTCGAGGACTCTCTTTAGCCATGTATGGGGCACCGAGTCGAATGCCTTTCTGTAGTCTATCCAGGCGGCGGAGAAGTTCCGACGGTTGCGTTTCACCACTTTGCCAATGACCGCGTCAATGAGGAGTGGTTCCTTGGTTCCACGACCACCGCCCCGACATCCATTTTGAGCGCGCGACATCACCTGATTTGAGTCCAGGTGACGAGTGATTCTCGCGCTCAAAATGGATGTTAGTGTCTTGTATATGGTCGGCAGACACGTGATGGGGCGGTATTTGCTCGGGTCTGTGGTAACCTGGTCTTTAGGAACCAAATGAGTGATCCCAGTAGTGAAGAGGCTCGGGAGCGACTTCTGGTTGAGAGCCTCTTGGAACTGTCGGGCGAGCACAGTGTGACACACCACAAACCCCTTCAGCCAGTAGTGATGCAGCCCGTCGAGTCCCGGACTTTTCCAGTTCGGGGCCCTACGGACCGCCTCAGCTACGTCATCCGGCGTTATGGTGACGGGGTCCATGGGCGTAATACCCGCACACTGACTCGCCACAACTTCCATCCAAGGGCCCTCGTTGTGGTTTACGGGCTCTGACCACAGGCCGCGCCAGAATGCGACCGTGTCGGCCTGATTCGGTACTGGGCCCGTTCCACTTACCATTGGTCGCTCCAATGATTTATAGAGCCTCTTCTGATCACTCTGGAAGAGACGATTCTGGTTGAACCGTGTCGACCTCTCGGTATATCGCCGAATTCGCTTTCCCCAAGCAGCGATTCTCTGCTTCAGGTCGTCTATGCGCTCCGTCAGTTATTGCATTATATCCGGCTGGGACAAACTAATATTTGTCCCAGCAAACGCCATCCTGACGGTGCGCACAATCCTTGGCCTGGTATTGCCTGACCTGAAGCATATCAGTCTGCCGATGAGAGCCCTAGCCTTTGCGATACGTTCTTCAATTCTTGTTCTCCAGGCTGGGATAGCACTACTTTGTCCAGTAGTGCGTCCAGCCGTGGAAAGTTTGGCACCTATAATACGGCAGACTGCCAGTGCGGCGCCAAAGAGAATTGAGTCCGTCTCGCAAAGGTCCCGGCTGGCTTCCAAATAGGTCACCAGCATTGGGTTCAGAGCCCTCACGACAGCCCGATTCCGCTTGCTTAGGGCTATGCGGGGAAGTCGCGGTCGATTTTCGAGAGGCGTACTGCGCGTTTCCATAATCGCCTCTTCCAATGTACTCCTCATTTGCTCCATTTCTAGTTCCTGGGTGAATGTTCCATCATCATTTGAATCAGCAACCACTGGGGTATTCACGGCGGCATCCACGTGTGCGGGTTGTTCTGCAACTTGTGGCACCGCACCCTCAGTCGCAGCGTTTTCATTTGATGAGGGAACAGCCTCACGTCGTAGCCGTTCGAGTTCGGCGCCATCAAATATATTTGAGCGTAAGATATACCGAACTCGGTCTGCCAGGTTTTGCTCGGTGACAGTAATAGATGGCTCCAGCTCAGTAAAAAGACGATGCATCCTAGCCCGATACGCGAAACCTCCAATTTCTCCCCCTTATTGTATTTTATTATTATTATTATTATTATTATATATACATATACATACACACACATATATATATATATATATATATATATATATATATATACGTAAATATAAAATACAAATATAACATATTATAAGAAAAAAGATAATATAATTCAATATATTATATTTTTCATATTACATATATGAATATCTACACATCACGAATTAATCATTATGGTGTGACAGAGGATTCGAGTGTTCTGGCGAAGGCGGATGGGGAGCCTTTTAAGTTGCTTGCGATAAACTGAGACGTGATCGAACTTCTTTAAGCCAAAAATGTATCGAATACATAAATTTTGCAAGCGCTCGAGTTTATTAATTTGCTCCTCGGTAGCATCCAAATGGCAGACATCAGCGTAATCTAAAATTGGCAATATAATAGTCTGGACTATAGATATCTCAGTAGACAAAGGTAGAAAACTTTGAAGGCGTTTTAGAGAATGAAAGGCGTCAAATATTTTCCTGCTTACATCCGTAACATGTGCGCCCCAAGTCAAATTGCACTCGAAAATAACACCTAGGTTCTTGGCAGTATCTGAGTAGGGAATAGTGGCACCATCGATTCGTAGAGTTTGGAGAGAGGAGAAATCAAGCGTGCCACGCGCATGTCTTTTACCTATTATCAAGGCTTGGGATTTAGTTGGGTTTAATGTGAGACCAAACGATCTCGACCATTTGCTAATCTTATTAAAGTCGTCATTCATAGCTTCAATCGCCATGTTGGCTTCGGATGCCACAAAATTACGATATAACTGCAAATCGTCAGCATAAAAGTGGTAATTAGCTGATATGACCTTGGTGATATAATTAATAAAAATGGTGTAAAGCAGAGGAGAGAGTACTCCACCTTGAGGTACACCCGCAGTTACCAGGCGGTCCCATAATGAACTGGCCTGATATAGTTCAACGCGACATGTCGCTACATGTCGTGTTGCATTAAATAGTACGTTTATCGTGCACTTAATATAAGAAACATGCATCGACATGAAATACTTAGTCTTAGTTTAACAGGCATTTGAATAACGAGAGTCGCGTATTTTTTCAAAATGTCGAAAACTGAGTATCGAAGTGTCATAAAGTTTCTGTTTAAAGAACGTTTATCCCCTGCCCAAATAAAAGAACGATTGGATGGCGTGTATAAGGAGTCTGCCCCCTCCTATAGCACAGTGAAAAATTGGTTGAAAGAGTTTCGCCTCGGGAGAGAAACCGTCGAAGATTTGGCCACGACGGTCGACTTGTGGAAGTGCTTACTCCCGAAACGATTGCTCTTATCGAAGAGGAGGTTCTGAGTCACCGCCGTTTGAAGATTAGAGAAATTTCAACAAGGCTTGGGCTCTCTAAGAGTTTCGTTCATCGTGCGATCCATGAACATCTTCACATGAAAAAAGTGAGTGCAAGATGGGAACCCAAACTTCTTTCAGCGGTACAGAGACAGGAAAGAGTGCGCTGCGCTTCGGAGTTTTTGGGTCTTTGTGGCGAAAATCCAAAGATTGTGATCGAGCGGCTAGTGACTGGTGATGAAACTATGATCTTCTATTATGATCCACAAAGCAAGCGCGAGTCAATGGAATGGCGTTATAAGGGTGAAAAGCCCCCTAGAAAAGCAAAGGTGCAACAATCGACTAAAAAACGGATGTGCACAATATTTTGGGATTTTCAAGGTATTTTGATGGTGAATTTTAAAGAACGTAATACAGTCGTGAACGGCAAATATTATGCTTCTTTAATATATAAATTACGAGACAAGATAAAGGAAAAACGAAGAGGCAAGCTGTCTAAAGGTGTCCTGTTGCCCCATGACAACGCCCCTGTTCATACCGCTGGTGTTTCGAAGGATGCAGTTCGTCAATGCGGGTTCACAGAAGTTCAACATCCACCTTACAGTCCAGACATGGCCCCGTCCGACTATTATTTATTTCCAAATTTAAAGCGGGACTTAAGAGGAAGAAAATTTTCAAGCGATGAAGAGTTGCAGGCGGCCGTCTTCAGTCATTTTGAGGATAAAAAATGTGATTATTTTTATAAAGGTTTAGAGATGTTGATTCACAGATGTCAGAAGTGTGTTAGTATTCATGGTGATTATATTGAAAAATAAAATTGGTTTCGTTTCATTTCCTTCATTGGTTCATAGTTAGGCCAATTCATTATGGGACCGCCTACGTACATTATACCATTGAGAGTGTATTTCACCTGAACGAACACATTGTGACCGATCACGAAAATAAGAGTCAAACCATTGAATAACAGATTTAGACACATTAATCGTCTTAAGGATACTTATAAGGATATCAAAACCAACAGAGTTGAATGCACTGCTGAAATCTAGTAAAACCGGAACTGTTAAGTATCCATGGTCCATATTCCAACGGATATCGTCAGTAACTTTAAGAAGGGCAGTTGTAGTACTATGTCCGTGTCGGAAACCAGATTGATATGGACATAAGATATTATTTCTGTTGAGAAATGCTGAAAATTGCTTGTGGACAATGTCTTCAAGAACTTTAGAAAGAAATGGCAAAATTGAAATAGGACTAAAGTGAGAGGGAGATGAAGGATTGGATATCTTAAGGATAGGGATAATGTGTGCTAATTTCCATGACGATGGAAAACAACAAGAAGATAAAGAGAAATTAAAAATGTGTGTAAGAACAGGAAGAAGAAAAGAGAGGATAGGCATTATCATATTGGAGCATATGCCGTCATTTCCGGTGGCCGTTGATGATATAGCTAAAATTGATCGGTTGATATCGTCTTCAGTGACTACAGCAAAATCAAATGTATCACACTGCAGAACTGGGTGCTTATCCAATTCTAAAATTGACCCAGCTTTATCACGCGTAGAGATAGAGACAGGAGGGCAAGAAAAATGTTGGTTAAGAATACTTAAGTCTATATCTCCACTTAAAAGTGTTCGTGACTACCAACATCAACAGTTTTAAGAAATCTCCATGCCTTTGCGGGATCACTTTTAGTTAGAGAATTATAAAAGTAACGTCTTTTTGCATCTCTGCACAAACGGTTGCACCGATTGCGTAGGTACTTATAATTTGTTAAATTACTCTCCAGCGGAAATCGCTTGTATCTTCTTTTAGCCTTGTCTCTACGTGCCATGAGCGCCTTTAAAGCCGAAGTTATCCAAGGGGCAGGATTATGTTTTATTTTAACACGTTTAACCGGTGCATGAATACCATATACGTTAAGAATGACATTGTTAAAGCTGTTCACTTTGTCAATTACATGTCATGTCATGTAATTAATTTATCTTAAAATAAAATTGTGTACCTTTGAATTTTAACTTCGAAATAACCTCATTCTTTAATGCAGTACTTTTGACTATAAAATATTAATCAAACTTCACGATTTTTTACAAGTGTTAGTTTGGTTCCAAAAACCCGACAACAACTTACGATATGGCTGTTTTGACTTGAACTTAGTCGTAAAAGGCCGAAACTCAAAACAATTTCTTGTGATTTTTTGATGTTTTAATTTTGAAATGAACGGGTGTTTTCAATTTAGCTATAATAATTTTGGATTTTAAGGACTTAAAAACAACCCATATAAGAGAAAAGATTTTTTTTTATTTAGGGTAGTTTTGAATTTGAGCAGTGGCATATGGATTTACTTCTATGTTATGGAGGCGGTTTACATACATAAATGGCACAAGAACTCACATCCAGACCTGCAACAGCTATTAGCACCAGCGCCATTCAAATTAATATTTCGCAGATTTCTTTTATAGAATAAGGGTGATAAACGAGTGCATAGTCCACCTGATGGTAAGTTGATGCTGTGGCTCAAAAACATCTACATACATTTATTTTCAAGAATCAAAATGCAGATGCGTTGCCACCCCTGAGTACTAAGATGGAATGTGTCGTTTCCAGTGAAAAGGGTCTCCGGTTCTCTACACCTACCATACGAAACACAGCAGCATTAAGCTGCTATTTTACGCTGGTATTCTGTGAGAGCGTGGTCCTACCCCGGTCGAGCCGACCCATTTGTGCTGCAACCACAATTTAGCTGCAGCACAGCTCTACCACGTAAATGAGGTTGGTGAGAGAAATATATCTATATAAAATTTATAATTTAAATTAAATGTGGGTGCGCATCAGCGTTTTCCTAATAATCACTAGATATCAAGAAACTGCGGTTGCCAAGCGTGGAAACTATGACAAATATCTTCCTAATGAGGCAGTCTTTGGAGAGGTCTATGCTTAGCAGTTGACTTACTAAACTGTAATGAATGAGTGATACTCGTAGATTTAAATAAACTGAATAAAATGTACAAAATAAAAAAAGGACTACTTTAATCTTCTTAATATTTTTTACGGCAAAACATTGCAATATTCCAAATATCCCGTTTAAACAACTGACGACAAAACTCGCTAAATGCTCCGATGATTTTCTAATTTAACTTCTGCTGTTTCGTCGTGCACGTTAATTGCGGTATCCATTATTATGCTTTAATCTGAGTCGCAAACAAGTTCGAAATTAAAGTAGAAAAGCAATTTTTGCATACGATTAGAGTAAAACTTTTTTGATGGAGCCAAATCTCTTCTTCATTCATCACAGCATCTTAACCAGCACTTTAAATTTTTCCTTAACTTTAAACTGTAAACGGTAATGTGCTTATGAATCCTCCAAATTTGAGCCCGCAACAGTCAATCACACAGTACCAGTTGCCTTAGATGATCCGAGAGGGTCACCGGGGTAGTCCGTTCGCAGAAACGAATACAGGAATAGTATCGATTGGCAGACCACCCCAAATGCTTACGTGGTAGAGCCATGCTGCAGCTGTATTATTGTAGTTGAGGCATGAATGGGTTAGCTCGACCGGGGAAGGGCCACGCTCAAACTGAATGCCGGCGTAAAATAGCAGCTTAAATGTGTTTCGTATGGTGAGTGTAGTAGTGGTTGAGAATATCCACTACCCCATATAATCCCTTGGGTGTTGTAAGAAGTGACAGAGGGACACAGAAAGGAGATGGGCAGGAGCATCTTCTTAATAAAAACAATAACATAATAAAAAACTGCGGTTGCTAAGCCGATCGCCAATCGTGGCAACTATGGCAAATACCCCCCATGAGCAACGACGCAAATAAACGGCCCCCAGTCCACGGCGGCCTCGCTATTCCTGGCTACGGTGGCGACCATGGTAACGGCGGGGCAGGGGGAGCTAAGAATCTCCGGTGGAGGTTCGGTTGCCACCTACGACGACTCGACCTGGCAACGTATAACGCACGCACCCTGAGGACTGACGAGAAGATACTGAAGCTGGAAGAAGAGGTAGACAAGTTGCGCTGGCATATTATTGGATTATCTGAGGTCCGAAGAGAGGGAAAGGACACGGTAATCCTCGAGTCCGGCAACTTGTTCTATCACCGGGAGGGTGACCATCTGTCCCAAGGAGGTGTCGGATTTATCGTCCACAAGTCTCTTGTCAACAACGTTGTACAGATTGTGAGTGTGTCGACGAGGGTCGCGTACCTGATACTCAGAATCACCAAACGGTATTCGCTGAAGGTCATACAGGTCTACGCACCAACCTTGGCACATCCCGATGAGGAGGTGGAGGAAATGTATGAGGATATTTCTAGAGCCATGCATTCCACCAAAACCCACTACACGGTGTTGATGGGTGACTTCAACGCAAAACTAGGCACAAGAGAAGGTGGTGAGCTGAAGTTAGGGAAATTTGGAGTAGGGCAACGGAACCGTAGGGGCCAGCAGCACGCTGACTTTATTGAGAAAGAGGGAATCTTTAGGAGGAACTCTTTCTTCCAGAAATGGCCCCACAGGAAGTGGACCTGGTCGAGCCCCGACGGTTCGACAAAAAATGAGATCGACTTCATTATGACGATCAGACGCCAACTGTTCAGTGATGTCTCAGTGATCGCAAGGGTGAAAACCGGCAGCGATCACCGAATGGTTAGAGACATACCGAACCTAAACGTTAAGTTGGAGAGGTCTCGTCTAATGAAGTCAACGTGCCGTCCCCCTCGTGCTCTAATCCAGAATCCCGAGACTTTTCAGCTCGAGTTACTGTCCATGCGGTCGGAGCTAAGTTCTGCAAGACCCGCCGCAGAAGAACACAAAAGCTCTCCGATCACACTCTTAATCTCATGGCTGTTAGACGGGAGGTGAGGCTGCAAACGTCAACAGATTTGACAGCATACAGGCAACTGAACAGACAGATCTCCAAATGCATGCTGCGAGACTTACGCAACTTTAATACTGCTCGTATTAAAGAAGCGATCGAGTGGAACCAGGACTCCAAAGTCTTTGCCAGAGATCTGTCTGCCAGAAAGAGCCAACTGTCAAAGCTGAAGACTGAGTATGGCAGCATAGTTTCCGGGAAACCTGAGATTTTGAATGAGATTAAGAGGTTCTATGGGCAGCTGTACACATCATCGTTGGAGCCACACGCAAGTGTGAGTAACGATCCAAGAGCAAGTCTTACCCGACACTATTCCGATGATATTCATCTTATACATTTTATAACCAAATTGAAACTGATGATATATTAAAATAGTGTTACCAATTAAATTTATTAGCAAATTTCATAGAATCAACTCTTTTGGTAGTGCAGACTGAAAACCCATCTCACAAACATCAGGCATTTTGAAGCGTAAGATAGCCAGTATTATAAACGCATCTCTGTGTATAATTGCATATAGGATATAACAGTATATTTCATATATATTTAAAATGCAGTTATGTAAAAAAATAGTATAGAAAGATAGAAAAAATAAAAGTTATCAAGCCAAGTATAGTAGAAGCAAGTATAAAGTAGTACCAAGAATAAACAACAATTTCGGGACTCATAGTGATAAAAGCATATTCATCGCTTTAAAGTAGCGCCTATTACACCTATGTGTATTTTTAATAAATATTTGAAGTAAAATATTTATTTTAAATGGAGGTAGGTTATTTTTATTTATGAGTTACATTATTTCTAAAAAGGTAGGTAATGTAAGAATAAATAATATTTCATTCAAAATATACCAATGATGTACACATATCAACAATCCAAAGTTGTAACATAAGCCGCTCTATCAAATTGATAAATTTCATATTTTTATTGAAGAAGGGTGCGAGCACACAATCAACCTGATGGTAAGTGGTAAGATGGTAAGTACCTGATGGTAAGTGGACCATAGACCTTTACATCTATACTCGACTGAGAATCAAATTTCAGACGTTTGGCTACCCCTGAGAACTAATAGAGAATCTTCGTTTCCAGTAAAGAGGGTCCCCGATTTTCTACACTGCCTTTCTAAAACACCACACCATTCAACTACAATTTGGCAATGTGAGATCATGGTCCTTTCCCGGTTTTTTTTGCGCCCGAAGCAAATATGGGCAACCCTCCGGAAAGCGGGGGTGGGAGGCGGTGAATGCTCATAGCATACCACGCAGCCGAATACGTGGTTATGTGGAGACTTTTGCCCACTAAACACTGCCTTTATGGATTAGCTTACCGATCTGACGAGAGATCTCTAAGCCATATACGAACGCGACCCACCTTGGCAGAAAGAAGGGCGCAAGCGGCGAAAAGCCGCTTAGAAGTGTGCCTAACTAAGGCAGATTAAGGGATGTCCCCTTTCCCGGTTGAGCCGATCCATTATATAGCAACATCCCTTTATCAATGGGTATAAATAGCTGGAATAGACAAGTTAGTTTGTATAAACACGCACAATAATTTTACTAAATACGCAGTAATTACTACCTAAAGGCAATACGAACTATGCGGAATTCATATTCGTATCCTTGCAGTTGTTGATTTTCAAAGATTTTTTGGTAATAGTTATCGCCTTAAATAGTGAAAATAATCATCAACCACCCAGTGGAGAGGCCGCCCTATACTCTTTCGCTTTCTTGTTAAAATTACGCTACGGTGTAATAAGCGGCCCACTTTATTCCAATCTAGTACTGCGCTTCCCCTTTCCTTTAAACGACATATTCACATTTAAATTTATTGCAAAAGTTTGAATAATTAGGGCAAGACGAAGCAATATAAGTTGCTTTCATTGTTCTCGGTCCTAGAAAGTTGTCACTTTTAACGATTTTCCAAGTTTACGGTCGGCTTTTATCAACTTACGCGAGTAATAAAATAGAGTGAGCCCCTTCACGTATTATATACTTGATCCTCTATATACTTCCTTAACGGATAGATAGCTCAAGCAATATTATTGTCATGTGGAAGAAACTTTATAATATGCGTTTTTTATGTTTAAGAACAAAGTATTGAATTAGCGACGATGATATAGAAAAAAAGCAAATCAAGCAATTTGCTTTTTTTCTATATCATCGTCGTTTTTATTAACACAAAGCAAGAAGAACTTTATAGAATAGGGCATTTATGAGGAAAAACGTTATAAAACACTATATATATATATATATATATATATATATATATATATATATATATATATATATATATATATATATATATATATATATATATTCGCTACCAAATAGAGGGCACCCACTCTTCAAAGCGTCCCCTAAGGCTGAAGATCCTCAAGGCTCCGTTCTCTCCCCGCTCCTCTTTACACTCTATACGAGTGACATCCCGAAGGACCCAGTTGTTGATATCGCTCTCCTTGCAGACGACACGGTACTTTACGTCGCTTATTCCAGCAAGAAATATCTCTCATCCGTGCTCCAAAGAGCCGCCAATCGTTTAAGAGAATGGTTTTGAATATGGAGAATCGAAGTGAACCCTGAAAATAGTATAGCAATATACTTTCAAAGGAAACCCACCCTCAATCGTCGGAACCTAAATCCAAAAAATCTCTAGGCACGATCATCTTATTTGGCCGCCGATTTCCGTGGCAATCAACCGCCAAATACCTAGGCATCACATTTTTACCACCTATGACCTTCTCAAAAAACATTCGCATCGTCCGAAATCGTGCCAAATTTGGCACTAATCGCCTCCACCCGCTAGTTAACGGTAAGCAAACTCTCTCTAAAACACAAGCTCCACCTCTACAAAGCTTGCGTAAGACCTATCATGTTTTACGTAAGCGTAGCCTTCGCAGACGCAGCTCATAAACACTTGTACGACCTCCAAGTCGTCCTAAATAGATTCATTCGCATCGCCAACGGAGATCGGAGGTACCAGCCAAACTTGGACTTGCATAGAGATTGTCAACTTCCAACAATCTCTAAATATTTCAAGAAAATGTTTCGGCGCTACTTCGAAAGTCCTGAGACACATCTCAACCGCTATTGGTAAACGTAGCAACCTCCGCTTCAAACGTTAAGCAAAGCCTCCGCAGGCTTCGTAACTTTTAATTGAAACCCCAGTTCCGCTAGATTTCGACGACAAAAATGTCGCCGGCCCGTGACACATATTTATTATGTATTTATTCATTTAACTTAAAAAATCACACAGTTACAGTTTTACAGTCTGCCAAACTGCTCAGTAGTTTGTTGCCAGAAAAAGATGCTCTCCTTCTTCCTAACATGCAAAAAATAAAGTACAGAAAAAAAAACATAGCATATTACAATAGTAGGTAGGTTGTACCAGTTCTGGCGCACTTGTGTTTAGGTTGTACCAGTTCTGGCGCACTGAGTCAGAAGTGGTACAAGTACGACGTCCGTCGACTCACGATCCTAAAAAAAAAAAAAAAAAAAGGTTTTGGCATGCTCTGATCACGAATCTGCGGTCCATTTTTGCGTAGGATGCACGGTTCCGGAGATGTGCAAATCAATTAACTCTTATCTAATTGATATCCGCTGCGAGCCTCCACCGTCATTACCGCTCCATTGTTCTTATCTACTTATCTATTGTTCGTTCAATACCGTCATTATCTATTCTTCCCCAGCGTGGTGCTATTGTATTATACTCCTTTGTTCCTATCTACACTAATCTGACTCATTAATAAAACACATTACCCAATTTTGTTAAAATTTTTATTTATAAAATACAAAATCTTATTACTTATTATCTATAAAATAGGAGCGAAACATCTCATCCACTAAAATATCGTTGTGCAATGTGTTCCCTGTAAATATACTCGTAAAACTATGCATTGAACATCCCTGAAACTGATATAGCAAATACATTAAGCAATATTCGCCACAAACTGAAGTCCACTCATTCTGAATCCTATCAACATTCCAGTTCCATCTTTTACAATTTCTTTTAAAAAACTCTAGATGATATCGTACATGTGCCCGTCCGAATGAATCAAAATATTGACCGACGTCATTCGTATCGATATATAAAGCTACCCAATGTGACCCTGGTTTATCATCTGTATCCAAATTGCATATTATATACGTTGGTACGTGGGTGTACATGGGTAGTTTATTGGCAGCATAAACATTATTTTCTAGAGTGGGGTGAATCTTTTTCAGATGTTGTTGTACATCTAGTGTATCTATAATATTATTGCTATTAGTAGATTATTACAGTACCAATCTACTCAATGACTAATATAGGAGTGATCAATTATAGTGATTTCTAAATATTAAATTGCATTCTTTGTGTTATACAAATCGTATTTGAGTCACCAATACACTGAACAAGACGCGACAGGAAGGACGTAGAAATGTAGAGATAAGCAACAGAATGTAAGGTAAGCTTGTTGACGCATAAAGATACTATCAATTCTACTGCAGAAATTCTTTAGATTAGAATTATTACTCACTGGTACTATATAAGACCAAGCAACTGCAGTCATGGAGTTAGTGTATGGTCGTTTGACCGCAGTGGATCTATCAATACTACGTTTGTGTTACTTCAACGCATCAAAGGCCATGGATGTAAGTGTTTATTCTATTGACAAACTGACTTTTCTTTCTGTTATTTTCTTACGTGTGTATGATTTAGTGTTAACAAATTATATTTAAATATTATGTGTGTGTGTATATGGTTAAGCCGTGGTAGCTCAGATGGTTAGCGCAAAATGTGAAATTCACAGTACGCGACCCGGTTTCGATCCCCGCCGGCACCAATTAAATTGTTAATTACAATTTTAAGTGCTGATTTACCACGTGCCCAGCGGTGAAGGAAAACATCGTGAGGAATGCATGTCTGAGAAAATTTCGAAGGCATGTGAAGTTTGCCAACACGCATTGAGGTATCGCAGCGAACATTTCCTAGCCCTAAAACCCTCTCAGAAATGAGAGGAGGTCTATGTTCAGCAGTGGACTTTAATAGCTTTTTTAACTTTTATGATTAAGTGTTAACAAATTGATATTAACATGATAACTGTGTTGTTGCAGAAATCATTGAGCTTCGATGAAAATACCTATAAACAGTATTACTACTCGCCACTCTCCCCTCAAGAAGAGAGTGATGACATCGTCATTAATAATAACACATGCGATGGTGGAAAAAGAAAATCGCAATCGATTGATCATTTTTTTGAAGCTGAATCAAAAATAAAAAAGAGGAAGCTGTTATCATCAACCGTAGCACGAGCCGCTAGAGATGGTGTATCATACATTTCTACTAATTCTGACGACGGAGACCAAGCGACGCATCTCATCAAAATTGAAATGTACGATATGAAGAAGCTATCCAAGATTCCAACTACTGATCATTGGAAACATGCTTCCACGAGGATTGAATATTACGTAAAGACTAATAAGGATAGCATCTACGACAACACAAACGCCCTCGTATACAATATTACAAAGACAATAGCAGAAAGTGAAAAAGTTAAAAAATACTTTTTTAACAATGACAGTCATTAGCTGATCATTAGTGAATGTGATTCTGTTTACTTAAATTACAGGAAGACAAGAGCAGAAGAAAGAGATGAGTGTGGCATACGTGTACAGAACACATCATTGAAGAACAAAACTACAACACTGAGTGGAGATGAAAACGAGAAGAATATGCAGTACTCAAGAGCTGAATATCCATTCTTCAGTTCAAAATCTAGCCTGTTGCTCAGTTTCGAAAACTGGCCTCTCGTTATGCGACAAAAACCTGAAGATCTTGCAGAAGCCGGTTTCTTTTATACTGGCCATGCAGACAGGACCAAGTGTTTCCATTATGGTGGTGGCTTAAAAGATTGGGAAGATGATGATGATCCTTGACAGCAGCATGTTCAGTGGTTTAGTCAGTGTGCTTATGTAAAATTTAAACTCGAACAGAGTTTTGTATTAGATTAAATAGAATATTTATAAAGAAATAAAAAATAATATATTGCATACAATTTGTTTTATTTAATTTTATAATGTTTCACATAGTTACATACACACAAAATGCATTACACATAACTCATAAAATCTAACACACAACACATATTATAACCTTAACTACTATAGTCTACAGTAACATTTCTGTTTTTATCTATCTCAATAATATTATCAAACTCAGCATAAACTATACAGTTAATTGATTGTATTAGTGAGGATTCAAATCGTATTTCTAATCTTACACTACCATGCTTTATGAGATTCCAATGAGCTGATGAGTTGGCTGATAAATCAGGAGTTAAGTCAAATGCTAATAGACAGTAACCTTTGGCATACTGTTCACAAGAGATTCCATTTCCTTCATTAAGAAATTGAATACCAGTTCCCGAGAATAGAGTATGATATGCTGATGTAAATATGCTATTACTAAAAGATGGTTGCAAAGCTTTTGAAGGTATTTGTTGACCATCAATATATAAGCTGAAAGAATTAATACCATAGTTTTAAAAGTTAAATGGATTTTTAGTAAGGGAACCATTAAATGCAGAATTGTTCACAAATCCAATTATACATCTTTTGGGTACCTGCCCTAAAAATATATTATCAAGAGTTTTTCCTTGAACACCCGATGGAATTGTTAAAACTTTTACTTCAGCTCGAGTAATAGGATATTTAGCAGTGGTAGAAGCTAAAACTTTTTGATGTGCGAGTAATACACTTGGATTAATTCGTGCTCGTCGAACAATAAGAGTTGCGTCCGTAATGCGAACTTTAAACTTTACATCGTTTGACCCAGCTATTAAATTAAATCTCTCTCTCGATCGAACCAATTTAACACTCATTTCAACACCATTAATTAAAAATTTATCTTGGTTGAAAATGTCACCGTGAAGATGATCAATCATTTCTATTTCCTTACTTTCACTAATCAATTCCTGTCTTTTAACAAATCCTATGTTTTTACCATCCGTAGAATCCATTTTTCCTGCTGTATCATCATACCAAAGACTACAAGTAAGATGAGATTGTTTAGCAGCAGGAGCATAGTTTAAAAGGGTTTCCATGTATGCTCGATATGCATAGGTATTATTAGGTGGTGATACAAGTTTTTGGTTTAAATAAACATCAAGTTGACTAAAAAGTGAATGCAGCCAATTATTTACAGGTGCTACTATTGTAGTAGATATCAAGTTAGTTGAATCTTGATTTAATACTTTTGTCTTTATGTGGAGTAATGTATGAGACAAATCTATGTAGTCATCGCCTGTCCCAGGAACTTGAAACTCGATAGGTCCATCATCACCAAGAGATGAAATTGGTTTATAATGAATTCACAATCCATTTTCAATGCTAGTTTGTGTAGACGGTAGTGAAAACAAATCCAATTCTAACTTAACGCACTCGCAAGAATGATTATGAAGGAAAGACATATTTAATTTGAAAATATATCTTTGTAATTTTTTGGTTTTAGACCAAGTTTTTTCGCAGCTTTCACTTTAGCAGTTAATGGTGGAATGAACGCGGTCAATCGTTTTCTTTTAGTTTTATACCCAGATCCTGTCATGTTAAATTGATCAATTTTCTCATCAGCCTTTCGTTTTAATTTCGTACTAACTTGCTTTAGACGATCTTTTATTGAGGCTTCCATAGGACGCGCTTGAACCATATCCGATAAAAGTCCTATTCCAGCGCGGTGATCTAAATAACCCCCCTAAGAAGCTCCCAATACCATGACCGCGTTGGTATGGTGCACCCTTATAAATTACTCCAAATCCTGACCCAGCTTGATGTGTATAATAATTTTCATATGGACATTTATGATGATCACGAAGAGAATTCATTATTATAATTTTCGGAAATGTAGTTTAATACACACGGTTCCAAACTGGAACGGTATTTTTTGTCCTGTGCTCGATCTTATAACTATTTCCAGCGTATCGAACTCTCTTCGCATAACAGGTAAGTAGTGAGGTTGAGAGAAAACGTGCATTTTATTTGCACCATAAGTGTATTTTGTAGGATCTAATGAAATGACTCTTAGTAAAGGAGTCATAACATCACCCACAATCTGAGGATCGATAATGTCACAATATAGAAAGAGTTGAGATGGTAACCCTAAGTGTAAATTAGCAGGACACTTTCCAAAATTTCTCTCTAGGAGATTTTTATTTGGTTCATAACCTAGTTGTAAACTTAATTTGGGTGATAATGTTACGGATGTTATATTTTTATCCAAAACAGAAATAGACACAAATTTTGTTATTTCATCATAGCGAAATTTCAAGTTCTCTCCGATACCATTTAACACTCTTAAAATATGCTCAACGTTATCATAGTTGGTAGCTGGAATATGTTTTTTGTAGTACACTGTGTATGGTTTATCTTCATTAGGCATTAACATAGATTTTGTAATGTATATAACATTTTCATGATCTTGAACAGTAAACATGGTACATGGATATTGAAACTCGACAACTCCAACCGACCATTCATCTTCTAATTTAATAGTTTTCGGTAATTTCGTTGAAAAATTTGTGGTCTTGTTATCAGGAAAGTATTCCATTGAACTATTGCTGAGCAAAGTTAAATAAAAACTTTCTTTATTCATATTTCTTTTAAACTAGAAGCTAAAATCCAACTGTTAAATTTATCTGGATAACCTTTCCACTTCACTAATACTTCTTTTCTGTTACCTGAGAAACGAGTGTCAATTATTTTATCCATTTTATATTGTGAGGTGGGGTTGTAAGTGATTTTCTGTAATTCTCTTTCATAAAAAGTACCAACTATTGGTTCATTTTGTAAATCTGTTATTGTATAAACAACCCATGGAGATCTATCAATTATTGAAGATATAATAAATATTTCATCACTCCAATTTGATTCATATCCTTTTTGGAAAGCATGTTTATATTTAGTTATTCGAACATAATCACCCACATTGAAATTTGGTTTAGAATTTTCTAAACAAAGTTTGTTTGACCGTCTATCATAAAGATTAGTCCAAACTGTCATAATATTGTTGGAATTTACATCACATGGGCACATCTTAATACTAGAGTGAAAGCTGTGATTGTAAGAGTATATTAAATCTTGTAAAACATCTATATATCTATAAGTATTATTATGAGTGAAATAACGCCACATTTTCATTTTTAGTGTTCTTTGAAATCGTTCAACAATACTGGCCTTAATGTCAGGATTGTTAGTGGTATAGTAATTAATCTTTTTGGATTTAAAGTATTTTTGTACATCTTTTGAAACAAATTCTGTACCTTTATCAGATTGTATGTGAGTAGGTGTTAAATTACTTTCAGTAAATATACTTTCAAAACATTCTTTAGTTGTTTCTGAGTTTTTCTTTTTCATTGGTCTTGCAAAAGCATATTTACTAAATACATCAATAACACAAAGTATATACTTGAAACCATCATTATATTGAGAATAATTTCGCATATCACTTAAATCAGCTTGCCACAGTTCATTAATATTTGATAGAATGTACCTATTACGCGGGAATTTTTTTCGAATGGGTTTATGTAATGTGTATGTTTCTTGTGATTTTAACCATTCCTTTACTTGCTTTTTATTCATTTTACCCTTCATGGCTTTTGATAATTTATCAATACTACCAAAACCAGCGATATTAGATGGATCATAATAAATCCTGTTAATTTCTTCTAGTACGGGGTCCATTTTATCTCTACTGCTCGGTGTAGAAAACTCTTGAAATTCAATCTCGGAGGGTTTGTTCAGATCTTTTGCTTGAAGTTGGTTAATAAACTCACATCTCTTTGGATTTCCAATATAAGTAAGTGGTACTTTAATATCTTTTAATGCTTCAGCAAATCTATCCCACCCTACTTGATCACTTCTTTTTAAGGGTCTTAGAGAATCATTTATTAAATCAACAATATTACTTCCAGGAATTTTTTCATTATCAATTATGACTGTACCTTCATTATCCCAATGTATTTTACCTTTACTTGTTTCAACTAAGTTTAATAATAACTGTCCTTTTTTATTATAAGTTTTTGGTATTAAATTGAGTATTTGAGCTGGTGTGTAAAGTGGATTTTCAACATTTTCTTTACTTTTGATGGATCGATTCTCCTCCAACAAAGATTCAGCATCAACTGAAGTTTTTAGATCTCTATCTTTATTTTTAAAACCAATTTTAGACTCGTTTGAATCTTCATTAGATATATCAGAATAAATTGGTAATCTGAGTGGTTGACGATCCTCTTCGGTAAAATAAAGGTATCTTTGCAGTGTTTGTAAATATAATATCCATTTCTTTCGGTCTTCCGTCTTACTATTCATAATATTTTGCATTTCAATATCTAATCGAGATAAACTACTACTCGTATTAACCTTATTTTCTTGCTTTAATTTTTCAATCAATCTTGGTTCGATAAGTATCATTTTCTTTGCATTTTCCATGTTAACTGGCTAGTCCACTCACTAATCCACTCAATATTGCACCTAATATTATTGGTAAGAAAGCCCCTCCTTTTTGTATAATTATATTTTTTCTTAGTTTATGTTTACACTTACGCACTAGTTGACGGAGTATATTTTTGTGTTTATTCAATTTTTGTTCATCTTGATCTTTAAGAGGTACTTTTCCTTGTACAACGTTATGAATACACTCACAAATACAGTTAATTTTTTCTTCATCACACGTTTTAAGTAATGCTCTTTGATATTTTGGTTTAAGCGTATGCAAAGCGTTTAGCAAATGTTTATGCGTTGTGAGTCGACGATGCATCATTTAGCAATGATTTGAAATGTTTGATTCCTGGTGTATTTAAACTCTTTTGTGGGGACGTAGACTGTGCATAAACCATTAAATGGGAAGAAATTTGTCTTGAAACGACAAAAATCATTGGTATTCTGTTTTAAATCTACCATTAAATATCCATGCGCCTCTAGAGTTGCATCCCTGTAGGCATCTTCAATAAATTTTGGGTTATCTGGTGACACTTGTCGTGCTAAATATCTTATTTGAGTTTTATCTCGAGGGTTTTTAAAATATATTATATAACTTGAGTTTAAGGATATGTCTCTTTGCCCTTTACCCTGATGAAATAAATTTTGTGTTAAATAAAATACACTAAGATTCCTGTGATGACTACCTTTTGTAAATATATCCACAATTCTGCCATCGGACTCTCTCATTAGATCATCAATAATAACAAGATGTGGGTTTTCACCGTCAAACATATTAACATTTGGAATTCCTTGATGGTAGTTAACATTTGGTAAATTATATAATGCAACCTTTATATTTTCATCAAAGCACCATGTGATCTGGTTAAAATCACAATTACATATTTCTGTAACTGATTTTATGAAATTTGTTACAAAATTTGACTTCCCACATCCACTTGGCCTCGCCACAATAGCAGTAAACGGATGGATAAAGTGAAACATTACACACGTCTAAAGTTCTAAGGGGTGAAATAAAAAATGAAAGTGTTGCTGTTAACAATTAATATATATTGCAAACATTATATAAAACAGAATGATCTGTATACTATTTCTAACACAATTAGTACATCATAATTTTTCAATCAACTCAACCTCAAATAAATGCACACACACACACACGCAAATATAAACAACAATTAACTTAAATTATTTACAATAAAACAACGATTAAATATGTAATAAACTCTACGTCATATTATACTATTATCATTATTTTACAATCAATGCAAATTTTATTTACATGCAGACATAAAATTAAAAACTATCAACACTTTACGCAGTTTATAATGACCCCAAGCTAATGTTTCAATATTATTATCTAAAATATGCCTCTTTGTGTCATTATATGATAAACCAATCTTATTTAATTTTTGTGTATAATTTTTGTGATATAAAATCTTAATTAAAAATTGTGTGTTTAATTGATTTAAATCTAAGCATACTATAATATTGCACTTTTTTATTAAATAGAGAAGACTTATAATTATCCATGGTCATCTTTTTAGTGATACATTTATTTACCCCTTTTGCCTTGGCTATAGTCTTATTCTCTAAGTTAAAAGCGTACATTTTGGATCGTAAACCCACAAATTCTTTCATGATTTTACCATTATTTTCATCTTTAAAAAAACCTAATTTCTTTTTATTTAATTTTGGATATTCAAAAATATTATTTGCATCATAAGCTGAGGTATCAAAGTATGATGAAAGGTCAGGTTTTATATCAGAGTAAAAATCATCTGTAAATATTGATATATTAAACTATCCGTATCTGTATACAATAATTTGATTTTACTAAACTTTTTAACCATATAGTTATAATGAAAATCATACATTAATGTTTTTGAAATATCTAAAATGCAAAATCCTAAATAAATTGGTTTGTTATATATTAACTTTGTTTTTCGCAACTGAACCGCAACTAGGTTTTCCGAAAATACTGAAAGACTATGAAATTGTGGTTTAGCGATTAGATCTTGAGCACCTAAATCTTTGCCCTGGTTCTCCCAGTGTGTAACTAATTTTATGTTAACCCTTTTTTTCAATATTCTCCATAGTCTTTCCGAAGACTGAATTATTCATTAATTTATAAAAATCTTTTTCGAAATCTGATTTTGCTAACGTTCTTAATTTTGTGTTTAGATCTATGTACATCTTCAACCAGCGAGACTGTTTAAATTTTAAAACTCTATGAATTTTAGTTAATTTAACCCCCATTTCTATGCACTGCTTTAAATTTCTGTAATGAATTACATATTTATCTTTATTATTTAAATTTGGGACTAGTTTATTTTCATTAATATTGCCTGCACAAATGTTTTCGGGGCATAAAGGAAAGTCCGAATGTAAATCATGAAGTTCATCTGGATATTCCAAATCAACTTCTAAAATAAAACCGAAGTTCGATGTCTCAGACACATTAAATTCTGTATTCGGATTTACCCATTTGAATCCACCAGTAGGAAGACATTGAGATATAGCCCAACCATATAAATTGTTGGCATCAAAGTATGTGATATATGAATTTGGTTTCCCTGCATCATAATCCCCCATATATTTGTTATTAGCTCTAGCATAACGATTACTACATTGAGATACACCACCCCTGATACCTGATCTAATAAATGCAATTTTCTCATAATCTGTTAAAAGTTCTAATTCTATTTTTGTATATTTTAACATTGCATCCCAACTTAAACCGGGTGCTGTGTAATAATGGGCAGGGTCTAAATCATAAGTATTAATACATAACTTCCTTAAGTTTTCAAATACATCGGTTAAAAGTAAAACGTCTGTTTTTAAATACAGGTTTGAATAATCTAGCATATTACAACACCCAAAGTGTTCCCAAACATCTTTAGCATGATTGTAATCATCATTTGAAATATGGGAATCTGTGAGCGAGCTATAAAAAAATTTTTGTTCGGGGAGCGATGTTAGGCTTAAACTATCATAATTAGTCATAAGTTCATATGGATAAATGCCTTTCCGTTTTAAACGAAAGAAATCTTCATCATTAGGATAATTTCTACGTAATTCTTGAAATTGATCATTACTGAGATACTGAGATTTTTAGCCAATTCTTCTCATTTACATGATAAAAACTTAAATGAATCTATGAATCTTAATATAATTTCGTGGTTATTCATTTTTAATTTTTTGGAAAAGGATATATATTTTTCTTTATTTTGAGGGATAACTTCGACTTCACCATTACAAAAGTTTAACGCGTGAATAATAAAATGAGCATCATAGTGACTAAGGTTGTGTAAAAATATTGGTATATAACGAGGTTTTCTGAACTTCGAGCTACATGATTCGTGAGCAACACCTATAAAACTACCGGTGTACTAATCAAAATCATAAAAATGTTCTGCTAACTCTGTTTCACAAATATGACAAATGGTTGCATTTGAAATTTGGTTTTTGTCTTCATTTGTTCGCGGAATTGGAGGATATTTTTGAAGTCTATTTATTTCTTTGAGATTGTTAGATAAACTTTCCATAAACACTTGTGCACAGTTGGGTCCGCAATACGTTACATATTTTGATAATTTATCATCATATGAACATTTTATATAATAACCAAAACTATGTACTTCATGTTTCTGAATATTGTGTGTGAAAGGTTTGGAAGGATCGTTAGAAGATGATTCTATTGGTTTTAAAAATGCTTCAAAATCAGCATAAACTACGAATGGTATCTTCAACTTTTTTTCATAACTTTCAAATTTTATTTTATCATTTGAAATAGGTTGACCAAACCAATTCTTTTTTTAAAAGTTTCACTGTTTGGTAATTCTGTACAAATGTGGGCACAATCGTATTGTTCATGGTTATTTAAACTTTCCTTAGATGGAAAGTGAAGTAGACATGCTTCGCAAATGTACATGATGTGACCGTCTTTTGAAATTTGTTTACTAACTAACCGCGATAAATTTTTTATGTAACAATAATGATTTTTTGTATCCTTGGAAAAAAATAATAAATTGATATGTCTATCTTTACGACACTTTGTTAAAAATAATGGACTTATTATAGAATTACATCGTTTTTCTTTATTATATTCTAACCCAAAAACATTAATACTAATATCATTTAATTTCTCTACTTTTGCTATGTCAGAAATTTTTACTGGAAAGGAAATACCATCAAATTTAAGTTTATTTGCATGTTTAACGTACGATGATACACGATCCGCGTCTTTGTTTACGGGATATAACGCCGAGAGTAACGCCCATTTAAAACAAAAATAATCCTTGCTTTTTACATTTATAACAGCCTTTTTTAATTTTATGTCACGAGGAAGATCTATGTACGAAGTACCGCGTAGGGGGTTAATTTTATTAACATTCATGTAGATTTTATGTTTTTTAGACTCCATCCACTATCTTTTTTTTCAAATGCACTAATTTTAGTAGTAATTGTATCATTTAAAGATGAAAAAAAAAATATTTAGGTCATCTCCTTGACAAATAATATAGTTAAGCGTTTGAAAATCGAACGTATCATGAATATCTTTAGTTTGTTGAACAAAATCAGCATGCAATATGAAGTTTACTTTAAAAATTATGTGTTGATGAATACACTCTTGTGTTAAAAATAAAATATCATCTTTAATAGAATTTAAAAATAGTTCAGGAGTTTCAATATTTACCAATGTCGAACTATCTACTCTACTCTTGATTTTATAAGTTAAAATCCTATTTCCAAAAGCAGATTCAATAACACTAACGTTTGATAAAGAATTATGTGAATTTAAAAGATTATTTTTGTGAACATTACTTTTAAAATGATTAGCTAAATACAGTTTCTTGATAAATATATGACACGTTAGACATTCCACTTGATCATCGTTACTGATACTGTTCCCTGCAGAGGTAGGCGCTTCTGCTTCCGTTGTTGGTTTTTTGATGATCTTGGGTTCTTTGCTGCTCGTTCGCTTCGTTCCTCTTCCAAGTTGTAGTGGTTGACTACTAAAATGTTTAAATTTATTAAAAACTGTACAAGACATTGTGTAAATTATTATCGAAATGAATGTTTATTTTACTTACTTAAATTGTGTTTCAACCATCGCACAGTGATTATACAACTCATCATCATACGATGAATCGAACAGTTGATCCTTCTCCATTTCATCACAAACTTTAGACAACTCCTGATTTAATTCGCTGTTGAATAGTTCCGTATTCTCTTCCATGGTTGTGGAGAAGAAAGCACTGGTGCACACTTCACTGAAGTTTGCCATCCTTATAGTAAAGAAGAAAATAGGTAGCATAGTAAGTAACAGTTCAGTGTTGGTAGACCAAGTGATACCCAAATTTCAAATAATGCCCGATATTTAAGTCTAACAAAGGATAAGAAATAGAATATAATGAGTACACGGAAGTAATTTAAGTAAACAGAATCACATTCACTTATGATCAGCTAATGACTGTCATTGTTAAAAAAGTATTTTTTAACTTTTTCACTTTCTGCTATTGTCTTTGTAATATTGTATACGAAGGCGTTTGTGTTGTCGTAGATGCTATCCTTATTAGTCTTTACGTAATATTTAATCCTCGTGGAAGCATGTTTCCAATGATCAGTAGTTGGAATCTTGGATAGCTTCTTCATATCGTACATTTCAATTTTGATGAGATGCGTCGCTTGGTCTCCGTCATCAGAATTAGTAGAAATGTATGATACACCATCTCTAGCGGCTCGTGCTACGGTTGATGATAACAGCTTCCTCTTTTTTATTTTTGATTCAGCTTCAAAAAAATGATCAATCGATTGCGATTTTCTTTTTCCACCATCGCATGTGTTATTATTAATGACGATGTCATCACTCTCTTCTTGAGGGGAGAGTGGCGAGTAGTAATACTGTTTATAGGTATTTTCATCGAAGCTCAATGATTTCTGCAACAACACAGTTATCATGTTAATATCAATTTGTTAACACTTAATCATAAAAGTTAAAAAAGCTATTAAAGTCCACTGCTGAACATAGACCTCCTCTCATTTCTGAGAGGGTTTTAGGGCTAGGAAATGTTCGCTGCGATACCTCAATGCGTGTTGGCAAACTTCACATGCCTTCGAAATTTTCTCAGACATGCATTCCTCACGATGTTTTCCTTCACCGCTGAGCACGTGGTAAATTAACACTTAAAATTGTAATTAACAATTTAATTGGTGCCGGCGGGGATCGAACCCGGGTCGCGTACTGTGAATTTTACATTTTGCGCTAACCATCTGAGCTACCACGGCTTAACCATATACACACACACATAATATTTAAATATAATTTTTTAACACTAAATCATACACACGTAAGAAAATAACAGAAAGAAAAATAAGTTTGTCAATAGAATAAACACTTACATCCATGGCCTTTGATGCGTTGAAGTAACACAAACGTAGTATTGATAGATCCACTGCGGTCAAACGACCATACACTAACTCCATGACTGCAGTTGCTTGGTCTTATATAGTACCAGTGAGTAATAATTCTAATCTAAAGAATTTCTGCAGTAGAATTGATAGTATCTTTATGCGTCAACAAGCTTACCTTACATTCTGTTGCTTATCTCTACATTCCTACGTCCTTCCTGTCGTGTCTTGTTCAGTGTATTGGTGACTCAAATACGATTTGTATAACACAAAGAATGTAATTTAATATTTAGATATCACTATAATTGATCATTCCTATATTAGTCATTGAGTAGATTGGTACTGTAATAATCTACTAATAGCAGTAATATTATGGATACACTAGATGTACAACAACATCTGAAAAAGATTCACCCCACTCTAGAAAATAATGTTTATGCTGCCAATAAACTACCCATGTACACCCACGTACCAACGTATATAATATGCAATTTGGATACAGATGATAAACCAGGGTCACATTGGGTAGCTTTATATATCGATACGAATGACGTCGGTCAATATTTTGATTCATTCGGACGGGCACCTGTACGATATCATCTAGAGTTTTTTAAAAGAAATTGTAAAAGATGGAACTGGAATGTTGATAGGATTCAGAATGAGTGGACTTCAGTTTGTGGCGAATATTGCTTAATATATTTGCTATATAAGTTTCAGGGATGTTCAATGCATAGTTTTACGAGTATATTTACAGGGAACACATTGTACAACGATATTTTAGTGGATGAGATGTTTCGCTCCTATTTTATAGATAATAAGTAATAAGATTTTGTATTTTATAAATAAAAATTTTAACAAAATTGGGTAATGTGTTTTATTAATGAGTCAGATTAGTGTAGATAGGAACAAAGGAGTATAATACAATAGCACCACGCTGGGGAAGAATAGATAATGACGGTATTGAACGAACAATAGATAAGTAGATAAGAACAATGGAGCGGTAATGACGGTGGAGGCTCGCAGCAGATATCAATTAGATAAGAGTTAATTGATCTGCAAATCTCCTGAACCGTGAATCCAACAAAACAAAAACTTTTTTTTTTTTTTTTTTTTTTTTTTTTTTTTTTTTTTTTTTTTTTTTTTAGGATCGTGAGTCGACGAACGTCGTACTTGTACCACTTCTGACTCAGTGCGCCAGAACTGGTACAACCTAACTACTTACAATTATTCTACCGCTAATATTACTAACCAATAGTATTAATATAACATTATTCAGTAATTTAAAAGACAACAACATTTTTCATACGTTGTTGATAATAGTATGGTACAACCACATACGCTGATAGAACAACAGATCGGACAGAGTAAGCCCTCAGACGGGCGTGCTGCACACTTCTCCACACCGCGTTCACATCGCCACCGGACACCCGGGATTGTTCTCACCACCCAGAACATCGAACGACACGAGTTAGCCGTCAGAGCAGGGGCCCGCCACCTCCTGTTCGGGCGGCCCTTAGATAACTCATCCACGTGCACTGTACACTGTCATAGGAGTCATCTTTACACAAGTAACGATGGGGAATGATTTAAATTAACATTTTACAGCAAGGCCCTGAAACCTATGAAACTGCAAAAGCCAAAATGCTAACAGCATTAACATCATTAAAAACCATTCGTTATAAAAACTGTGTTCTTTTAAATTTATTTCCTTGAAATGTTACATCTTTGTGTTATTACACTATATGACTTCGCCGTGCTGACAATTAACTTATTATAAGCTAAGGAAATTATCTCTCTTTTACATTTTACCATCTGCGGTTACTTTTGAATTAAATAATTTTAAATTAAATAATGGCAGGGCGCTGACCGCGAACTCAAAAAGGTTGTGGGTTCGAATCCGCCATTCGACTACTGTCGTGAACCACTTGTAACACAAGCAATTTAAGCTTACCACGAGTGGTTAAGGGAAATATTAGTAATGTTTATAGCATTGTTAATATTCTTTTTAAATATAAAAAAAATAAAAAAAAATAATATTTAAAAGCAAACTACATATCTAATTAATTATATTCAATTAAACTACTTGTGTAGTTAAAATTAAAGGTATAGGTGCAATTTATTCCAAACTAAAACGCATTGGGGCAACGCGGCGGACACTTCCTTGCCCTAAAACCCTCTCATAAGTGATAGGAGTGCCCTGCAGTGGGACGTATATGGGATGTAACTTTAATTTACTATGCAATTTATTTCTATCATGAGTTATTTAATAATCATAATTTTCAAAAATCATAATATAAAAAATAAATTTAATTATTTAATAATCACGATTTAAATTTATTTTTAAAATTGTAACTAAATTATCCCAAATGTTGAAGATATTTTAAATAAGCAAATATGATATATAATAGAAATTGACGAACACGTAATGATGGTGACGATAGTATTAAATATCTAGAAGCCTGACTGTATAATAACAACCTCTCGCCTTTTTCTGCCAGCAAGCAGCAGACCATACACTGCTTAGTTCCAGCTTCAAGGCAAAAGACTAATATAATAAACAACAGGCTGGGCACAATTCCATCTTCATCCCGAAAACTCGTTGGTCACTTTAATTATTATAGTGCAAAAATTAAATAAAAAGGAGTCTACTGTCCAACATAGGTCCCAATAAATGCGGTCTGGAGCCACATGCATAAACTTAAATCCTGTACGTCAACCACTCCATCTCGTGGCGGTTGAAAAATCCGCTTATCCTTACGAGGCTGCCACTCGAAAACCTTTCTTCCCATTAGTCATTAGTTGTTATTTTTTTAATATCTTATTATAATAACAACTTATAATTTTATTTCTAACAACGTACAGAAGTTACAACCCCAAAGGCGAAACCTAATCAGAACAACATCAAACAACTGAACTGAAGAGACTCTTATCACGAGCCGTGTCAGTTCAAGCAGCCCGGCGCTTTGGTCAAAGAGAAAACTATCAAGTGTGTTTATGTAGGCTTCGTTGAAAGCATTGCTTAAATTTTTTACCAGACGGCGATATTTTTGACTGAAGATGAGGGTTATATATTTGACCGATATATCCGTTTCTATGGCTGTCCAACTCCCATTCTGGTGGTCGGATTTTGACAACTATATCAATCGATTAATCCTAGTTGCGTAGGTAACATAGGCGTTTTACGAGTATCGAGTATAGTTATCGTTTTTAGATATAACTGTAGCGTCCGTCCTCGCATTTATCCATTACAGCATATGAAATTCCTCTACTGAACGTAGGCCTCTCTTATAGATCGCCTCATAGGGAGAGTTTTGACATAGTTGCCACGCCTGGCAGGTGGTTTGGTGGGATGGTTATTATTTTGAATTGTTACCAGGAAGATGTTGCTGATTTAGTTTTCCTATGTCGCTTCTTATGACATTCACGTCACGGTATCCCTATATCGTCCCGTCGACGAATATTCTTACAACGCCGCGGCACGTTTAACGTTAGCATCTTGACTTTGATGATATGCAACTGTACCGTGTATGGTATGTCAAGAAAAATATTAATTAGTCAAACCAAATAAATGTACATATGTCGATACGAAATATCAAAGATAATTGCTCCATTGAAGAACTACTGACCGATTTCTCTTCTGAGCTAAGTCTACGTGCTGTTTTCGAAAGTCGTTACGAATCGTCTTGCACGTAGACTCGACAGCGTCCAGCTTTTAGAACAAGCCATTTTCTGAAAAGGTTTTAGTCCCATAGACCACACACATACCCTTCGGAAAATTTTACAGAAGACCGAAAGGTATAATTTGCCAGTATGTCGTATGCATTGTGCGTATGTGAACTATGAGAAAGCCTTTGATTCCGTCGAAATTTGGGCGATTACTAAATTGGTTGCAGTATTTATATTAAGATATGTTCTAAAACCAACTTTATTTAAACGTGTTTATGTAGCACTATGTAAATTAATCCTAACATATGGCATAATGGTTTGGGGTAGGATCCTCTGTACATTTGGTTGTTTTTGGTTACCTACTACAAAGTCTACCTACTAGGGAAAGAGCGCTGTTGCCTAAATACATTATAAATTTTCAAGTTTGGCTTAAGACGACGAAAGAAGTCCTTTTTATGTTATTTACGCCAGTAAACTCATAACTTGTATGTTTTTATGTAACTCTGGTTTATAATCGAAATGAAAATAAAACTTTTTTTATATTATTATTAAATAATTATAATAGAAGAGTTAGCACGGTTTATACAACATACTACGAAACTATGGAACTAAAATCGACCCATGGTTAATTTTTATTTTGACGTCGTTAAAATCAACAATTAGAATTACCAAAAGTTGCGACGTATTGAAACCTTGTTTTAACTTAAAATGCAAGCGAGTGCTTGACTACGACCTAACCAGCCAACCCTGCCATTCCCATTACCGTTATATTTACAGCCTATCAAAAGCCCACTGAACCAAGGCCTACCCAGTTTTTATTTACCTCTGTCATCTCTTACGACACTCACAGAACGATATGGGGTAGTAAATATTCTTATACATACAATCTCACCTGGTGGTAAGTGGCGATGAAGCCCCAGATGGTAAAACGCCCTTTCTATCTTCTTCTACGTCTTCATAAACTCCACCGTTAAACATATACGTCTTCCGTTGTAGAAAGAAGAAAGAAAGAAAGAGAGAAAAGTATTCATTTTGACACACATACGGCTATAGAACACAGAAACAAAGTCAAAATAAAAAAGAACAATGAGAAGAACAAACAAACAGACAATCAAAATTATAATAAAGTTGTATATAACGCTGATGATGCCAAAAGATAGGAATCAATTCAGCATGATGTCAAGTTGGAAACCTAACGCTGATTTTCTATTAGCCCTCTGTATTGCATTCATCTTCACGTCGGAAACCAATTACCGAGTACTTCCGCAAGAACAAGCAGTATATAGTGAAATCTATTTATAAAAAAACATATATAAGTACTTATATAGTAAATGATTAAAAAAATAGGTATAATAATAATAATAATGTCCTCCAGACCGATTTTCGGCCACGTTGGCCTGCCTCAACGGGGGCTAGCCATCGGCGCAGGACAGGATTATAGTGCCCAAGTGTATGCGCAAGCACAGATGCAGTCTCTATTCCCTCACTCTCATAATCCGATGGGACGGTAAACCGACACGACCGGAGAGAAATCAGGCGTAAGAACAACGGATTCACGTGCTTTTCGAGGCACGGGGGTGAGACACCACCACCTTCCTGACTTCGGACAGCCACTGAGAATTTCTTGACAGAATAACTCAATAATTGATTTTTGGCCCCACCCGGGATTCGAACCCGGGACGTCATGATCAACAGTCGCACTAGCAGTGCGCTAGTAGTGCGACTGTTGATTATCAGACCAACCACTAGACCTACGAGGCAGTCTAAACAGGTATATAATACATAATAAGATATAAATTAAATACTTATAGTTCGGCCGTTCAGAGAATGCGTTTCTGACACGTCGCGATTGAACTGACGACGTAACTTTGTAATGGCGTTGCAGTTACGATAAAAATATTTTTGCTGGTTGTTTACCGTTTTAACGATCGATGAGCATTAAAACAACATTATTATATCAATAATCAATGAATGTTATAATTTTGTGCCAAACTGAGTATCAAATAACTTGGTAAACAATATTTTTCTAAATCTATACTGCGCTGTTACAAGTTTATGTCATCGCTTTATATGTGTAGTACTGTGCTAACAATAACAGGCAATAGCAGTATCGTAATCTGTTCTTATACAGTTATACTTTATAAAATAATACGTTTTGTTTTTCTTTTTAAGAATTTGAAAATAATGGACTATAAGATAACTTTTATTAAATATAAAAATAAAACTACGACCAAACCGAACGCGCGAAAGAAAGTAGCATTTTTATATTTGGGTTGAAAATGGTAGCCACAAATGGCGTTAAGGGCCGCCATTTTGTGACGCTAAAACAGTCGTCTGTTGTCGTTTCGTGCGCATAGACCACGTTCTTCAAGTGTTTTTGATCTGTTTTTATTTGATTACCCGGCTTTCGTTTAATGGACTGTTTCTGCTTTTCAAACTGACACCGACACTAAATCGTACTTCGATTGTGTTTTGTATTGCGTTCTTTTTACTTTTGGTGCGTAATAATGCCTAAACGTGGACAAAAATTGAAAAGTGGAGCCCGTGAGTTAATCATCAAGCTGCAAGATTACTTTGAGCGGGAGCGGCAAAATGGCGGACCCCTGTTACCTGTCGAACAAGTACAAGAACGCGTCTCTCAGGCACTTGGAGTTAGCAAACGAACGATAACAAATATTAATAAAGAAAAGTTTGGCTCTACGGGCACGGAAGATAATATTTTACGTACTCCGAAGAAGAAACGTAGAACTAAACCCGTGACAGATATTGACACTTTTGACGCCGATGCAATCAGAAATCATATATATGGTTACTATTCCAGAAATGAATATCTCAACAGGAAGAAGCTTTTGGCATCGTTAAGAGAAGCCGGACTGTTTAGCGGGGGTAAAACTGCTTTAACCAAAATCTTAAAAGATATTGGTTTTTCGTATAAAAAAACAGACAAAAAATTTTTTATTAGAATGGTACGACATAATTTTAAAACGGATAAGTTTTTTTGAGAGAAGCAAAAAATATTGATAACTGGGATAATGTCGTGCTCATTGACGAAACGTGGCTAAACGCCAATCACACGGTTTCCCGTTCTTGGACGGATGATACACAAGCGTCGACGTCGAAAGTACCAATGGGTAAGGGGGCCCGTCTGATAATATGCCACGCAGGTTCTGCAAAATACGGCTTTGTGGAGATCGCGTTACTGGCATTTCAATAAAACCACAAATGAATACCACGAGGAAATGACTGCCACTACATTTAAAGAGTGGTTCCAGAATGTGCTTTTCCCCAGCCTACCAGAGCCTTCTGCAATATTCATGGATAGTGCCTCCTATCACTCGGTTCAAATACAGATACCACCTACCCAAGGTAATAAAAAAGAAGAAATGGTGGCTTGGTTACAAGCAAAAGGCATTTACGCAAATATGCAGATGCTAAAACCAGAGCTAATTAAATTAGTTAAAGAAAAGAAAACGGCAAATGTGCGATACGAAATCGATGAACTGGCTCTGGAGTACGGTCATCGCGTTCTAAGAATTCCACCGTGTCATTGCCAATATAACGCGATTGAGCTAATCTGGGCTCAAATAAAAGGTTACGCCGCCCGCCACAATACTTCCCCGCCATTCAGCACGAAAAAGATGATGACCCTATTAAAAGAAGCCTGCAGGGAAGTCACAAGAGATGACTGGGCAAAGGTTGTTGAGAATACTAAAAACCTGATTGTGGAACAGGATTGATTCTGTTATTGATAATAATATAATTATACATGTAGGCAAAGATGATGATGAAGACATCACCTCCTCAAGCGAATCGGAGTCTGATTAATATTCTGTACGCTCATTCAATTCAATGTACTTTATTGCATAGAAATACAGATTGTAACTTTGTAACAAAGATTAAATAAAACAATTTTATTATATTAATATTACCTTTTTTTGTTTTCACTTAAATTACTAAAATATAAATTTTAAATGATTCCGCCAATTTAAAACGAAAATAATCTTAAAAATTACACGGCGGTTCATTTTGGAGGAACGGTAACGAACTCACTGTTATGTTGTGCCCATCCCTAGTCGTGACTAACTGATAGGTGTCAGGAACGCATTCTCCGAACGGCTGAACTTTTTTTTATAATAAATTAACAAGATACAGCGCGTGAAACTGTACCAACATAATAACACCAACAAAAAATAAAAACATAAAATGTACCTCTCAAGTAACCATCAAATATAGGACATATTAGTTTTAGTGTTAAACATCGTTAGGTCTTTTGGTGCATTTAATAAGTACTGCTTTAGGTGACTTGAGGTGTTTAATATGATAATGAAGTTATCTTTAATGTTGTTAGAGAATTCTGTTTCACTGTAATAATTTATTGATTTTCATTATTTGATTTCAATGATTTAATTCAGTTTTTTTTTCTTATAATCCTTTTATTTACTAAATAATCAATGCATGTTGTGATTACCTACACAAAGAAGTATATTTATAATATGCTTAATTTGTTATGAAAATGATCTTTGTATTACTGTTGTAATTTCCGTGTAATCCTAATAAATAAATAAAAATAAAGTGTTAATTTTGGTAATTCACTCGGCAGTTTTTACTGTCTCGAACCCCAAGCTCGGTAACACTACCATAACTGAGACATCAAGCTGAACCTTTGGTATAATAATCTGATACGCTCGAATATTTTTATATGGCAATTTTTTGTGTTTTCCAAAATTAACTACGAACTTGCGTCACTTCCGAATCTTTTTCTCTTCCGAGTCTTTGGAATGGGAGCAAATTTAGGGTTTACTTAACATCCACTTTGAATATCTAACGTGCTGGAAATATTGTTTTCTACCCTACCAAATAGCTACCTCCCTCCCCCCCTCAAGCAAGTCGGAGTTAAATATACCTTTGATATCAGAGACAGGTTGGGCCATCTAACCCATAATATCTGAAACGCTTAAGTATGTCCATGTCATTACTTTTTTTACATTTTTGAAAATCTGTAGACCCTTACCCCATCATGGGAAAGGAAAACATTATATAACTTTTTTTTCTTCCTATCAACTAGTCTACAAAATCTAATAGGTCTCCAAGACGCTCACGTCCCCAGGGTTGCAATGCTGGAAACTGATAGGTGGATATTGAACTATGACCATTTTTTTTATAAACTTGGCATGTAAATGATGTGATGTAGATTGTTGAAAGTTGTTTTAATTTTATTTTTGAAAACTACTCCTTATATGTGTGCTTACAAAATAAGTTCTTTCTCTTTCATTTTAATCATTATATCAACTAAACCGCGAAAACCCTTAATATACTCAGTATCAAGAAGGTCCCATACATTATGTACTGCGACGGGCAACTACGGAACCCTACATTTACATTGGCATGACATACTATTGGCTGGTTTTTATTATTTTTCACTCTTATCTTAACTTATTAATTTTAACATCATTAATTTCAGATTTATAGCCGATTAAAAATCCAAATGCATATGCGTTGTCAATCCTGAGAACTAATATGGAATGCCTCGTTTCCAGTAAAAAGTGTCTCCAATTCTCTGCACTGACCATGTAGCCAAAACAGCAGCATTAAGATGCCGTTCCATTAAGGACCTTCCGCAGTCGAGCTAGCGATATAGCTTTAAAGATTATTAAAATCATTAAAAATTAAGAATACTTCTTATGATGTATATAACCAGTGGATTGATAAGGATTAGAAGGGAATAAATTTACCCTTGATCCAATTTTTTTATGTAGCATATCATGACATAATTTGTATGTCAATTCGAATTAAATAACATTCTTATTCGCGTGTCACAGACTGCTCTAAATTGAGGCACCATTCTGCTTTTGACGAGACTAATTAATTTGAACTAAAGCGTCGAACTGTATTTCAGTGCGATAACAATCGATGTATATCTTTGAAAAGCGTATAGTACGATACTTGACATAAATTTTAAACTGGTAATTAATTGTTTTTTTACCAACTGGGAGGTTGTCAATAAAAAAATTAACAACTTCCTAGTTTAAAGGATTCAAAAGATTAGAATAGGTGTGTAGAAATGTTTTCGTCTTCTTACTTTTACGGCCCATATTTGCTTGCCAATTCTCTCATATTAGAGAGTGTTACCGCTCAATACTTAAAAATGTTGTTGAACTCTTTGCCGTATATACTGGAAAAGAAAAAAAAGTAAAAAAGGAACGACGACTAGGTGTTCAGGACCCTATTGTGAATAAAATTAAATCCAAACCAGTTTGCGGAACACCTCAAATTTTGAGTGAGTTTGAGAGGTTCTATCGGCAGCTATACACATCATCGTTGGAGCCACACGCAAGTGTGAGTAACGATCCAAAAGCAAGTCTTATCTTAAAAAAGATAAGTACCCGGGCGAGGATTGAATTCCAACAAGTCAAGCAAGTTTCCGCTACACGGCTTTTCACGCTTCTATACAAAAAAATTATTGCATGATCTTATTTGCTCTATCTTCATTATTCAGGACATCGCCTGTATATTTGGAGGGTTAGGCAGAGTCCAAAGAGCAGCAAGCTACTTGGACCAAGTTTAACAAAAAAGTACGTATTTGGATAGAAAGTTGTGAGTCTCAATGAAAAGATCTAAATTCCAACGTCCCATTTGTTGCTTTTTGTGATACGTCAGGAAAGTACCACTATTGGCAAATTCGTTTTTGTTATAAGTCCCATGTAAATATGGGCTCTATTAGTCCAAGACCAACAGGGCACAATATCCAGGAATAAATCAAAAAAATACATTTTCATGGACTAAACGCTACCAAATATTTACTTTTTTTTTATAGAATTAAGGTGACAAACAAGCACACAGTCCACCTGATAGTAAATGGTTGCTGTGGTCCATGCACGTCTAGATTTATCCTCAAAATCAGAACACAAATGAGTTGTCACCTTTGTGGACTAAAATGGAATGCCTCGTTTACAGTAAAATGTCTCCGGTTCTCTACACTCACCATACGAAACGGCATAATAACAAAAAATAATAGCAATTATGCTATTATTTCGCTTTATTATGGGTATTCTGTAGTATTCTCCGGTCGAGCCGACCCAAACGTGCTACAACCATAATATAGCGGTTTTGGCTCTACCAAATAAAATCCTCTGGTGACAACTGTCTTCATTTTGACTAAATATTCTAATTATAATAACTATTTTTATAATATATTTCCTTCCTCCTTCCTTCCTTCTTCACTACCATTAAGAGGCCGTGCAGAAAATTTATTCGATAGAGTTTAGGTAAATTCATTGCGGTGTGTTCAATCAATCAATATATAATATGTATTCAATCTTTGTGTGCATCGTTTACGCACACACGGCTAAAGACCGAGCGCAGTGCTCGCTTAAACAATTTTTATCCTTCAGTTGATAATTATTTTAAGATACATAGTAAGTACGGTTTACAAATAAAAGTCTGGGGTGTTTTTGTATAATAGTTTAGTATATTTATTACAAACAACATAAAATGAAAATAAAAAAGAAATGTGTTAGACAAATACACTGTGCATATATATTTAAGTAATTCAATGTTTTTGTTCTGCGATGTCATTAATGTCTGCTAGAGAGTACACACAAATTTAACATGTCTTATTGGTATTTGCTCGAAAATCAAACATCGTGATTTCATTTAAACAAAGTTTTTGTAAATGCAAAACATTTAAATTTAAATATTGGGCCGTATATGAGAAACGGAATGTTAAAGGGATAAATAAAATACTGAGCACGAGTGCGTGACGTACACGTCAAGTAAATACTTTGATTTTAAAATTGATAACGGATGATAATGGAGTTGGTCGGTAGACGGTAAACGTAACAAACGTATTCATTGCGCTGTTGCCATTCGATCGCTATTGTTTTTGTAGTCAGAGTTTCTCAAACTATATCTTATCCAACATGTTTATGTGTCACTGGTGTAATAGTGAAGCCAGGGATGGTGTACAGTGTACGATGTGCCTCAACCGTTTCGATTTCCTATGTGCAGGAAAAACAGAGGCAGAATATCGCAAACTTGGGGACAGAAAGGCTGTAAGACAGGAACTGCGAGTCCTAATCTTTCTTCCGAGAAAACAGTACAAGAAAGGGTACCATCTCATAGTGATCTAGAGAATATTCGTCTTGAGCTTGGTAAGATTACCAAACAAATATCGTCATTACCACAGTTAATTGCAAGTGTCAAGACTATCCAGGCTGACCTTTCAGATCTTAAGGTTATGAAGAGTGAAATGATGGACGTTAAAACTCCTTGAACCATGTGCATACTTCGGTTGAGGGACTCACTAACAAACTGACCGAGATCGATCGAGAAATTCAGTCTCTTCAAAAAACGAAGGATGATTTACGTGTTGAACATCGATTGGAGAAACTTGAGGTCGCTGTACGCGAAAATCATCAAAGATCGCGCCTGAATAATATTGAGATCAAAGGCGTTCCTGTAACCTCGACTGAAAATCTTTTTACTATTATTTCCAATATTGTTAGTAAAATAGGTTGCAAAGTTCCTAAGGAGCAAATCAACTACATCGCAAGAGTACCTCAGCGTGATAATAAAAACATCAAAAACATCATTGTGTCACTTCACACCCGTTACCTGAGAGATAATTTTATAGCTGCTGCTAAAAATGTAAAACTATAACTACTGCGGGTTTAGGATTGAGAAGTGATAGCAGGATTTTCATCAATGACCATCTTACGGTTGAGAATAAACAGCTACTTAATAAGGCAAAAGCTCTTGCTAGGGAGAAAAATTTTTCTTATACATGGGTAAAAAACTGTACAATTCTAATGAAAAAGAATGCGACATCTCCTACATTTGCAATAAAAAAGGAAGCAGATTGAAACAAGATTTTCGGAATATAAATTTGTTCATTTCTATATCAATTTGTGAAACAAGTTTGAGAAACACTGGTACGTTAAGTTTATTCTATTTACTTATTTTATCACTGACGGTACACGTTGTTCTGTTGTCGTTTGGTTTAATAGCTGCTCAGTACATTTTTTATTTGTACCTTACACCTTATGTGATATTAATTAAGATAGCGCTTAGTTTGACAAATCTTAAATTATTTCTTGCGGTATTTTACTGTTGTACAAATAATCAATATTTCTTCGTTGATATTTATACTACACATTATGCATCTTATTTCTTTAATGATTGCTACAATTTGAACCAATTGGCGCTGTTATTTGCTGTAGTTAAACACATCCATATACTTTTTATTAATATTATTTATTTACCACCACACTTTAGGTGCGTAATCGCACTTCTCTTTATGTTATGGTATGTCATTTTCAGCGATATTTCTTTTTTTGTATGATTTTAATGATGGTTGTTGAAATTTACTATCAAAATGTACATGGTCTGCGAACAAAGGCATGAAATTTTCTGAGAAATGTATGTAGGTATTAACAATTATGATGTTATATGCTTGAGGGAGACGTGGCTTAACGATAACTTTTGTAATAACGAGCTCTTTGATAACCGTTATGTTGTTTGGACACGTGATAGAAACCATAATATTACAAATCAAACGTTGGAAGGTGGTGTGCTTATTGCTGTTAGACGTGATCTTGCAGTAGAGGAGCGGGTCGACTGGCGTTCCTCTGCCGAAGGCATATGGGTATCGTTAACTCTTCGGCGTTCCAAACCGAAAACGACGTACAAACTGCATATTTGTACGATTTACTTATGCAGACAAATTCTGGGTAACACTTTCTCTCTTTTTTTAAAGATTATCTGCACAGTTAGCTTGTTTTTATACAAAATTATACGCCATAGTAACGATCAATCTAACTGATGCTTTCGTTATTTTGGGAGATTTTAATCTGCCAAATATATCTTGGACTCTTGATGATGATGGGTACTCTCTTTGTCCAGAAAATATTCAGGGGTCCATTCAGTCTGACTTTTTTGATACCTCAAATACGCGTAATCTGCAGCAATATAATGTACTCATACCAATGTTAACAACAGAATACTCAACTTAATTTTTTGTACCGACCCTTTAGTGCCTGAAGACCCTCATCATGTGGCTCTTAATGTTCCAGCGGATTTTGTCGAGTACCACACTTTACCAGCCCAGTCAAGGACTAAGTTTATGTACCATTTAGCTGATTTCTCCTCTATGTCTGATCTTGTTCTCTCAATGTTCGCATAACTACCATTCAGAGTGCATACATTTTAATAATGATACTGCTTCAAGATCTGAATGGAAGTGTCCCGCTTGCACTGCTTCTTGTAGAAAAGGTGGTGATAACAGTAACACTCCGATACGAACTAATAAGTCTCCTTCCAACATCGATTACGATAAAACTACGTATAGATCATCAAACAAAAGTTCTGACCAGCCTACATGTATCACTGAGACCAGTAGTTGCCAACCATATAATTTGGAATTAATTAATAGCATAGAGTTACTGTTAGACAAAAAACTCAGTGCTATAAAATTCGATATAATTCAAGAGTTGAAATTATCACTTATCGCTGAAATAAAAAATGAAATAACTAGTAACCTTAAACAGCTAAGCTAAGAGCCGTGGTAGCTCAGTGGTTAACGCTCTCTGTAAATATAATAGAACGCGAGTAACCCTGGTTCGATCCCCGCCGGCACCAATGAAATTGTTAATTGCAATTTTAAGAGCTGATTTACCACGTGCTCGGCGGTGAAGGAAAACATCGTGAGAAAACCTGCATGTCTAAGGAATATGAAAAAAAAAATATTTCGAAGACATGTGAAGTTCGTCAACACGCATTTGGGCAGCGCGGCGGACACTTCCTTCCCCTAAACTCTCTCAGAAATGAGGGGAGGCCTGAGCCCAGCAGTGGGACGTATATAGGCTGTAACTTTACTTTACTTTTAAACAGCTGGAAGAATCGCATAACAGTTTGCTAAATGACTACAACAATCTTAAAAGTAATTTTGAAAAACTTCAACAAAATGTCCAGAATGGCGAGATAAAACTGACGGTTTTATGTGCGCAAATAAAAAAAGAACAACAATGGGGTAGACTTTCGAACTTAGAGATTGTTGGTTTACCAGAAAACTCAAAAGAATCAACTTCTGAATTAATAATCAAAATAGCCAGCCATGCAGGAATAAAGCTTACGGATGATCAAATTGTTTTTGCGCACCGAGTTCAGCCTATGCAGAATGTTGGAGGTCGCCCAAAAACATTGTAGTCAAATTTCAGAATCGCACTATTAAAGATAAAATAATAAAAAAGATAAGTCGAGGGATACTCATCCCAATTTACCTGTCCGGTAGTTGTGGTATGGTATACGGGTATGCGACCCCGGCTACCCTAGCTATTACTGTCCTATCCCTTGCCCTCATGGACGGTAATATCCTACATTTCCTATTTCCTATCCTAACTTACCTTCCTCTTCCTTTTCACACCACATATCCTTCCCGTTTTCCTATTCCTACCCTCCGCCAATCCAACGTCGGCCGTGAGGATGGATGCATGGCTAGGGGCGAGCCTATTCGTTAGAGTGCCACACTGCCCTGGGACCGGGCGACCCCAGAATTAGGCTAGCCTTACCCTGGCATGCGGGGCTCTGCTGGGGGGGACAAACCTTTGCTTCGCTATTCGTGGGAACGCAACGGATAATCAAAAAATTAACCAAAATGGCGCCGATGTGTTTCGCCACCCATCACGTCTCGTTTTTTGCGGGGGCGTAAAGCGGCCCACGGAGAGCCGCTGGATGGATGGAAAGGTAGATGGAGTGTGTCAGATGATGGATGAACGTTGTATTGATATTCTGTGCGTGAACGAAACCAAGAGGAAAGGATGTGACACCACGGTTCATGGCCCCTACACGGCATACTGGTCGGGAGTCCCCCAAACCAGCCGAGGCTGTCAGGGAGTTGGTGTGATTCTTTCATCTCGAATGGTTGAATGTGTGATGGAGCATGAATGTGTAAGTGCAAGACTCCTCTGGATTAGGTTAAAAGTCGGACTCACGCGCTTGTTTATCCTTGAGGTCTATGCACCGACGGATCTGCGTGGGTCACTAAAATCACAACAAGAGAGAGAGGAATTTTGGGATAGCATGAGAGAGGTCTTGAATAAATGCGGAGAAAATGAACGGATCGTGATGTTAGGGGACTTTAATGGATGGGTTGGAGTAAAGCGTGATGGGTATGAAGGAGTTCTGGGTATGTTTGGGGACGAGAGAGTGAATGACAATGGGAGAAGCCTGCTTGAAGTATGCTTGGAATGGAATCTGTGCGTGGCCAACACAATGTTTGACCACAAAAAGATCCATTTGTATATAAGAGATGAGGGTGAGTTTAGAAGTATGATTGATTTTGTAATTGTGGATGAAAGACTGAAGAAGAAAGTGCTAGACAATCGGGTATACCGCGGTGTAGGCCTCGACATAGACCACTTCCTGGTCATAGCCCGAATGCGTGGCCTTCTTAAACGGTGGCGACACTGAGGGGCCGAGCTACGAGTGTTTTGGACAGAGTAAAAGTGGAAAATCCACACGAAAAAGAAAAGAAAGACGAGTATGTAGAGAAACTGAAAGAAAGTTTTAAAGGCATAGAAGAGACAGGAATGATTGAAGATTTGTGGGAGACATTTAAGAAAGGGGTTGTAAGTATTGCGATTGAGGTCTGCGGGGTAGCTAAAAGAAGGAAAGGGACAAAGAATGATAACGTGTGGATGGATAAAGATGTACAAAGGGTTGTGCAAGAAAAGAAGAAAGCGTGGTTGGATTGGTTAGCAACAAAAGCTAACCAAAAGGTTCAAAAGGCAACGAATGACGAGATAAAGGAAGCAAGAACGAAGTATAAAAGATTGAAAATAGCAGCGAAAGAAACTGTGTCTAGAAAGAAAGAAGAACGAAAAGATGATTTCGATAGGAGGCTCACTGAAGATTTCCAGTCAAACATTAAGTTTTTCTGGAAAACCATCAAAACAGTCAGAGGAAAAACTTATACCTCGGAGCTGAGTACAATCAGGAGTCAAGATGGGAGCATTATAAAAGGAGAAAAATGTGTGTTAAAGAGATGGAAAGAATATTTTGAAAGTTTGTTTGAAAGAGAAGAAGTGCAGGTACAGCATCTGCCACCTTCCACGGAAACGAATATAAATGTTGACGAAAATGAGATAAGCATGGATGAAATAGCGAAAGCGTTGAAAAGTATGAGATCAGGTAAGGCTGCAGGGTATGACAGGATTACCGTCGAGATGCTGAGGGCTGGACAGGGCCTGGTGGCTAGTCAGCTGTACCGCCTTTTCAATCTGTGCTGGCGAAATGGGCAAGTGCCGGGAGACTGGTGCAAAGCCGTAATCGTGCCATTGTATAAGGTAAAAGGATCACGGCAGGACTGCATAAATTACCGTGGTATAAGCCTTCTTAGCGTCGTCGGTAAATTGTATGCGAAAGTCTTGATTGAAAGGGTTGTGAATGAAACAGACGAGAAAATATGGGATGTACAAGCGGGATTTAGAAAGGGAATGGGATGTACGGATCAGGTCTTTTCCTTGCGGTGCATAGCCGAAAAGTGTTTGGCTAAAAACAAGAAAGTCTACTGCGCCTTCGTAGATCTAGAAAAGGCCTATGATAGAGTGGTGAGGAATGAATTGTGGTCAGCACTGTCCGTGTACGGTGTGTACAGTGTCCTCATACGAGCATTGCAATCTCTTTATAGGGATTCTAGTGCTTGTGTAAGGATAAACGGGGCATACACTGAATGGTTTAATATCGAAAAAGGTGTTAGACAGGGATGTGTAGCGTCACCGTGGCTGTTTAATCTGTTCATGGACAATTTTTTGACAGATTTAAAAGAGAATGAAAGAGGGTTGAGAATGAATGAGTTACTCGTCAAATGTCTTCTCTATGCTGATGACCAAGTATTACTTGCGTCTTCGGCCGAGGAGTTGCAGGAGATGGTAACTGCTATGAGTGGAGCTTTTGTTAGAAAGGGAATGAAGATGAATGTAAGGATAACGAAAGTGATGGTGTTTGAAAAAGATAAGGCAGTGACAGACTGCAATATCGTGATTGAAGATAAACAAATTGAACAGGTGAAAGAGTTTGTGTATTTGGGGTCAAACTTTACAAGAGATGGAAAGTGTGAGAGTGATATCGAAAGAAGAGTGAATGCAGAAAACATGGTGAATGGAGCTTTGCACTTCTTTATGAGCAGTCGGAAGGTATCTAACAAGGCTCGTTTGGCTGTGCATGAGGGGTTGTTGGTTCCGACACTTATGTACGGAAGTGAAAGTTAGGTACGGCAGAAGAAACATGAAAGTAGAATAAATGCAGTTGAGATGAGAGCATTAAGAAATATGATAGGAGTTAAACTGAGTGACAGGGTAAGAAATAGTGAGATAGGAAACGTTGTGGTCTGAAAGAAGATGTAGTGACAAAAATTGAGAAAGGTATGCTGAGATGGTTTGGCCACATCGAGAGAGTGAATGAAGAACGATTGACGAAAAAAGTGTATAAGGCGAGTGTGAATGAAAGTGCTGGAAGGGGTAGACCTAGGCGGACTTTTCTAGACCAAATTAGGGACGTCTTGAAAAAAGGCCAGGTTAAGAGTACCCTAAACCGTAGAGCATCTATGAAGGGAATAATGAAAGTGGACGAAGCGAAACAAGTATGTAAGGATCGTAGCAAGTGGAAAGAAGTGGTCTCTGCCTACCCCTACGGGAAAGAGGCGTGATTATATGTATGTATGTACTATTAAAGATAATATTATTTGAGGGCTCCGCAAAAGCAAAGGAATTACTACTTCCGATATTGGACTGGGTGGTTCAGCCAAAAGGTTTTTTGTTAACAAACACCCGACCCCTGAGAATAAGCAACTCTTGAAAATAGTAAAATCGCGAGCGATGGCCAAATCATATAAGTTTGTCTGGGTCAGAAACTGCCACATTTTTTTAAGGAAAAACTAGGAGTCTCCCGCTATCACTATAAATTCCGAAAAAGATTTATTAAAAATTGTATGATAAGATTAATATTAATAGTATTAGCATGCTATGTTTTAATATTAATAGTTACATATTTAACACATAAAACAACACCCACGATTTACACATCCATTATACATCAAAATCTGACATTCACACACATCTTTCAAAATTTACATATACTGAATATTTACAGCAATATGCCCTACAAAAGAAATGTATAAGCTACCATTTCTTACCTAGTATAAAAATAAAATTCCTGTCTGTTGCAAAACCATCCCTCATGACTCTTCAACCTGTATTATTTCTGTTACATAATATAATTATTATCTACATTACTATTAATTACTATGATAAATATAATTTTTATAAATTTATTACAACACAATGGTACCTAAATCATGCTAAAAGTGCCTTATAACTCAATGTACATATTCTATCAAAACGTCCGTGGCTTGCGAACTAAAACTATGCAATTTCGAGACAGTATAATTTGTAATAACTTCAACATAATACTCATTACAGAAACTTGGTTGACTGATGGTATTTACAATGGTGAATTATGTGACAATAGGTACGACATAATTAGGTATGATAGAAATAAAACATCTTCGCATAAAAAGAAGGGTGGGGGGTCATGATTTGTACGTATACACAATTACAAGCTCAAGAACGGACGGAATGGAAGTGTAGAGATCTCGAATGTTTGTGGGTAACAATACCAGGAAAATATTTAATTTGTCAAGACAGACGTAATTTAATTGGAGTTGTTTATATACCGCCTGATAGTTATCAATCAAAGGGTTTAGATAATTTTACAGAAATGCTTACAAAAATCATAACTCAATGTCCAAATGATCATTTTATAACTGCCGGTGACTTCAACCTAGCGAATATATCTTGGTCCTCTTCAGGTCCCGTAATGCTTAAGCAAAGTCCAGTAGAATTACAAAATGCTACAATAAAGTGAACTGATCTATGCAACTTATCAGGGCTAAATCAACATAATATTATTAGCAACAATAGTGGCAACGTACTAGACTTAGTGTTTAGTAACATAAACATAGACGTTACCCGTTCTCAAATATATCTTATATCTGAGGATAAATACCATCCTTCTTTACCGCTCGACGCATCTGATCTGCTAATACCCTGCTTAAAAAATAAACCACGATCAAAATTAAACTTTAACCGAGTTGATTACGATAGAATAAATAAAACCCTCTCAGAAGTCAACTGGTCTTCCTTGTTAACTGGCAACTCAATTGATGTAGTAGTTCAAAATTTTTATTTCCAGCTACACCTAATAATTGATAAATTTGTACCCACTTAAAAACGCCAAAGCGTCTATTTAACTTTTTTACCACGTAAAAAAGTTAAATATACGCAATAAATTCCGTTAAAACTAGTATTATTTCAATGTGTAGTGTTCGCGTAAATATAAGAAATCATTTTGTACCCACTTGTTTATCCCGTTCATCTAATTACCCTGTTTGGTATTCTAAATCACTAAGGCGTATTATTCGAGAAAAGCTCTTAAAACATAAACATTGCAAAAAAATATAAAAATCCCCGTGATTATGACGAATTTTGCATACTACGTGCTAGACAAAAGAAATTACAGAAACAGTGCCACGAGCGTTACTTAGATAAAATGCAAATCCTTCTAAAAAAAGATCCTAAAATATTATGGTCTTATTTAAAATCTATACGTAATAGCAACTCTACATACCCTAATACCTTAAAATAAGGAAATGAATCATACACAAACGAAACGAACGTGTGTGCGGGATTCAATAAATTCTTTGAAGTGTTTTTCAAAAACCTTCTTCTTCTTACGATAATTCCCATATTCCAAACGTAGAATCAAATGATATATTACATAATATATACTTTAGTACTAAAAATGTTTCTCGTATTCTACATACAATTAAAATCAATACAGGGCCTGGTAGCGATGGCATACCTCCCCTATTTATACATAAATGTGCAAAACACTTGGCCAAGCCTCTCTCAATAATCTTTAATATGTCTGTTAACACCTATGGAACATTTCCTAGTAAGTGGAAAGAAGCTCTAATAATATCTATACATAAGAGTGGACCAAAAAACAGAATTGAGCCGAAACAGAATTGAAAACCTTTAAATGGCCTTCCAGTTGTTATTCATTTATTTACTGTTGATGTTAGCTGTAAGTTTTCCAATAAGAATAAAATAAAATAAAATAATACCCGTTTCCATGCTATTGCATGGAATCAAGCCACTTTACCTATCAAATTTGGTGGTATTGGAGTAAGAAACATTTATAGCGTGAATGCAGAAAACATGGTGAATGGAGCTTTGCACTTCTTTATGAGCAGTCGGAAGGTATCTAACAAGGCTCGTTTGGCTGTGCATGAGGGGTTGTTGGTTCCGACACTTATGTACGGAAGTGAAAGTTAGGTACGGCAGAAGAAACATGAAAGTAGAATAAATGCAGTTGAGATGAGAGCATTAAGAAATATGATAGGAGTTAAACTGAGTGACAGGGTAAGAAATAGTGAGATAGGAAACGTTGTGGTCTGAAAGAAGATGTAGTGACAAAAATTGAGAAAGGTATGCTGAGATGGTTTGGCCACATCGAGAGAGTGAATGAAGAACGATTGACGAAAAAAGTGTATAAGGCGAGTGTGAATGAAAGTGCTGGAAGGGGTAGACCTAGGCGGACTTTTCTAGACCAAATTAGGGACGTCTTGAAAAAAGGCCAGGTTAAGAGTACCCTAAACCGTAGAGCATCTATGAAGGGAATAATGAAAGTGGACGAAGCGAAACAAGTATGTAAGGATCGTAGCAAGTGGAAAGAAGTGGTCTCTGCCTACCCCTACGGGAAAGAGGCGTGATTATATGTATGTATGTACTATTAAAGATAATATTATTTGAGGGCTCCGCAAAAGCAAAGGAATTACTACTTCCGATATTGGACTGGGTGGTTCAGCCAAAAGGTTTTTTGTTAACGAACACCCGACCCCTGAGAATAAGCAACTCTTGAAAATAGTAAAATCGCGAGCGATGGCCAAATCATATAAGTTTGTCTGGGTCAGAAACTGCCACATTTTTTTAAGGAAAAACTAGGAGTCTCCCGCTATCACTATAAATTCCGAAAAAGATTTATAAAAAATTGTATGATAAGATTAATATTAATAGTATTAGCATGCTATGTTTTAATATTAATAGTTACATATTTAACACATAAAACAACACCCACGATTTACACATCCATTATACATCAAAATCTGACATTCACACACATCTTTCAAAATTTACATATACTGAATATTTACAGCAATATGCCCTACAAAAGAAATGTATAAGCTACCATTTCTTACCTAGTATAAAAATAAAATTCCTGTCTGTTGCAAAACCATCCCTCATGACTCTTCAACCTGTATTATTTCTGTTACATAATATAATTATTATCTACATTACTATTAATTACTATGATAAATATAATTTTTATAAATTTATTACAACACAATGGTACCTAAATCATGCTAAAAGTGCCTTATAACTCAATGTACATATTCTATCAAAACGTCCGTGGCTTGCGAACTAAAACTATGCAATTTCGAGACAGTATAATTTGTAATAACTTTAACATAATACTCATTACAGAAACTTGGTTGACTGATGGTATTTACAATGGTGAATTATGTGACAATAGGTACGACATAATTAGGTATGATAGAAATAAAACATCTTCGCATAAAAAGAAGGGTGGGGGGTCATGATTTGTACGTATACACAATTACAAGCTCAAGAACGGACGGAATGGAAGTGTAGAGATCTCGAATGTTTGTGGGTAACAATACCAGGAAAATATTTAATTTGTCAAGACAGACGTAATTTACTACTACTAACTAATAGACTAAAATATTATGGTCTTATTTAAAATCTATACGTAATAGCAACTCTACATACCCTAATACCTTAAAATAAGGAAATGAATCATACACAAACGAAACGAACGTGTGTGCGGGATTCAATAAATTCTTTGAAGTGTTTTTCAAAAACCTTCTTCTTCTTACGATAATTCCCATATTCCAAACGTAGAATCAAATGATATATTACATAATATATACTTTAGTACTAAAAATGTTTCTCGTATTCTACATACAATTAAAATCAATACAGGGCCTGGTAGCGATGGCATACCTCCCCTATTTATACATAAATGTGCAAAACACTTGGCCAAGCCTCTCTCAATAATCTTTAATATGTCTGTTAACACCTATGGAACATTTCCTAGTAAGTGGAAAGAAGCTCTAATAATATCTATACATAAGAGTGGACCAAAAAACAGAATTGAGCCGAAACAGAATTGAAAACCTTTAAATGGCCTTCCAGTTGTTATTCATTTATTTACTGTTGATGTTAGCTGTAAGTTTTCCAATAAGAATAAAATAAAATAAAATAATACCCGTTTCCATGCTATTGCATGGAATCAAGCCACTTTACCTATTAAATTTGGTGGTATTGGAGTAAGAAACATTTATAGCGTCTAATTGCCTGCTTTCCTTGCTTCCGTACATAGTATCAATGATTTATGTAACACAATTTTAAAAAATAAGGCAGACCTGTATTTTGCTGCGGAGGCAAGGCAAACATGGCTAACGCTCTATCCCGGCGAAAATGTCTCACTGGAAGTTAACCAACAAAAGCAGTGGGATATTCTGTTGGTACGGAGTGTCCAAAAAAATTTATTTCAAAATTTACAGACATCAAGATTAGGCTCGCCTTCTAGCTGTTTCGACTAAGGAATCCAGTAACTAAAACGCTCTACCATCAAGTAATCTCGGCACATTACTTGATGGGGGGAGCTTGCGCATCGCCGTAGGAATCCGGCTTGGAACGGCAATTTGTCAACCTCACCAGTGCCCCTGTGGTAGCAGCGTCGCGTTGATGAGTTTAGGCTCCACGGACTTTCACGCAAGAAAAGTGCAGGTAGGTTTTCCCATCACGTTCTTTTAACGAACTCATCCGAAGGGCTCTTGTCTCCATAAATATCCCCTCGGTTTTAGAACCTTGCGGGATATTTAGAGACGGTGGCAAGAGACCCGACGGTATGACTTTGGTCCCTTGGGAGAGAAGTAAAGCCCTAATGTGGGATACTACTTGCGTTGACACTTTGACGTCCTCTCATCTCAAGGGTACTTCTTCTAGAGCCGGGGCGGCATCAGAAGCAACAGAATTTAGTAAATGGCGCAAATATGAGTCTTTGAGAAATGACTACATATTTGTGCCATTTGCTGTAGAGATTGTCGGTCCGTGGGGTCCACGTGCAGTGAAGTTCCTAAAGGAACTGTATCCACGGCTGGTCGTCGCTGCTGGTGATAAGAGGGCTGGTTCCTTCCTCGCCCAAAGGCTAAGTACAGCTATTCAGCGAGGAAACGCAGCCAGCGTTCTTGGAACTATACCACGGGGAACTGGACTTTTTGACTATTTAAATTTTTAGTGTTATTTTTTCTATATTATAGTTTCTTTTTTTATACTGTGTATAATATGTACTTTTAAAATCCTCTTACTTAATGAATATGAATATTATAGAGTTATAAAACCAGTTGTTAAAATATTTTAATATAAGTATGGCCGTTTATAGTTCAGAGCTATTATATTATTCGACTCTAAATGTAACCGTTCCGTATCGAAGAATTTAATTTTATATTTGCAGAAATCTATTTCAACTAACGTCGAAATATTTCTATACGGATACGATACTGTAATAAAGTTGAAGTCGAAAATAAGGAACGTGTTCAGGCAAAATAAAGTTAAGAGAAGTTAAGAGTTTCTTGGAGAGGTGTATAATGCTATTTGGTATATCGAGCTTTAAAATCTTAAAATAAAAAAAAGACTGAAAAATGTCAACCTGACTGGCATTTTATGTACTTCCTCTGAGGGTGCATGCCATAGAGATAATACTAAAATAAAAAGAAAATTCTTGTAGTATAACACTTTATGCACATATTTAACGTTGTACCTTCCTTCTTTTACAAGGTTGTTGCTGTTTCTTCCATTCCATAGACGACGCAAATTATTTAACATTGACGCAACAAAAATGTTGATAAAGTTTTGCATGACTTAGAAAATCAAAAATATTGATTTTTCCAGTTCGCTTATTTACTATTATTCAGTGAGTATTGTTATTATTTAGTATAGTTATATTGGTATATTATCCAGTTCCCAACGACGCCAGAAGGACTGTACCAATTTCTCTAAGAGCGCGTGTCGTTGAAGCAAATTAACTGGCAAAGATTGCACATTAGGTGGAAGTAGAGAGTGTAATGGTAACGTATTCAAAAATGTACGGGTGTTAAAGCCTTCGGTTCAGCTGGGTCGGAGCTAAGTTCAGTGAGCGGGCTCGAATTTAGTAAACATTCAATTTTAACGAGGACTGTCATTAACTCCTCACAGCCTAAGATCTGCTGTCCAATAACCTTGAAAAGTTGTTTCTTTACGCAGTTTATCATATACTCTCTCAAGAACCACCGAAATGCAGAGTGGCGGGCACCAATTCTTTCGCCAATTCTTCTCTAATCTAAACCGAGTGGTACTCCCTTGTGATGAAATTTTATAAGTCGCGCAGATAAGAGTGTGTGACTACAAAATTTGTTCCACAATCAAAATACAAACAAGTGTCTGTATTGTACCACGTCGAAGTCCCATGATATGAAGTCATGGGACTTCGATGTGGTAGGAATCTCTTTAAAACTGCGACAAAACTCACAGTGAAAAGATCCGTGGCTACTTCAATGCAGAGTGCGCGTTTAGTAAGGCAAGTATATATACATAGGTAAATTTGCGAGATTAACACCACGAACCATATAGGCGCATACAGTATAGGCTCACAATAATCATAGCCAGTATGAGCGAAAGCTTTCTCTACTTGTGTGATTCTAAGTTCCGGATGAGCAGCCATTAAAGGAAATTGTGGGCGCGGTTTTAATTTAAGGCAAGTGTTACACTGATTAATTCTAGACCGTTCAATTTATCTAGCAGACAAGATCCAAAATCGTTGCCTTGACAAAGACATGAGCAGATCCGGCGGGTGGATAAATATCTTTTATTTTATTATTTGTTTATTACACAAAAATTCAGTCGGTAGTCTATATACAACTTTCGCCAAATTGCAGGGCAGTTTGTTGGCAAATACATCACCGTCTTACATGATATGTGCCTACTGTAAATTTTATGATTCTTATGAACTTAAAATACACATAAACTGTACTAACTGTAATTTGAAATGTAGTTCTTTAAAAACCTAAAATAAGAAAATTAAATTTTCACTAATTTAAAAGATTTAAACTAATTAAAACTAAGCGCCGTTACTACTGTTACACACCTTATTATATGTGACCTGATTAATACTTAAACTCATTAAGCACATTTAAAATCAAATTAATTGATAGAATCAGGCTACTGTGACGGAGGCGCGGGACCCAAAGCTTGTTGTCGTGCAGAACCTGCTTGACGTGCTGAAGCTCCGCGGCTAGGTGTTTGCTGTCACAGATCACTCGTGCTCTCTGTAACAAAGATTTGCCCACGGTAGCTAACTGTGAAGGATGGTGGTGAGATTCACCATTTAAGTATCGGTTTGTATGGGTCTTTTTTCTATACACAGTATGACCTACGGTGTTGTTAGGATTTCGGATGACTAACACATCTAGGAAAGCTAAGGAATTAGAGGCAAATAATACACAGTGACCGAGTGAAGCCGGCCACAGGCGAGCGTGTGCCTGCTGTACTACCATATGTCAGAGGTGTCACAGACAAGATTGGCTACATCTTGAAGCGAGCTTCTATTAGAACATTCTACAAGCCGCCGAAGAAGATTAGTCAGTTCTTACCATCCGTCAAGTGTCATATTCCTCTACAAGATACAGGAGTGTACAAGCTTTATTGTGATTGTGGTCTCTCATATATAGGGCAAATAAAGAGATCTATTAGAACCCGCGTAAAAGAACACATAGCTGACGTGAAGCATCAACGTTCCGGGAAGTCTGCAGTTTACAATCATATCCTAGATGGCCCCAACCATTACATCAGATTTGATAGTCCACAAATCCTCGCGAAAAAACATCGATTCCTACCAAGGATGATACGTGAGGCTATTGAAATTAAAAAAACATCCTAATTTCAATATAGAAGGAGGCTGGGTACTACCACCTGCTTGGGATCCTATAATTACATATACATAAACACTCACGCCTGTCACCCAAAGGGGTAGGCAGAGACTACAGACTTCCATTTGGCACGATCCTGACACACCTCTCTTGCCTTCTTCACATCCATACACCTACGCATACATGCTCGTCGGTTAAGGGTACTCCTAATTTGGCCCGTTTTCAATAAATCGCCAATTTGGTCGATAAATTTTCGCCTAGGACGTCCCTTTCCGACTCTGCCATTCAATTCTGCACTATAAATTTTCTTCGTCACTCTTTCCTCATTCATTCTTTCCATATGACCAAACCACTGAAGCATTCCTTTCTTAATCCTAGTCACCACATCATCTTGCAAACCACACTCTTCTCTTATTACACAATTTCTTACCCTGTCATTCAGATTCAGCCCTAACATACTCCTTAACGACAGCATTTCTACTGCGTTTATTCTACTCTAGTGCTTATTCTGCCACACCCAACTTTCACTACCATACGTTAAAGTAGGGACCAACACAGCATTGTGAAGAGCCATACGTACCTTTTTCGATACATTTTGACTCTTCACAATAGAGTACAAGGCCCCATTTACTCTATTTCCCGCATTCACTCGTCGTTCTATATCCTTATCATATCTCCCATCCCTGCTAAATACGCAGCCCAAATATACAAACTAATCCACTTGCTAGATCAACTCCCCTTCTATTCTTATTTCACAAATCGTTTTACTTTCTTCTTTTTCAAAAACCATAACCTTCGTCTTACTTGCGTTCACTTTCATACCCCTTTCCTTTAATGATCCGTTCATTAATGTAACCATCATTTGCAACTCGGCCGCCGATGACGCAAGAATAACTTGATCATCGGCGTACAAAAGGCATTTGACGGTTAACTCACCCATTCTTAATCCGCATTCTTCAACTTTCAAATTTTGCAAACAACTGTCCATAAATAGGTTGAACAGCCACGGGGAAGCCACACAACCCTGTCTGACACCTTTATGGATGTCAAACCAATCCGAGTAGACCCCGTTGATCCTAACACAAGAACTAGAGTCCCTATAAAGAGACTCCAATGCCTGTATCAAGCCAGCGCTCAACCCAAATGAGTTCAGTGTTTGCCATAGCAAATCCCTATCCACTGTGTCATAGGCCTTTTCCAAGTCCATGAACGCACAAAAGACCTTTTGGCTTTTGGCCAGAAACTTCTTAGCGATCATGCGCATGGAGAAGACTTGATCTGTACATCCCATTCCCTTTCTAAATCCCGCTTGCACATCCCAAATTTTTCCATCAGTTTCTTTCATGACCCTTTCAATCAGTACCTTAGCATACAGTTTTCTCACAATGCTAAGAAGGCTGATACCACGGTAGTTTTTACAGTGCTGCTGCGACCCTCTTCCTTTATATACTGGGACTATCACGGCTTTGCACCAGTCTACCGGTACCCGCTTCAGTTCGCAGCATAAATTAAACAAGGTGTGCAGCAGGCCTGCCACCACTTCCTACCCAGCCCTTAGCATTTCGAGTGAAACTCTAGCTCTACGGACAGACTCTTCAATTGTGTTTATATGTATAGATGTATAGATTGACGGATGCGACGCCGTGTTGTAATAGCTATAAGTATATACTTTTTAGCACTCTCATAATGTAGTATAAGCACGAAATGAAGGCGTGCTACGTCTTTATCAGTCGGATATTAAGAGTGATTCTCAAAATGAGTTTTCGATGAGTACAGGCAACATCTGGATCCAGCGCACGGTGTTCCCGTTTCTTCCCGATGGCGACGCGATAAAACTGAAAAGTGTTTCTAACCGGTTTAACCTGACTCCTGTTTTGATGGAAATGCCTGTTTGCTACGATAAGATGTTAGGGTTGTGTTCTAATAAATTCTTTCTTTAGAATAAAGTTATGTAACACCGGATGTAGAAAGTAATGAAATAGTATGTTTTATAATTTTTTAGTTGCCTGTATAACTACTGCCACAATGTAAAAAATTCCACAAAGAAGTATGGTTTAATCAAAAACTCCAATTAACAAATTTTGCATATGATTTGCAGGTTGTGCAGTTTTTAACTTTTAATTTTTGTTTACGTACTTTGCTATTAAACCAAATGCAAAAACCACAATTTTCGGAAAATTTGTCGGTCTGTCCGTATGAAAATACATCGCACAAAATCTGACAAATCATTTGATGAGTTTTTGACTACAGTGCTATGTGTAAAACCATTATAATAAAAATATTATCATACAATCGGAATAGTTCTTCAATGTTGGCCATATAAGGAAGCTCAAGATCACTAGATGAGATATTGAGAGGGTTGTGCCCGGATTTTATCTGTCTAACAGATTTCATTATGAAGATATTGCCATTAGAACTAGTTAAACAAATATAAACCAACGAAGCAGCAAGCTGAAGTGGCAGTGGACAAGCGATGTAGCTCATCCGATGGAGAAAAAACTTTCTCTAGTTGCAGTCTCATGCAACAAAGTCGTGTTGCCAGTGATGACTGAGGGATGACCAAGACGTGATCCTTCAAACCTGGCCATATGAAGTAACTCAACGTCACCCAGTGCGCTATAGAAAGGGCTATGCTCAGAGTTTATCTATGTGGTAGACTTTGTGATAAGGATATTCCTATTGGAACCAGTTAAATCAAAATATGTAGTGCGTATTACGGTGTAGTGGCGGTGTAAGAACAAAGGCTACCTCATATTATTCCGTGGATGTCGTAAGAGACGACGGAGGAAAACAAATCAGGAGATGAGCAGCAGCGTCTTCTTAATAACAACTAAAATATATATAAAATAATAATAAAAAATTGTGGTTATCTTACTTACCAAGCGTGGTAACTATGGCAAATATCCCCCTATGAGGCAATCTATATTCAACAGTGGACTTTAAAAGACTATAACGTTAACGGAAAGTCAACATAACCCAACGGATTAGCAAGCTGAAGTAGGCCGGCCAGCTTTTTTTCCGGACCGATACGACCTTCAAGAAAAGAGCTTACTCCTTTCTAAAGGGCCGACAACGCACCTGCAATTCCCCTGGTGTTGCATTTGATAATAAAAAAGCTAACTAGCTCAACCGATAGAGAAAAACGTTTTTCGAGTAACAGCCTCGGACTGGCAATCGAAGTGTAGGCTCCCGCTAGATGAAGTGATGATCTGGTAAGAGATGCAGAAATTTGATGGATGCAGTTGATTCAGGATCGAACTTTGTGGCGTTCCTTGAGGGTCGACTATGTTGAGCAGTGGACTTGAGATGTACTGTAATGATGATCATGCAATCTATATGAATCTATAAGCTAATCTATAAGAGCAGGCCAATATATATAACTGTCAAAATACGTGTCACGTAGGCACCTATATGCTACTAGACGTATAACGAATAGTTTAGTATAACGAATGAGAAGGGATGTATTTTTCTTTTCTTTCTATTTTCTATATAGGTTGATATTTAGCATTCCGTGCCTAAATTTGCTATATGTTCTATATACGTATTTCTTAGAGACTATTTCACATACTCGATAGAATTTTCGCATAGTTGTTATTTACTATTGATACTGATAATACAAAAAAAATTCGACAATTTTTTTTTTTGGAAAGTAAAAACATAATTTTTTTGAGTTCATCGCGTAAGATGTCCGGTAAATTACGATTGAATGGACTTCAACACCATTTTAAAATTAATTCATTCATGATCATTATCTTTACAGTCCATGTTGAGTAAGCGACTGAACATAGACCTCCACCAGGAAATTCAACAAAATACGATCCTGATCCCACGACATCCATCGACAATGTATGGGTTACCAGGTTACTAAGAAGACGCGTTGGTAAACTAGTCTATAATGATGAGATGGTCGAAGGTTGTCATAAAATTTACAAAACTTTTCGATTCAAAAGAAAACAAATTTTATTTATAGGCAGTTTTGAATTATTTTACATTTCGAATACTGGGAAACATATACTGCCAGCAAACACATAACTTCAAAAACGTTGCAAATTATTCAGCGTACGCAATTAAACTGTCGTTGACAAGCACATTCGGAAAATTAAAATCACGTTGAGTTGTTTGAATACGACACCACATAATAGCAAAATGTGACGTACTTTCTGTAATTAATTACTATACGGCAAAACATAAGTAAATAGAATAATAGTCCAATTATTGGTACCTTTTCCATTTTGGATGCGGTGTAAGAGAATCACCCAATTTCATAAGCTAAATGCCGAAATATCTTATAGCATATAGATCACATACGAAAGATGGAAATATAACGACTCACCTGCTGCTCATATCCTGTTTTGTTTCCCCTTGTGGCCTCTTACGACACCCACAGGTGTATATTAGTGAACCGCACGATATTTTTTACATTTTACCTGAACAATAAACACTCAATAAAGCCAGTTTGTTACGGATTTTAGTGCGTTTGTTAAATAACTTACAGTGACTTTGATCACAGGGGAGCTGAGGTACTCAACGTTCCAATGTCTTAGTTTACCATGGCTACGTTCAGATTAATACTATTAATTTTTGATGTGATCATCGCAAAAATAAATCATAGTAGGTATCTCGAATTCTTGCAGAGGTATAATTTGGCTGGGATTTAAATTGGACATTGGGTAATTTCTTGCAAGGAAAAATATTGTTATAAGGAAGCTTCTTATATGACATACAAAAATGTACAGATAACGAGGGTAAATTCACATCAATTAAATAGATATATGTTTCCTGAGAAAATAAATGTCTGAATTTTTCAATATATTTTAGAGATATTTTCTTACTTCAGTATTGGCCTACAGGATAAAGGGAGGATTTTATTAAGAGAAAAGGAAGATAAAAGTCTTGCTTAACGAGGTACCGTTGTTTTTTGAGTGCGAAGAAACAAATCACGCTGTTCCACCGAAAGCTGTAAAACACGAAGTGTTTGCGACGCAGTAAAATCACTGCGAACAGAAGGTTTCTACGAAGATATAGCTTTTATATTCAATACATCGGTTGTTACCTCAGGGACATAATATTTTGTTGACAGTACCGACTTAAAAATTCAAACCTGTTACTGCTGTCGAGTTATTGAAAAAAAAATCAAGGTTTACCCATCTTTATGTGGCTTCGTAATGACATTTCTTTGTTATTTGTTCGTTGAAATAGGCAGGTAGATGGGTGCCATCTGCTAAATCGTTAAATTAGGATAAAGAATGTGAAAATCACCGTGTTCGTAGTTAGAAAAATAGACAAGAGATCAAGAGAAAGTTAATTTGTTACTTTCATAAAAGATTATGTAATAGGTGGATACGTGATAGAGCCAAACTGCAGTCATATTATGATTGCAGCACGAATGAGTCGACTCGAGCGATGTAGGAACATGCATTCACAAAGTTCTGTCGTGTATGCTGACTGTAGAAAACCGGAGACCCTTTTAACTGGAAAAGAGGCATTCCACTTTAATCTTTAAGAGTGACAACGCATCTGAAGTTTAATTCTTAATTGGGGATGAATGAAAATGTGTATGGGCCAGAGCACCCACTTACCATTAGGTGAACTATGCGCATGTTCCTCACTCTTATTCTATAAAAACGGATATCTAAATTTTATATTATTTATTATTATATAATTAATCATGCAAATTTTAACTGATTCCAAATAACCAACGCGTCTTGAACGGCATTGCGTTTATCAACCTACCTGCCCGGCTTTGTGAATACGAATAAAACTTTTTAGTATTGTATGCCCTTCAGTGTATTTTTTAAAAAGGACTATTAAACATTTGAAGAATATGACCCGATAAGCTACACTCAGCTACGCGTTGCTGTGTTTTTTAAAAGTATATAAAAATTCGCGCATGTTCGAATTCCAAATTTTGTCGAAATTTCTAAACGATTGGTAAAGTTTTTCAAATATTTAAATTTTTGAACAAGCAAACATTTACACTTTGCTTAATTTGATAGTAGCGATCCGCCTCGGTTTCGCAAGGGTGATTTCTGGATCTAGAAAACAGTGCCACCACCTACCGGGTCCGATTGTGATTTTAAACTATCCAGGACCCTACACAATGAGGGGTAAAACACCCATCGGTAACTTTCTGACTGCTATTTAAAATTCTTGACATAAAGCAAACTGCTGATTTTAGCCCAATTCCAATTTAAGCCACGGATCACATGATCAGCAGTCATGTTTTCGACACTAGACAGTTATACCACGATTATGATTTAAATGAAGTATAAATTAATTCGATGTAGTTTTTAAAATATATAATTAATATTTGTAAATTTAAACATTACAATAGTTTACTACCTGGAAGCAACTATAATTTTTCCAGGCATGTTGCATCCATATACAATATAATTTGTAAAAAAAAAACTATAAATTATAATTGATAGAATCAGGCGAAACTTTGCGGAAATCCATTATAATAAAGAAATTAATTAATTTGCAACCTTTCGCTAACAAAATATACAGATCAGGAAAGACATACCTGTGTCGTGTACTGTGCCGGGAGTCGTGGTGCCGGGAGTAGTAGTGTTGGGAGCAGTGGTGCCGGGATTAGTGCTAACGGGATCTGTGCATGCAATTGAGGGAGGGCGGGAGGTGTTCTTCAATCCAGGTAAGACACATCATTGTATTTAGTTAGTGGAAGGTTGCAAATTAATTAATCTCTTTATTATAAATTATAAAAGAAGACCTATATTTATACATAATTATTGTAAGTTCATTAAAAAGACTACAACTAGTTACTTAATTATTACTTTACCATCGGTAAATTAAACAAGAGTTACTTTCTATAAGTATGATTTTTAAATCTATATCCAATAAAAAAAATCTGTTTCAGTTTTTGTTACTTCAGGATCAAATTCTGAACAATTTTGCAGCATTTTGGGATTAATTACGCGGTATTATTGCGCCACTGCAGTAAATAAATGCTCGGGTCCAAAGATAGCAACCGCACTCATTTAGTATATCTGCGTGAAATATTTTTTTATATATGTACATCCATCATTTATCGCAGGATATACATCATCAATCGAAAGTCACAAGATTTTTCCGACATTTTCCACAGTTGTCCCATAGGACGCCTACAGGACGAAATAAGGTGATAGATTCTCTTACTACATCACCACACGCAACGATATCAATAGCTTGTTTACTTGATAGAGGCATGCCGCAGTTATATTAAGGCTTCAGTACGAATGAGTCGACTCGAACAGTGCTGTGTTTCGTATGGTGAGTTTAGAGAACCGGAGGCCCTATTTACTGAAACGAGGCATTTCATCTTAGTTCTTAGGGTTGACAACGCATCTTCATTCAGATTCTTAATCGATGAGAGATGTAAATGTCAATGGACCATAGCGTCTACTTACCATCAGGTGAACCGTGTGCTTGCTTGTAACCCTTATGCAACAAAAAAGAAAAAATATATCTTTTGTTATTAATACGCCCGTGCCTATGAAAATTTTGTTAATATTATAACGTTAAAATTATTTTAAGTTATTTTTTCTAAAATTAAAATAATTTTAGAAAAAATAAACCAAATTTAATGCTGTAAAACACCTGCATGCAGACCTATAAAATATTTTAATGTCTGAAGCCATTTTAATTCGTTGGTTGCGGTCACCGAAGAGTGTGTCAATGCACTACTGAGTGGTTTGCATTGCTTTAATGTTTCGAGTGGTTCAGACGAAATTTATACTTTTAATTCCATTTTTGTTCGTTCCGTTTTATACATATTTAAATATAACTCCGATTTATACTACAATTTAATTTGAAGGGAATGTCAGAAATAAAAATATCTTAACTTTTTTTTCAGACACACAAGTTTTCAATTATTATAAAACTTCAGTGAACAAACTTACAGTTCACCTGGTACTTACCATCAGACCTGATTACTACAGTCCAGTCACTGAAGCCAACTTTAAGCAAATAACACTACGAATGGATTGTCACCTATGAAGATAAAGATGGAACGCTTCACAAATTGTTATTGTACAGACTCTCTTAACCCTTAAGACCGTAACCCAGAAGTGCAAGCACTTCTATTTGAAAATAGGTAAGGGGTACCTAATCAGACAGCTTCCTGGACAGAAAAGGAGCCTCATCACTTAGAAGATTTAATTTCCGTCTCCGCCCGGTACGTTGTGAACGGAGCGACGCGACGTCCTATGATTATTCCAATGTCCGATGACTGAAAATCGGGAACCCCCATCAACCCCTTCCCATCATCATATTTTTATATGGTAGAGCAATGCTGCAGTTATATTATAGTTATAGCACGAATTAGTCGGCTCCATAAGTGAAGGACCACATTTCACGTACCAGCAAAGAACAGCAAAATACTGTTACAGTTTCATATTGTGAGAGTAAAAATCCAGAGACCCTGTTTTCTGGCAACGAGGCATTCCATTTTAGTCCTCAGGAGTGATAACGCATCTGCATTTTGTTGTTAATCAGTTATAGATGTATCTGTCCATGAGCCATCTACTTACCATCAGGTTTACCGGGTGCTCATTCATCAACCTTATTAAATAAAAAATATCAATGTCCTATTGCGGATGATACTGGCTGTATGTCACTTACAGTCTGCTAACTCAGAACCATTCTTTTTAATAACAGTAGGATAAAAATCCAAGTTGATGCTTTTTTTCTACTATGCGTTGCTGCTGCGGTTTCCTTTTTAGCTGACTTCAAAAAAATTAAGGAAATTTTCATTTCGTCTGTATGTTTTTTTTACGTTTACCCGACATTTTCATAATTGGAACCGATTTGGATGATACGTTTTTTAATAAATAGTTTTAGGGTTATGTACAATATAAATTCGGTGAAAAATTTCCACCCCTGATAAGGATGACAAAATAGGTGATGTAAAATTTTAATGTATTTATTAAGATGAGATTAAGAGGTTCTACGAACAGCTGTATCATCGTTGGAGCCAGAAGCAATTGTGTGATTCGATCCTAGAGCAAGAATCCCGGACTTTTGAAATCGGTTGGAAAACTGAATCTTGAATCCATCAAAATCTCTGTAATTCTATCTTTCATAGTAGCACTTAAGACGGAAAACCGACGGTCTTATCCCCTCGTCTGCCAGCCGGCCATTTTGCAAAAATGTCGTGTCTGCTAGGGCCTTAGCAGGTAATTTCGCGATGTCGCCGCGTGGCGATTAAATTAGTAATTTCTCTAAAATATCGTATGGAAGCCATGTATAAAGCTTATGTCATATGAATTGTATATTATTTGCTATTACTCTGTAGATATCTTAGTTGAATACAACTTAATAGATTTTATTAAGCCAATTTCAAAGTTGGAAAACCAGATTTTTAGTAGTATTTTGTGCATAATTTTTGAAAATTAAACAAAAAAATCATTCTTTTATAAAATAAATGTAATTCATTTTCATCAATATACACTAATTTATAATAAAAAAGCAAAAAAAAAAACACACATTCCAATATATTTTTACCCCAAAAGTTTTTTACAATCTTAACACATGAACGGCAACCCAAGCGTCGCACAAAAAATAGCATATACTGTTAGTTTTATTTTGAGAAATGAGCAAGTCAAGTGGCGTGCGATAATTTTAACATTAATTATGGTTCAAGTTCTTAATTTAGACAAAGTTTCATTTCTAAAAAGTATGTAATGTATTTTTAATCAACAATAGAGATAAATGTAAGGTAAGTAAGTATAACGACCGATTATGTTCGAAATTTTTTTTATTTTTTTATAAAAAGGATACATATCCCTAAATTATGGATTAAAAACTGTTGGTTATTAACCCTTCCATGTTTAAATAGCACCAAACTTCACTATTTGTTCGATTTACGAATAAAAATAAGGACAAAAACCGGGACGGGAGACCACATAAAAGCAACGTTCGCATGCGACTGCTACACAGGCTGTTTATTCGAAAAATCTAAACATTGTAGTACTTTAGTAGCTTTGTATCGCATCCTCTTTCTTTGGTGTATAATTTTCTATAATTAAAAGTGTGATAAAAATCATTGTCGCTGGTTATTTTACCCGCCAAATACGCAGTCACGGATCATTATGTATCGTTTCGTTCACAGATTTGATGACTTTCAACCTCCTGAACAAGCGTACCTTTCCACTAGCCGCCTCCCAGGCGTGACAAAATTTTTCCTATAAGGCAATGTATGGGTTAGAACCATGCTTTGCAGTGAACTTTTATAGGCTGTAGTGAATGGGTGAATGGATGTTATAAGGAGCCAGTAAAATTATAAGCTGTGAGGCATTCCATCTAAGTCCACATAGATGACAACTCATCTGTAGGCTTCTTTATTTGAAGTTTGTCGCAAATGTCTGTTATAATGTGGACTTCCAATAATTGGACTCAGTTGTTCAATTGGATAAGATTCAAAAGCAAGTGAATTATTCTTTAAAAATAAAAATAGTTTTCGATAAGACACTTTACTCTCTAAAAATGCACAAGCAAAAGTGCTACTCGACAGTAACGATACGATTAAAGTTTGTTCGAAAAACACGTCAAGTGCAAATTCAGCGCTTTTAATATTACTTTGTTTACTGATCTGAAGCGGTTGACTAGTTTTTAGGCTAAGGAAATATCCGCCGTTTGGCTGTTCAATGCGTTTTGGTGGACTTCATGTGTCTTCGAAATACCATTTTTGAGTTTTCTGACATGCATGTGTACTTAGGATGTTTTACTTCACCGCCGATTTCGTGGTAAGATAGCACATAATATTAAAATTAACAATTTCGTTGGTACCGGTGGAGAACGAACCAGGTTGCTTGCGTACTGTAAGCTGAGCTACTATTCTCCTCTTGTTAATAGAATAACGTAAATGAAATCAAATCATAACCTGTTAAAAAACTAAGTCACGCAACTCAGTTCTTCTACCGTAAAAAGTTGTGAGATCCATGTAATACCAATAGTCGGTTAATTTATTCAGTCCCTACTTAAGGGTCCTTTTGTTTTAAATTATTACTTAATTAGCTAACCTCATAACATCTTATAATGATCATTACAATATTTAAAATCTTTTATGTTGTAAATAAAAAAAATTAGGCCAACGCATAAAAACACTATGTATCTCACAAGTAATTCATATTATATTTAATTAGATTGTTTATTGCGAATGCCAAGTCAATCTATTTATTAAAATTCTCATTTGTTTTTGTAGATAGTCCTACTTTTTTCCTTTCCGGTACCTTCTACTTCTATAATACCAACAACGTACCTATCTACACCTATTATTTCGTAATTTTATACATTAGAGGTACACTAATTCTTTCACTGCCTATATAACATTGTAATCCTATATATTTATATAGGTTTACAAAGTTATTTATGCAGTTCGTGATTTAGTGTATCTGAAAAACTGGACCGAAATTAAAATTAAGTTTTTTCTTGATTTATACAATGTTAAGTGTAATTAGTATATATTAAATGTACACCGTGTAGTGGCGGTTAAGAATATCCACTACCCCATATCTTCCCGTGGGTGTCGTAAAAGGCGACAGAGGGAAACAGGCAGGAGATGGGCAGCAGCATCTTCCTGATAACAACAATTACACAAAAAACTGCGGTTGCCAACCCGCTCGCCAAGCGGGGCAACTATGGCAATATACCCCCCATGAACAATAACACAAATAGACGGCCCCCAGTCCCCGGCGGCCCCGCTATTCCTGGCTACGGTGGCGACATGGTAACGGCGGGGCAGTGGGTGCTAAGAATCTCCGGTGGAGGTTCGGTTGCCACCTACGACGACTCGACCTGGCAACATTTAACGCACGCACACTGAGGACTGACGAGAAGATCCTGGAGCTGGAAGAAGAGATAGACAAGTTGCGCTGGAGTATTATAGGATTATCCGAGGTCCGAAGAGAGGGGGAGGACACGGTGATTCTCGAATCCGGCAACTTGTTCTATCACCGGGAGGGCGACCATCTGTCCCAAGGAGGTGTCGGATTTATCGTCCACAAGTCTCTCGTCAACAACGTTGTAAAGATTGGGAGTGTGTCGACGAGGGTCGCGTACGTGATACTCAGAATCACCAAACGGTATTCGCTGAAGGTCATACAGGTTTACGCACCAACCTCGGCACATCCCGATGAGGAGGTGGAGGAAATGTATGAGGATATTTCCAAAGCCATGCATTCCTCCAAAACTCACTACACGGTGTTGATGGGAGACTTCAACGCAAAACTAGGCACAAGAGAAAGCGGTGAGCTGAAGTTAGGGAAATTTGGAGTAGGGCAACGGAACCGTAGGGGCCAGCAGCTGGCCGACTTTATGGAGAAAGAGGGACTCTTTATGATGAACTCTTTCTTCCAGAAGCGGCCCCACAGGAAGTGGACCTGGTCGAGCCCCGACGGTTCGACAAAAAATGAGATTGACTTCATTATGACGACCAGACGCCAACTGTTCAGTGATGTCTCAGTGACCGCAAGGGTGAAAACTGGCAGCGATCACCGAATGGTTAGAGGCACACTGAACCTAAACGTTAAGTTGGAGAGGTCTCGTCTAATGAAGTCAACGCTCCGTCCCCCTCGTGCTCTAAGACTACAAGATTGTAATGCAGTGGACGATATGAATGACAAGCTCGTGGAAACTGTCCATGCGGTCGGAGCTAAGTTCTGCAAGACCCGCCGCAGAAGAACACAAAAACTCTCCGATCATACTCTTAATCTCATGGCTGTTAGACGGGAGATGAGGCTGCAATCGTCAACAGATTTGACAGCATACAGGCAACTGAACAGACAGATCTCCAAATGCATGCGGCGAGACTTACGCAACTTTAATACTGCTCGTATTAAAGAAGCGATCGAGCGGAACCAGGGCTCCAAAGTCTTTGCCAGAGATCTGTCTGCCCGTAAGAGCCAACTGTCAAAGCTGAAGACTGAGTGTGGCAGCATCGTTTCCGGGACACCTGAGATTTTGAGTGAGATTGAGAGGTTCTATGGGCAGCTGTACACATCATCGTTGAAGCCACACGCAAGTGTGAGTAACGATCCAAGAGCAAGTCTTATCCGACACTATTCCGATGATATCCCGGACGTCAATCTGGGCGAGATTAGAATGGCTCTCCAGCACCTTAAAAACGGCGGGGCCCCAGGCAAGGATGGAATTACAGCGGAGCTTCTGAAAGCGGGTGGAACACCGGTACTTGAAGTCCTTCAGAGGCTCTTCAATTTCGTCCTCCATGGTGGCACTACTCCAGAGGCGTGGAGCAGAAGTGCGGTGGTCTTGTTCTTTAAGAAAGGCGACACCGCTCTCTTGAAGAACTATAGACCGATTTCCCTTCTGAGCCGCGTCTACGTGCTGTTTTCGAGAGTCATTACGAATCGTCTCGCACGCAGACTCGACGACTTCCAGTCTCCCGAACAAGCCGGTTTCCGAAAAGGCTTCAGTACCATAGACCACATACATACCCTGCGGCAGATTGTACAGAAGACTGAAGAGTACAATTTGCCACTTTGCCTGGCGTATGTGGACTATGAGAAAGCCTTTGATTCCGTCGAAATTTGGGCGGTGCTGCAGTCCCTTCAGCGGTGCCAAGTTGACTGTCGGTATATCGAAGTGCTGAAGTGTTTGTACAGTAGGGCTACGATGGCTATCCGAGTACAGAACCAGAGCTCGAAACCTATCCAACTGCAGAGAGGTGTAAGACAGGGTGACGTTATATCCCCGAAACTCTTCACTGCTGCTTTGGAAGACGTTTTCAAGCTTCTGGACTGGAAAGAATACGGTATTAACATCAATGGCGAGTACATCACTCACCTTCGATTTGCCGACGATATAGTCCTTATGGCAGAATCGCTGGAGGACTTAAGCACTATGCTCAATGACCTCAATAGTGCCTCCCAACGGATAGGTCTTAAGATGAACATGGACAAAACAAAGATCATGTTTAATGTCCATGTCACACCTATGCCGGTAGTTGTTGGGAGCACTATGCTCGAAGTTGTTGACGAGTACGTTTACTTGGGACAAATAGTCCGACTAGGTAAGTCCAACTTCGACCGAGAGGTCAATCGACGGATTCAACTCGGCTGGGCAGCGTTCGGGAAATTACGACACATCTTCTCGTCAGGTATACCTCAATCTCTAAAAACTAGATTGTACAACCAGTGCGTGTTGCCAGTGATGACCTACGGATCTGAGACGTGGTCCTTCGCTGCTGGCCGTATGAGGACGCTCAAGGTCGCTCAGCGAGCTATGGAGAGGGCTCTGCTCGGAGTTTCTCTGCGTGATAGACTCAGAAATGAGGATATCCGCAGTAAAACCAGAGTGACCGACATAGCCCAACGGATTAGTAAGCTGAAGTGACAATGGGTCGGCCATATAGCTCGAAGAACCGATAACCGATGGGGAAGAAAGGTTCTCGAGTGGCAGCCTAGGCGTAGGCGTAGTGTAGGGCGACCCCTCACTAGATGGAGTGACGACCTGGTAAGATATGCAGGAAGTCGATGGATGCAGGTGGCTCAGGACCGTGCTTTGTGGCATTACTTGGGGGAGGCCTATGTTCAGCAGTGGACTTGTGAAGGGCTGTAATGATGAATGATGAAATGTACATTATGTATGTGTATTAATGTTTACTAATTTTGTTCTAAATTTGAAGCGTCTATAGTATATAATATATAAAGTATATAAAATATAATATATAATATAATATTTGATGATTTAATATATAGTATACGCTTATATATTATATTTTATATAGTATATAAAATGTAATATATAAGCATATACTATATATTAAATGTATATTATGTACGTATATTAGTGTTTACTAGTTTTGTTCTAAATTTGAAGCGTCTATGCTGCTAGAAGTACCTTAGAGTTTTGTTGATCGGTCAGTCAGCCAGTGAGTGTGTGACAAAATTAAAAAAAAATCGTTAAATAAAAAAAGAAGCCTTAAGTTACTGAAAATTAAGGCTTCTATTTTTATCCACAACAAAGTTATAGGGAGGTCTAAATGGCCTGAACTGCTGGGAGAAAAGGCTGGTATGGGAGTATCGCTTTTTTGCTCGAATTGGCAGATTGATACTTGAATTCAGTTATAAAACAGGAAATTGGAGAAACAAAAATATTTGACAAATCCAAGTTGAAAACAGAGTACGATCTTCCTATTTTTACAGCCTATGAAGGTCTACTGCTGAACATAGGCGTCCTTTTCAACAGTCTCATAAGGGGGATATTTGTCATAGGTGCCGCGCTTGGCAGGCGGGTTGTCAACCGTAGTTTTTTATTTTCTAATTGTTATAAGGATACGCTGCTGCCTCTCTCCTGGTTCTTTCCCACAGTCACCTCTTACGACACCCACGGGACAATATGGGGTAGTGATTATCATTACACCGCCATTACACGGTCTTTCTAATAGCTCCTAGAAAATAAAAGAATTCTCGCCAACAGACTTGTCAAGGGTGGCAACTAGGGCAAATATGGGGGATATTTGCCTTTTTGCCTGTGAGACAATCTATGGGGTGGTTTATATTCAGCAGTTTACCAGAATTATCGGTTGACGGATCTTCCTATTATATTGTCTGCCAAGTAGCACTTCAATTCGCCATCTCATAGAACAGTAAATGACTATGTTTTTTTTTATAAAAAAACTAGCCATACGCACCAGATTTGCCTGTAGCGAAAATTTATATTGAATACACATAGTTACAAAATTTTACTTATTAAAATTTTTCGGAAGTTTTTTCACTTTTCCTTGATCTTTTGATACAGTAAATTTAAATCGACTAGCCGTTTCTACCCATCAGCCTTTGTTTATCGTACACACTTTTTGGTATTTTATGTGAGGGTAGGCGCACATTTACGAATTTAACACAGTGTTTATATCAGTTAAGATAAAATTTCAGCGATGTCTACATCAAGGCGACGTTGTTTAAGCGATCCAGTGTTTTTGCTTTATTTGTGGTGAATATGTTTTAAAAATTATAGAAAATCGGTGACAGATTTCGTAAAAATCGCGTATACCGACTATTTTAAAGTACATGTGTGTAATTTGGACAAGCCGTGGGTGCCTAAAATTGTTTGCCAAAATTGTGTTGTTAGTTTGCGACAATGGTCAAGTGGAAGATGAATTTCCCTGAAGTTCACAACCCCCATGATCTGACGAGAACCAAAAAATGATGACCACATGTTGATTGCTATTTTTGTGTCGTTAATGTAAACGGCATCAATACAAAATAACCGCAGTAAATGGATTTATCCTTATGTACCGTCTGCTAAACGACCAACTTTGATAGCTATTTTAGCTCAGGAGCCTATACCACCAGTTTTACCTTCGACATCTTGAGCAAATTGGTATAATGAAGCAGTTTGTCAAGGAGCTTGATACAAATGTTGACTGTTTTGAGCATGTTGCGCAGAAATTTCCTGGCCTAACTACAGAAAAATTAAAAGCTGGAATATTTGATAGACTTCAAATACGTCTGCTGGTCAACGATGAAAATTTTGTTAAAACTCTGAATGAAAAAGAGTCCAAATCATTTGTGTCAGTAATGAAAAAATTTCTTGGAAATACTTTAGCACCAAACTACCAAGACTTGGTCCAACATATGTTATTATGTCTGAAGGATCTTGGTTGCAACATGAGCGTTAAATTTCGTTATTTACACTTCCATCCGGACCACTTTCTTGAAAATCTTGGTCACTTTAGTGAAGAACAAGTAAGAAACAACAAGAAAGATTCGATTAAGAAATTGGCACCATGGAGAAACGATATAAGGGCAGATGGGATGTGCATATGATGGCAGATTATTGCTGGAGTTTGAAACGAGACCTACCATAAGTATTACATGCAAGAAAATCATTAAAAATCATTTTTGGAGGCTTTCAAAAATTAATTATTTTATGGTATTCATATATTTTGTATTTTTTAAAAAAAATCACACATATGCCATATCTCAAAAACTAAAGCTGATAGATGAAAACGATTTTTATTTTCAGGATGCCGTATTTCTACATAAAAGCTAATTAACCTATCTGATATAATTAAAATGTAGACTTAAAATAGTCAAAGATCAATTTTACACATTTTTATTACTTAAAAAAAACGTCATTAACGGTGCGGCCCCACACAGTAGCAGAGGATAGAGTTAGAGTAGGATAAGCAACACTCCTGTAATATAGGAAAGATGTCAATGAAGGAGACGTGTGGTTGGTACTAAAACTTTAATTAGACTGCCTAATTCTAAACTACTAAAAAAAAACAATTCTAGTTAATATTATATATAGGCAGGTTTGAATTATTTAACATTTCCAATACTAGGAAACATATACCGCCGGTAAATGTATAACTTCAAAAACGTTGCAAATTATTCAGCGTACGTAATTACTCGTAAACTGTCGTTGACAAGCACATTCGGAAAATTAAAAACACGTTGAGTTGTTTGAATACGGCACCACATAACGGCAAATTGGGACGTACTTTCTGTAATTGATTACTATATGAGAAAAACATATTCAAGTAAATAGAATAATAAACTTTTTTATTTTGAATGCGGTGTAAGAGAATCAAATCTAAAAAATCTAATCTAATCTAATCTAAATCTTTTGAATCAAATAAATTTATAAATATATTTGATTCAAAAGAAAACAAATTTTAGTTAATATTATATATAGAAAGTTCTGAATAATTTAACATTTCCAATACTAGGAAACATATATTGTCAGTAAACACATAACTTCAAAAACGTTGCAAATTATTCAGCGTAAGCAATTAAACTGTCGTTGACAAGCACATTCGGAAAATTAAAATCACGTTGAGTTGTTTGAATATGGCGCCATATAATGGCAAGATGTGACGTATTTTCTGTAATTAATTACAATACGACAAAAACATATTCAAGTAAATAGAATAACAGTCCAATAATTGGTACCTTTTCCATTTTGGATGCGGTGTAAAAGAATCACCCCATTTCGTGAGCGAAATGCCGGAAAATCTTATAGCATATAGATCACATACGATAGATGGCAATTAAACCTACCTCGCCTGCTGCTCATATCCTGTTTTGTTTTCCCTTGTGGCCTCTCACGGCACTCACAAGTATATAATTGTGGATATTCTTACACCGCACGATATTTTTTACATTTTACCTGAACAATAAACATTCAATGAAGTTAGTTTGTTACAGATTTTAGTTTATTAAGTAATTTATAGCGACTTTGACCACAGGGGAGCTGAGGTACTCAACGTCCCAATGTCTTAGTTTACCATGGCTACCTTCAAGTTAATATTATTAACTTTTGGTATAATCTTCGCAAAAATAAATCACAGTATCTCAAATACTTGCAGAGGTATAATTGAGCTGGGATTGAAATTGGACATTGGGTAATTTCTTGCAAGGAAGAATATAGTTATAAGGAAGCGGTAGACAATGCCTACAACGGCAATGTAAAAGCAAAGGCATGTATGGTTTTCTTATTTGACATGACAGAAACGTAAAGATAATGAGGGTAAAATCACTTCAATCAAATAAATATATGTTTCCTGAGAAAAAAAAGTCTGAATTTTTCAATTTATTATAGGGACATTTTCCTACTTCAATATTAGCCTACAGGATACAGGAAACATATTATTAAGAGAAAAGGAAGATAAAAGTCTTGCTTAACGAGGTACCGTTGTTTTTTGTGTGCGAAGAAATAAATCACGCTGTTCCACTGAAAGCTATAAAACACTTAGTGTTTGCGACGCAGTAAAATCACTGCAAACAGAAGGGAAAGCTACAAAGATATAGCTTTTATATCCGTCACATCAGTTGTTACCTCAGGGACATATTTTGTCGACAGTTCTGACGTAAAAATCCCAACTACTTGCTACTGCTGTCGAGTTATTGAAAAAAATTTATCAAGGTTTACCCATCTTTATGTGGCTTCGTAATGACATTTCTTCGTTCTTTTTTATTCGAAATAGGCTGGTAGAAGGTTGCTATCTGTTAAATCGTTAAATTAGGATAAGGAATGTGAAAATCGCCGAGTTCATAGCTAAAAACATAGACAAGAGAAAGTTAATTTGTTATTTTCATAAAAGATTACATGGTAGATCGACTCGTGATAGAGTCGAACTGCAGTCATATTATGGTTGTAGCACGAATGGGTCGGCTCGAACTTTGTAGAACAATGCATTCACAAAATACTAGCGTAAAATAGAAGCTTAATGCTGCTGTGTTTCGTGTGGTGACTTTTTTATATAGGGTAAGGTGAAAAACGATCACGCAGTCCACCTGATGGTTAGTGGTTGCTGTGGCCCATAGACAGTTACATGTTACATCTATCCCCAATTACGAATCAAAATGGAGATGTGTTGTCACCCGTAAGGACTAAGATGGAACGCGTCGTTTCCAGTAAAAAGGGTCTCCGTTTCTCTACACTCACCATACGAAACACAGCAGCATTAAGCTACTATTTTACGCTAGTATTCTGTGAGAGCGTGATCCTTCCCCGGTCGAACCGGCCCATTCGCGATTCAAGTATATTACTAATATAACGGTAGCATGGATCTAACACGTAGAAAACCGGAGTCTATTTTAATTGGAAACGAAGCATTCCATTTTAGTCTTTAGGAGTAACAACGCATCTGAATTTTAATTCTTAATTGAGGATAAATTAAAATGTGTATGGGCCAGAGCATCCACTTACCATCAGCTGAACTGTGTTTGTTCGTCACTTTTATCCTATAAAACAATATCAAAATGTTATAATGAGTCACGAAAATTTTAACTAAAAAGCGATTCTAGATATCCAACGCGAGGTGAACGGTATTGCGTTTATCAACATACCTGCCTAGCTTTGTAAGTACGGATAAAACATTTTAGTGACGTGTGCCATTCAGTGTATTTTTAAAAAGGACTATTAAACATTTAAATTTCTGCATTCATGATGACCCGATGATCTATACCCGGCCACGCGTTACTGTGGTTTAAGAAGTATAGGTAATATAAAAATATGCGCATGTTTGAATGTCACATTATGTCAAAATTTCTAAACGATTGGTGAAGTTTTTCAGACATTAAAATTTTTGGACAAACGGACATTTATATTTTTAGTTAATACTAACGATACACCCCGGTTTCGTTAGGGTGATTTCTCGATCTTGAAAACAGCGCCATCTACCAGATCCAAGTGAGATGTTAAACCATACATGAATCACACACAAAAAATTATCGAAATAGTTCGAGCCGTTTTCGAGTTTTAGCGAGACTAACGGACAGGACTTGATTTTTATATATAAAGATAGATAATGATAATTAGACTTGTCGACAACTGTCGAGCTTGTCGCCATTCCGGCAAGACACTCAGACATGTCATCTCCGGTTTTATGGCATTTTCCGGCCAGGATCCTACACAATGAGGGGTGAAACACCCACCGTTAACTTTCTGACTCCGCGCTGTTATTGACAATTTTTAACATAAAACCAATAGCTGATTTTGGCCTGATCCGAGATTTAAGCCCCGGACCAAATGATCAGCAGTCATGTTTTCGACCACTAGATAGTTATACCACGATTTCGATGAATAAATAATTTATTACTTTGCAACCTTCCGCTAAATAATTACAATGATGTGTCTTACCATTATTGAAGAGCACCTCCCGCCCTCCCTTAATTGCATGCACTAACTCCGTCACCACCAGCCCCAGCACCACTACTCCCGGCACCACTACTTCCAACACCACTATTCCAGGTAAGACACACCATCGACGACAATACGACACGTGTTTCACCTCTAAACGAGGCATCCTCAGGTAATTAAAAGATGTTTAACAAAGGTGAATTAGAATCTTTAAGGCTAATCTTTAATAATAACTTTAAAATTAATAATAGTAAATAACTATAATAATGTCAATACTAAAACAATAATAATAATAATAATAATTTGATTTTTGAAACTCCGAGCATAGCCCTCTCCATAGCTCGCTGAGCGACCTTGAGCGTCCTCATACGGCCAGCAGTGAAGTACCACGTCTCAGATCCGTAAGTCATACTGGCAATACGCACTGGTTGTACACTTTAGTTTTCAGAGATTTAGGTATACCTGACGAGAAGATGTGTCGTAATTTCCCGAACGCTGCCCAGCCGAGTTGAATCCGTCGATTGACCTCTCGGTCGAAGCTGGACTTACCTAGTCGGACTATTTGTTCCAGGTAAACGCACTCGTCAACAACTTCGAGCATAGTGCTCCCAACAACTACCGGCATAGGTGTGACACGGACATTAAACATGATCTTTGTTTTGTCCATGCTCATCTTAAGACCTATCCGTTGGGAGACACCATTGAGTTCATTGAGCATAGTGCTAAGGTTCTCCAGCAATTCTGCCATAAGGATTATATCGTCAGCAAATCGAAGGTGGGTGATGTACTCGCCATTGATGTTAATGCCGTATCCTTTCAAGTCCAATAGCTTGAAAACTTCATCCAACGCAGCGGTGAAGAGTTTCGGGGATATAACGTCACCCTGTCTTACACCTCTCTGCAGTTGGATAGGTTTCGAATTTTCCCAGGCATGTTGCAATATAATTAGTAAAAAAAACTATAAATTATAATTAAACACCTATGCTATATTTACACATATTGTATGTTTATTAATAAAGAGGACAATTAGTTACTTAATTATTACTTGACCATAGGTAAATTAAACAAAAGAATGACTTTCAGTAAGTATTACTTTTTTATCTATATTGAATTAATAAAATTCTGTTTCTGTTTTTGTAACTACAGGATCAGATCCTGAACAATTTTCAGATTAATTACGTCGTATTATTGCGCCAGTGCAGTAAATAAAGGCTCGGTTCGACAGAGAGCGGCCACACTCGCTTAGAATATAAGCGTGAAATAATTTTATATATGTATATCCATATCTATCGGAGATCATACATCAGCAATCGGTAGTCATAAGATTTTTCCGACATTTTCCACAGTTGTCCCATAGGACGCCTACGGGACGCAATAAGGTGATAGATTCTCTTACTCCATCACCACACGCAACGACATCAATAGCTTGTTTACTTAATATTGTTTATTTAATAATGTTTGGTCACGTAGAAAGAATGAATGAGGAAAGAGTGACAAAGCAAATTTATATGGCAGATGTGAACGGCAGAGTCGGGAAGGGACGCCCTAGAAAAAAGTTTATCGACCAAATTGGCGATATTTTGAAAATGGGCCACGTTGAAAGTACCCTTAACCGACGAGCATGTATGCGTAGATATATGGGTGTAAAGGAGGCGAAAGAGGTATGTCAGGATCGTGTCAAATGGAAGTCCGTAGTCTCTGCCTACCCCTCTGGGTGATAGGCGTGAGTGTTTATGTATGTATGTATGTATGTATGTATGTATGTATGTTTACTTAATAGAGCCATGCCGCAGCTATATTAAGGCTTCAGCACGAATGAGTCCCAGTGCTGTGTTTCGTATGGTGAGTATAGAGAATCGGTGCCCCTATTTACTGAAATGAAGCATTCCATCTTAGTTCTCAGGGTTGACAACGCATCTTCATTTAGATTCTTAATCGATGATAGCTGTAAATATCCATGAACCACAGCATATATTTACAATCAGGTGGACCAGTGTGCTTGCTTAACCCTTGTTCTACAAAAAGAAAAAAATGCATCTTTAGTTATTAATACGTCCGTGGTTATAAATATTTTGTTAATATTTTAAACAATTTGCTATGGAAAAAGTAAACCAATTTTAATGTTATAAAACAGCCGACCTTTAAATTATTTTAATGACTGAACGCCATTTTAATTCGTTGGTTGCGGTGACCGAAGAGCGTGTCAATGCACTACCGAGTGATTTGCATTGTTTTAGTGTTTGGACTGTTTCCGACGAAATTTGTATTTTTAATTCCATTTTTGGGCATTCTGTTCAATACAAATTTAAATATAACTCAGCTTTATATTACAACTTAATTTGAAAGTAATATCAGAAATGAAATATCTTAACCTTTTTTTTCAGACTTTCAGATTTTCAATTATTACAAAACTACAGTGACAAACAAACTAACAGTTCACCTGGTGGCAAGTGATTACTGTTGTCCAGTCACTGAAGCCAATTTTAAGCAAATGAGACTAAAGATTGATTGTCACCTATGAGTATCAAGATGGAATTCTTCACAGCCTGTTATTATACTGACTCTCTTTACCCTTTGGACTAAAAATAGGAAAAATAGGTAAGGGGTACCTCACCAGACAGCTTCCGAGACGGAAAAGGAGCCTCATCTCCTAGAAGCTGTAATTGTCATCTCCGCCGGGTACGTGTTAGAGCCATGCTGCAGTTATATTAGTAGTATAGTTGTAGCACGAATGTGTCGGCTCGACCGGGAAAGGACCATGCTCTTACAGAATACCAGCGTAAAATAGTAGCTAAATTCTGCTGTGTTTCGTATGGTGAGTGTAGAGAACCGGAGACCCTTTTTACTGGAAACGAGGCGTTCCATATTAGTCCTCACGGGTGACACCACATCTGCATTTTGATTTTTAATCGAGGATAAATGTAGACGTATATGGGCCGCAGCAACTACTTACCATCAGGTGGACTGTGTGCTAGTTTATCAGCCTTTATATGAAATAAAAATAAAAATTAATAAATAAAAACGTGGTGAAGAAAGCGATGTCCTACGATTATTCCAATGTCCGATGATCGTAAATTGGGAACACTATCTATTAAACCCATCCTATTATTATTATTTTATGTGGTAGAGCAATGCTGCAGCTATATTATGATTGCAGCACGAATGGGTTGACTCCACCAGGGAAGGACTACATTTTCACATACCAGCATTAAACAGCAAAATAATGTTACAGTTTCGTACTGTGAGAGTAAAAATTCAGAGACCCTGTTTTATGGCAACGAGGCAATTCATTTTAGTCCTCAGAGGTTGATAATGTGTGTGCATTTTGTTTGTTATTCGAGGATAGGTGTATCTGTCTACGGGCCACAGCATCAACTTACCAACAACCTTATTCAATTACAAAATATGAATGTTCTATTGCGGATGATACTGGCTGTAGGTCACTTATGCCCTGCTGACTCACGGAAGGACCATCCTTTTTGAGAATATTACGATAAAAATGAAAAGTAATGCCTTCTTTTGCTATGCGTTGCCACTGCGGTTTTTCTTTTTAGCCGACATCAAAAAAAGACGAAAGTTTTCATTTCGACTCTATGTTTTTTGTACGTTTACGCAACATTTTCATAATTGGAACCGATTTGGATGATACGTTTTTAAATAAGTAGTTTTAGGGTTATGTGCCATATAATTTGGTGAGAAATTTCCACCCCTGATAAGGATGACAAAATAGGTGATGTAAATTTTTAATGTATTAATTGAGATGAGATTAAGAAGTTCTACGAACAGCTGTATCATCGTTGGAACCAGAAGAAATTGTGTGACGCAATCCTAGAGCAAGAATCCCGGACTTCAGTTTGAAATCTGGTGGAAAACTGAATCTTGAATCCATCAAAATCTCTTTAATTCTATCTTTCATAGTGGCACTTAGGACAGAAAACCGACGGTCTCGTTCTTAAAGAAATGTGGCAATACTCTATTGAATCACTACACACCGATTTTCCTTCTGAACCCCGTCCACGTGCTGTTTTTAGGGTCATTATGTATCGTTTCATTCGCAGATTTGATGACTTTCAACCTCCCGAACAAGCGTACCTTTCCACTAGCCGCCTCCCAGGCTTGACAAAATTCTCCCTATAAGGCAATGTATGGGTTAGAACTATGCTATGCAGTGAACTTTTATAGGCTGTAGTGAATGGAAGTGGATGGATGGTATAAGGTTCCTGTAAAATTATAAGCTGTGAGGCATTCCATCTAAGTCCACATAGGTGACAACTCATCTGTAGGCTTCTTTATTTCAAGTTGGCTGCAAATGTCCATGGACTTAAACTGTTATAATGTGGACTTCCAATAACTGGACTCAGTTGTTCAATTGGTTAAGTTTTAAAAGAAAGTGAAATATTTTTTTAAATCTCGTGCTTCTCAAGACTTCGCTATAGAAATTGTTTTCGATGAGACATTTTTCCCTGTAAAAATACACAAACGAAAGTGCTATTCGACAGCAGCGATACGATTAAAGTTTGTTTGAAAAACACGTCAAGTGCAAATTCAACGCTTTTAATATTACTTTGTTTACCGATCTGAAGCAGTTGACTAGTTTTTAAGATAAGGAAATATCCGCCGTTTGGCTGTTCAATCTGTTTTGGTGGACTTCATTTGTCTTCTAAATACTACTTTTGAGTTTTCTGATATGCATATGTCATTAGGATGTTTTCCTTCACCGCAGATCTCATGGTAAAATAGCACAAAATATTAAAATTAACAATTTCGTTGGTACCAGTGGGGAACGAACCAGGTTGCATGCGTACTGTAAGCTGAGCTACTATTCTCCTCTTGTTAATAGAATAACGTAAATGCCATCAAATCATAACTTGTAAAAAAAGTCACGAAACTCAGTTCTTCTACCGTAAAAGTTGTGAGATCGATGTAATAACAAGTCGGTTAATTTATTCAGTCCCTACTTAAGGGCTTTTCATTTTTAAGTTATTAATTAATTAGCTAAACTAATAATATCTTTTAATGACCATATCAATATTGAAAATATTTTATGTCGTAAATAAAAAAAAATTAGGCCATCGCATGAAAACACTGTGTATCTCACAAGTAATTCATATTATATTAAATTAGATTGTTTATTGCGAATGCCAAGACAATCTATTTATTTAAATTCTCATTTCTTTTTGTAGATAGTCCTACTTTTTTCCTTTCTGGTACCTTCTACTTCTAGAATACCAACAACGTACCTATTTACACCTATTATTCTATTATTTTATACATTACAGGTACACTAATTCATTCACAGCCAATATAACATTGTAATCCTATATATTTATATAGGATTACAAAGTTATTTATGCAAGTAGTGTACCTGAAAAACTGGACCGAAATAAAAATTTAGTTTGTTCTTGATTTCTACAACGTGAAGTGTATACGAGGGCGGCACTGAAAATTTCGTGAATCAAGGCAGTGACACAACATTACTATTTAAAATATACTTCTTGCTTTTCGAAGTATTCTCCGCGATATTTGACAAATTTTTCTATACGATGGAACCAATCATTGAAGCAACCATTCCATTCGGAAGTTGGGGTCTCCAAAATGGCCGGTTTGTAGGCGTCCACAGCTTCTTCAGCAATTTATTCTTTATTTTAGGGAAAGTATAGAAATCATTAGTGCTTAGGTCGGGGCTGTACGGCGGATGGTCTAAGAATTCCATGTTTTCTTGCTCCAAAAACTCTTTTGTTCTGTGTGCGGTGTGAGAACTCGCATTGTCGTGATGGAGGATGATGCGGCGGTTGCAGTTCTCTTTACAGAGTTCAGAAACGACCTGTGGCAAACAAATGCTAGCATACCGTTCTACTTTAACCGTTCTTTGTCCTTCAAGAGGAATAGTCATAACATGGCCGGTTTTGGAGACAAACGCGGCCACCATTTTTTTTGCAACACTCCGTGAACGAACAATTTTTGTTGGCTTTAACTCATTTTCGAACACCCAAATTCGTGACCGGTTTTTTGTTTCGGGTTCGTACGCGTATATCCAGGATTCGTCACCCGATACGATATTGTGTACAACATTTGAGGATCCTGCGTGGAATCTTTCGAGAGTTCTGACGCACCAAATAACGCGAGCCGCTTTTTGCTCTTTACAGAGCGAATGCGGTATCCATCGAGAAAAAAACTTTTTTACACCTAGTTGTTCATGCAAGATTATTTGTATTTGACTCATGCCAATGTGTAAAGTTGCCTGAATTTCGCGGTATGTCACATGTCGATCTTCCTCAATCAGCTTACGCACAGCATCGACGTTTTCCTGGGTGACTGCAGTTTTTGGACGACCTTGACGGGGATCATCACTGAGCTTGACATGTCAACGTTGAAATTCAGCAAACCAGCGATAAATTGTGGTTTTGGATTGGGCTTCATCACCAAATACAGAAATCATCCGGTCAACACACTGTTTTTGTGTTAAACCACTTCGAAAGTCATAATAAATCATCGCTCTTGAATTTTCACGAGTCAATTCCATTTTCTCAACGACTAAACAAGTTTAATAAAACCCTGTGACAAGACCGAGAATCTTTTTTTAAATAAATAAATGGTATTCGATTATTAAAACCAAGGAGTTTTCAATTAAAAAGATTTTAATATGACAGGAACAGTGGAAATATTCCATTCCCGATACTTTTAGTGCAGCCCAGGTAGTGTATATTATGTATTTATATTAGTGTTTACTAATTTTATTCTATATTTGAAGCTTCTATGTCTGCTAGAAGTGCCTTAGAGTTTTGATGATCGGTCAGTCAGCCAGTGAGCGAGTGACAAAATTAAGAAACTTTGACTAGTTATAATTCTTAAACTACTACTATATACTACAAATTGAATGAAATTTGAAATATACCGTGTTTATTACCGGGGTTACTGAAAATTAAGGCTTCTAGTTTTAGCCACAACAAAGTTATAAGGAGGTTTAAAATGGCCAGAACTGCTGAGAGAAAAGGCTGGTATGGCAGTACCGTTTTTTGCTCGAATTGGCAGATTGATACTTGAATTCAATTATAAAACAGGAAATTGGAAAAACAAAAAGATTCGAAAAAATTGAAAACACAGTACAGTCTTCCTATTTTTACAGCCTATGAAAGTCTACTGCTGAACATGGCCCCCTCTTCAACAGTCCCATAAGGGGGATATTTGTCATAGTTGCCGCGCTTGGCAGGCGGGTTGTCAACCGTAGTTTTTTATTTTCTAATTGTTATAAGGATACGCTGCTGCCTCTCTCCTGGTTCTTTCCCACAGTCACCTCTTACGACACCCACGGGACAATATGGGGTAGTGATTATCATTACACCGCCATTACACGGTCTTTCTAATAGCTCCTAGAAAATAAAAGAATTCTCGCCAACAGACTTGTCAAGGGTGGCAACTAGGGCAAATATGGGGGATATTTGCCTTTTTGCCTGTGAGACAATCTATGGGGTGGTTTATATTCAGCAGTTTACCAGAATTATCGGTTGACGGATCTTCCTTTTATATTGTCTGCCAAGTAGCACTTCAATGACTATGGTTTTTTTATAAAAAAAACTAGCGATACGCACCAACTATGCCTGTAGCGTAAATTTATATGGAATAAAATTAAAGTTTAGACCTAAAATAGTCAAAATTCATTTGTGTTACATATTTTTTAGTATTAAAAAAAAGTTTTTTGGATAAAAAATAACCTAGATCCCTCCTGGTACTGCGCTCTATATGTTCATAAAGTTTTTATCACAATTGGTTCAGCCATTCCGAAGATAAAGCTCGAACAAACAGACAGACTGACATAGAGACAATATTTTTAAAAATGATTATTTATTTAGTGCGTATCATGCAAATAACCCTGGGCTTATTAGAAGCCTGTTATTTCAATATTAAAGATAGATACTTCGTTTTCATGTATATGTATAGATTTGTCTTTCGTGTTTTAGTCTTTTGTAATTTAATATCACTTTAACTCTTCACTAATGTATGGTACTGGTGCCGCCAATCATGAAAGATAACTCTACATAAAATATTTAATCTATATCTAAATTTATCAACAATATTATATTAGTACAAGACGTTCCTTTACCCCTAAGTTCTAACGGAATCGTAGGGCGATTAAATCAGAACGCTAAAACTTTTCACTGAATTTAGGTGAAATACAACTTAATGAACGTCGGTTATAGCAATATTACGGACAGACTCTTCAATTGTGTTTATAGGTATAGATGTATAGGTTGAGGGATGCGACGTCGTGCTGTAATTTAGATTTATATGTAGGTATATGTATATACTTTTAACAATCTCATAAGGTAGTATAAGCATGAAACGAAGGCGTGCTCTACGTCATTATTGGTCGGAAATTAAGAGTGATTGTCGAAATGAGTTTTCGATACAGGCAACGTCTGGATCAAGCGCAAGATGTTCCCGTCTCTACCCGATGGTGACGCGATAAAACTGAATAGTGATTCTAACCGCTTCAAACTGACTCCTGTTTATGATAGAAATACGTGATTGAGCTGATAAGAAGTTAAGGGTTGCATTATGTTAAATTATTTGTGGAATGCTAATGGAAACTATGGACAATATCCCCCCCCCCCCTATGAGGCAATCTGTGGGGGAGGTTTATCTTCAGCAGTGGACTTTAAAAGGCTATAACGTTAACGGAAAATCAACAAAAGCCACCGGATCAACAAGCTGAAGTAGTAGTTGGCCAGCTAATTAGCTCAACCGATAGCGAAAAAGTTTATCGAGTAGCAGCCTCGGACTGGCAAGCGAAGTGTAGGATGGCCCCCACCAAATGAAGTGATTACCCGATAAGAGATGCAGAAATTTGATGGAAGCAGGCGGCTCAGGATCGTGCTTTGCGGCGTTCCTTGAGGGTCGACTATGTGGAGTAGTGGACTTGAGATGTGCCGTAATGATGATCATGCAATCTATATGAGGTAATCTGTATGAACTGGCCAATTGGCATAACCGTCAAAAACGTGTCACGTAAACACCTATATGCTACTAGACGTATAACGAATAGTGTAGTATAACGAAAGAGAAGGGATGTATTTTTTTACGCATTTTTTTATATAGGTTGATATTTAGCATTCCGTGCTTAAATTTGCTATATGCTCTATATACGTATTTCTTAGAGACTATTTCACATACTCGATAGAGTAAGATGTCCGGTAAATTACGATTGAATGGACTTAGACACCATTTTAAAATTAATTCATTCATAATCATCATCTTAACAGCCCATGTCGAGTACGCGACTGAACATAGACCTCCACCAGAAAATTCCACAAAATACGATCCTGAACCAACGGCATCCATCAACAATGTATGGGTTACAAGGCTACTAAGAAGACGCGTTGGTAAACTAGTCCATAAAATATGGTCGAAGGTTCTCCTTAAATTTATAAATATATTTGATTCAAAAGAAAACAAATTTTAGTAATATTATATATAGAAAGTTTTGAATTATTTAACATTTCCGATACTAGGAAACATATACTGCCAGTAAACACATAACTTCAAAAACGTTGCAAATTATTCAGCGTACGCAATTAAACTGTCGTTGACAAGCACATTCGGAAAATTAAAATCACGTTGAGTTCTTTGAATACGGCACCATATAATGGCAAGATGTGACGTATTTTCTGTAATTAATTACTATACGACAAAAACATATTCAAGTAAATAGAATAACAGTCCAATAATTGGTACCTTTTCCATTTTGGATGCGGTGTAAAAGAATCACCCCATTTCGTGAGCGAAATGCCGGAAAATCTTATATCATATAGATCACATACGATTGATGGCAATTAAACCTACCTCGCCTGCTGCTCATATCCTGTTTTGTTTTCCCTTATTGCCTCTCACGGCACTCACAAATATATAATTGTGGATATTCTTACACCGCACAATTATTTTTTACATTTTACCTGAACAATAAACATTCAAAGAAGCCAGTTTGTTACGGATTTTTTTTTTTTTAAAGCGTGAAAAATCTGCAATTGGCGCCCACTTCACCTTACGTAATATGTAGCAACTTTGATCACAGGCGGGCTCAGGTACTCAACGTCCCAATGTCTTAGATTACCATGGCTACCTTCAGCTTAATATTATTAATTTTTAGTGCGATCTTCGCAAAAATGAATCATAGTATATTGAATTTTTGCAGAGGTATAATTGGGCTGGGATTGAAATCGGACGTTGAGTAATTTCTTGCAAGAAAGAATATTGTTATGAGGAAGCGGTACAAAATCCCAACATCGGCAATGTAAAAGCAAAGGCACATATGATCTTCTTATTTGAAATGACAAAAACGTAAAGATAATGAGGGTAAATTCACCTCAATGAGATAATTATATGTCTCCTGAGAAAAAAAATGTCTGAATTTTTCAATATATTATAGGGACATTTTCTTACTTCAATATACAAGATACAGGAAACATTTTATTAATAGAAAAGGAAGATAAAAGTCTTGATTAACGAGGTACCGTTGTTTTTTGTGTGCTTAGAAATAAATCACGCTGTTCCACTGATAGCTATAAAACACGAAGTGTTTGCGACGCAGTAAAATCACTGCGGACAGAAGGTTGCTACGAAGATATAGCTTTTATATTCAATACATCAGTTGTTACCTCAGGGACATAATATTTTGTTGACAGTACCGACTTAAAAATTCAAACCTGTTACTGCTGTCGAGTTATTAAAAAAATAAATCAAGGTATACCAATCTTTACGTGGCTTCGTAATGACATTTCTTCGTTCTTTTTTCGTTGAAATAGGCTCGTGGAAGGTTGTCATCTGTTAAACCGTTAAATTAGGATAAGGATTGTGAAAATTACCGAGTTCATAGCTAGATACATACACAAGAGAAAGTTAGTTTGTTACTTTCATAAAAGATTACAAGATCGGTGGATTTCTGGTAGAGCTAAACTGCAGTCATATCATAGTTGTAGCACGAATAGGACGGTTCGAACGTTGTAGGACCATGCATTCACAAAATACTAGCGTAAAATAGAAGCAGTCATGATTTCGATCACTAGATAATTATACCACGATTATGATTAAAATGAAGTAAAAATTAGGTCAATGAAATTTTTAAAATAAATAATTAATATTAGTTAAAAACTTTACAATAGTTCACTAGTAGTAAAGTTATAATCGGCCTAGAAGCGATTATAATTTTCCCAATCATGTTGCAATATAAATAGTAAAAAAAACTATAAATTATAATTATAGACCTATGCTATATTTAAACATATTGTATGTTTATTAAAAAAGAGACAATTAGTTACTTAATTTACTTACTTGACCTATTATATGTTTATTAAAAAAGAGGATAATTAGTTACTTAATTTACTTACTTAATTTAATTTACTTGAGCATTGGTACATTATATACAACCGATAACCGATGGGGAAGAAAGGTTCTCGAGTGGCAGGCTCGTACCGGTAGGCGTAGTGTAGGGCGACCCCCCACTAGATGGAGTGACGACCTAGTAAGACATGCAGGAAGTCGATGGATGCAAGTGGCTCAGGACCGTGCTTTGTGGCATTGCTTGGGGGAGGCCTATGTTCAGCAGTGGACTTGTGAAGGGCTGTAATGATGACAATGATGATGATTGGTACATTAAACGAAAGAATGACTTTCGTTTTCCAAGATTTTAAGATTTTCAAGATTATTTTTTATCTATATCGAATTAATAAAAATCTGTTTCTGTTTTTGTAACTACAGGATCAGATCCTCAACAATTTTGTAGCATTTTCAGATTAATTACGTCGTATTATTGCGCCAGTGCAGTAAATAAAGGCTCGGTTCGACAGAGAGCGGCCGCACTTGCTTAGAATATAAGCGTGAAATAATTTTATATGTGTATATCAATCATCTATCGGAAATAATACATCATCAATCGGAAGTCACAAGATTTTTCCGACATTTTCCACAGTTGCCTCATAGGACGCCTACAGGACGAAATAGGGTGATAGATTCTCTTACTCCATCATTACACGCAACGATATCAGTAGCTTGTTTACTTGATAGAGCCATGCAGCAGCTATATTAAGGTTTCAGCACGAATGGAGCGACTCGAACAGTGCTGTATTTCGTATGGTGAGTATAGAGAACCGGTGGCCCTATTTACTAAAATGAGGCATTCCATCTTATATCTCAGGGTTGACAACGCATCTTCATTTAGATTCTTAATCGATGATAGATGTAAATATCCATGAACCACAGCATATATTTACCATCAGGTAAACCATGTGATTGCTTGTAACTCTTATTCCACAAAAAGAAAAAATGTATCTTTAGTTAATACGTCCGTGGCTATGAAAATTTTGTTAATATTTTATACAATTTGCTACGGAAAAAGTAAACCAAATTTAATGTTATGAAACACCTGCATGCAGTACTATAAAATATTTTAATGACTGAACGCCATTTTAATTCGTTGGTTGCTGTGACCGAAGAGCGTGTCAATGCACTACTGAGTGATTTGAATTGTTTAATGTTTGGGCTGGTTCCGACGAAATTTGTATTTTTAATTCCATTTTTGGGCATTCTGTTTAATACAAATTTAAATACAACTCAAGTTTATATTACAATTTAATTTGAATGTATTGTCAGAAATAATAATATCTTAACCTTTTTTTTTCAAACATATAGGTTTTCAATCATAATAAAAATCCAATGACAAACAAATTTACAGTTCAGGTGATGTTAAGTGATTACTGCAGTCCAGATACTGAAGCAAAGTATAAGCAAATAAGTCTAAAGATGGATTGTCATCTAAGAGGATCAAGATGGAATGCTTCACAGCCTGTTATTACACTGACTCTCTTTACCGTTAAGACCAAAAATAGGTAAGGGGTACCTAACCAGACAGCTTCCTAGATGGAAAAGGAGCCTCATCACCTAGAAGCTATAATTTTCATCTCCGCCGGGTACGTGGTAGAGTCATGCTGCAGTTATATTAGTAGTATAGTTGTAGCACGAATGAGTCGGCGCGACCGGGGAAGGACCATGCTCTTACAGAACACCAGCGTAAAATAGTAGCTTAATGCTACTGTGTTTCGTATGGTGAGTGTAGATAACCGGATACCCTTTTTACTGGAAACGAGGCAATCCATATTAGTCCTCACGAGTGACAACGCATCAGCATTTTGATTCGTAATCGACGATAGATGTAGGTGTCCATGAGCCACAGCAACCACTTACCATCAGGTGGATTGTGTGCTAGTTTATCACACTTTATATGATATAAAAATAAAAAAAGGTGGTGAAGGAAGCAATGTCCTTTGATTATTCCAATGTCCGATAACTATAAATCGGGAATACTATCTATCGAACCCATCCATCCTATCATAATTATTTTATATGGTAGATCAATGCTGCAGCTATATTATGGTTGTAGCACGAATGGCTCGACCAGGGAAGGACCACATTTTCGCATACCGGAAAGGAACAGAAAAATAATGTTACAGTTTCTTATTGTGAGAGTAAAAATCCGGAGACCCTGTTTTCTGGCCACGAGGCAATCCATTTTAGTCTTCAGGGGTTGACAATGCATGTGCATTTTGATTGTTATTCGAGGATACTAGGCTGCACTAAAAGTATCGGGAATGGAATATTTCCACTGTTCCTGTCATATTAAAATCTTTTTAATTGAAAACTCCTTGGTTTTAAAAATCGCATACCATTTATTTATTTAAAAAAAGATTCTCGGTCTTGTCACAAGGTTTTGTCAAACTTGTTTAGTCGTTCAGAAAATGGGATTGACTAGAGAAAATTCAAGAGCGATGATTTATTATGACTTTCGAAGTGGTTTAACACAAAAACAGTGTGTTGAACGGATGAATTGGTGATGAAGGCCCATCCAAAACCACAATTTATCGTTGGTTTGCTGAATTTCAACGTGGACGTGTCAAGCTCAGTGATGATCCCCGTCAAGCTCGTCCAAAACTGCAGTCACCCAAGAAAACGTTGATGCTGTGCGTAAGCTGATTGAGGAAGATTGACATGTGACGTACCGATGATACATGATACTTTAGACATTGGCATGAGTCAAATACAAATAATCTTGCATGAACAATTAGGTGTAAAAAAGTTGTTTTCCCGATGGATACCGCATTCGCTCTGTAAAGAGCAAAAAGCGGCTCGCGTTATTTGGTGCGTAAGAACTCTTGAAAGATTCCACGCAGGATCCTCAAATATTGTATACAACTTCGTATCAGGTTATGTGGTAGAGCCATGCTGCAGTTATACTAGTAGTATAGTTGTAGCACGAATGGGTCGGCTCGACCGGGGAAGGACCACGCTCTCACAGAATACCAGCGTGAAATAGTAGCTTAATGCTGCTGTATTTCGTATGGTGAGTGTAGAGAACCGGAGACCCTTTTTACTGGAAATGAGGCATTCCATCTCAGTCCTCATGGGTGACAACGCATCTGCATTTTGATTTGCAATGGAAGATAGATGTAGATGTCTATGGGCCGCAGCAACCACTTACCATCAGGTGGACTGTGTGCTCGTTTGTCACCCTATTCTATAAAAAAAAAAAATCAGGTGACGAATCCTGGATATACGCGTACGAACCCGAAACAAAAAAACCAGTCACGAATTTGGGTGTTCGAAAATGAGTTAAAGCCAACAAAAATTGTTCGTTCACGGAGTGTTGCAAAAAAAATGGTGGCCGCGTTTGTGTCTAAAACCGGCCATGTTACGACTATTCCTCTTGAAGGACAAAGAACGGTTAATGCAGAATGGTATGCTAGCATTTATTTGCCACAGGTCGTTTCTGAACTCCGTAAAGAGAACTGCAACCGCCGCATCATCCTCCATCACGACAATGCGAGTTCTCACACTGCACACAGAACAAAAGAGTTTTTAGAGCAAGAAAACATAGAATTATTAGATCATCCGCCGTACACCCCGACCTAAGCCCTAATGATTTCTATATTTTCCCTAAAATAAAGAATAAATTGCGTGGACAGAGATTTTCATCACCTGAAGAACTGTGGACGCCTACAAATTCAAATACAAACAACTACAAAAACAAAACTTCCTTGATTCCCGAAATTTTCAGTGCCTCCCTCGTTTTTTATGAGTCATAGCACCAACAGCATCAACTTATAATCTGGTTTACCGGGTGCTCGTTGATCAACCTTATTTAATAAAAAAAAATCAATGTCCTATTGTGGATGATACTGGCTGTATGTCACTTATAGCCTGCTGACTCAGGACCATCCTTTTTAATAATAGCATGATAAAAATAAAATTTAATGCTTTTTCTGCTATGCGTTGCCGCTGCGGTTTTCCTTTTAAGCCGACTTCAAAAAATGGAGGCTGTTTTCATTTCGACTATATGTTTTTGTACGTTTACGCGACATTTTCATAATTGGAACCGATTTGGATGATACATTTTTTTAATAAATAGTCTTAGGGTTATATCCCATATAAATTTGGTGAATAAGTTCCACCCCTGATAAGGATGAAAAAATAGGTGATGTAAATTTTTAATGTATTTATTAAGACGATTCGACGTGATATTCAATAATCCACTCAAAAGGGCGTACAAAATACTTTCAATAAAAAATTGAAAGCCGAATTTAAGGAACTAAGCACTATGAAATAATTTTGCAATCATGACTACTATTACTAGTACTATTATTACTACTACTACTACTACGATCCCTAATATATCTTAACTACTGCTGAAGTTAGGTAATTAATACTTCTTTGAACTATTTTATGTCATCGTTATCATTACAGCTCTTCACAAGTCCACTGCTGAACATAGGCCTCCCCAAAGGAATGCCACAAAGCATGTTCATGGGCCACCTGCATCTATCGACTTCCTGCATGACTTACCAGGTCGTCACTCTATCTAGTGAGCTCCATACAATTCACCTGCCAGTACAATGCTGCCAATTTGGTACGAGGCCACTCGAGAACATTTCTTTCCCATTGGTTGTTGGTTCTTCGATATAAATGGCCGGCCCATAGGATACTATAATCCACAATAGAATTGCTGTCAACCTTATTTTGTACGGGGATTAATGTCGCCGGGAGCACACATACAAGCAATTACGTTGTATTATCACTACTACAAACCCGATTCGCTGTATTGACAGACTGGGCGAATTTATACATTTTAGACTTTTGATTAATGTTTTTGATACATTAATATTTTTTTATATTTGTTTCTAATATTCACAAAATATAAATAGTTTCAACTTTTTGGTTGTAGGATACGTCATCATCCTTTATTTAAATTCCATTTCCCGCTGTTCTTTCGACACGTAATTATTGCACAATTTGCCATTTTATAAATAATTTGCATGCAGCGACGCTTGACACGAAAATTGAAGACGATTGATTGTGTTGAAATTTAAAGGTTTGTAGTTGAATTTTGACTACATTTTGACATGTTAGTGGCTACACGGGCTCCGCCCACTCCCCCGTTCTATAATGTATGTATTATAGTATTCTATGGACTGGCCCCTTGCTACTTACGAATCCGTTGGGCTATGTCGGTTACTCTGGTTCTACTACGGATATCCTCGTTTTTAAATCTATCACGCAGAGAAATACCGAGCATAGTGCTCTCCAAAGCTCACTGAATGACCTTGAGCTTCGTTATACGGCCAGCAGTGAAGGACCACGTCTCAGATCCATAGCTCATCACTGGCAAAACGCGCTGATTGTACAATCTTGTTTTGAGGTTTAGAGGTGTGCCTGATGAGGAGATGTGTCGTAATCTTCTGAACTTTACTCAGCCGAGTTGAGTCCGTCTATTAAACTTTCGGTCGAAGTTGGACTTACCTAGTCGGAATATTTGTCCCAGGTATACATACTCGTCAACAACTTCGAACTTGGTGCTCCCAAAAACTACCGAAATAGGTGTGACACGGACGGTACACATGATTTTAGTATTGTCCATGTTCATTTTTAGACCTATCCGAGAGGCCATAAACTATAGAAAAACATTATTAAAACACGTTGCATTTCCCTTTGCAGTCTGACTTTATTCCTTTTAAAACATTTTTTTACACGTCATATAACCAGGTGGTGCTAGGGGTACATTTTGATATACCATAAACAAATAATAACAAACATTTCCTTCCTTCTGGGGCAGTCGGGTAAAAAGTTAGCAATATGATTTCATTAGCAAATTACGTTGTTTGTTAAACAAATTATTTCATTCAGCACAAGTGGAAAAAGTCTTCCTTTTCATTTATCAAGAGGCAGTTATCTAGATCGTTATGAATGTAGTCCGATAATTTGCGAAGCTATTAACCACGAAGAAACAATTACTTTAATCGTTGGAAGACAATAGCGGGAATGTAAACAATCAGTAGAGTCAATTAAGCGACAAGCTCAAGGCAATTTTTCAATGCTTTCTTTGATATAATTTATGATTTCGGAAATTTGCACGGTTCGGGAACAATTTGGATAGTAAATATCAATTAAAGATAATTTATCGAATGTTTTAAGGTGCAGAGGAAAAGTGACATTTACTTAATGTAGTTTTTCTCCAATGAGAAAATTTGTATGTCATAAACAGCTAAAGTTTATTAGTAGAATGTTAATTATATTCGAGCGACGTTGAAGTATTATAATTTTTGAACCCCTGTCATTCTACTTAAGTATAATTACTGCACCAAAAAATATCAAAATACTCTTACGGTTTAAACAGTAAGGCTACTCCAATAGTTGACTCGATTAAAGAATATAAAGATACTCGTAAAATGGCAGATTTTGAATCAAAACTCAACTCCAGCGCTTCCAAGAGTAGCAATGTAGACTATACCGCTTTTTGGAGTTACGTCAAGGATATGTTTAACCTTCTTCGCCAGCAAATTGCAGAAGTCAGTCGCTCGCTTTACATTATAGAAACAGGGCATCGCAGGAAATTCCTTTTAATGGGCGGTGTCCCTGAAAAACCAGGCGAAGATTTATCCGATGTCGTGATCAAAATTTTTCACGAAAATCTAGGTCTTAAAGATATAGCACCATCTTGTCTTCTTCGAGCAGCATACAGACTTGGCCCGGTCAAATTACACCATACTCGTCCTATATTAATGCGCTTCACAGATATGTCACTGCGCTCAACTGTTTGGTTTAAAAAAACAATGTTAAACGGCACCTCGTTTAAATTATCAGAATTCCTTACAAAATACAGGCAAGACTTATTTCTTCAAGCCCGTAAGCATTTTGGAATTAAAAAAAGTCTGGTCATTCGAGGGCAACATAAGCGTTAGACTGCCTGACGGGTCTCGACGTCACATCTTTAGCGCTAATGACCTGGATGCACTACTGTGCGATCTTCATAAAGCTGGGTGCAACGAGGAGCCGGAACAAGTGAAGACAGGAACTAGTAGTGTAGTTTCCCTTAGCGAGCAGCCAAGAACCCGACGAACATTCAGAAATAAGTAAACATTCTCGGATTAGTGGTAATACTTTGTTTACACTTCGACGGCTTGTTAATTACTACTACTGCTGTGTGTACTGTGTACGTCACTGAGCGCTTTTGTATTCGATCCTTTTGTTCTACGCAACCGGTTACTAGGCTGGTTTTCGACACAAGTAATAGTACAGACTAATCTGACCCTTAAATTTCGTGAAATTACGCTTTAGAGTATTTTTTTTTTCGTTTAAATTACCACTTCTCGTAGTGATTAACATATGATTTTTTTTCCTTTTTTCAATACGTATGATTTTTGTTGTCTCTGCAATTGTAAATAATTAAAATTAGATACTTTCTTGTAGTAAGTATTACTAGTTGTTTTCGTGTAATATTTTAATTTTTCTTTTTGTAAACAGTTTACCGGCGCGTTTGTTTGCAGTGCAATTATCAGTTAATAGGGTTTTTTTCTATTTATATATATATATATATATATATATATATATATATATATATATATATATATATATATATATATATATATATATATATATATATACTTTATATAAATAATATATATACATATATCATAAGTATAATCATATATTATGACAGATTCTGATACCAATGAACTATTTCTCTCTGTTGATTCAGATTCTTCTTTTTCTTCACTAAATGACTCTTTTTCGGAACCTACTACTCTTCGTTATCTGCTTACTCAAAAGTTTCATGGTTTGACTAATAACTTTAACGTTTGTTACATTAACGCTCAGAGCATTCCGCAACATTATAATGAACTTGTTGATACTTTTCATAATCAGTCTATTTCTGCGATACTTATTTCGGAAAGCTGGTTAAAACCTACCTTACCGTCCACCTCCTTTGGAATACCTGGTTTTGTCCTCTTAAGAAATGATCGTACGGGCAAAAGAGGTGGTGGTGTAGCGGTGTACTTACGTAATGGTATACCCTATAAACAATTATGTGCTTCTTCTTCTGTATATTCTGGTACAATAGAATACATGTTCTTGGAGATTACCATCAGTGGGACTAAGACTGTACTCGGTGCAATATACTGTCCACCAGGAGTTAATTATTTTTGTGACCTTGAATCGGCTCTTTTTTCTATCGGGTCTGATTATCAGCACTTTATTATAATGTGAGACTTCAATACCGATATTCTCTGTAACTCTGCGAGGATCACGTGAATTGTATACAGTTATGAACTCCTTTAATTTGTCACTTCTTCCTCTCGACCCCACACACCACAATCTTGATACTGCTGATTCTTTAATAGATTTAATAGTGGTCGCTTCTGAAGACCATGTCGTTGGCCACGGTCAACTCTCCGCCCCTGGGTTTTCGCGGCACGATTTACTGTATATTTCTTATAGGATTAAATGTCCTAAGGTCAATCATGTGATGGTGCATCTGCGTAATCTAGCGAGACTTAATGTTGAAGAACTTCAGCAAGATGCTTGTAGTATAGATTGGAGTGATACTTACAGCGTAGAGAGTGTTGACGAAAAAGTAGCTCTTTTTAATTCAAATATACAGAAGTTGTTTGATAAACACGCTCCTCCACACAAAGTCAGACTGAAACGATCTCCTGCGCCGTGGATTACTGAGGATATCCGCAGGGCTATGGCAAAGCGTGATCGAGAATTTAGTAAATATAAGAGTAATCAGTGTACTGTTAACTGGACTCGATTCAAAGCCGCTAGGAATCGGTGTAATCAGATGGTACGGGCCGCTAAACGCCGTTATATTCATCGAAATATCCTTAACGCTTCTATGGCTGATTCGTGGAAATTTTTAAAATCAATCGGGATAGGTAAACCTGCTTCTAACTTTGATCCTTCAATCTTCTCTGTTAATCAACTTAATACATACTTTTCTACTGCACCACAGCTGCATTCGTCAATTAAATCTACTACTATTGCCCATGTTAATTCTCTTCCAAAATTTTACAAAAGCTCTTTCAATTTTTCTCCCGTTACTGATGAGGATATAAAAAAGTCAATTTCTTCCATCAAGTCCGCCGCAGTAGGCTCTGATGATGTGAGCAGTATCATGATCAATCTCATCCTCGATTATGTCTTACCAGTACTTACCCACATAGTAAATTTTTCATTAGATACTGGGGTTTTCCCTTCACTATGGCGAAATGCTTTTGTTCTCCCACTTCCAAAAATAAATAATCCTAGTTCTGTTACTCACTTTCGTCCAATCTCTATTCTTCCTTTTTTATCAAAAGTACTTGAAGCTGTTGCTCACAGACAAATTTCTGACTACGTTTTTAAAAATAACTTTTTAAGTAGCTATCAATCAGGTTTCAGGCCAGGACATAGTACAACAACAGCCCTGCTTAAAGTTACGGAAGATTTACGTATAGGTATGGAGGAGTCAAAATTAACTGTGTTAGTTTTAATAGATTTCTCAAACGCTTTTAATGCTGTTGATCATGACATCCTTCTTACAATACTTTCTCACATAGGTTTCTCCTCATCAGCGCGGGAATGGTTCGTATCCTATCTTCAGGGACGTCAGCAGGCTGTTCGCGTGGGTCCAGTTATTTCTGACTGGTGCACGCTGGTTGCTGGCGTTCCTCAAGGCGGAATTCTCTCACCTCTTTTGTTTTCAATTTTTATAAATCTCATTACATCTCACATTCGCTGCACGCACCATCTCTATGCCGATGACTTACAAATATATGCTCAGTCTGATGTTAACGATATCGAAGATGCGATCACTGAGCTAAACTCTGACCTCACTCGTATCTCTGATTGGTCTAGCAAATTCGGTATTACTGTTAACCCTACCAAGTGCCAGGCAATTATAGTTGCAAGTAGCCGCCGCTTATCTACATTGGATTTTAATTCACCGCCACCTGTAAATTTTAATAATGCTGTCATACCTTATTCAGCTACTGTGAAAAATCTAGGACTTATCATTGACAGCAGTCTAATTTGGCGCGGCCGCAAGTCACGGAAGTAAGCAAAAAAGTTATCAACACCTTGCGTTGTCTGTATCGACTCAAGAATTTTCTTCCAGTGAGAACAAAGGTAATGTTGGTTCAAACTCTCGTATTACCAATACTAGATTATGCAGATGTATGCTATGCTGATGCCTGTCAAGAACTTCTTAACAAACTGGATCGTCTTCTCAATAATTATATTCGCTTTATCTTTGGCTTACGTAAATTCGATCACGTCTCTTCATTCCGTTCTCAGCTCAAATGGCTGCCTCTTCCACTTCGTAGATCTTTTAGAATCCTTTCTATGCTATTCTCTATTTTAGACGATCCATTTGTCCCTGCATATCTGAAATGCAAATTTCAGTATCAGGGCGATTCTCACAACCGATGTCTCCGTTCCGCGGAAAATCTAACTCTTCATGTTCCTTTCTGTCGCACGGGCTTCTCTTACAATTCTTTCACTTCAAATGCAGTAAGACTCTGGAACATGTTACCCAGAAATATAAAAGAAGCAAAAACTAAACCTATCTTTAAACGTTTACTCTGGGAATACTACTTAACGAAGCAGTAGTAGTTTCGGATAATAATAAAAAATTTAAAAAACTTCGGAAACTGTTATATTCTCAAGTATGTATAACATAAAAATATCATATTTATTTATTGTGAATATTTGTGTACATGTATAAAATACTATTGTATGCATGTAAGTAGTAATGTAAATGTATATGTATGTGTATTGTATTTATTATCATTATATTATAATTTTGTATTTTTTCCTTAAACCTTTAATTTTTTTTTTAATTATGAGTTTTGCACCCATCACTAGATTCTCTGCACAAACCAAAGGTAGACTGGTAGAGAATGCCTTTAGGCATTAAGTCCGCCGTTTTGTACATTTCTTTTATGTGTGCAAATAAAGCTTAAATAAATAAATAAATAAATAAATAAATACTACTAAATCGCTTTTTAAACGTATACATTGCATAGATTGCATAATGACGCCGTGTAAAAACTAATACCAAATGAAAAACTTTATTACTTTTATATAATTTTATTTATTATATAATATATTATACAATTTTTCAAATTGGTTCTTATTTTTATACATACATACATACATAAACACTCACGCCTGTCACCCAGAGGGGTAGGCAGAGACTACAGACTTCCATTTGGCACGATCCTGACAGACCTCTCTCGCCTCCTTCACATCCATATACCTACGCATACATGCTCGTCGGTTAAGGGTACTCCTGATTTGGCCCATTTTCAATAAATCGCCAATTTGGTCGCTAAATTTTCGCCTAGGATGTCCCTTTCCTACTCTGCCCTTCACTTCTGCAACATAAATTTTCTTTGTCACTCTTTCCTCATTCATTTTTTCCACATGACCGAACCACCGAACATCATCTTGCAAACCACACTCTTCTCTTATCACACAATTTCTCACCCTGTCATTCAGATTCAAACCTAACATACTCCTTAACCACCTCATTTCTACTGCATTCATTCTACTATCGTGCTTCTTCTGCCACAACCAACTTTCACTACCATACCTTAAAGTAGGGACCAACACAGCGTTGTGAATTGCCATACGTGCCTTTTTCGACACATTTTGACACTTCACAATAGAGTGCAGGGCCCCATTTACTCTATTTCCCGCATTCACTCGTCGTTCTATATCCTTATCATATCTCCCATCCTTGCTAAATACGCAACCCAAATATAAAAACTCATCTACTTACTCGATCAACTCTCCTTCTATTCTTATTTCACAAATCGTTTTACTTTCTTCTCTTTCAAAAACCATAACCTTCGTCTTACTTGCGTTCACTTTCATACCCCTTTCTTTTAATGATCTGTTCATTAATGTAACTATCATTAGCGGGCGTCGACGACGCAAAAATAACTTGATCATCGGCGTTCAAAAGGCTTTTGATGGTTAACTCACCCATTCTTAATCCGCATTCTTCAACTTTCAAATTTTGCAAACAACTGTTCATGAATAGGTTGAACAGCCACGGGTCAGCCACACGGCCCTGTCTGACACTTTTATGGATTTCAAACCAGTCCGAGTAGACCCGTTGATCTTAACACAAGCACTAGAGTCCCTATAAAGAGACTCCAATGCCTATATCAAGCCAGCGCTCAACCCAAATGAGTTCAGTGTTTGCCATAGCCCTATCCACTTTGTTATAGGCCTTTTCCAAGTCCATAAACGCACAAAAAACCTTTTGATTTTTGGCCAAAAACTTCTTCGCGATCATGCACATGGAAAAGTCTTGATCTGTACATCCCATTCCCTTTTTATCTTATGAAAAATAAACAAAACGGAACAGAATTCATCAAAAAGATCTTTGAGATTACGGTACGTTGTTTTTATGATTTTAAAAATACTAACATCAACATTAGTAAACTATAATTACTAATAATCTAACATATAAGTACTATTAAAGTATTATTATTCTAGAGTTTTAACCACTCTAGTACTAATTCAAACATTTTTATACCAACACACTATACTACAATAATTATTTATAACTATTTTATTTATTTATTTATTTTGTAGGATAAGGTGCGACAAATGAGCACACAGTTCACCTGATGGTAAGTGTTTGGCCCATAGACATCTATCGTCGATTACGAATCAAAATGCAGATGCGTTGTCACCCGTGAGGACTAAGATGAAATGCCTTGTTTCCTGTAAAAAGAGTCTCCGGTTCTCTACACTCAACATACGAAACACAGCAGCATTAAGCTACTATTTTACGCTGGTATTCTGTGGGAGCGTATTCGTTTCCCGATCGAGCCGACCCATTTGTGCTACAACTATGCTACTAATATAACTTCAGCATGGCTCTAGCATGTACAAATAGACGTCATTCGTTCCCCAGGCGTAAATAAGACAGTAGACATAATATTATGTCATATTCGTCAACATTTTTGGCATAATTTCATAAGACAAAAATCATCCAGCTGTTCAAACGTGATTGAAGGACATTATTCAAACAAAAATACTTCTAAATTTATAATATTAGCAAGATACAGGCGTTCGTAACTTACCTGGTATTTCCGTATAATAATACAATACAAAAGTCATATTTTGCTACAAGATTCTGTGCGAAATTACTGTACTTTTGATTTGCATAAATTTAGGCTACTGGCATTAAAACAATTTATTTAATACGTGAGATTATGTTTACTTAATACGTGGTAGAGCCGTGCTGCAGCTATGTACCTAGGTAGAGCCGGGTCGGCTCGACCGGGGAAGGTCCACGCTCCCACATAATACCAGCGTTAAATAGCTCAATACTGCTGTGCTTTGTGTGGTAATTGTAGGGAACCGGAGACCATTTTTATTGAAAGCGAGACATTCCATCTTAGTCTTTAGGCGTGGCAACGCATTTACATTTTGATTAGTTGATTAACTTAATTGAGGATAAATGTAGATTTATATGGGTCATACGGCCAAGATGGTCCATGCGCTCATTTGTCACCCTTAGTTTATAAAAAAATAACATCATAACCTCAAGATACCCAAGTGCGTGTACTTGAGCTGAGGCATGTTTATTAATACGAGCCTAAGACACTATGACGTATTTCCAGTTATAAGGTTCTCTAGTTCTCCATACTTACATATTAAACAAAGCAGTATCGAGCTGCTATTTTACTCACGGTACGTTACGGTATTCTGTGAGAGTGTGGCTATATAGTAGCATAGCTGTAGGAAGACTTTACCATGGAGAAAGGTATGGGATTTATTTGAGAGTTATGGAGCGATTACCCTACAAACCAGGGCATATTGACGGACTGTAGTTGCCCGCCACGCAAACTCACCATTCCTCGAACAAGCCAATTTTCTTACGATGTTTTTCACCGCCAACACGTGGTAAATCAGCACTTGATTTTGCGATTAATGATTACATCGGTGCCGGCAGACATCGAACAGGTGTCACTCAAGTAATGTAAAATTTATACCGGGAGATTCGCAAAAGTACCAGGGCACGGTGGATTAATATTAAAATAACAATTATTACGTTTTAAAATAGTTTAAGATACTAAAAAATCTGGCATCATTCTAGCATGTTAACATTACCAATATTCCTGTCAATTACTCCAGGTAAGCTTAAAATGCTTGAGCTAGGAGTGGTTTACGATATTAGTTAATTGGTGGATTCGAACCCACGACCCTTCAGTTTGCCACTCGCACGTAGGGTGCGAGAGGCTCCATTATCCATTACAGTTTATAAAAGTCCACTGCTGAACATAGGCTTCCCCTATAGATGAGGGGATTTTTCCATAGCTGCCAAGCTTGGCAGGCGGGTCGGCAACCGCAGTTTTTATTATTTTGAGTAATTAGAGTTATTATCAGGAAGACACTGCTGCCCATCTCCTGTTTCATATTCCCTCTGTCGCCTCTTACAATATCCTCGGCACGATATGGGGTAGTGTATATTCTTACACCGCCACTACATGGTTCGATGAGGTTACTGTCGCTCAAATATAAATTAAATTAACTAAAAATATGAGGCTCATGCTCGAGTTTTGTGGTACTCGTTAGGAGGTCTATGTTCAGCCATAGATTTTTGAAGGGTCGTAATGATCATTATGATGATATTGATAAATCACAAGATAGTTTTACGTTGGTGTAATAATTTATGTGTTTAAATATGCCGCACAAAAGCATTTAGGTCAAATCGTTATCGATCTACATATTGATGCCACTATAGTCTAAATGTCACAGCAATTCCTCTCAATTGTTTTGGCAACACCTTTACTGTGTTTATAGTTTAAAAATGAGAAAAGATTTCTAATAAATTCCTTCGTACAAAAAAAATTGTACTTATGTGTTCTTTTTTTTTTCGTAAGAATGAAATAACACCAATATAAAAGTTTTACGTTTTTTATGGGACTAAGGCAATCACAATCTCGAAGTCGTCTAAAAAGTATCAAAAAACTTTATTCTCTATTTTGCCACCCCCTTATAAGGGTGGAATTTGTTCTCCAAATATACAAGGGACCACCGCTGAATTCTAGCCTAATTAAAAAAGAATCAATAAAGCCGGCTCATAATCGGCGAAGATATTGCTTAACATACATAAACAGTCGCATTTTAAACCTCCTTATTTTTTTGAAGTCTGCAGGATACAATGTAACTATATATATATATATATATATATATATATATATATATATATATATATATATATATATATATATATATATATATATATATATACATATATAGTACCCGGTTGACCGAGCTTTGCTCGGTATTTTTCGCTCGATTTTTTTAATTCGTGTGTTTTGGAAATTATATTTAGATACAAATTACATACTGATGAATTATAAATAATATTTTTTGATCTTAGCGACATAACAGAAAAAACGGAACTGGTTATTTGAATAAAAAATCATGAGTGCAATTATTTTTATTTAAATTTTGTGTGTGTTTTTAAAAAATACTAAAAAACGGGCTCGAAAAAAATATATTTTCTCAAAAAAGAAAGAAACTTGAAAAAAAAAATAAAAAAGTCGGTCGGTCGGTCTGGGCTCGAACCGGGGTTTTACGATTTTGTGACCGCCCATTATACCAATAAGCTATTTATAATCATTACCAAACTGTCAAAATTTACCTTCTTATTCTAACTATATTGTAGCAGTTTTTAATTGCCTAAAAACACGGACAAAAAGACATTTTCTAAAAATAAATCTTAGCTAGATCGATTTATTATCCCCGAAACTCCCTGGACACTAAATTTTATGAAAATCGTTGGAGCCGTTTCCGAGATCCCGATTATATATATATATATACATATATACAAGAATTGCTCGTTTAATAGTATAGGATATTGTTAATTTGATAACAAAAAGAAAAAATCATTGTATACGTTATATACACATTGCATATAATATAGAAACAGAAACTTTCTTATTCAATGTAGATTATATACAATACTTATTGAAAGTCAATTTTTTCATTTACCACTGGTTCGCAAAAAAACCTCTGTCCTGGGAAGAACCAGCAAGAAACCCAGCGGGACATTTTTTTTAAATAATAGCTTACAATCATGTTTACAGTACAACAACACAAGACAAATTAGAAATAGCTTGGTAGCGATCACCCTTCCCAGGGGTTATTATCATACATAAATTCTTTAATATTATGATAACCCCTTATATACACACTTAATTTAGCAAAATTGTTGAACTTTGCGTGATGACAAATTTTGTATATTTTCAGGGATTTTATTGTAAAAGCGTATACATCGCCGCAAGAATGAATTGAACTGACTCAGTGGAGTCGAGTAACTGGTAACTAGCTTGTGTCTGTTTCTAGTATTTACTTTATTATAGAGCGTGTATCACGTTGTTCTAACGTTCTAAAATCAAAAAATATCATATCATATAATATCATATCATATCCTATATCAAACACTGGTTTCTTTAATTTTTCATTTACAGTTTAGGAAACACTCATCTGAAACGGTCTGCCTGTTGATATAAAAGAAGAACCGAATGAGCATATGTTTAAATAATTGGTTTATCAACATTATCTCCAGCAGAAGAACTATCGACCTTTTTTTGTTTTATATATTATATGCGCAATATACAATATGTTAATGTTTACATATTTCAACAATATACAATAATTAACGTAAATTACGTTAACTGCAGCCGAAGGACCCAAAAAAAAACCGCAACTAATATAAAATACTTTATTATAATATAAAAATTACAATATAATTATTACAACTAAAAAAGAAGTGAATCAGATCGATTCTAGATCTAGATTGATTTTTAATTATACATTAAAATAAGGTAAAGTAATATTGCAGAGCTCCGATTGCATCCGTTGACGTCAATGCCCACGTTCTGCTGAGTTGCGCCTCGTGCCGCTGCAATGTATCGGGGTCGCTGCTGTGTAGGCTCTTTACCTATGAGGCTATGCTATAACTCCTCCACCCTCAGATCAGCAACTATTTTAGAACTTTGAGAGAAAAAGTTGCTGGTAATGTCTTTTCGACTTTTGTTCCTTCGGGGTTTTCATAGCTACGTTGGGTGTTATCCTGGGTCTGTTCTTGCTTCCTAGTCTTGTAGTAGTAACGAACTGAGATTATGATAGCGAATACTACTAGGCTTGATAACACGGCGTAAAAGGGAATAGTAGTATAATATAAGGTTAGGGGGTGCATCTCTCGCAGATGAAGTGGTGGTTGCATCATGAGTTGGTCCTGGGCTGCGTGGAGTCCTTTCAGGTTGATAGTATTAAGGCTGATTCGTGGTACTGCTGGGGTATCTTTTGCGCTTATATCCATTGGTATTATCATTAGTTTCAGGGGATGGCCTTCTACTTGATCATTAATATTAGTGATGGTGAATTCTTGTGTTCGCAGGAAGCAATTGATTGGTATTGTGGCTAAGTAGCTGCCCTGTAATGTAGTAATGTCTTCACGCCCGCATACTGTGTGGACCTTAGTTGGTTGAGGGAAGGAGATGGTATAGTGCTTGTCGTCAAGACGTTCCATGGCTTCTTTTGATAGTGCGATGTCGGTTATCTTACAGGATTTTGCTATAGACTGATTGATGATGAGGTTATGGATACAGTCGGATTGTGTTCGAATTTGGGTGTTTGTTTCCTTTTCGCATAGGTACCGATTACTCAACTTCGGACATTCTGCCTCCATGTACACGAATTTTTCTCTATTGGTTGCCATTAGAGGATAGGGTGGAATAATAGATTGGTGGTTTTTGTTAGGTACAATGGATAAGCGGAATAGGTCGAAGGTGTCTTTGGAAATAACGGGGAATTTCAGAACAATTACTATTTGATTCTCCGTGAAATAATAACCTGACTTAATGATATCGTAATATTCTCTAGTCTCTAAATTTAATATATGTTCCTTATCATAAATTTGCCTTTATCTTACTAACATGGACTTAATTATTTTAACACTTAAGGTAGAATGGTGGGTGCTCGATGCACGACTAAATGCTAATATATTTTCTATTCTATTAAGCTCATTGAGCACATCATCGATATTTTCTGTTAAAATTGTTAGGAGTTGGGCAAACTTAGCATATTTGATGAGGCTACTATCTCTATAAGCGGCTCTATCTAATAACTAGATAAGTGTTGAGTTAATTTTGTTTTGATTTTCAATTATCTGGGATATTACACTATGGTGTTGAGACATCCACTCCTTACTAATGCTAATGTGACTATTGAATTCCGATTCGATCCTATTTTGGTTATCCTTTAAAACTTTTATGGCATTATTATATTTCGCGGTATCTAAATAATCTAATAAATTACCGGTTACGCTTTTGATTACCGAGCCTAAGCCGTCTACTAGACCTCTCTTAGTGCGACTAGGCTCTAAGCTATTTAGTTGTATTAAAACTTTATCTAATTTACTATAAAGATAGTACATTTGCAATTCGTACAGTATTGAAGCTGTCTCTGCGTATGTAAGTTAACTTCTATTTTGGCTTTTTTGAAGAACGAGCCTTTTGAAAATCCTGAGTTGTACTGCTTGTAGAAGGTTGACAGTCTACGTTATCGTGTTCATCTATCTCAGTCGCGTCTTGGTAATGGTAATGCTGTGTATCGTCACAGTCATAGGTCACAGTATTGGTGTATAGTCATAATTATCATCATAGTTGTAATAGTCGTATTGGTATTCGGGATAATAGTAACTATTGTAATCCGCACATTCGTTAAAATTCATTTCCCTACTTTTGAAATAATTTGAAGGCGGTGGGTTACCGTATCTACGCCAATCGTGACCAGTCGGACCTGTTGGAGGCATTGGTTTAGTTACGTAATGGCTAACGCCACTCATAGGCTTCGGACCTGAGTCATGGGATTGATTCCTATTTGGTAATCTAAACATATTACTATGGGGTGTGTAATTTGGTGGCAAGGCACGGAACATTTGTTGAGTCCGCGTAGGCATGTTAAACTGTGGTAGCACGTTAGGCCTAAAGGCATGTTGCTGTGGTACATGTTGAGGTCGCTGTAAATTGGGCATTGGCATCGGTGCAGGAAAACTGAATGGTTTTTGCAAAGGCAAGGTCATATGACTAGGTTGGAGAGGCTTAGTTGCTTGAGGTTTCCTCTCAGCGAAAGATTCACCGCGTTGTTGTAGGTACATGACATTCAGTTCTTCCTGTACAAACTCCAAGGCTTTTTCAACTGTATCAGGACGCATGCAACGTATTCGTGAGCCAAGTGGCTCCTTTAAACCGCGTACGAAAGCTTGCTTTGTTAAATTTTTATACAGTACACGTTTGGCTTCTATTGTAGTAGGCAAGGTTTCATGAAGCGTAACATACGTCATGATAGTGCTGAATAATGTCTGACATCGTGCATAAAATTCTTGGGGTGAGCTGTTTCCCTGAGTAGCTAACGAGAGGTCATTGTAGAATGCCGTTTCGTCTCGTTGGTCAGAAAAGTTATTGATTAAGGCTGTGCGTATGCCATGCCAGCTTTCAGGAATAACATTTGAATTTAAAGTGGTCGCGGCGGGTCCAGTTATCTTATTTAATATCCCGTTAAGCAGACATAAGTTTGATAGTTCACTGCCAGGCTCATTACTTAGGTATGCCGCACATATTTGGTCACATAAATTTATAAATCTAGTCAGTACATTAGGGTTACCGTCGAACTCTGGCACTGGGCGTAAAACCTTGAAAATAGTGTCAGGGTCGTGGGCCATTTTTGGTTCCTCGGTAATTATATCTAACTCTAAATAACAACCTAAATCTCTATTATAGTCTAAACTTTGTCTATGTGGCTGCCTACGCGATGTAGGTTCGCAGTGGGATGATTTCCTTGGATGGAAAATTTTGACGGGAAAGATTTACACTAGGAAAGAGGAAGCAACACTAGATAAAATTCTGGTGTACTTACATAGATTTCATCTCGGTTTTCTCGGGATCGATGTCTTGATATATCCTCTTGGCTTGCAGTTGGTCCGTAGTAGATTCGGATACTCGGTCAAAGCTTGAAAGCTACGATAGTCTAACTAACTTTTGAGTATCCTACCGACTGCGCCAATTACGTTAACTGCAACCGAAGGACCCAAAAAAAACCGAAATTATTTACTTTACTTTATTATAATAAAAAAATTACAATATAATTATTACAACCAAAAAAGAAGTGAATCAGATCGATGCTAGATCTAGATTGATTTTTAATTATACATTAAAATAAGGTAAAGTAATATTGCAGAGCTCCGATTGCATCCGTTGACGTCAATGCCCACGTTCTGCTGAGTTGCGCCTCGTGCCGCTGCAATGAATGAAATGAAAACTCGTATATATTATTTTGTATGTTTGTAAACATATTCCGTTTTATTACAATGAATATGTTCTTGATATTTTTGGGCTTATTCTATCGTTTAATAATAGTCCTTGTAACTAGAAAAGTCACTTAGTCCCGGCGTCATAGTTTTTCCTGTCAAATACCATTCACATATAACAGACACTCTAACTAGAATCTTTATGAAAATGATTCTAGTTTAAGTCTGAGACTTTATCAAAAATAGTTTACGTAATAGGGTCAATAATGTTCGCTTAATTGAATGGTATTTATTAACACCTGCCAATTTTTATTTCCTTAACTCTCCTAGCGTCCATAGGTAAACGCTTTAAGGCATAAAATCCATTCATTGCAACCCATCCATTGTGAAAATTAAGTGAATATATAACATTAAAATTTCACACACCATAACCTTGATCTCAATCAACTTAATTTGCATTTCTCATCTTCGTCTTGCATTAACGATAAAGCAAAACATAATACTTTAGATTCTCTTTCAAAAGCTCCCACTCCGGACACCCCTGCTTTTAATTTTAGCCAGTTTAACAGTTGTGATGTTAAGAGAGCCATAATGTCCATCCATTCAAATTCGATTGGTAGTAACTGCATTAGTCGGAAAATGGTCATCCCTCTCATTGATCTCCTTTTACCTATAATCATGTCTATCCTGAATAAATCACTGAATTCTGCTTTTTTCCCTTCAGCTTGGAAAGACGCATTTGTAGTTCCTCTTCCGAAAAAGTCAAATCCCTCTAGTTTTTCCGACTATAGACCTATCTCTATTTTGCCTTTCTTTTCCAAAGTTCCAGAACGTCTTGTGCACAATCAATTAAGCACCTATCTTTTAAAACTCAATCTTTTAAATCCCTTGCAATCCGGTTTCCGTCCTGGCCATAGTACGACTACTGCACTTTTACAAATCACTGATGATATTCGGTATGGTATGGAGAAACAAAAGCTTACTATTCTCACGTTGCTTGATTTTAGTAACGCATTTAATACTGTAGATTTTGATATCTTGTTAAGCATCTTACGCTCTTTCAACATTACTCCAACTGTAGTTGACTGGTTTCGAAGTTACTTGTTTGGTCGCCGACATCGAATTCAGGTGCAAGAGGTTTTTTTCCACCTAGATTACTACAGCTGCTGATGTACCACAAGGTGGCGTATTGTCTCCTCTCCTTTTTGCAATTTTCATTAACTCTATAAGTCATAATTTGTCATCTTCCTACCACTTGTATGCTAATGATCTCCAAATCTATACTCAGTCCTCTCTTGAAGATCTATCTAAAGCAGTTGACACTATTAACGCTGATCTGACTTGTATTTCGAATTGGAGTAAATGTTATGGTTTAACGATTAATGCTAAGAAAACTCAGGTCCTTGTCATCGGTAGTTCTAGATTAATTGGTAAAATTGACTGGTCTTCCCTACCCCCTATTATACTATACTACACTCTAATCCCTTATAGTAACAAGTTTAAAAACCTGGGGTTGTATCTTGACTCCTGTATGTCTTGGACCTCACAGGTTAATGAGGTCAGTAGAAAAATGTTTGCTGCGTTAAGCTCTTTACGTAGATTACGTAATTTCCTTCCCACAGCAACTAAAGTTACGCTCGCCCAGTCTCTCTTCTGCCTATCCTTGACTATGCTGATATTTGCTATCTTGACATTACCGAGGAGCAGCTTAATAAGCTTGAGCGCATTCAAAATTTATGCATTAGATTTATATTTGGGCTTCGCAAATATGATCGTATCTCCGAATTTCGCAAACAGCTCAAATGGCTCCCGATCCGCCTTCGCAGGAATACTCACATTCTCTCCGCGTTGTATAGTGTGCTGTTTAATCCTTCTACTCCTCTTTATTTAAAAAACCGTTTCCAGTATCTTTGTCTTATCCATAATCGGTTCCTTCGATCCTCCATCAATCTTTCTCTTTCTACATCTTTGCACTCTTCTTCCTTTTTCAAGAAATCCTTCACCGTAACCGCTGTGCGATTGTGGAACTCCTTACCTCTGCATATTCGTCGTGCTAAATCTCTTCACTCTTTCAAAATTCTTGTTAAATCGTATTATTTAGAACGCTATTAGATAAATTACTTTACCTCTCTCTTACTCTTTTCATTTAATCTATTATATGGTATTTTATATATAACTTTCACTTACTTTTATTTGTATGTATTATTGTATTTTTTATTATTATTTTGTATGTCCCCCTCTATTTGTAACTTTTGTTTGCATCATTCCTCTACGCAAAGGTTGTCTGGAAGAAATCCCTTTCAGTGATAAGACCGCCTATTGTACATACTTTAATTAGTTTTAACTATATTGATGTTTCTGTATTGTGGTGTACAAAAAATAATAAATAAATAAATAAATAAATTAAAAACAAAATTTAAATAAATAAAATCGCACTGTAAATCGCTGAATGGAGAATGAAAATAATCCCAACACCCGTCATTCTCAAGATTGTGAGATTATACCAACTGAGCCGCTCCGGGGTATTTGTTCATTGAACGACTCAACTCCCGCTTAAACCGAGCGCAGGGTTTTAGCGCTTTCAGATAAGAGCACACGCGTACGTAAATATCTTGACTAAAATGTCTTTTCTTCCAGGGCACTGGACCGATTTTTTGACAATATTCTCTTGAATTAGAGGAATTGTATAGTACTTGTAAAGACGAATGCTTGAGTCTAAGTTGCGATTTAAATAAGAACTTTGTAAAAAAAGAATACATTGAGCAGTTGGGAGAGAAAAACCTTTTCGAAACTTACAAGGGAAGTTTGTCTCTCTATGTCTATGTATATGAGCGACGGTCACATAAAACTTAAGTATGTGGACTCCAAACTCGTAAAGTCGTGCGTTCAAACCCGCTATTTGACTACTGTCGTTAACTTCTTCCAACACAAACATATAAGCTTAAGTGAAGAGGTTAACGGAAGCATTAGTAATTTAAATGTACTAGTAAAAAACGGATGCAGACTCTTAATTTGTTTCCCAACAATTTCGATATAATAAGTTTTCTTAATTAGTTGTTTTCCAGCTTGTAGTGACGGTGTAAAGATATTCACTAAGCCAAAACATCACGTGGAAGTTGCAAGAAGTGATATACAGAAACAAACCTGGAAACGGGCAGCAACGTGTTCGTTACAAGAAAATTAAAAACTGCGGCGTTAACCCGCCTTGCAAGCGTGGCTACTATGGAAAGTAATCCTTTAATCACACAGTCTCAGGGGAGGCCTATGTTCAGCAGTGGACTTTAATAGCCTTAGTCTGTAAGGAATGGATACTCGTAATTAAAAGCTGTTTAAACCTCTTATAAATGTTAAAAAATACAACGATTCGCAAAACCAGACATTCTTTATAGAAGAACCAGCAACTGCTATGGAAAGTAATCCTTTAATCACACAGTCTCAGGGGAGGCCTATGTTCAGCAGTGGACTTTAATAGCCTTAGTCTGTAAGGAATGGATACTCGTAATTAAAAGCTGTTTAAACCTCTTATAAATGTTAAAAAATACAACGATTCGCAAAACCAGACATTCTTTATAGAAGAACCAGCAACTGAAACCTGTAGTCTGTTTTTTAAATGCCATGCTAAAACTTATTTCACATCTTATAATAAAATAAATATAATGTTAAATGACTGCAGAACCAGACGCGTCATACTTTTTCACGCTACTGCCTTTAGTACTCTAAGCTGCTGCTTATCTCGTATTTTTAGTTTACTTCTGGCGTAATAGAATGATTATTCTGCCATCTATGGCAACTATATATTTCTGACATATTCCATAGCCGCTTATAACAGCCACGAAACCAAATGGGGTGATTGATTCTTTTAGGCTGCCCTCGAACGTAATACTATGGTTTCGTAATGATTTTAATCTAATATTATGAAACCTTATGTATCACAACGAAATTTCACAATATTTTGCAATTATATGAATTCAGTATAACTTGATTAAAAATTCGCTAATTTATATAAATATATTATGAAGAGAATAAAACCCCCCTCAGGAATGAGTGGAGTCCTGTATCTAGTTGTGGGACGCATAGGCTATAAGTTAACAAAATTTAAATGTGTCAATAGTGACACGTAAGCGTGGTAGTCACACTGCAGCTAGGGTTCCCAACCCTCAAGGATTTCCCGGAAGACTCTGGTAATGATGGTTAATCTCAACATCTACCAGTCAGCACATCGCTTCAGCCTTCAGCCAATCTTTAAATAAAAATGTATTTATTATTTAATTTTATTATACAAATTTTTTTTAAATAAGTTTTGCCGAACCGGCTCATAAGGATGTTTATGTTAATAAAGTAACACAGATTTACTATAAATGAATATAAATTGAAATTTCTAAAATCCGTAAAAGTAAGTTTCATTCCAAGAATAGACGTTGCTTAAACATCAACTGACCCAATTAGCGATTGCGCAATATTTTGAAACACCTGTTTCTGTGAGCTTACTACTATTATAAAGTGATTTATTTACATTGATTCATTCATGTAGTTTTATAGAATTATGATTATCCTGAAATCGACAACATTTCAAAGAATTTCGGATAGCAACAAAATAGTTAAAATTTAACAATGTTTTGCAAACACTTCGTATATAAAGCGTGTACCGTGAACTAAGCGCTCAGTGGTTTAGCGCCGTTCTAGTAGACACATTATTGGTATCATAATGCGAGGGAAAATGAGACGTTGTGTTCTATATAGCAAACATGGTTCGGGAATTAATTTCCGTTTGCATCAGCACAGAATCGATCATTATTGCTGGCACAAGCACCCCTGTTTCGGATCAGACCATAAACACGGGTATTTTGATCACAACCATGTATTAGATTTTTGGTCAGGACCATGCGATGGGCAGCATAGTCACCCACATCACAAAAAATACGGAAGAGGTCATCATGGATCAATTGAACACGACGGTCATCACAGACATGGACATATTTGCAGAAAAATTGAGCGACGTTGGACACAAGATGAATATAAATCTCCATCGCCACGACGCCATGCTCATAGCATTAGAAGGGATGTGTGTTGTAATAAGGGACAGAGAGACCCGCAAGTAACTGCACGTCGTTGCTCTAAAAACAATCAAGATACGGTTAATGAAAACTTTAGAGACCGGACGGTCGCTGTTAGAGGAATTGGTATTGAGAGGGCTTCGCGTTGCAGTTCTGTGTGAGGCGATACAGTATGTAATATTTATTATCCACGCTTATTCATACTATTCTTTGTTATTACTTTATTTGTCTGTATTCGTTCATTGTCTCGTTTATAAACATTGGAAATATGCATTAAATTGTGTTACTTTTTATTATTAAGCTCCAAGTATGGGATCTAAAATTATTGTTCATGTTAATTTGTAAACTTACTAAGAAGTTCTACTAGAAACAATGTTCATGTGTAATAAATTCTCGCCTTTCTGTGCAAGGTTTTAAGTAGAATATTTAAATTTTATATGTATTGCTTATATTTAAATGATATGAGAAATTAAACAATTTATAAGAATGTACATAAGGACATAGATTTTGCTTGAAATTATTAATAACACTGAATGCGTGTTGAAGATAAAAAGGTATAAAAATTAATAGCATTAAGATTTAATGTCATATAATTATTTTATTTTAATAATAATCATTTTTCTGTTTTCTTATAACATGTCTTATTATCATAAGTGTTATCATTAAGTTCCAGAATCAATTATAATATACACAAAGCTTGATATTTTATTGTAAATGTACATAAAAACATTAACAAAAGCTTACATATGAGAAAAAAATTAAAAATGAAAGGAAAGCAACGAAATAATAATCGTAACAAAGTAACAGTACAACGAAAAAACAGATAGAACATAAACAAGAAAGAAAAACCGAAAATGAGAAACGTAATGATTTTTAAACGAAATGATTTTGCGTCGAAGAAATAGAAAAATTAAGTCTAGAGTACCCAGGGATACAGTCCTTGAAAATACGGCAATGAATTTGAATGGAAAAATTCTTAAATTAAATTTTCGATAAAAGAAAATGAATGAGTTGAATCCTATTTAATTTATGGAAATGGAATTGGAAATATCAACAGAAAGCGATTCTAGGATATAAAACCTTGGCTATAATATTATTCTCTGGAAGATAAGCAGCTTCAATATATTATCTTCGTATACGTTTAAACTTCAATCACAATTTATTTAATTTTGTTTTTAAGATGGCAGATGAGAGATAGGTTACAATATTATAGTAATGTAACTATATAAAAATATGTGAAATTAATAAAGGAATCCTGTTGGCAAAAAATGTATTTTATTTCGTTGTAAACCCAATGAAGGTATGGTAATTTACTATCATATGTCGTATGTCGTATGTCGTGGCGGTGTAATGGATACTGTCACCCCATTGGATATCGTAAGAGGTGACTTTGGGAAATATTGAGATTCGATGGCGGCTTATTTCATATTAGTAGGTATTATAAAGGTGTCTTGTTTATAGCAAACGTAAAATACCCAGACTGATGACGGCCAGCAAGTATAAAAGGTATTAAGCGACAGTAGCTTAATGTCGGGGTATGGACCACGAACTCAAAAGATCGTGGGTTTGAATCTGCCATTCGACTACTGTCGTAAACAAGTGCACACAAGCATTTTAAGCTGACAAGGAGTGTTTAAAGATAAAATAAGTAATATTAAAAGCATTGCTATTATTTTTTGTAATCAAAAAACTGCTTTTATAAATCCGCCCGCTTACTGTGAAGATTAAGGTCAATTCTCTAAGGTCTATGACAAGAAAAGGAATTTTAAAAAGTTATAAATACATAGATCGCATAATAGCATAATAAATAGATTGACTTGGCAATCGCGCTAAACAGTCTAATTACTTGTAAGATTTATTGTTTTCGTGCGATGGCCAAATCAATCTCTATTTATTTAAAACATAAACAATTTTTAATATTGATATGGTCACTATAAGATGTTGATAGGTTAGCTAATTACGTAATAACATAAAACAGAAGGACCCTTAAGTAGGGACCTAATAAATTAACCAACTTGGTATTACATGGATCTCACAACTTTTTACGATAGAAGAACTGAGTTGAGATACTTGGTTTTTTTACAAGTTATGTTTTTGATGGCATATAACTTTACTTCACAAAACTTGACCATGAATATAATTTATTTACAAATTGGATGTGGTTTTATTGCCTCCGCACTGACCGAAGAGTGAGAGTATTGTCAAATGACCCCATTTTACCCATGCGCATTTCAGTTAGAGGTAGAAGATATTGAGATTGAATCCAAGACTTATAAGGTAGGGTGATGTCTCTCCACTATTGCCCTATTTATATATTCAAGTAGTGTTTAGTTCTCCGGAACAGCCCATTTTAATAAATTCAAGCTACTTAAGATGTACTGAGATAGCAACTAAGGATGACTAAAAATGAAAAAAAACCTTAAAAGGTTCATAAATAGTTTTAATGAAAGTTTTCATAATAGTTTTCATTTGAAAGTTTTCATGCAATTCATTTATTGCAAAACCGCACGTAAAAGTAAACGAATCGTTTTTAATATTGAAACACGACGTTAGTCACGCCATTGCTATTATAGCCTTGATATTAATATACGTACGTAATACAAATCTATGTGTAACATAAGTATCAGTGACTAACGTAATTGATACCTAGCATAGTAAAAACAACATGTAAGTAAATATGTCACCCACATTCAATATTATTGCGTATTGAATAGAACACGCAACCACAGAATACTAAATAAATCCACGACATTATAACTCCACATGTGCTCAACTCAGATAACCCGAATAAACATAGAATCTGTATGTGACACACTGGTTGCCACAATGATGAACGGGTTGTGTACTAAATAAACAAACTGTGCTTTTTTTTTTTTATAGAAGAGGGGGCAAACGAGCATGCGGCTCACCTGATGTTAAGTGACTACCGCCGCCCATGATCAACCGCAACACCAGGAGACTTGCGGGTGCGTTGCCGGCCCTTTAGAAAGGAGTAAGCTCTTTTCTTGAAGGTCCCCAGGTCGTATCGGTCCGGAAAAATCGCCGGTGATAAACTATTCCACAGAGAGGTTGTACGTGGAAGAAAACTCCTTGTGAAACGTACAGTGGTGGACCGCCAAGCATCCAGATGGTGTGGATGGTATCGGGACTTGGCTTATTATTGTTAATTACTTCTTCTTGGTAAGCACAGTCCTGTTGCAATTTAGAGCCGGTTCCGGTAGATAGAGTGATGAACTGCTAAACGAAAGAGGGTAAGTACAAATGTAGGTGGTTCGGAATCTGGACTGCGCTTTGTTGTAATGATTTTAAAGCTTTTTTTAAAAAGTTTTTTTTTTCATAGATTAATTTAAATATTATGACAAACAGTATGGTAGCGCGATGGCTAAGCATTCAGATTGGCTACAGCGTTTGATCTCACACGAAACAATATTTAATTATATTGTAATGTCCTCTTATATTCTAATGTCCTGAGACTAGTCATATGCATAGTAAAAGATTGCGCAAGGACGGGGTTGTGTGTGCGCAAGCCGACATGTACCCGCTACTCTAAAAATTTCTTGGACTAGAAACCTAGTATCTAATTTCATTATAACCCGTGATTCGAACCATCAGTAGTATTACATATCTTATACTTTAACAGTAACTCATGTCTCCTAGAGAGGTATGAGAAGACTACAGACTAGCATTAGATCGTCAAATGATTGTCTGGCTAAAGTATCTTAATCTATATTCAAATATATGTATGAAAAATAATGTATGCAACGCAGAAGAAATTCTTACGGGTATATCTTCATCCCGATGGGGCTTTTTAAAATAGATTTAAAAATAAATTATTTTTAAACAAATAATGGATTCATATGCTGCGTCGTCACCTTTGGGTACAGACAGAATAAAACTTATATGCAATGAATGCATTTTACATCCTTAACAGCCGTGTGTTCTGCAACTATCGTTTAATATAAACGCTCGCCGCATTCATTAGCATAATAAATCGAAAACAAGCCATTAATATTTGTTTCAAAAGTGTTGTACAGCGTTATACAATTTTAGCAGCTTAGTAGTTGTTAATCCTGTTATCATCATCATCATCATTACAGCCCTTCACAAGTCCACTGCTGAACATAGGCCTCCCCCAAGTAATGCCACAAAGCACGGTCCTGAGCCACCTGCATCCATCGACTTCCTGCATGTCTTACCAGGTCGTCACTATATCTAGTGGGGGGTCGCCCTACACTACGCCTACCGGTACGAGGCTGCCACCCGAGAACCTTTCTTACCCATCGGTTATCGGTTCTTCGAGCTATATGGCCGGCCCATTGCCACTTCAGCTTACTAATCCGTTGGGCTATGTCGGTCACTCTGGTTTTACTGCGGATATCCTCATTTCTGAGTCTATCACGCAGAGAAACTCCGAGCATAGCCCTCTCCATAGCTCGCTGAGCGACCTTAAGCGTCCTCATACGGCCAGCAGTGAAGGACCACGTCTCAGATCCGTAAGTCATCACTGGCAACACGCACTGGTTGTACAATCTAGTTTTTAGAGATTGAGGTATACCTGACGAAAAGATATGTCGTAATTTCCCGAACGCTGCCCAGCCGAGTTGAATCCGTCGATTGACCTCTCGGTCGAAGTTGGACTTACCTAGTCGGACTATTTGTCCCAGGTAAACGTACTCGTCAACAACTTCGAGCATAGTGCTCCCAACAACTACTGGCACAGGTGTGACATGGACATTAAACATGATCTTTGTTTTGTCCATGTTCATCTTAAGCCCTATCCGTTGGGAGGCACTATTGAGGTCATTGAGCATAATGCTTAAGTCCTCCAGCGATTCTGCCATAAGGACTATATCGTCGGCAAATCGAAGGTGAGTGATGTACTCGCCATTGATGTTAATACCGTATCCTTTCCAGTCCAGTAGCTTGAAAACGTCTTCCAACGCAGCGGTGAAGAGTTTCGGGGATATAACATCACCCTGTCTTACACCTCTCTGCAGTTGGATAGGTTTCGAACTCTGGTTCTGTACTCGGATAGCCATCGTAGCCCTACTGTACAAACACTTCAGCACTTCGATGTACCGACAGTCAACTTGGCACCGCTGAAGGGACTGTAGCACCGCCCAAATTTCGACGGAATCAAAGGCTTTCTCATAGTCCACATATGCCAGGCAAAGTGGCAGATTGTACTCTTCGGTCTTCTGTACAATCGGTCGGTCTGTAATTCGGTCTTCTGTACAATATGCCGTGTAGTGGCGGTTGAGAATATCCACTACCCCATATCTTCCCGTGGGTGTCGTAAGAGGCGACAGAGGGAGGCAGGCAGGAGATGGGCAGCAGCATCTTCCTGATAATAACTGTGACGTAATAAAAAACTGCGGTTGCCAACCCGCTCGCCAAGCGTGGCAACTATGGCAAATACCCCCCAATGAATAAATACACAAACAGACGGCCCCCAGTCCCCGGCGGCCCCGCTATTCCTGGCTACGGTGGCGACCATGGTAACGGCGGGGCAGGGGGTGCTAAGAATCTCCGGTGGAGGTTCGGTTGCCACCTACGACGACTCGACCTGGCAACATATAACGCACGCACCCTGAGGACTGACGAGAAGATACTGGAGCTGGAAGAAGAGGTAGACAAGTTGCGCTGGCATATTATTGGATTATCCGAGGTCCGAAGAGAGGGGGAGGACACGGTAATCCTCGAGTCCGGCAACTTGTTCTATCACCGGGAGGGCGACCATCTGTCCCAAGGAGGTGTCGGATTTATCGTCCACAAGTCTTTCGTCAACAACGTTGTAAAGATTGGGAGTGTGTCGACGAGGGTCACGTACCTGATGCTCAGAATCACCAAACGGTATTCGCTGAAGGTCATTCAGGTTTACGCACCAACCTCGGCACATCCCGATGAGGAGGTGGAGGAAATGTATGAGGATATTTCCAGAGCCATACATTCCTCCAAAACCCACTACACGGTGTTGATGGGAGACTTCAACGCAAAACTAGGCACAAGAGAAAGCGGTGAGCTGAAGGTAGGGAAATTTGGAGTAGGGCAACGGAACCGAAGGGGGCAGCAGATGGCCGACTTTATGGAGAAAGAGGGACTCTTTATGATGAACTCTTTCTTCCAGAAGCGGCCCCACAGGAAGTGGACCTGGTCGAGCCCCGACGGTTCGACAAAAATGAGATTGACTTCATTATGACGACCAGACGCCAACTGTTCAGTGATGTCTCAGTGATCGCAAGGGTGAAAACTGGCAGCGATCACCGAATGGTTAGAGGCACACTGAACCTAAACGTTAAGTTGGAGAGGTCTCGTCTAATGAAGTCAACGCTCCGTCCCCCTCGTGCTCTAATCCAGAATCCCGAAACCTTTCAGCTCGAGTTACGTAACCGCTTCCAGTGCCTAGAAGATTGCAATGCAGTGGACGATATGAACGACAAGCTCGTGGAAACTGTTCATGCGGTCGGAGCTAAGTTCTGCAAGACCCGCCGCAGAAGAACACAAAAACTCTCTGATCACACTCTTAATCTCATGGCTGTTAGACGGGAGATGAGGCTGCAATCGTCAACAGATTTGACAGCATACAGGCAACTGAACAGACAGATCTCCAAATGCATGCGGCGAGACTTACGCAACTTTAATACTTCTCGTATTAAAGAAGCGATCGAGCGGAACCAGGGCTCCAAAGTCTTTGCCAGAGATCTGTCTGCCAGAAAGAGCCAACTGTCAAAGCTGAAGACTAAGTGTGGCAACATCGTTTCCGGGACACCTGAGATTCTGAGTGAGATTGAGAGGTTCTATGGGCAGCTGTACACATCATCGTTGGAGCCACACGCAAGTGTGAGTAACGATCCAAGAGCAAGTCTTATCCGACACTATTCCGATGATATCCCGGACGTCAGTCTGAGTGAGATTAGAATGGCTCTCCACCACCTTAAAAACGGCAAGGCCCCGGGCGAGGATGGAATTACAGCGGAGCTTCTGAAAGCGGGTGGAACACCGGTACTTGAAGTCCTTCAGAAGCTCTTCAATTCCGTTCTCCATGGTGGCACTACTCCAGAGGCGTGGAGCAGAAGTGCGGTGGTCTTGTTCTTTAAGAAGGGCGACAACGCTCTCTTAAAGAACTACAGACCGATTTCCCTTCTGAGCCGCGTCTACGTGCTGTTTTCGAGAGTCATTACGAATCGTCTCGCACGCAGACTCGACGACTTCCAGCCTCCCGAACAAGCCGGTTTCCGAAAAGGCTTCAGTACCATAGACCATATACATTAATCCTGTTAGTTTTCATGAAATTTTAACACATATATTATATGAAATATTTATGTACAGAGTTATTTTACAATAATCGTCAAATTTGCAGAGGAGGTTCAGAATAAGTAATAAAGGCAAATGGTGACGAAAAATTAAGTAAAAAAAATCGTAAACATTTAGTACTTTTTATCTTTTAAATTCAAATAGCGTAGTAATGCATTTAACTGATTTGAAGTTAAGTAAAAAAAATCGTAAACATTTAGTAGTAATGCATTTAACTGATTTGAAATTAAGTAAAAAAAATCGTAAACGTAGTAATGCATTTAACTGATTTGAAATTAAGTAAAAAAAATCGTAAACATTTAGTACTTTTTATCTTTTAAATTCAAATTGCGTAGTAATGCATTTAACTGATTTGAACGCACGCACACATCTGTAAGGGTCGATTGGTAGGCAAAATCGTTGTTGCCCATAAATTACATTCAGTTTAGGATAATTTCAAATAAAAGTAGAAGCCTTATGTACTCGTATTTTCGAAAACTGCTACAATAGTATAACATTATTAATATATTTAAACTTAAGTTTAAAATTTGACTACTCTTTTAGAAATAATCCTGTATAAAAATATATTGTCTAAGATTTGATACAATTTAAAATTGAGTTTGAGTTTAGTTATTATTTACGAATTTTTTGTTTAGTCTTAGTTATGTTTATTATCTTAATAAATATTGTATGTCATTCCGTGAGCCGTGGCTCAGGGCCGTACTTTGTGGCATTCTTTGGGGAAGGCCTATGGATAGTAATTGATATTTTATGTAAATACATGTAATTATTGTTTTTATTATTATTGCCTCTTAAAATTATTATTATCTATTCTTTTAATAGATTTTGAATATACTTACATTATGTAAATGTTGTGTTTGCAATAATACACGTTAGTTAGCGAGACAACCACTGATTTATTTTTTTGTATAACTACCTACGTATTCAATAATATAAATACCCACAACACCTGCCCTTAATAATAAATATCATCAGTACCCCGTGCATAAAAATAACTAAAACAAAAGCAATTTCTTATGGTTCTAACATAATATTTCTATGTTATCTTTTACGTGGTAGAGCCATGCTTCAGTTATACAATTAGTAGTATAGTTGTAGAACAAATGGGTCGGCTCGACCGGGGAGGGACCACGCTCTCACAGAATACCAGCGTCAAATAGTAGCTTAATGCTACTGTGTTTCGTATGGTGAGTGTAGAGAACCGGAGACCCTTTTTACTGGAAACGAGGCATTCCATCTTAGTCCACACGGGTGACAACGCATCTGCATCTTGATTTGTAATCGAGGGCAGATGTAGATATCTATGGGCCATAGCAACCACTTACCATCGGGTGCACTGTGTTCTCGTTTGTCATCCTATCTTATATAAAAACCCTTAAAATTAATAAAATCATTTATATGTTGAGCCGTCGGGTTTTTCTACGTGTGAAAGTGTAGCTATGGTGTGGATGCCTCACTATTATTATCATTGAGCACATTTTGAGCAATTTTATTTTTACTTAAACTAGAATTCTCGTTACGCTGATTTATTTTTACCTTATCAGAGCTTTGTTGCGATTTTTTGGATTTTCCCCCACAAAATTGCCACCCTCTCGATTTTCTGTGGCAAGAATATCATTTTTAATATTTTTAAAATCTTGAGTTGAATAAGACTTAATCAAATGTCGTAATTAAATGCGTCAGGTTGGTCTTCCAGGCTTATTATGTATTACATATGAACGAGGTGTATCACCTTGACCTATTTAGTAGCGGGCGTTCTCTACTTACTAACTATACGTATTACTTCGTCACCAATGTTGAGTTAAGGCAACGTTTTACAGTGTTTATTATAGTACATGTTTGTCTGCTGCAGTTTTTGCAGCATTGTTTTAAACATAGATGTGTCTACAACATGCGGTTTTAGTTAATCTGCACAAACTAGTTATTTTCAACGTAATCTGCCAACCAATACTATTTGCGCAGGAGAGTCAAAACTATGTCTCGGAGTATTTTTGTAATTCAATAAAGCGAGTTCAAAGTCACTATTCCCCTTTAGAGCTTTATTTAACAAAAACTTAACTGTTTGCATCGCGCGTTCACTTTTTCCATTAGCCTGTGGATAGTTTGGTGAAAATGTAATGTGAGTGAAGCCACAATCTCTACTACACTGTTTGAACTCGCGACTTCTATGTTAAGTGTCATCACTTTTAAGTATTTCCGGTATACCATGTCGTGAAAATATTTCCTTCATACCGCCTGTAACCATTTGAGATGTAATATTTTCTAATTGCTTACTTCAACATAACTGGAGCAATTATCACTAAAATAAGATAATATTTCTTCTTATATTCAAATATATCAGACCCGACCTTAAACCAGGCAAATCGGGAATTTCTACTGAAATCATGGGTTATTTAGCTGGCGCGTTTGAGCTCTCCCTGCACAACAAAGAAGGTTTCACATACATTTCCACGTCACGTGACATGCCTGGTATCTATACTTAGGTATAGCTTTTAGTGAACAATTTTCAAAATATCTGTTCTCAGGGAATGACGGACTAAACAACATTATCTCTAAATATGATGTCATCAACCAAACTCATTTTTTAAAGACCAATGTTTTTTGAGATATTCTATTACGTTAGACTTATCATTAGGCCATCCTAATTTAATGTAATTTAGTAAAGTACACAAACCAAAATCTTTTTTCGTTTCATTTTTTATCAGTGTAGACTACAAATAATACACATTTTTTTAATCGCAAATAAAATTTCATTGTAATCGGATGAATGATCAGGAACACAAGCAGGACTAACAATACAACATTCATTTTTATATGTATATATAGTACTTTTATGTATGTTTATTTATTTTATCTTTTCATATTTTATACAGAGATGTTAGCAATATAATAACTATGCAGCATATTTTTCTGTAACTGTCTTCGAATTCTATAACTGCCTATTGAGTGGCAGAGAATGTATTTATCATTTTGTTCAATAAAAAACAAAATTAAATGAAGACGTATTAATATGAAAAAATAGAAAAAAATACGTATATTTCTAACATATGAGTAGCTTTTCTCTTATCAAACTCAAAATTTTCGAAGTGATTTATTATACCTGTGAATCTAACATATCATCGGTAAGCTATGCATTCTACGCGTAGAGGTACGTGTACGCAATTAGGCCATCGCGTCTAACTGCGTTCAAAATACATAAAAAATAAATAAAACTAAATATCTCACCAGTCAAATATTTAATGCCTAATGAGCAACACGTACATGGTCACAGGACGTGTGCTCGACACAGATAACGAAAGTAAACAGCGCGTCAAAACGTTAGCATCACACTGTCAGCCAGTAACAATATAAAAAAAAGAATATTTTTTTAAAATTGTAATTGAAATTGTACAAGTAAAGTTTTTATCACGTCATTATTCTGTCACTTTCTTGTCTATCTTTTTGTCTGTCTGTCGTTCCGGATGGAATCGTGCAACTCGAATTTCAAGAATTTCCCGATGACCTAAAATTGAAATTTTGAACATAGCTCAGAATCGGATGACAATGTACGTATATGAAAAAAACGCCTCTTTGCTGCCTCGTTGGTCTAGTGGTTGTAGTAGTGCGACTGCTGATCATGAGGTCCTGGGTTCGAAACCCGGGTCGAGCCAAAAAATTAATTATTGAGTTTTTCCGTCAAGAAATTCTCAGTAGTTGACGGAGTCAGTAAGTTGGTGGTGTCTCACCCCCGTGCCTCGGAAAGCACGTAAAGCCGTTGGTCCTGCACCTGATCTCTCTCCGGTCGTGTCAGTTTACTGACCCATCGGATTATGAGAGTGAGGAAATAGAGAGTGCACCTGTGCTTGCGCATACAGTTGGGCACTATAATCCTGTCCTACGCCGATGGCTAGCCGCCGTTGAGACAGGTCGCCGCGGCCGATATTCGGTCTGGAGGACATTATTATTATTTTTGGGGTATCTATATAATTTTCTCATCTGGTTGGGTTCTATAAATATATAATTATAAATTAATATGAAAAGATAGATATACATAAATATCAATAAAATAATATAAATACAAACAATACATAAATAAATAAGATCCAACCAGATGGAAGCTCTCGGCAGGGGAGACCAAACGGCTGAGATTTTTATTATGAAAAAAAAACGTAGTATATTAATTTTTTTTGTACAAAAATTTAAAAAAAACTTTGCTTTTATATTATATTCCTATTTAAGAGTAAAATAATAATTATATCAGTAATCGCGCAGGTTATTTTAGTATATTTTATTTAGCTTATTTACACAGCATTTTCACAGCCAACAATCCATCACTTCATTTCGTGACGTAGGCTTTTTTAATAAAATTGAAGTGAGAAACGGATCTACCGTCAGCTGATGATAAGTGGGTACTGCAGCCCAAAGAACACCGTAAGCTACTTCAAAGAAAAAGGCGTTGTTCGTTTACCTTTAATCACACTGGTTCTATATACCCTTTCAGACTAGAACACAGCAGTGGAATCACTGCTATTTGGCGGAAAAATAGGGGGGGGGGGTACTTACCCAGATGGACTCCTACGCAGAAAAGGAATCCTATCACCTAATAAAAATTGTGTTACAAGAGACAAGAGCTCATGGCTTCCGATAGACGGTGACGGGGATATCTATGTCACGAAACGTCTAGTTCTATGTTAGTCAATCTGATTGTATTGGCTGCGGAAGTGTCTTCTTGTTGCCAATCTGAGGATTTGTACCTGGTAAAACGAGAGAAAACCTCTTAAGCCAACACCACACAGCCACTTTTTATGTAACTAATAAATTTCTCTAGGATCGATGTTTATTTAATTTTACGCTACCTCAGAGCAACAATGAAAAAAATTTGTGCTGCGTATATTTCAAGTGACACAAAAACCAAGGTAAAACCACGTTCAACTTATTGTATGAACATGCACATCCGTACACGTATATTTTTTAAAACCTTTTCAATCAACAACATGGTTTAAGATGCATATGTGTCCGTCCAGCGTTAACCTTGTACAGGTTAACAAAAAGAAAGAAGAAAGATATATGCGTGAGAGAAGTTGAGCGTAGTTTCGGCATGGCTTGATATGTAGGCACTGCTTCGTCAATATTTCTTTGTTGGTCTGAGGTCGCTACATTATCATCACTAGCGCCTATTACAAGTCAAGAACATAGGCTTTCCATGTAGACTGATTGGGGGAAAATTTTTGTAGTTGTTACGCTTGTTGTGTTTTAAAACTGTGTGTTGCAAAACTGCGGTTGCCAACACACCTGGTGTTGGCAACCGCAGTTTTTTATTATTGTTCCTTTTTTATAGGATAGGGTGACAAACGAGCACACAGTCCACCTGATGGTAAGTGTTCGCTGCGGCCCATAGACATATACATCTATTCTTGATTACAAATCAAAATGCAGATGCGTTGTCACCCGTGAGGACTAAGATGGAATGCCTTGTTTCCAGTAAAAAAGTCACCGGTTCTCTACACTCACCATACGAAAAACAGCAGCATTAAGCTACTATCTCACGCTGGTATTCTGTGAGAGTGTGGTCTTTCCCCGGTCGAGCCGACCCATTCGTGCTACAACTATACCACTAATATAACCGCAGCATGGCTCCACCACGTATAAAAAGTTCTGTTTTGCACTTAAGCAAATTGTGCTGCATCTCCTATAGAACTTTAACCACTCATAAGTTGACCCGATTATTCTTGACTCGGTGCACAATTCTAACAAAAATCTGTTATCTCGCCATTTTGAGTCGCAGCCATAACGGTTATAACGAGTTGCAATGTGTTAAAATGTTGGAATACTTAGTCAACGATAACATTTGCTTTGTTTAGTTTACATAGGTAGTGATTTTTTTAATGATCTCATTGTTATTGGCTTGTTACATTACTTTACTTCTCTTTGATGTTATTTCTGTGTACATTATTTTTGTTTGCATGTATGATACGAGTACTGTTACTCAACATTTTTGTCATGATAGTTTATTTTTATTAAATAGGTTACACTCAAGAGGTTGTCCATCTATATTTCACTTCTAAAGTTGAAAAACAGAGGATGAAGTCTTTAATGGAACTGTTTAGACGTACTGAGACAGTTATAATATTAGTGTACTCAAGGGTAAACAAAAACTATAGCACGAAATAAAAGACGAATTCAAAGAATTGAATTTTTATTTTATTTTACAAAAAAGGCTTATCCTAATAATATATCCTTTTCATCACCTTGTAAAGATCCATTGCTGAACTGATAGGTTTTGCTGTATCAGACGTCTCACAACCTTGTAGTAACCATGGAAACTATGTGGTCTGTGCGACACTTTTATAATCACCTCTAAAAATGGTGAAGTATTCTCTAACACTGCCATTGTACATTATTTTATAAAATATAGTATTAAATATATAAGGCGATTTCCTTGCAAATCCTTCTTGATATTCCAAAAATTTACTATTATGAAAATGCATTTCACATTTCCTTAATATTCGGAATATACTAAGTTTCAAATATATAAAATGCTACTCAGAAATTTTCCGATAATACCCACGCTCTTCATCCTTCCATTTCACAAAGCTCACGCTAATGCACACCGTCATTTACTTATCATCATCATCATCATTACAGCCCTTCACAAGTCCACTGCTGAACATAGGCCTCCCCCAAGTAATGCCACAAAGCACGGTCCTGAGCCACCTGCATCCATCGACTTCCTGCATATCTTATCATTTACTTATAGATGCTTACAATTTTCGAAAGTATATTTCCACTAAACCATCCAATTAAAAGAAAATGGTTCCCTTATGCATTTCAAACTTTTTTCAATAATTTTCAAGACATGTATTTGTCTTCAAGATGTTGTATTTCACCGCTTACCTACCATACATAGGCATACCTTTTGCCCCCGAGTAACACGCCTCAACTAAATGTAAAAGTATTTGAATACTATATATGATCTTGCCCCAGGGGTAACTGAGCTGTGTTCAGAGGACAATTTGAGATCGCCTTGTACCGCACGACGTAGCGACATTTTTGCGTTTCAATTCATTTTATATTTTCTGACACCACTTCATTCTTTTGAGAAAAAAAACCAAAATTACTTTGAAGAAGGCACAAATTTCTGATCTATGATAACGTTTAAATAACGATCACATTTTGTGTTTTTGCTTTGAAAGTATCTTTCTGTATTTTAATTCAATACCGTCATTTGAAAATTTATAGCAATATCTAAAGTCATTTTTAAGGGATAAGGATGGCAAACGAGCTCATAGTCCACCTGATGGTAAATAGATGCTGTGGCTTATAGACATCTATATTTAACCTTGATTAAGAGTCAAAATACAGATCCGTTGTCACCCTTGAGGACTAAGATGGAATGCCTCAATTGTAGTAAAACGGTTCTCTGGTTCTCTACACTCACCATACGAAACACAGCAGCATTAAGCTACTATTTTACGCTGGTATTCTGTTAGAGCGTGTTCCTTCCTCGGTCGAGCTAACTCATTCATGCTACAACCATAGAACAGCTGCAGCATGGCTCTACCACGTATATTGACATTGATTTAAAATTAATAATACTGGCATTATTTTTTATCTGTTCATAAAGTTTCACCATAATCGGTTCACCCATGCCGAAAATTAGCTCGGAAAGACAGACAGACGAACAAACTGTTTGTTTATGTTTTAATAACATTCAAATAGCCCCTGAGCTATAAGGAAGACAGTCATTTATTACAGAGATACAATTCAATTTTATTTATAAGAATATATTAATATAACAAATTTTCAAGTCTTAACCTTTAATTATACGCGCTGTTTTCGATAACATATAGTCACACATTGGGTCTAGAGTTCCCAACAAAACTTAGGTATGTTTATAAATAATTATTAGTTATAACTTACATATTCATATTTTAACGCAATAAAGGACAACATATTAATTTACTGTGCTTAATAATAAGTCTAAAAGTTAGTTTTAAGTCTTATAAAACCATGTTCAGAATGTATCGAATTTCTTCATTAGATTCACTCATTTTGGCGGACAGAAAAATAATGAAAAAATGGCGGATTTTTTTTAATCTTTTATTATTCTTTTTCGTAATGTCCTATATATAACATAAAAATGAAATAGATTATAATTCAATTTTATACAAACAAAATATGAATAAACTTTTTTCCCGACCTATTAATTTACAACCAAACAAAAAAACGATGTTAAACAAAAACAATCTTCAAGTTATTATCGTTCACTAGCTGTGTTTTCCCTGACATAAAAAGCACTACGTTTGTATCGTTAAGGAATTCATAAGTTTATCTTGAAAAATTATTAAGCGCCTTCAATGCTAAAGGCATAGGTTTGCATTTAAGACCAGTTTTAAATCTAAGCTCGGTGCAAAACTGTGGAATGTTGCTATTAATAATTATGAAGTTTTTAAAGATAAACTCGATGTTACCTACCTCATATTTAAAAAGTAGGTATAATGTTATTTTTGGGTCATTTTGGCCGACATCGAAAAGGGGAAGTTCTATATTCGACTGAGATTTTGTAATTAAGTTACGCAATATCTTCGGCAATTGAGAACAGATTTTAATTTTTTTTTAATTAAATAGACAGACAAAATTTAGAAAATAAATTGATAACAACATGTATAATAAAACCGGCCAAGAGCGTGTCGGGCCACGCTCAGTATAGGGTTCCGTAGTTTCCCGTCCGACACAATAAGTTTTCCTACTTATGAGTTTAAAGGTGGCCATTATGTTCGCGCTCCAGCAGTGCTCCGCGCTCCTGCAACTGCTCCCGGTACTGGGTACGTGCGCGAACATGGAGTAAAGTTCTACTTTTCAGATTTTTTTCATATTTTCTAAACTTATGGTTCAAAAGTTAGAGGGGGGGGGACATTGTTTTTTAATTTTGGAGCGATTATTTCCGAAATTATTGACATTATCAAAAAATGATCTCAGTAAACCCCTATTCATTTTTAAATACCTTTCCAACAATATATCACACGTTAGGGTGGAAATTAAAAAAAAATCATTTTTTTAAATTTCATTAAAGGGGGGCTACCCTAATAAAACATTTTTAGCCAATTTTTATTTTACCACTTTGTCAGCGTGATTGATACACATATTGGTACCAAATTTCAGCTTTCTAGTGCTAACGGTCACAGAGATTAAACGAGGATGGACAGACGGACAGACAGACGTGGCGAAACTATAAGGGTTCCTAGTTGACTACGGAACCCTAAAAACCACCTGAGCTTACTATAAATTAATTATTTGAATGTTACAGACAGACATTTTAATTTTATTAGGATGTATAGATTCATTGACACAAATACTTTCTTCTAAAAAAAAGTAAAAGAGTTTCGTCTAAAATCAATATTTTACGATGTGACGACGGACGTGAGACATGCCAACAAATATTCGTAAGTACGTAGGCGGTCCCATAATGAGTTGGCCTAACTATGAACCAATGAAGGAAATGAAACGAAACCAATTTTGTTTTTCAATATAATCACCATGAATACTAACACACTTCTGACATCTGTGATCAACATCTCTAAACCTTTATAAAAATAATCACATTTTTTATCCTCAAAATGACTGAAGACGGCCGCCTGCAACTCTTCATCGCTTGAAAATTTTCTTCCTCTTAAGTCCCGCTTTAAATTTGGAAATAAATAATAGTCGGACGGGGCCATGTCTGGACTGTAAGGTTGAACGATGTTGAACTTCTGTGAACCCGCATTGACGAACTGCATCCTTCGAAACACCAGCGGTATGAACAGGGGCGTTGTCATGGGGCAACAGGACACCTTTAGACAGCTTGCCTCTTCGTTTTTCCTTTATCTTGTCTCCTAATTTATATATTAAAGAAGCATAATATTCGCCGTTCACGACTGTATTACGTTCTTTAAAATCCACCATCAAAATGCCTTGAAAATCCCAAAATATTGTGAACATCAGTTTTTTAGTCGATTGTTGCACCTTTGCCTTTCTAGGGGGCTTTTCACCCTTATAACGCCATTCCATTGACTCGCGCTTGTTTTGTGGATCATAATACAAGATCATAGTTTCATCACCAGTCACTAGCCGCTCGATCACAGTCTTTGGATTTTCGCCACAAAGATCCAAAAACTCCGAAGCGCAGCGCACTCTTTCCTGTCTCTGTACCGCTGAAAGAAGTTTCGGTACCCATCTTGCACTCACTTTTTTCATGTGAAGATGTTCATGGATCGCGCGATGAACGGTACTCTTAGAGAGCCCAAGCCTTGCTGCAATTTCTCTAATCTTCAAACGGTGGTCACTCGGAACCTCCTCGTCGATAAGAGCAATCGTTTCGGAAGTGAGCACTTCCACAGGTCGACCGTCGTGGCCAAAGTCTTTGACGGTTTCTCTCCCGAGGCGAAACTCTTTCACCCAATTTTTCACTGTGCTATAGGAGGGGGCAGACTTCTTATACACGCCATCCAATCGTTCTTTTATTTGGGCAGGGGATAAACCTTCTTTAAACAGAAATTTTATGACACTTCGATACTCAGTTTTCGACATTCTGAAAAAATACGCGACTCTCGTTATTCAAATGCCTGTTAAACTAAGACTAAGCATTTCATGTCGATACATGTTTCTTATATTAAGTGCACGATAAACGTACTATTTAATGCAACACAACATGTAGCGACATGTCGCGTTGAACTATATCAGGCTAGTTCATTATGGGACCGCCTGGTATAAGTTTTGTTTCTGCTGCCTTAATAATAAGTACAAACTAGTTATTTATTTATTTTATTCTTTATTGCATCCTTAAACAAAAGAATACAAAGGGCGGACTTAATACCGTGGGGCATTCTCTACCAGTGAACTCAACGCAAAGGTTTACATTTTCTGCCACTGCTTAATTTAGTGCATCTCTCTTTAAAAAAAACCTTTGCTGTCATGTTACGTGGTAGAGCCATGCTGCAGTTATATTAGTAGTATAGTTGTAGCACGAATGGGTCGGCTCGACCGGGGAAGGACCACGCTCTCACAGAATATCAGCGTGAAATAGTAGCTTAATGCTGCTGTATTTCGTATGGTGAGTGTAGAGAACCGGAGACCCTTTTTACTGGAAATGAGGCATTCCATCTCAGTCCTCACGGGTGACAACGCATCTGCATTTTGATTTGTAATGGAAGATAGATGTAGATGTCTATGGGCCGCAGCAACCACTTACCATCATGTGGACTGTGTGCTCGTTTGTCAGCCTATTCTATAAAAAAAAAATTAAAATAATTTTAGCTATACAGTTAAATGTCTTCAATTAAAGTGACTGTTTTAAATATAAAAATGTTTCCCGGTTTTGAGAAGTTTCAAAACCTTGAGTGCATCTGCTTTTTCAACAAGGATAGATATAGATGTCTAAGGGCCACAGCATCTATTTACCTCCGGGTAGAATGTGAGCTCGATTGTCACCCTTATTCTATAATCACCGCCTAGTTGTCCAATGGTGGATATGGGAAGGAGAAATTAAGGAATTTAAGTTCTGTGCAAGCATCCTGCGTTTCATAGTTTAGTAAGCTTAAGCCGTAACTGCTACGTAACTCGAAAAAACAGACAATCAATTGGAAAGAAAGGTTTAAAGTACCGTACTGATGGAATAATGAAACGACCTTTTAAGGCCGAATACGAAGAGAACTGGCGAAAATTAATGTATTTCTCTTGACTGGAACTTTGACCTGAAGTAATTCTAAGCTTTAAAACATTTTTGTAGGTTTGTTCGGGTCCTTCACAATGTCACCGTCATTTTAAATTTTTTAAATAAATGAGTATACCAACAAATAAAAGAATGTTAAGAAATGATATATATAATTTTTGTTCTTCCAAAACTCTGTGAATTTTAATTTAGGAAAAATTCTTTTACGTAAAAATGTTTGTATTGTGATTCCGAAGGTACCTGCTATCTTTATTTTCGATACAAAATATTATTTATTAACATAATTCGTTTTAATTAAAAACACCTAATAATAATATCGTATATTGCCAGATAAAAGTTTGCCGTAATAAATTACCAGGCGCTTCGACGTGTGACGTAAGGTAACAACAGTCGATGTGTCTGTAGCAAAAATCGTTAATTTATTGTTTTATACGCGTTTAAGTGTCTATAAATGTAAATATAGGTAGGAAAAGAAATAAATGTTACCTAAATGGTAAAACAAAGAGAGTTCATCGCATGAACGCTGCTCGAATGTTGTATTTTGAGGTTAATACTTATATTTTTGTGAGGTAATTTTTTGTTTGAGGCTGCCTAATAGGTTGCATTTTTACTCGTTTACATTAGCCAAACTGATCATTTATACTTTTCTAGTTTCAAGTGAGAAACACTAAAAATTTAAAATATCAAGACCCAGTCGGAAAAGAATGTACAGAGTAGTGCAAGCACAGAGACCGCAAATAATGTCAGTCAGTGTATTGTCCGAAAGCATGTGGTAAAAGTACATAATTAAGAAAAACCGAAATACTTCGGATGTGAAGTGATTGACCAGTCGGAGTAGTCTTGTGAGAATTTACATACACAGTACCTACCCCCACTATGGGGCAATCACCGACTTTTTAGTTTTTTTTCTTTATTATTTATGCAATTTGGATTACGGCATCTTGTAAGACTCACAAGAACAAGCATTTTCAGTTATATGAGATTCTTTACGTACGATGCACCAATTAAGAAAAAAATCGTTATCAATTCAATAACTTTTCGAACAATATTTTATAACGAATAAAGTACAGAATTTATAATCTATAGGAACTAATATTATAAATAAGAAAAATTTATTTAAGAAGTATGCTGTGCTCTCTGTGT